>OX637534.1:53782843-54510343 GCA_951800035.1 Linnaemya tessellans
ACGTCAGGGTAAACCATTGCAAGAACTTTCTAGGAAAAAATATTTGCAGGACGAACAACGTAACGAACACATGCATACTTCCACTTCTCAACAATAGGAATAGTAAATGCATAGTTATTCAGGAATATAACCAGAACCTACTTGAAATTGATGAAGGATTCATATTATTGGATGGCACTCACCAAGTTGACAATATCACAACTACGGGCATAACATTAGTAACGTATACTGACGAAGTTAGGATAGACAATAATACTTATAGGAATATACATGACAGACTTATAGAAGCAATTCATAAAAAGCATGATGAGGATTTTGATATCATGAAAATATTAATGTCGGACCGTAACAACGCATTTAATAATATTGACTCACTAAAAAAATTAATCATACCATATGAAGAACATCCTATACGTTCAACTTTTTATACATTAATTTTCATAATTATAATACTCAGTACATTTTACATAGGACTCAAAATATTCAAGTATGTACTAATATATAAAAGAAAACAAGCAGAACAAAATTTTAGAATTTATTATAACCAACAAATTGAAAGAATTAATAGAGATCGGGACGCTCTCGTTTAACCCAGGGGAGAGTTAACGACTTTATGTAGAACACTCATTCACAAACACACACACACACAGTGATAATTAATGATCATGCATCGTCATGATACAAAAAACACTTTTTCTAAAAGATAATAAAATACAAACATTGCATTGTTCTTAATTTTATGGATATGTAATTGTAAATATTTTCTAAGATACTTCCTCTAATATAACATTACAAAATTGTAAGATAAGAAATAAATCATGTTCAATCTTGTTTAACTAATAAAGAAGTTACCTAAAAAATAAGATATGTTTTATTACCAAAAAACAAAGAGATGTTTATCGTAATACCTAAATATAAGAAACAAAGATATGTTTATCGTAATACCCAAATATAAGAAACAAAGATATGTTTATTCCAATACCTAAATATAAGAAACAAAGATATGTTTATTCAAATACCTAAATATAAGAAACAAAGATATGTTTATCCTAATACTTAAATGTAAGAAACAAAGACATGTATTTTTTAGTATTTAAGAAAGATATTTCAAAATTGTAAGTCAGTTTATTATTAGCATAAGAACTAAGAATAACTCATCCGAGTTAAGAAAATAAATATTTTTTTAATTCAAAAGAAAGTGTAAAACTTTAATTCGCGCGTATAGATGTTAACACATCAAAATGAAAATGAATGAAAAAATTTGTTCATACATATTAAAAACATTTCAAAATTGAAACTTTTTTTCTTTCCTGTCTTCATTTAGAAAATTGAAAAATGAAGAAATGAATATAGTAATAATGAATAAAATTTGAACACATTCTAAGTTACCCTATGATAATTTTAATAATATATTATTGTAAATCAAAAGTCTATAATTCTGTGCTACACTCTCAGTATCAGCTTTAAAATTACTTCTTTTATCTAATGGTACATTTATTATCTGTAATATTTCTAACATATAGCGATGTCTATATCTATTTTCAGAATTGAAAATGGATATATTTTCAAAATCTGAATAGTGATTTAAATCACGACAATGTAAAGATAATTCGTATAAAGATAAGACGTATAATTCCTATATTTTAAGTTTGAGCTGTATCCCGTTAATCTGGTCGTAAGTTTGTTTTGTGTTGTACCTATATAAACTTTACTACAAATTTCATTATATTTTCCCTTACATGGAATTTTATAAACAACAAAAGACTTTTCTAATTTATCTATTTTGTCTTTAGTATTACTAAATAATTTACCTAACGTATTAAATGATTTGTGAGCTATTCTATATTTGTTTTTATTTAAAATATCTGATTTTTCTACCCTTTCTGAAACTATTGGAACATATGTCATAGATTTATAAATCTTTGGTTCAATATTATTGTTTGTTTTTATATTTTGTCGTCTGTTATATTGCTCTATTAAATTACAAGCAATTCTTACAGGAAAATCATTATTAACTAAAATTTCTTTAATAATATTTTTATTCTTATGAAATTTTGCATCACTTACACCTAGTATCCTATCTATTAAATTCTTTGCTGTGTTAATGACCATTCTCTTTGGATGTTTAGAATAATAATTAATAATTCTACCTGATGATGTTGGTTTCTGATACCAATCTATAGATAAACTATTGTTACTATTGTACGTATGATCAATGTGTTTATGTAAGGAAGTTTATTATTCTTTTCTATTTCAACAGTAAATTTAATGTCCGAATGGAAAGAGTTAAGTGATGCTAGTTTACTATTTAATTCAGATACTAAAATTATACAAAATATATCATCAACATATTTAGTTATGATTTTAGGTTTAACTAATAATTGAAAATTATACAAAATATATCATCAACATATTTAGTTATGATTTTAGGTTTAACTAATAATTGCCCTATACATTTTTTCAATAATACTTCCATAACAATATCAGCTACTATTGGAGATGCTGGGGATCCCAGAGGAAGCCCTTTATTTTGCATATAAATTTTATTATTATATTTAAAATATCTATTACACTGCACAACAATATGGCAACTTTTGCCTGATGATTGACTTTTATGAAATTATTCTGAATATTTTGACATTGCTGATTTCAAATATGCTCTCAGTTTTTTTGTAGCAGCTCTAGTTTGCAAGATATAGCTTTCACAAAAAAATTGCTGTTTTAGTGTGTTAATTTGCCTCAAATTAAGAAAATATTAAGTTTTGTTAATATAATTTGATATGTTGTCATCGAGAAGAGTTTGTGCTAATGATCCGAATCATTTTTGTTTCATTTGCGGAGAGTATATATTTAAAGAATACCGTTTAAATGTAACTGCCTTCGTAATTGAGGCTTACAATAATTACTTTGGGCACACACTGGAAATGAAACACAAGCCTTGGATTCCGCAAAAGGTATGCAAAACGTGCGTTGAGTTTCTACGTTTGTGGACAAATGAGAAAAGAAATAAATTTCGGTACGAAACCGCTATGATATGGATTGAACCCTTGAACCACCACGATGATTGTTATTTTTGTTTGGTGAACATAATTGGCATTAACCGAAAAAATCATGCTAAATGGGAATACCCTTCAATACGATCGGCACATAGACGTGTTTTTACTCCCAAGATGTCACTTGACCCTCAAGCTGATGCTGGGCTAGATGAACCTATACACTTTGGGGAAAAATCGTACAGTAGTGAAAGTGAATTTGAATATGATCTGAAAGTGCCGAAAATTTTTAATCAAGACGATTTAAACGACCTTGTCAGAGATTTGGGACTGTCAAAAGCTGCTTCAGAAATTTTGGCGTCTAGGCTAAAAGAAAGAAACTTGGTAACAAAAGAAACCAAAGTTTCTTATTACCGCACAAGGGAACGAAAGCTTACCAAATATTTTTCTGAAGAAAACGATTTCGTATTTTGTAAAGATTTACCTGGTTTAATGGCTGCAATGGGACTTCAAAATTACATCCCTAGTGAGTGGCGTCTATTCATAGACTCTTCAAAACGCAGTCTAAAATGTGTTCTCCTGCATAATGGCAATAAACTTGGGTCGCTGCCCATTGCACATTCCACAAAAGTTAAAGAGGAATATTCAACTATTGTTCTAATTTTAGACAAAATTAAGTATATTGATCACAATTGGGTTATATGTGTCGATTTGAAAATGGTCAACTTCCTTTTAGGCCAACAAGGTGGTTATACAAAATATCCTTGTTTTATATGCTTATGGGATAGCAGAGCTAAACACGAACATTGGATTAAAAAAGATTGGCCTCCTCGGGAAGCGCTAGTTGTAGGAAAAGAGAACGTGATAAACCCACCTTTGGTATCAAGAGATCGCATAATTTTACCTCCGTTACATATAAAACTAGGACTTATAAAACAATTTGTAAAAGGTCTTGATAAAAGTGGAAATTGTTTCCTTTTCCTATTAAAAAAGTTTCCGAAGAAAAGATAAAAGCGGGAATTTTTGACGGGCCGCAAATAAGATCATTAATTAAAGACACAAGTTTTATGGATACTATGACGGAGATTGAGAAAGCAGCATGGAACGAGTTTGTTTGGCTTGTTAAAAATTTTCTGGGAAATAATAAAAGTCCTGAATTTTCTCAACATGTCGAACAACTGATGACTCATTTTTTTTTTTTTTTTAGGAGTAGGACCAGCACTCAGGGGATGACCCCTACATATGCAGTGCATTGCGCTGGAACTGGGAAAATAGATTTTGGGAAGGAGGATAAAGGGAGTAGTGTCTGTGGATATTCGATTTGAATCTGCTCAAATTGTAAGTGGCGGGGAAGACATCTGCGGGTAGTTTGTTCCACATACGGACTGTTCGGCCAAAAAACGAATTTTCTCTGTAATGCGTAGTGCGATTCGTTGGAATATCGACCACAAACGCATGCGCTCTTGATGAAAAACGTGTTGAGCGTACGAAAGAATGGGTTTCGGGAACAAGTTCCCTAATTTCACCAGAGCACCTGCCATTATAGTAACGATAGAACAACGATACGCACCCCACATTGCGACGATGCTCAAGAGAGTCAATAGAGTTGGCTACCCTACTGTCTCCGATGAGTTTCATCGCCCTCTCCTGTACGCGGTCGAGTAACTTCAAAATAGACTTTCAAAGGCTCGGATGTAACATGAGCATCAAGATGCATTTTCTTCATAACCACCTGGACCATTTTCCCGCCAATCTTGGAGACTTAAGTGAAGAACAGGGCGAAAGATTCCACCAGGACCTCCGCACTATGGAAGAGCGCTATCAGGGCAACTGGAACGCACATATGATGGCTGATTATTGTTGGAGCATTCAAAATAGCTCTCCACCTTCAGCTGTCGCACGAAAATCGTATAAAAGAAAATTTCTTCCATTATAGGAACTAAATAAATTTGAATTATTTCTAAATTTATAGTGTTTTATTATAAAAAAAAATTCAATTTGCATAATTTTTGCAACACATGAGTCACTTTTAAACACATAAATCTACATGGATTAAACCGCATATTCTTTAGAGCCACATAGATATGTTTTTTGCTAATCTTGGCGACTCTAGTTAAGAAAATGGCGACCTATTCCACTAGACCCTTTTTGATAGCTATTAGGCCCTCTAAAATGCACCAGCCACGACATACAATTGCTAGGACATACGGGGAGTTAACCGTACTCATCTTGTGTACGAAAGTCTTCAAAAAAGTTTTTTTTTCTTCTCAAGAGCCTAATTAGGTAATACTAAGGATAAAAAATATGGTGTTTTTGTGTAAAATGGTTTATGTGCCATATTTTCTAAACTAGAGCTGATAGGAAAGTTTTGTCGACAGATTTGAAATCCTCATAAAAAACTAGACTGGAATCATGTGTCGAACTCCAATCATCAGAAATGCTGTTGTGCAGTGTTATCTATTATGCAAAACTTAACTATTTTTAAAAATAAATCTTTATCTAAATTAGTAAATCCTTGAATATTAACAAAATTTACGTCTATAATACTAATTGCCAATTCAACAGGTATACTCGGAAATAATGAAACAACATCAAATGACACCAAATTTCATTACTATTTATTTTAATATTCTCTATATTTTTCCTAAATTCTAATGAGTTCTTAATATTATAAATAGAATGTTTAGTCATATTTTTTTAAATATTTGTAAAATATTTACTAAGTTGATAAGATGGAGAATTCATAAATGAACAAATTGGTCTTAATGGGAAATTATCGTCATGAATTGTTGGTAAACCATATAATCTTGGTGCAATTGATATGTTTGATTTCAAATTTGTCTTTTCAGGCAAAGTAATTATTATACCCTTCACAAAAAAATTAAAGAATATATATAGGTTTGTCATTCCGTGTGTAATTTCTTCGATATGCACATGGGACCCCATAAAGTATATATATTCTGGATCCTTATGAATAGCGATGACGATTGAGCGATGTCCGTCTGTCCGTCCTTCTGTACGTGAAATCGGTTTCCCAAGCCCCCAGAAGAGCTAGAGACTTCGTTCTTGGAAGAGACCGTTGGATTGGAAATGAACTTAAATAGAGTGCTACTGAAATTCAGATAGATCCGAAGTATAGTTCCAGAGCTGGGAAGCTTACACCTATTTCTCGATGCAAAATTTATACCAAAAATCAATTATTTAGTACATACATAAATTCTAAATTTTGTGCTTTTAGTGAATTAAACTTACCAGATATTTCAGAAAAAATTAAACTAGTATCAAAAAATTATAAATTCGGTATCAGGGTTGGAAACTCGAAATTTTTTGGTACATAAAAGTAACCATATAAGTTCCCAATTTTGGTTTTTTTCTGTGACTTAAACCTATTTTATACTTCGCTAAGAATTAAATTGGTATTAAAAATTTTAAAAACTAAAAATTCGTTTCCAGGGTTGGAAAGTCGACATATTTTTGGTACATAAAAGTACGTACATAAATTCCAAACTTTGTGTTTTTAGTGAATTAATCCTACTTTATATATCAGAAAAAATTAAATTAGTATTAAAAAACTAAAAATTCGGTTCCAGCGTTGGAAAATCGACATTTTCTGATTCATTAAAACAGCCATTTTATTTGTTATATTTGATTTTTATGATGAATTATACCTACTTTATATATCAGAAAGAAGTAAACTGGTATTAAAAACTAACAAAATTTAAAAGCCGATTCTACTGTTGGACAATTAGAACTTTTTGGGGTACATAAAACGAATTTTTTGTTTTGTTTGTAAATTAAACATATTTAATATTTTTGAGAGACGTTCATATAAGAAAACCCAAACATTTAGCTTCCTAGCCGAAAAATTTTCACGTTTTCTTAAATATAAAAGTAACCGATAACCTCATTTTGATTTAATTAATTAAACCTACTTTCTGTTTTGGCAAGAAAGAAAGAAAGAAGAATTACATCTGTGAAGGGTATTTAGGATTCGGCACAGCCGAATATAGCACTTTTACTTGTTATACCCTCCAAATTCTTTTTATATATATATTCACTTTGTCATTCCGTTTGTAACGCATCGAAATTTCCATCTCAGACCCCATAAAGTATATATATTCTTGATCAGTGATGAAATCTAAGACGAACTAAGCATGTCCGTCCGTCCGTCCGTCTGTGGATATCACGATTCAGTCCAAACGAAAAGAGCTAGACTCTTGAAATATATTTCGAAGCTTAAAGCAGGTTAAGTTCGAAGATGGGCTAAATCGGGCAAGAGGGAAAAAAGTTCCCCAAAGAAGAACTAAACCAACCCAGAAAAAACAATGTAATTTTTAAAATTTTTTGGTTATTTTGTTAAGCAAATGATATATTTTTATGTCAAATACGGTCAAACGCCTTAAACTTGGACCCATAAAATAAAATAAAAATATTTTTTGACCCCGCCCACTTTAGTGGGCGTTATTATAAGCAAAAATAGCATAAAAATTTAACAAATTGTTTTACTTAAGCCTACATTCCTTAAAAATAACATTTTTAAGCTTTAATGACGAAGCTGAGACGAAACCTGGTACTACTCTGCCCTACCCCTTAATTCCCCTTTGCCCCCCAAATGACCCTACCAAAAAAAAAATTTTTTTTTTAAATTTTGTATATAGTCATCCCAAGCATTTATCTTTAGAGTTTTATGACTGCCTGTTGCTGCCCTACCACCTCCTCTCCCCTTGCCCGCTAAATGACCCTATTAAAATTATATAACATTTTATTTTAATTTTGTGTATAATCATCCCAAGCATTTATTTTTAGAGTTTTATGACACAGGTGAAATGTTTCCCCCACAGCCCTTGCTAGAGCGACCCCGCCAAAATACAGTTTTTATACCCAAATATAATTGGACCCTATAAAAGAAATATGTATATTCTTGATTAGTGATGAACTTTAGGACGGTCTAGCAATTCCCATACGTTCGTCTGTGGAAAACATGATATTGTCTATTTTTAAACCAGCCCCCTTCAGTAGGCGTTGACGTTCGATATTATATAAAGCAACTCTGTGCCACCAAGTTAAACATTTTAAATTCACTTACTAAATATTTGGAGGGTATTTAAGATTCGACCCGGTCGAATATAACGTTTTTACTTGTTTTTAATTTGTATGCTGAAATATTTTCTACAATATCCTTCATTCTTGAAATATAATCTATTCTATTTATTGCAACCGTGTTATTACCTTTATCAGCATCCAAAACAAGTATGTCTCTATTATTACTCAAAAAATTTTCTGTATCTTTTACATTATTAAGAATAATTTTATCCCTATTATTTAATTTCGTCTTATTCATTTGGTCCTCTATTAGAGTCGTAAATCTTGTTCTTGCTACTTCTTGTTCTTCTTTTCCTTATATTGTCTGTACTAAGTCTTCACTATTTGATATAATTTTTAATATAGGAAGTTGATCTTTCTTTATTGGTAGAGCATATTTCTTCCCTAAAGAAAGTTCTCTGAATATCAGTTGGAATATCTTTGTCCGTTTTGTTTATGAACCACTTTTTATTAAACCTAATACCTAATTGTCTTCTTTGTAAATCATTTAAATTATCAAATATATTTTTATGTACCTGTTTAATTTTAATATTTAAAGAATCTGATATGCTGTCTTCAAATTCCAAAAATCTTCCCATTTCGTCATTATTCAAAAATATTCAGAGGATATCGAAATATTGATACAAATATAAAATAAATAGTTTTATAGTTATCATTTTATAAAAATAAGCCTTAAGCTAAATATTATTATTAACGAGTAAAAGTGCTATATTCGGCTGTGCCGAATCTTCAATACCCTTCACAGATGTAATTCTTCTTTCTTTCTTGCTAAAACAGGAAGTAGGTTTAATTAAAAGATGTAATAAAGTTTTACTTAAAAAAAAATTTAAATTTTTAAACGTTTTGGTCACTTTCATGTACCACAAAATATATTATTTGTTCAACCCTGGAGTCGAAATTTTGATTTTTTATGATTTTAATACCAACTTTGTTCTTCCTGAATTATAAAATAGTTTTAATTAGCAAAAACAACAACGTCAATTGCATATTTGGTTGGTTGGTTGGTATACGTGGCTGTCTGTAACCCACAAGCATTCAAGTAGGATCTACTTGGTTACTTTTATATATTTCAATTTCCCAACCCTGGAAACGAAATTTAAATTTTTTTACCAATGCAACTCTTAATGATTCATGAAATAGTTTTATTTAAGAAAAATTTAATATATGTAACCATTTTGGTCACTTTCATGTACTACAAAATATTGCAGTTATCCAACTCTGGAATCTAAATTTTGATTTTTTTTGGTTCTAATATAGGTTCTTACCATCACGAGCGCTGCACGCAAACTAAACTTATCTTTGCAATGACTCGCCTTTTATACCTTTGTCTGCCATGCACAACAATACACAATCATACGTACACAAGTATGCCTATTCGGTGTGTGTTGTGTCTGTTTTCTGAACAGCGCACAAGCATACACACTCACACGAACACGAGTATGCATATTCGATGTGTGTTGTGTTTGTTTTCTTACTAGCGACCCTACATGATGGTAGGTATCAGTGTTGGGTGACAACAGGGATAAAACCAAATAAGGTACCGACTGAATTCAAGTGACGGCCGAACTAAACGATAATACTTATAATAATGATGATAATAATACAAAATAACAATTCTTCTTAATCTAATAAAATAACAAGGCAATTCATTACATAACAACTTAAAAGGTACTCCAGCGTTGTGGACCAAAACGAGCGGGTCGACTTTGGTCGTCACAGTTATAAGGCAGTTTTGTTTAAGAAAAACTCAAATTTTGTAACCAGTTAGTACTACAAAATATTGCGTGTACCAAAAAAACTTTAATTTTACCAACCCTGGAAGCGAAATTTTAATTTTTGGTTTTTTTATCAGTGCAACGCTTCATGAGGTATAAAGTAATTTCTTTAAGAAATATTTCAAATTTTTAACAATTTTGGTCACTTTCATGTAGGGTTGCCATTTCCAATTTTAGAAAAGAGGGCAACGACCTTAAAAAATGAGGATATTTGACTCAAAAAAGGGGACGATTTTTTTGCCTAAAATTCAAATATAAAAATAAAAGAAAATCAATAAAATATACAAAATTACTTATTTTTATTTAAAAGAAATGTATATTCATTTCAATACATGTCTATTACATTTTTTTCATATATTCATAAAGTGCTTGACAATTCCTAACAAAATCAGAAATTAATAAAAAAAGTAAGAAAAAACTTCAATCAGTCTGAACATAAAATGAAGTTAATAAACAAAGAAAACAAATTCATTCACAACTTTTCATAATTGTGCATTTCTATAACGTCTTTATAAGAGTTTTTCATGAATATTTTTCAGCACTTCCAATTTGAGTTAGTGTGTTACTGTCACATTTCTTCAAATACTCTTGACAATTCATATCAAAATTATATATTACTCTAATAATATCTGAAATAATTTCTGGACTTAATTTATTTCTTTCAGGCGTCCACTGAGCCTTTATTAAAGAATATATATGTATGTTCAACGTTAGCATTGTGTGTTGGAAAGCAAAAATAAAATTAGAAAATTTTTTTTTCATTTCAGAGCAAACTTAATTTTTAACAAAAAAATTGCACCAAAACTGGTTATCAGTCAGGTTAATTGAATTTAAGTTTTTCATATAATTTTTTAAGACAATAAATTCGTTAAATAAAATTTCATCATCAAAAGTAATGTTAAATCTTTTTAAAAATTCAGACTTTCGTATGTCAGCCCAATTACAAATAGAAGCATTTTCAAAGCATAACCAGTCGAATACCTCCAAATCCTTGAGAGAAAGGGTTCATGATTCTATGTAATCCTTAATTGTCTTATAAAATAAGTTAGTTTCTTCCATTAAAAGAATTCTTTTTTGTTCGTTAGTAACATTTTTAATAATTTCTTTAACTTGTATTGGGATAAAATTATTTTCTATTCTATCATTTAAATTTTCTGTTATTTCCTTTAAAATATTTTTCACTTCAAGGACGGGAATATCTGATATTTCAATATTTTTATTATTTATTTCAATTATATTCATTGAGGAATGTATTTTAAACAAATATGCTTCGCTTATATCGCTTTCAAAAATTTTTTTATAACCTTGAGTGTTTTCTATATCCAGAAAATAGTTCTTCATGGGAACAAATAGTTTAAGTATGCGCTCAATAGCTGAATATAGTTCAACCCCGCTCTGAATCATGATATATTGTGTTCAATTCTTCTGATCAGCATTAGTGTATGGTTGTGTAAGTTGTTGCCAGCCTGTTTTCAATGATGAAGTTATAGCACACTGGTTATTGAACATAATTGGCAGCGACTGACACCATCATGTACTAAAAAGCAGAGTAACAGTTCCCTCCTTCGTTGACCCTGTAGCAAAAAATTAGCCAGAGAAGTAAAAAGGTTGAAATAGCTACAAAAAAGTTCTCTATCTTCTCATCTTTCTTCATCTGTCCCCTCAATACTATTCCCTAATTTCTAGTTCCAATGCAATGCACTGCATATGTTGGAATCATCCCGTGAGTGCTGGTCCAAGATAAAAAAGTAGCTTTGCATATTCTAGTTCTGACTGTTCGCAAAATTCTTACAGTATAAACAGAGAAATAATTGTAAATTTTTAACAACCCCTGTGAACAGCGTTATTGATTATATGAGCTGGACAACCAACACCAATTATTTCTTTATGCAAAGCACTTGTTAGCTTTGACCGTACTTATGAATACCTTCAAAATTGATATTACAATTATCACCGCTAAAAGCAACACATTTTGACGCAAAACAATATATATCCAATTTCATAAGAATAGTATCTGTTATAGTATCCGATGTTTCATTTTTAATTGATATGATATCCAATATCTTTGTCTAAATTTCATTGTTCTGTGCATCAAAGTATTGAATAAGAATAGGTAAAACCTTAGTAGCGCCGAAATTACTTGTGTCGAATGACACACTCACAAAGTTAATTTTTTCAATATTCTTTTGGCTATTGCACTTGCCTTTGTTCGGTTGCAAGACATGCTTTTAACTTTTTGCGAATCATTAAAAAGTAATTTATTTAGGGAAATGGATAAAAACATGTTATGAATAATGGTGTGGTAAGCGATGCAACAATCAACGGCTCGAAGTTCATTATCGACAGAATTTTTTGAAAAACAAATTATTAATTTTGTTGGAACATTCTTGGCTGGAACAACCTTTTAAAAAATTTTTTTTTGGCCAATGTAAATCTTCACGACGTATAAAGAGGTTTTGTTAAAGAAAAACTTAAAATTTTTAACAATTTTAATTACTACATGTACTACAAAATACGGAATAGGCCGAAAAAAAATTTTTAATTTGCCATCCCTGGACATTTTTTTTTATTTTTTTAGTTTTTAATAGACCATTGAGGCTCCCTAAAGCACAAAATAGGTTTAATTTACAAACATTAAAAAAAGTAATTGATATTTGGTATAAATTTTGCGTCGAGAAATAGGTGTAAGCTTCCCAGCTCTGGAACCATATTTCGGATCTCTCTGAATTTCAATAGCACTCTATTTAAGTATATTTCCAATTCAATCTGGGGGCTTGGGAAAACCGATTTCATGTACAGACGGGCGGACAGA
The DNA here is from genome assembly GCA_951800035.1 of Linnaemya tessellans. Lineage (NCBI taxonomy): Eukaryota > Metazoa > Arthropoda > Insecta > Diptera > Tachinidae > Linnaemya > Linnaemya tessellans. The sequence goes on from OX637534.1 coordinate 53,795,527, forward strand.
CGGACATCGCTCAATCGTCATCGCTATTCATAAGGATCCAGAATATATATACTTATGGGGTTCCATGTGCATATCGAAGAAATTACACACGGAATGACAAACCTACCTTTCACTTTTTTGTGAAGGGTATAAAAATAAAAAATCAAAGGCTGAAAAAATAGAACAATATACTACAAAAGAAGAGCACGAGTAAGAATCGGAAAAATTTCAAGAAATAAAAATACAAAATTATCAAATAACCATCAAGATTTTGATATTATAAATACGTTTTTTAAAAAGAAGAGCAAGATTAGAAGAGGAATTTCAAGAAACGAAACAGAAGAAAATAAGTCTGAATTCATAGGCAAGAAGAATTATTTTAATCAAAATACCTTGAAGAAAAGAGTTTAATTTTTCAAACAACATGAACTACTCTTGGTTTCAGAAAAATTAGGAAGTAAGAAGAGTTATCAATAGGTACAAGAAAGTGAGAGATAAAATTAAAAATTAGCGAATATAACATTCCTTATTCGTTGCCGTAATGCGGGTATCGTTCCAAATTTCATAAGAAACTCTACTAATAATATTTATACTCTTTTTCATGTAAATGGACAACAGATGATACAAAATCCTATTTCAAAATATTTGGAAATTGTTCAAAATAAAATTTTAAATTTTACAATTGAGGAGAGACACCAGATACTTAAGGCTTCTCAAAGGGATATAATAATAATAGATTACAAATTAAGAAGATTTTTGAATAATGAGGAAATGGAAAGATTTCAGGAATTTGAAGACAGCATAGCAGATTTTTTAAATAATAAAATTAAACAGGTACATAAAAAGAAATTTGATAATTTAAATGATTTACAAAGAAGACAATTAGGTATAAGGTTTAATAAAAAGTGGTTCATAAACAAAACGGACAAAGATATTCCAAATGATATTCAGCGAACTCTTTCTTTAGGGAAGAAATATGCTCTACCAATAAAGAAAGATCAACTTCCTATATTAAAAATTATATCAGATGGTGAAGACTTAGTACAGACAATAAAAGGAAAGGAAGAACAAGAAGTAGCAAGAACAAGATTAACGACTCTAATATAGGACCAAATGAATAAGATGAGATTAAATAATAGGGATAAATTTATTCTTAATAATGTAAAAGATACAGAAAAATTTTTGAATAATAATAGAGATATACTTGTTTTGGATGCTGATAAAGGTAATACAACGGTTCCAATAAATAGAATAGATTATATATCAAGAATGAAGGATATTGTAGAAAAGACTTCAGCATACAAAGTTTTAGAAAATGATCCAACAAATAAGTTACAAAAAATAACTAACGAAATTGTTGAAAAACTTTTTAAATTGAAAATAATTACTTTGCCTGAAAAGACAAATTTGAAATCCAACATATCAATTGCACCAAGATTATATGGTTTACCAAAAATTAATAAAGATAATTTCCCAATAATACCAATTTGTTCATTTATGAATTCTCCATCTTATCAACTTAGTAAATATATTACAAATATTTTAAAAAATATGACTAAACATTCTATTTATGATATTAAGAACTCATTATAATTTAGGAAAAATATAGAGAATATTAAAATAAATAGTAATGAAATTTGGTGTCATTTGATGTTGTTTCATTATTTCCGAGTATACCTATTGAATTGGCAATTAGTATTATAGAAGAAAATTTTGTTAATATTGAAGGATTTACTAATTTAGATAAAGATTTATTTTTAAAAATCATTAAGTTTTGCATAATAGATAATAGATATTTTAAATATAATAATAAAATTTATATGCAAAATAAAGGGCTTCTTATGGGATCCCAAGCATCTGCAATAGTAGCTGATATAATTATGAAAGAATTATTGGAAAAGTGAATAGGGCAATTATCAGTTAAAACTAAAATTATAACTAAATATGTTGATGATATATTTTGTATAATTTTAGTATCTGATTAGATGGTATACTAGCATCACTTAACTGTTTCCATTCAGACATTAAATTTACTGTTGAAATAGAAAAGAATAAACAACTTCCTTACTTAGACACATTGATCATACGTAGTAACAATAGTTTATCTATAGATTGTTCAGGTAGAATTATTAATTATTATTCTAAACATCCAAAGAGAATGGTCTTTAATACAACAAAGAATTTTATAGATAGGATACTAGGTGTAAGTGATGCAAAATTTCATAATAAGAATAAAAATATTATTAAAGAAATGTTAGTTAATAATGATTTTCCTGTAAGATTAGCTTGTAATGTAATAGAGCAATATAACAGACGACAAAATATATATAACACAAACAATAGTATTGAACCAAAGATTTATAAATCTATGACATATATTCCAATAGTTTCAGAAAAGGTAGAAAAATCAGATATTTTAAATAAAACCAAATATGGGATGGCTCACAAATCATTTAATACGTTAGGTAAATTATTTAGTAATACTAAAGACAAGATAGATATATTAGAAAAGTCTAATGTTGTTTATAAAATTCCATGTAAGGGAAAAGATAATGAAATTTTTAATAAAGTTTATATAGGTACAACACAAAATAAACTTACGACCAGATTAACGGGATATAGGTCAAACTTAAAATATAGGAATTATACGTCTACGCAAAAAACAGCACTATCTTTACATTGTCGTGATTCAAATCAGTATCCAGATTTTGAAAATATATCCATTTTCAATTCTGAAAATAGATATAAACATCGCTATATGTTAGAAATGTTACAGATAATAAATGTACCATTAGGTAAAAGAATCAATTTTAAAGCTGATACTGATAGTGTAGCACAGAATTATAGACATTTAATTTAGAAGAATATATTATTAAAATTATCATAGGGTAAATTAGAATGTGTTCAAATTTTATCAATTATTATATTCATTTCTTCATTTTTCAATTTTCTAAATGAAGACAGTGTTCGCAGCAGTCACGTCAACAAGTAGTTGCTGTCACGCTACCAACACTACAAACAAAAGCAGAGCTCTGCCTTCATATCGATATGTAATTTTGTTATTGTTATATTTGATACATTACGTACATATGTATACTTAAAAATCTAGACAAAAAATGATCCGTTAATTTTTTGTCGCTTTTGTTTGCTGCAATTGAATAACTTTGTAGTTTTTTGCATTAAAAAAGAATTTCGTTCGTTTGTTTGGTGCAGTTGCGTTTTTGGAATTGGTGAAATAAAAACCCACATTTAATTAAAAGAAACTTGTTTTTTTGGGTTTTATTCTTTGAGAAAAATTGCCTGTAAAAACGCTTACAGGCTCAAACATTGGTGACCCCGACGTGATCGACATTAAAAAATCGTTTTGTTGGAAAATCTTTGTGAAAGACTTTCAATTCGCATTAATCTTTAGTAGTTAATTCGAACTACTTTTAAAACATCAACCACTAAATTTGATAGCCATGCCGGGTGAAAATTCAACCTCCCAAGACAAGGAAAACCATTCACAATTTGCTGCTAAGATAAATTCAATTTCCAAGCAGTTGGCTGATTTTAATTCTTGCCTTACATCTGACGAATTAAATGCTTTAGATGAGGTCGATCTCTCTGTTCGTCTTGATTACGTAGAAGGTTTGTACACTGAGTTTAAGCAAACAGTTGGTGAATTGGAAGAAAAAGCTCAAGGTGATATGGATGGTAGTAGTATACGCTCAAACTTTATGACATCATACTTTAGAGTAAAAGCAACTATCCAGCGAAAAATAAATGCAAAAACTAAACACTTGGCTCCTCACTCTTCAACTGTTCGACAATTTTCTTTGGATGACTCGATGAGTTCTCGAAAGACTAGACTGCCCGAATTAAAAATTCCTCAGTTTGGTGGCTCGTACACAGAATGGCCTGACTTTTTCGCAATGTTCACAACTGTAATTCATAACGATATGGAATTGAGCAAAATAGAGAAGTTTCAACATTTACGTGCATGTTTAGCAGGTGCTGCTTTAGACACGATTTCATCGTTAGAACCTACAGAAGCTAATTATGATAAGGCTATTACATTATTACAAAATCGATTTGATAATAAATTACTTAATTTTCAGGCACACATTAGGGAGATTTCCGGGCTGAAGGTTGTTGATAAAGATTCAGCTGCAAGTTTAAGACAGCTGAGCGATAAACTCAACGCACACATGAGGGCTTTGGAGACAATGAGTTCAAAGGAGCAAATTGCTGATGGCTTGCTCATAAATTTGGTTACTTCAAAACTAGATCCGCATCTACAAACAAAATGGGAAGAAGGATTGAGCGTTGATAAGTTACCAACCTGGTCGTCTATGACATCTTTTCTCGAAAGACAATGCCGCATGCTCGAAAATCTCGAAAGCTCCATGGTAGTAAAGAAGCCGAATCAACAGGTGAGCAAAAAACCTAGTGGTCATACTCGAAATGTGCTTGTAACCTCAAGTGTAGTTCCTTCGTGTAACTTTTGTGATGCCAAGGATCATTATATTACTAATTGCACCCGTTTTGCAAGTCTTTCGCCCTCATTACGTTTTAAAGAAGCTAAGAAATTAAACTTATGTCTTAACTGTTTGAGAAAGGGTCATCGTTTAGCAAAATGTAAATCTGGAACCTGTCGTCATTGCTCGCTGAAACATAACTCATTATTACATATATACTGTTAGTCAAAAATATATTCGGTGTTTTTGTGCCTTGCCGGGCAATTTTCGATTCAGCCTCGCAACTCAATTTCGTCACTTCTCGCTTTGCAAATCAACTACAGCTTAAAGTTAGGTCATCGTGTATTTCAATTTCTGGTATCGGTGATGGTAATATCACAGCAGACAAATCAGCTAGCATTGTAGTGAAATCATGCCATGATAATTATTCCATTTCTTTTGAGGCAGTTGTTATTCCTAAAATAACTGACTATCAGCCAAATTCCAATTTCAACATAAATCTACTTAAAATTCCCGGAAATGTAAAGTTGGCAGATCCAGAATTCCACAAACAAGGCCGCATTGATATCCTGATAGGTGCCGGTCTATTTTTCGAACTTATGAGCGTTGGCCAAATTCGATTGGGACATAATTCGCCAATATTGCAAAAAACTCGCCTAGGATGGGTTGTTTCTGGTGGAGTTGCCACTCAAGAAAATTCGTTTTCATTAGCAGCAACATGCAAAGATGTCCATGAAAATGAACCGTTAGTCGATGTTATTAAACGTTTTTGGGAAATTGAAAACAACTTTGAAAGCAAATTAACTATTTCTATTGATGATGCATTTTGTGAGAGACATTTTCAACAAAATATTACTCGGCTCAAATCTGGTGAATACTCAATTAATCTCCCCAAAAAGTTAGATATTTCCGAACTTGGTGACTCGTATGGATTAGCTCAACGACGCTTTTTAAATCTTGAGAAAAAACTAAGTAAGCATCCAGACATCAAAGATCAGTACACAAACTTTATGAACGAATACCTCAATTTTAATCATATGTCTCGACTTACAAAAATACCAACTGACGTAAAAGTAAATTTTCTGCCTCATCACTGTGTGCATAAGGAAGATAGTACAACCACAAAACTAAGAGTCGTATTTGATGGTTCGGCCAAAACGACATCAGGTCTATCACTCAACGATATATTATACACAGGGCCAACTATACAACCAAAGTTATTTAATACTTTGTTAAGATTTCGTTTTTACAAAATAGCCTTGAGTGGGGACATATGTAAGATGTATCGCTGCGTTCGTGTTTCACACCCTGATGACTTTCTGCAGTGCATATTATGGAGAAGTAATCCAAATGATGATATTAAAATTTACAAGTTAAATACAATAACTTATGGTACCAAGCCTGCTGCATTTCTCGCAGTTCGTACGATGCATGAACTAGCTACGGATGAAGAGAAGTCGTTTCCTATTGGTGCTAAAATTGTTAGACGAGACTTCTACGTTGATGATCTAATATCTGGTGGCAGTTCGGACCAGGAAGTTATCGAAATTAGACGACAAGTAACTCAGCTGCTGAAAAAAGGGAATTTCGTTATTAGAAAATGGTGCTCAAATCATGCGGGTGTTTTGAATGATGTGTCGGCCTCTGATCGCGAAAATTTTTTTGAAATTTCAAGATGGTACCGACATAACAAAGACTTTAGTTCTTCTATGGGATCCAAATTCAGATGATTTCATTTTTACGTTCAACCATGTTTGGGATAGCAATACCATTTCAAAGCGAAGTGTCTTGTCATCTATTGTTCGATTTTACGACCCGTTGGGTTTAATCGATCCAGTTATTACTCAAGCAAAAGTTTTTATGCAAAGTTTATGGAAGTCCAAATTAGACTGGGATGAAAGTTTACCTCAAAGTTTGTACTCGGTTTGGCAGCAATTTGTATCAACATTCTCCTTAGTTAACAAATTTACGTTTCCTCGATTTGTTTCCATTCCAGGCTGTAAGGTTCAAATACACGCCTTTTGTGACGCAAGCTTATCTGCATATGGTGCCTGCATTTATGTAAGGTCGGAATGTGGTGGAGAAGTCAAGGTAAATTTATTATGTTCGAAGTCAAGAGTTGCACCTTTAAAGGCTCTTACCGTTCCCAAACTTGAGTTATCTGCGGCTTTGCTTTTGGCGGAACTTCTAAATGAAGTTTCAACTATACTGGAAAACAAATACGAATACCATTGCTGGTCGGATTCTATGCTTGTTTTATCCTGGTTGCGTGGAGAGTCTTCAAATTACAACATTTTTGTTGCTAACAGAGTAAGTCGTATACAAAATTTAACTAAAAATATGTCATGGCATCATGTCCTAACTTCAAAAAACCCTGCTGATATTTTATCGAGAGGAGCTAACCCTGAGAAGCTTTTAAATTCAAATCTTTGGAAGGAAGGACCAACTTTTTTAAAGCAGGCTTCGGAAAAATGGCCAAAAACATTTGATTTTATAGCTGACCTTCCTGAACGTCGCCGGACAATTTTAGTCACATCATGTGCTACTGATTTTTCTACTAATTGCAAATACCACAATTCGTTTCCAAAAATGCAAAGAATTTTCGCATATGTTTATAGATTTCTAACATTTAAAAAAGGCGTGAAATATTCGGAAGAACTAACAACACAAGAAATGAAAATGGGTACTCAAACTATGATTCGTAACATTCAATACGTTCATTTTGCTGTTGAATATAAGAGCCTACAAAGAAAGGAAAGTATACTCCCATCAAGCAAAATGCACTCCCTAACACCGTTCATGGATTCGGAGAAACTGATTAGAGTAGGTGGTCGTTTGCAGCACTCATTTTAAGTTTCGAAGCCCAACACCCGATAGTTCTTCCCAAACTTCATCCTATTACTATGTCTATGGTTTTGTACTATCATCAACAACTTTTACATGCCGGACCACAGTCTTTGTTGGCGTACATTAGGCAGCAGTATTGGCCTATAGGTGGCAGAAAAACAATAAGCTCAATCAGTAACAAATGTGTTAAAGGTTTTCGTTTAAAGCCTAAAATTTCACAACACATAATGGGAAGTTTACCTCCAGACCGTGTTCAACCAAGTAGATCCTTCTGTACAACGGGAATAGATTTTTGCGGCCCTTTTTACTACAAATCGGAAGTACGAACTCGATTACCATTGAAATGCTACATATGTATTTTCATATGCTTTTCAACGAAAGCTATACATATGGAGCTGGCGCAGGACTTGTCCACATCATCGTTTTTAGCGTGTCTCAAGCGTTTTATTTCAATTCGTGGCAAAACCAAACACAATATGGTCAGACAATGCTACAAATTTTGTCGGTGCAAAGAATGAGTTGGCTGAATTGCGTCACCTGTTCTTTGACCAAAAATACGCTAAAGAAATCCACAAACAATGCCTAGAAGATGGAATCAACTGGAAGTTTATACCTCCCAGGTCTCCTCATTTTGGCGGCCTTTGGGAGGCTGCGGTTAAGTCTGCCAAGCATCATTTTTATCGAGCCGTAGGTCAGTCAGTTTTAACATTTGATGAACTGCGAACGTTAGTGTGCCAAATATCGGCCATATTAAACTCTAGGCCACTATGTCCAATAACAGAAGATCCCGACGACCTCGAAGTGTTGACACCTGCGCATTTTTTAGTAGGCGCACCGCTAACCACGATTTTGGAACCAGATATCACAGAATTAAACGTAAATCGCCTAAGTCAATGGCAAAATGTGTGCCGTATCCAACAAACTTTTTGGAGAAAATGGAGCAGCACCTACTTATCACTATTGCAGCAGCGTAAGAAATGGAAAGATTCAAAATCTAAAATTATTAAAGGCGCAATGGTTATGATTAAGGAAGAAAACGTTCCACCTATGAAATGGCAGCTGGGTTGTGTCGTCGATGTTATTCCTGGAAAAGATGGCGAAGTTCGTGTAGCTTTAGTCAAAACAAGCAGCAATATAAGTCGCAGAGCCGTTGCCAAGTTAGCTGTATTACCCATTGAAGACAATTGTGTTGAAAGTCACAGGCAGAAATCGGCAGTCATAAAACTCTAAAGATAAATGCTTGGGATGATTATATACAAAATTTAAAAAAAAAATTTTTTTTTTTTGGTAGGGTCATTTAGGGGACAAAGGAAGAGGTGGGGGGGGAGGTAGGGCAGAAATCGGTAGTCATAAAACTCTAAAGATAAATGCTTAGGATGATTATATACAAAATTTAAAATAAAATTTTTTTTTTTGGTAGGGTCATTTTGGTGGCAAAGGAAGAGGGGGGGGGGGGGGGGGGGGTGGGCAGGGCAGAAATCGGCAGTCATAAAACTCTAAAGATTACTGCTTGGGATGATTATATACAAAATTTAAAAAAAATTCTTTTTTTTGGTAGGGTCACTTAGGTGGCAAAGGAAGAGGGGGGGGGGGGGTAGGGCAGAAATCGGCAGTCATAAAACTCTAAAGATAAATGCTTGGGGTGATTATATACAAAATTTAAAAAAACATATATTTTTGGTAGGGTCATTTTGGTGGCCAAGGAAGAGGGGGGGGGGGGTAGGGCAGAAATCGGCAGTCATAAAACTCTAAAGATAAATGCTTGGGGTGATTATATACAAAATTTAAAAAAACATATTTTTTTGGTAGGGTCATTTTGGTGGCAAAGGAAGAGGGGGGGAGGGGTGGGCAGGGCAGAAATCGGCAGTCATAAAACTCTAAAGATAAATGCTTGGGATGATTATATACAACATTTAAAAAAAAAAATTTGTTTTGGTAGGGTCATTTTAGGGGACAAAGGAAGAAGGGGTGGGGGGGGGGGCTAGGGTAGAAATCGGCAGTCATAAAACTCTAAAGATAAATGCTTGGGATGATTATATACAAAATTTAAAAAAATTCTTGTTTTTGTAGGGTCATTTAGGTGGGGGGGGGGGGAGGGCAGAAATCGGCAGTCATAAAACTCTAAAGATAAATGCTTGGGGTGATTATATACAAAATTTAAAAAAACATATTTTTTTTGGTAGGGTCATTTTGGTGGCAAAGGAAAAGGGGGGGGGGGGGGGGTGGGCAGGGCAGAAATCGGCAGTCATAAAACTCTAAAGATAAATGCTTCGGATGATTATATACAACATTTAAAACAAATTTTTTTTTTTGGTAGGGTCATTAAGGGCGAAAGGAAGAGGTGGGGGGGAGGTAGGGCAGAAATCGGTAGTCATAAAGCTCTAAAGATAAATGCTTAGGATGATTATATACAAAATTTAAAAAAAAAATTTTTTTTTGGTAGGGTCATTTAGGGGGGGAAGGGGAAGGAGGGGGTAGGGCAGAGTAGTACCAGGTTTCGTCTCAGCTTCGTCATTAAAGCTTAAAAGTGTTATTTTTAAGGAATGTAGGCTTAAGTAAAACAATTTGTTAAATTTTTATGCTATTTTTGCCTATAATAACGCCCAATAAAGTGGGCGGGGTCAAAAAATATTTTTATTTTATTTAATGGCTCCAAGTTTAAGGCGTTGGACCGTATTTGACATAAAAATATATCATTAGCTTAACAAAATAACCAAAAAACTTAAAAAATTATGTTGTTTTTTCTGGGTTGGTTTAGTTATTCTTAGGGGAACTTTTTTCCCTCTTGCCCGATTTAGCCCATCTTCGAACTTAACCTGCTCTAAGTTTTGAAATATATTTGTGCCAAATTTCAAGAGTCTAGCTCTTTTCGTTTTGACTGAATCGTGATTTCCACAGACGGGCGGACGGACATGCTCAGTTCGTCTTAGATTTCATCACTGATCAAGAATATATATACTTTATGGGGTCTGAGATGGATATTTCGATGCGTAACAAACGGAATGACAAAGTCAATATACCGTCCAAATTCTTTTTTGGAGGGTATAAAAAAACATTATATATTTATTTTTAATAGGGTCATTTAGCGGGCAAAGGGAGAGGAGGGGGTAGGGCAGAAATCGGCAGTCATAAAACTCTAAAGATAAATGCTTGGGATGATTATATACAAAATTTAAAAAAAATTCTTTTTTTTGGCAGGGTCATTTAGGTGGCAAAAGAAGAGGGGGGGGGGGGGGGGGTAGGGTAGAAATCGGCAGGCATAAAACTCTAAAGATAAATTCTTGCGGTGATTATATACAAAATTTAAAAAAAACATATTTTTTTGGTAGGGTCATTTTGGTGGCAAAGGAAGAGGGGGGGTGGGCAGGGCAGAAATCGGCAGTCATAAAACTCTAAAGATAAATGCTTAGGATGATTATATACAAAATTTAAAAAAAAAATTTTTTTTGGTAGGGTCATTTAGGGGACAAAGGAAGAGGTGGGGGTGGGGGAGGTAGGGCAGAAATCGGTAGTCATAAAGCTCTAAGGATAAATGCTTAGGATGATTATATACAAAATTTAAAAAAAAAAATTTTTTTTGGTAGGGTCATTTAGGTGGGGAAGGGGAAGGAGGGGGTAGGGCAGAGTAGTACCAGGTTTCGTCTCAGCTTCGTCATTAAAGCTTAAAAGTGTTATTTTTAAGGAATGTAGGCTTAAGTAAAACAATTTGTTAAATATTTATGCTATTTTTGCCTATAATAACGCCTACTAAAGTGGGCGGGGTCAAAAAATATTTTTATTTTATTTAATGGCTCCAAGTTTAAGGCGTTGGACCGTATTTGACATAAAAATATATCATTTGCTTAACAATATAACCAAAAAACTTAAAAAATTTTGTTGTTTTTTCTGGGTTGGTTTAGTTCTTCTTAGGGGAACTTTTTTCCCTCTTGCCCGATTAGCCCATCTTCGAACTTAACCTGCTCTAAGTTTTAAAATATATTTATGCCAAATTTCAAGAGTCTAGCTCTTTTCGTTTGGACTGAATCGTGATTTCCACAGACGGACGGACGGACGGACGGACATGCTCAGTTCGTCTTAGATTTCATCACTGATCAAGAATATATATACTTTATGGGGTCTGAGATGGATATTTCGATGCGTTACAAACGGAATGACAAAGTGAATATACCCTCCAAATTCTTTTTTGGAGGGTATAAAAAGTTTCAATTTGGAAATGTTTTTAATATGTCTGAAAAAATTTTTTCGTTTATTTTCATTTTTATATAAAAACAAAAAACAACAAAAAAATATATCACTTTGCATAATGTACAAATTTTGTTATTGTTGAAACATTAAAGAGCTATTAGACACGCATACTTGTCTGCAGACATGTGTGATGGCATGCCAAATCTCACTGTCTAATAGCATGTATGTCGAGTACGTCCGACATGTATGTTGGTTTTTAAAAAATTTTTGATTTTCTGATGTCTGTCGCATACCAACATACTCGTCTAATAGCGTGTCTGTCATACTTCATATAAAAATTCAGTTCGCTTGTTGACGCTGATGTGTGCTAATCGGAAAGTTTTAAAAAAAAGGTATTGGTAACATCATTTTTTGGGAAGAATTCATTAAACAATATAAATTCCTGCCGTAATTGTGGCAAATAAAACCAGATTATAGCACAATAAGCAATTAGAAATTATTGGAAACAATAAATTAACAGAAAAATTAATAAAAATAGATTGTAATAGTATTTCATTGATAACCATAGTCGTTAAACTTTCCGATTCATTGCCATGCTTTCGCTTCAAAAATTTCTTTGTACTGAAGTATGCCGTCAGTGTTCTATAGTGTAATACAAAACACAAAGTATGCCATCACGGTGGGGTGTCACAAAGCCATAGGACATAAAGCCATATAGTGTTAAGTCCCAACCCATTGGGACATAAGGCCATATGGCATTAAGTCTCATTATAGTGGGACTTAACACCATAAATTTTTTTTCGAAAATGAGACATTAAGCCATATTTTTAATAATGATTGCATATCACCTTATTTTTAATAATGATAGCATGTCACCCTATTTCATGTAAAAAATACATTGTTGTTTCATGCCACCCTCTTTTATGTCAAAAATGCATTTGTCAAAATATTGTTGGCAATCGATCAAATTCCGACATTGCAAGTGGTCCACGTGTTTATAGATTTATTTGATATGGAAAATTCGGAAGATATTTTTGAATATAATATAATAGCCGGATTTAGGAAGAATAGCAAATTGGTATACGTAGAAAAAGAACAGCAAATTTATAAATATAAATACAAATATAAAAATGCAGATTACTATTATTGTTATGAAAAGGGCTGTAATATAGCAGTTGTAATTGAGTTCAATAGCGCGTTATATTGTCGTAAAGTTGGTAAACAGGACAAGGTACATAATCATGGGCCGCAAAATAATCTTTTTGAAAAATTGAAAGTGATAAATTCAATTAAAAACGATGTTAAAACTGTAAGTTTGAAGAGATCAAGTGTACGCGAATTGTTTGACGATAACTGCAAAAAACATAAAGCAGGAGGGATTTTACTTGAATATGGTAAAATGCGTAGGAATTTGCTGCGAATCAAACAAGAAAAATTACCTAAAGCACCCACGAATTTTGAAGAAATTATTGAGCTTTTCAAAAATCAAGAAATTAATAAAGAATTTGGAATATCTAAATATGATGCTGGAGAACAATTTTATATAGACACTATAATTGAATTAAATTTTGCGTACACATTATTTATTTCGCCCACAATTTCTAAAGCTGTACGAGAAAAAAGTAATTTAGAAAAATGTAATTATATTGTTGATGGTACGTTCAATATTATACCCGCTTCAAATAAATTTAAACAATTACTAATAATACATATAATGCACAGCGACCACGTAAGTAGCTTCAAATTTGTTTGTTTTTTATATAAACTAACATAAATAATATAACTTAAACATGTGTATTTCATCTTCCAGGCTTATCCATTTTTATATGTACTAATGTCGCATAAAACAGAGGAAGCGTACATACACATTTTACAATATATAAAATCAAATGTAATAGATATGAATCCGAAAAACGTGATTAGTGATTTCGAATACGGCATACGCAACGCGTTTACATACGTATACCCAGAAGTAAAAATGATCGGTTGTTGGTTCCATTACACCAACGCACTTCGTAGGAAAGCATCTAAAATAACGGGATTCATATCACATTTGAACAGAAATAACCAAGCCAAAAGCTTATATTCAAAATTTCTATACCTACCATTGCTGAAACCTTCGCATATTACTGAAGCTTACCATCTTTTAAAAAAGGAAGCCATGGATGGAAAATTTATTAGTGGACAATCGCGAGAGAGTTTCTTTATACCCTTTATAAAATACTTTGAGCATCAGTGGATGAAAAAAGTAAGTGAATATTTATATGTTTTCATTGGAATTTATAAAATAAACTTGTATATTTTACCATTTACCCATTTTTAGGAGCAACCTGTCAACTTTACAGTTTATAAACAACCCGTACGAACAAGTAATTCTGCTGAGGGCTTTCACAGTCAATTAAGTATGCAGCTTCCTAAGCGTGGAAATTTTTTTAAGGTTTTGGACGTTTTACTAGATATTGATGCAAATAAATCTATGGATTATTTAAAAGCAATGTCTAGTAATGCTGCGTTATGTAAAGTGAGAAAACATAGTTTTGAACAACGTGACAATTTTATTCACAAACGTATTCGCTTACTATCTCAAAATAAATTGTCTTTAATGGAAACTCTCACACAGTTTTCAAAAATGAAAAACTCCGTGATTGCAGAGGATAACATTAATGAAATCCATACATCCGATGATGAGTTTGAAAACGAAAATGAAGAAAATCTAGAAGAAAATTGTACGAAAAACAATAATAACCATACAGAAACTCTATTATGCGTAATTTGTTGCGATAAGGAAAGGCAATTAGTGTTTAATCCATGTAAACATTTTAAAGTTTGCCAGCCTTGCTATCAGCAAATCAATGAAGCAAATAAATCAAAAGGAAGTAAAACGTTATGCCCAATTTGTCGGACAATAATAAAGGATGTTCTGTTAATTTTTTTTTAAAAGTTATATATTTTCATGAAATTAACTACATTACTACTTTGTTTTTGTTAACATTCTATTAAAGGAAAATTTTATTTAATTTTTTTTTTGTTAATTTCATTTACATATAAGAATTATGCTTAAGTTTTGAAAACAAAAATAAAAAAGAATTATATAATATTAAAGCTTAGTAAATTACTCTTTATATTTTATTTTATATAACTAAACATGGGGGGGTGCTTTAATACTATAGTAGATAAGGCCATTTTTGTTTGTTGTTTTGTTTTTCATTATTAGAAAGGGATTTTATCTCTCTTTTTAATTCCTGAGACACTAAAGTTAAGTATTAAAATCTGGCTTCCCATACTAAAGTTTTTTAGCTTGGCGGCCTGCGGCCGCGCTTTTGGGTTTTTTCCTCCAGTGGGACGCGGCAGGTGGCTTCGCTGAATAAAGTTTTCCTGCGTGCATCAGAAGAATAAAAAAATGTTTTCCAATAATAGCTAAGGATTTTTTCTTTCACAAAATGTTTGAAGATGTAATTCCTGAGACACTAAAGTTAAGTATTAAAATCTGGCTTCCCATACTAAAGTTTTTTTGCTTGACGGCCTGCGGCCGCGCTTTTGGGTTTTTTCCTCCAGTGGGACGCGGCAGGTGGCTTCGCTGAATAAAGTTTTCCTGCGTGCATCAGAAGAATAAAAAAATGTTTTCCAATAATAGCTAAGGATTTTTTCTTTCACAAAATGTTTGAAGATGTAATTCCTGAGACACTAAAGTTAAGTATTAAAATCTGGCTTCCCATACTAAAGTTTTTTTGCTTGGCGGCCTGCGGCCGCGCTTTTGGGTTTTTTCCTCCAGTGGGACGCGGCAGGTGGCTTCGCTGAATAAAGTTTTCCTGCGTGCATCAGAAGAATAAAAAAATGTTTTCCAATAATAGCTAAGGATTTTTTCTTTCACAAAATGTTTGAAGATGTAATTCCTGAGACACTAAAGTTAAGTATTAAAATCTGGCTTCGCATACTAAAGTTTTTTTGCTTGGCGGCCTGCGGCCGCGCTTTTGAGTTTTTTCCTCCAGTGGGACGCGGCAGGTGGCTTCGCTGAATAAAGTTTTCCTGCGTGCATCAGAAGAATAAAAAAATGTTTTCCAATAATAGCTAAGGATTTTTTCTTTCACAAAATGTTTGAAGATGTAATTCCTGAAGCCTAGAAATTTTGGATTTTTTTAAATCATCTGATGGGACATATAGCCATAATGGCTTTATGTCCCATTTCACTAAAATTGATATGAGACTTAAGGCCATATAAAAATTATGGCTTTATGTCCGCCTGGATTGAGACATAAAGCCATTATGGCTTTATGTCCTATGGCTTTGTGACACCCCACCATGCCATCACACATGTCTGCAGACAAGTATGCGTGTCTAATAGCCTTTTTATAAATAATTTTTAATTTGTTATCCTTAAGAAGATATCCAGAAGATATCGAAATATTGATACATATATAAAATAAATAGTTTTATAGTTATTATTTTATAAAAATAAACCTTAAGCTCAATATTATTATTAAAAATATAAAATTAGAAACTTATTTGGCTAATTTTATGTACTAAAAAATTTCGATTATCCAACCCTGGAACCGAATTTTTAGTTTTTAAAATTTTTAATACCAATTTAATTCTTAGCGATGTATAAAATAGGCTTAAGTCACTGAAAAAAAAATTGGGAATTTATGTGGGTACTCTCAAGAATGATAAAATAAAGATTACGCCAACAAGCTGAAATAAAAATACTTTTCTGCGCATGATGGAACTCTGACGGCACTCAACATGTGTTCTGATTGGCTAATAAAATTCAACTGGAGAACTATTATGTTATTGTAAAAACCGGACAGTGGGACAAATTGCGATTTTTCAAATTAAATTTGATAATAAACAATTTTAAAAAATTAGTTTACTTTCCACTTTTTTATACCCTCCAAAAAAGAATTTGGAGGGTATATTCACTTTGTCATTCCGTTTGTAACGCATCGAAATATCCATCTCAGACCCCATAAAGTATATATATTCTTGATCAGTGATGAAATCTAAGACGAACTGAACATGTCCGTCCGTCCGTCCGTCCGTCTGTGGAAATCACGATTCAGTCCAAACGAAAAGAGCTAGACTCTTGAAATTTGGCATAAATATATCTTAAAACTTAGAGCAGGTTAAGTTCGAAGATGGGCTAAATCGGGCAAGAGGGAAAAAAGTTCCCCTAAGAAGAACTAAACCAACCCAGAAAAAACAACATAATTTTTAAAGTTTTTTGGTTATTTTGTTAAGCAAATGATATATTTTTATGTCAAATATGGTCCAACGCCTTAAAATTGGAGCCAGTAAATAAAATAAAAATATTTTTTGACCCCGCCCACTTCAGTGGGCGTTATTATAGGCAAAAATAGCATAAAAATTTAACAAATTGTTTTACTTAAGCCTACATTCCTTAAAAATAACACTTTTAACCTTTAATGACGAAGCTGAGACGAAACCTGGTACTACTCTGCCCCTACCCCCTCCTTCCCCTTCGCCCCCTAAATGACCCTACCAAAAAAAAAATTTTTTTTTAAATTTTGTATATAATCATCAAAGGCATTTATCTTTAGAGTTTTATGACTGCCGATTTCTGCCCTAGCACCCCCCCCCCCGCTTCTCCCTTTGCCCCCTAAATGACCCTCCCAAAAAAATTTTTTTTTTTAAATTTTGTATATAATCATCCCAAGCATTTATCTTTAGAGTTTTATGACTGCCTGTTGCTGCCCTACCCCCTCCTCCCCCTTTGCCCGCTAAATGACCCTATCAAAAAAAAGAAATTTTAATTTTGTATATAATTATCCCAAGCATTTATTTTTAGAGTTTAATGACATAGGTGAAATGTTTCCCCCACAGCCCTTGCCAGAGCGACCCCGCCAAAATACAGTTTTTATAGCCTCCAAAGAGAATTGTGATGAAGTCTAAGACGGTCTAGCAATGCCCATACGTTCGTCTGTGGAAAACATGATATTGCATATTTTTGAACCCCGCCCCCTTTAGTGGGCGTTGACGTACGATATTATATAAAGGAACTCTGTCCCACCAAGTTAAACATTTCAAATTCACTTACTAAATATTTGGAGAGTATTTAAGATTCGACCCGGTCGAATATAACGTTTTTACTTGTTTCATTTGAAATTATTAATTTATAGTTATTTTATATAAATATTGAACCCAAGTGCTAATCATTTTTCTTTTTTCCCCATGCAAAACAAATTTTTTTACTTGCACTTTCATAAATCCGATTTAATTTGCTTGTTGGAAATCTCTTTGAGTAAATTGGAAATCTCTCTGAGTAATTTGTGTGAAGAGTTGCCAAATTTAGCATAAAATATTAATTTTGTACGAGAAAGTATTAGTTTTGCATATAATAAACATTTGGCAATCTCTTCGAGGAAACAAATACGTCATCAAACGGTAAATCATGCGCAAGGCGTAATATTTATTTTATCATTCTTGGGTACTTTCGTGTACCAAAAATTTCGATTTTCCAATCCTGGAACCGAATTTTTAATTTTTTAATACTGATTTAATTTTTTCTGATATATAAAATAGGATTAACTCACTAACAACACAAAATTTGGAATTTATGTGGCTACTTTTATTTACCAAAAATATTTCGATTTTCAATCTCTGGAAGCGAATTTTTATATTTTTAACAATGCAATTCTTAGTGTGGTGTAACATAGTTTTACTTGACAAAAAATTTTTTTAACGTTTTGGTCACTTTAATGTACCATAAAATATTTCATTTGTAAAACCCTGGAGCCGAAGTTTTGATTTTTTAAGATTTTAATACCATTTTTGTTCTTCCTGAATTATAAAACAGTGCTACTTAGCAAAAACAACAACGTTAGTTGCCTTTTTGGTTACTCTTATACAAAAAATATATTTCAATTTCTCAACCCTGGAAACGAAATTTAAATTTTTTTTGTTTCTTTTACCAATGCAACTCTTAGTGAGGAAAGAAACAGTTTTATTTAAGAAAACTTATGTTAATTTCTTTTCTAAAAAAGAATGCTACATATTTTGCACTTTTCAATAACAAATGGCAATATTATGGCTTTTAGAAATAGTGAATTTATTAGAAATTAATCTACCATCTCTTACGAAAAATTGTTTTTATTTTAAAAATGCGCCGAGTTGTAGTTTCTTAGGAAAACAGTGATAAAATGTTAAATTTTTTCAGAAAAAAAAATCACCATTAATATAGGTAACCATTTTGTCAACTTTCATGTACTACAAAATATTGCAGTTATCCAAATCTGGAGTATAAATTTTGATTTTTTTTAATTTTTGATACCAGTTTTTTTTTCTGAACTAAAAAATAGTTTTAATTAGTAAAAAACCGAAGTTAGTTGCCTTTTCGGTTACTTTTATGTATAAAAAAATTTCAATTTCCCATCCCTGGAAGCGAAATTTGAATTTTTTTACCAATGCTAGCCTTCATTCGGTATAAAGTCGTTTTATTTAAGAAAAACTTAAACTTTGGTCAGTTTAATGTACTACACTATACCATGTACCAAAAATACTTTCAACTTTCCAACCCTGGAAATGATATTTAAATGTTTTTTTTACCAATGAAACTCTTCATTAGGCATAAAGTAGTGTTATTTTGAACCATTTTGGTCGCCTTTATGAACTATAAAATATTGCACTTGTCCAACCCTGGATTCGAAATTTTGATTTATTTTAAATTTATGATACCAATTTTGTTCTTCCTAAAATATAAAATAGTTTTATTAAATTGAATTAAGATTCATAGGCTAATTGTTCGAAATTTATTTTTAAATCTCAGGAAGACATGATAAATATTCCAAGGCACAAAGGAGAGTCAACATCAGTTTTATTCAACTTACACAGCAGAGCAGTGCTCATGTGTATTGTGTTTGTCACCACTTATTAGGTGGCTTAGTTGAATTTGATACAGTTCCTATTTACACAAATTTTATTGTGAAAAAGATTCCGAGAACTGTATCAACCTGATGTTAACATGTTATTGTTATAATACCCGTGTTACCGTTTATATTGCTATATTAAATTGAATTAAGATTCATAGGCTAATTGTTCGAAATTTGTTTTTAAATCTCAGAAAGACATGATAAATATTCCAAAGCACAAAGGAAAATAGTTTTTGTTAGGAAGAAAACCAACGTCAATTACCTTTTAGGTTAATTTCATGTATAAAAAAATATGTCAATTTCCCAACCCTGGAAGCGAAATTTAAATTTTTTAAAATATTCTTTATCAATACAAATCTTCATGAGGTATAAAGTAGTTTTGTTTAAGAAAAACTAAAAATTTTTAATCATATTAGTTATTACATGTACCACAAAATATTGAATGTACCAGAAAGAACTTTAATTTTTCCAACCCTGGAAGCGAAATTTTAATTTTTTTGTTTTTTTATCAGTGCAACGCTTCATGAGGTATAGAGTAATTTTTTTATGAAAAATTTCAAATTTTTAACCATTTTGGTAACTTTCATGTACTATAAAATATTGCACTTGTCCAACCCTGGATTCGAAATTATTTTTTATATTTTCGAATTATTGATACCAATTTTGTTTTCCTTAAAATTTAAAATAGTTTTAGTTAGCAAAAAAACAACGCCAGTTGCCTTTTTGGTTACTTTTATGTATAAAAAAAATTCCAATGTTCCAGCTCTGGAAGCGAAATTTGAATTTTTTTACTAATGCTAGTCTTTATTCGGTATAAAGTCGTTTTATTTCAGAAAAACTTAAAATTTTCAACCATTTTGGTCACTTTAATGTACTGCACTATACCATATACCAAAAATACTTTCAACTTTTCAACCCTGGAAATTAAATTTAATTTTTTTTTACCAATGAAACTCTTCATTAGGTATAAAGTAGTGTTATTTAAGAAAAATTTACAATTTTTAAACCCTCCAAAAAAGAATTTGGAGGCTATATTCACTTTGTCATTCCGTTTGTAACGCATCGAAATATCCATCTCAGACCCCATAAAGTATATATATTCTTGATCAGTGATGAAATCTAAGACGAACTGAGCATGTCCGTCCGTCCGTCCGTCCGTCTGTGGAAATCACGATTCAGTCCAAACGAAAAAAAGTAGACTCTTGAAATTTGGCATAAATATATTTTAAAACATAGAGCAGGTTAAGTTCGAAGATGGGTTAAATCGGGCAAGAGGGAAAAAAGTTCCCCTAAGAAGAACTAAACCAACCCAGAAAAAACAACATTATTTTTAAAGTTTTTTGGTTATTTTGTTAAGCAAATGATATATTTTTATGTCAAATACGGTCCAACGCCTTAAACTTGGAGCCATTAAATAAAATAAAAATATTTTTTTACCCCGCCCACTTCAGTGGGCGTTATTATAGGCAAAAATAGCATAAAAATTTAACAAATTGTTTTACTTAAGCCTACATTCCTTAAAAATAACACTTTTAAGCTTTAATGACGAAGCTGAGACTAAACCTGGTTCTACTCTGCCCTACCCCCTCCTTCCGCTTCGCCCCCTAAATGACCCTACCAAAAAAAATTTTTTTTTTTTAAATTTTGTATATAATCATCCCAAGCATTTATCTTTAGAGTTTTATGACTGCCGATTTCTCCCCTACCTCCCCCCCTCCCTCTTCCTTTGCCCCCTAAATTACCCTACCAAAAAAAAAAAATTTTTTTTTAAATTTTGTATAGAATCAGCCCAAGCATTTATCTTTAGAGTTTTATGACTGCCGATTTCTGCCCTACCCCCCCCCCCCTCTTTCTTTACCCCTTAAATGACCCTACCAAAAAAATAATTTATAGGCAAAAATAGCATAAAAATTTAACAAATTGTTTTACTTAAGCCTACATTCCTTAAAAATAACACTTTTAAGCTTTAATGACGAAGCTGATACTAAACCTGGTACTACTTTGCCCTACCCCCTCCTTCCCCTTCGCCCCCTAAATGACCCTACCAAAAAAAAAATTTTTTTAAATTTTGTATATAATCATCCCAAGCATTTATCTTTAGAGTTTTATGACTACCCCCGCCCCCTCTTCCTTTGCCCCCTAAATGACCCTACCAAAAAATTTTTTTTTTTTAATTTTGTATATAATCATCCCAAGCATTTTTCTTTAAAGTTTGATGACTGCCGATTTCTGCCCTACCCCTCCCCCCCCCCCCCTCTTTCTTTGCCACCAAAATGACCCTACCAAAAAATAAATGTTTTTTTTAAATTTTGTGTATAATCATCCCAAGCATTTATCTTTAGAGTTTTAGGACTGCCGATTTCTGCCCTACACCCCCCCCCCCCTCTTTCTTTGCCACCTAAATGACCCTACCAAAAAAAATTTTTTTTTAAATTTTGTATATAATCATCCCAAGCATTTATCTTTAGACTTTTATGACTGCCGATTTCTGCCCTAGCCCCCCCCCCCTTCTTCCTTTGTCCCCTAAAATGACCCTACCAAAAAAAAATTTTTTTTTTTTTTTAAATTTTGTATATAATCATCCCAGGCATTTATCTTTAGAGTTTTATGACTGCATGTTGCTGCCCTACCCCCTCCTCCGCCTTTGCCCGCTAAATGACCCTATTAAAAATAAATATAAATTTATTTTTATTTTGTGTATAATCATCCCAAGCAATTATTTTTACAGTTTTATGTGTATCTGTTTCTGCCCTACCCCCTCTCCCCCTTCGGCCTTTAAATGACCCTATCAAAAAGAAAGAAATTTTAATTTTGTATATAATTATCCCAAGCATTTATTTTTAGAGTTTTATGACAAAGGTGAAATGTTTCCCCCACAGCCCTTGCCAGAGCGACCCCGCCAAAATACAGTTTTTATAGCCTCCAAAGAGAATTGTGATGAAGTCTAAGACGGTCTAGCAATGCCCATACGTTCGTCTGTGGAAAACATGATATTGTATATTTTTGAACCCCGCCCCCTTCACTGGGCGTTGACGTACGATATTATATAAAGGAACTCTGTCCCACCAAGTTAAACATATCAAATTCACTTACTAAATATTTGGAGGGTATTTACTTGTTTACCATTGTGGTCGTTTTCATGTACTATAAAATATTCAACTTGTCCAACCCTGGATTTGAAATTTTATTTTTTAATTTTGTTCTTCCTAAACTATAAAATAGTTAACTTAGAAAAAAAAACAACGTCGGATGCTTTTTAAAATTTTATTTAAAAAATTTTTTTTTTTTTACCAATGCATATCTTTATGATGTATAAAGAGGTTTTATTTAAGAAAAACTTAAAATGTTTACTAATTTTAGTTATTACATGTAATACAAAATACTGAATGTGCAAAAAAAAAATTTTACTTTCCCATCCCTGGAAAAAAAATTTTAATTTTTGTTTAGTTTTTAATAGGCGATTGAGGTTTCCCAAAGCATGATAGCGGCTGGATCATTCACTAGTGAAGGCATAACACTGACTAGTGGATGGTCACTGCAGTTGTTGTGATTGCATCGTATTCGCTAATCTAGAGTTTGGATTTCGGTTTTTTTTTCTCTCATCTTGTGATGGTGGGTAAGTTTAGAATCGAATTCTGTAACATACGTGGGTTAAGAGCGAATTTCTTTTCTGTATATGCTCACGTTTGTCTCCATCGGCCGGATGTTTTCGCCTTAAGTGAAACCCAGCTACATGAGGATGCTGATCCACAGGATTTTCATTTGCCCGGGTATCACCTCCTGTCGCTTTTTATTCTTCATAGGGGCCTTGCAATATACGTACGTAATGAAGTTGTGTACCAATGCCAGCAACCATTAGGCATGTCTGACGCAGAATTTAGCTGTCTTTGGGTTAAATTCAAAGCCGGTACACACTTTTTACATTTCGGGTTTCTGTATAGAAGTCCAAACGCGGAAAGAGATGCTACCATACATGGTTTCGATACTCTTTCCGACTCCATCGAAGATTCTTGATAGTTGTCCGAGCAGTGAAATTGTGGTTGCTGGTGATTTCAATGTTCATAACACATCTTGGCTTCGCCATTCGAGCCACACAACCTCCGAGGGCCAATTTGCTGAGTTGTTCGCCGCGCACAATCACCTTGTGCAATTAGTTAATGAACCAACACATATTCCATGTGTTGAAGGGCACCAACATAATACTCTTGACCTTTTTCTAACTTCACATCCTGAAAAGTATGAAGTTACTGTCAATGCACCTCTCGGTAACTCGGATCATTGCACCATTTCCGCAACCTTTCCGTTCTCCAAACTTCGCAACGTTTCGCGTGCAGCCACGAAGCGTAGTAAATATATTTACGAAGAGGGTCGTTGGGCCGAGCTCAACGAATTCTTTCGGAATTTTAATTGGAAACTATGTTTTCTTGACAATGATGTCGATTCCATGGCGAAAATGGTTGAAAACACAATTCTACTGGGGATGAAAGCTTTTATTCCCTGTAAGCAAATTTCGGTTAAACCTAGGGCGAAGTCTTTGGTTTAACCAGGCATGTAAAGATGCGTTGCGATCCAGAGAGGAATCATTCAGTACTTCGAGTAATAACAAAAATGCCTATCCTGATTTGCTACGCAAGAAGGCAAGATCTTCGTGTGCCAAAGTGTTAAGAAGCGAAAAGGCTTTATACGAGCAGCGTATTCGCACTAGAATTCTCACTGCCCCCAGGGGTAGTAAGAGTTTTTGGTCATTCGTCAAAAGTGTTAAGGAAAGTGCTAGTTCTTCAATTCCGACTCTTTTGAGGAATGACCAAATATTTACTGACCCGGTTGATAAAGCTAATATATTGGCTGAAATATTTGCAAGTAACTCTCACTTGATAGCTCTCAACCACTCCCCGCGCTCGATAGAGTATCCGTAACTATGCCTAAGATATTTTTTCGAGCGCGTGCAGTTAAAAGGGTTCTTGCGGAACTCAGCACAAGGAAGTCTCCTGGGCCGGATAGAATCCCTGCACTGGTCCTGAAGCAGTGCTTTTCGACGTTAGCACGTCCATTAGCCAAACTTTTCAGTACACTATACCACTCCGGCAGATTTCCAATGTGCTGGAAGGTTGCTAATGTAACGCCAATCCCCAAAAAGGGACTGGCTAATAACCCTGAAAATTACCGCCCGATTGCAATATGTTCTGCTATATCGAAGGTGATGGAAACTATGCTTAACTTCCATCTTGTGAAATATCTGGAGTCCAACAGTTTACTAAACGACCGCCAGTATGGTTTCCGCAGAGGCCGCTCTACGGGTGACCTATTGGCCCTCCTTTCGGAAAACTGGTGTAGTTCCTTACACCGTTTTGGCGAAAGTAAAGTGGTGGCTCTAGATATTTCTAAGGCGTTCGATAGAGTGTGGCATGGAGCACTCCTGTCCAAACTTATTGCATTTGGTGTCGGATATACCTTCTCTCGGTTCATATCGAGCTTTCTCAGGGATCGCTCTATACGAGTTGTTATAGATGGGGTCTCATTCGATGAGTTCAGAGTCAACTCAGGGGTACCGCAGGGCTCCGTTCTTTCTCCTACTCTATTTCTAATTTTTCTTAACGATCTACTTTCCCAAACTTCCTGTCCTATTTACTCTTTCGCAGATGATAGCAGCCTTTCGCATTCCTATTCATTTAACTGCAGGCCGTCAACGTCTGAAATCGAGACGAGGAGGCAGTTTATGAATGACGTTCTGGATAGTGACCTCGCGAAGATTTCCGAATGGGGTCAGGCGAACATGCTGCTGATGACCATGCTGCTTCATCTGTTTCTTTGGGTGGTGTAAGTATTATGGAGTCAGGCGCTCTTGATGTTCTGCGCTTGAAAGTGCAGTGTGATGTCAGATGGACGGAACATGTCTTTCAGGTCGCAAAAGAAGCATTCAAATGCCTTAGCTTCTTAAGACGGTGCAAGAGATACTTCACCCTCTCTGATCTTCGTAAGATTAACACCACTTACATCCGACCGAAGATGGAATACAACTCTCATGTTTGGGACGGTGCTTCAAAGTCTATTTTGAAGTTACTCGACGGCGTAGAGGAGAGAGCGATAAAACTCATCGGAGACAGTAGGGTAGCCAACTTTATTGACTCTCTTGAGCATCGTCGCAATGTGGGGTGCGAATCGTTATTCTATCGTTACTATAATGGCAGGTTTTCTGGTGAAATTAGGGAACTTGTTCCTGAAACCCATTCTTTCTTACGCTCAACACGTTTTTCATCAAGAGCGCATGCGTTTGTGGTCGATATTCCAACGAATCGCACTACGCATTACAGAGAACATTCGTTTTTTGGCCGAACAGTCCGTATGTGGAACAAACTACCTGCAGATGTCTTCCCCACCACTTACAATTTGAGGGGGTTCAAGTCGAATATCCACAGACACTACTCCCTTTATCCTCCTTCCCAAAACCTATTTTCCTAGTTCCAGCGCAATGTACTGCATATGTAGGGGTTATCCTCTGAGTGCTGGTCCTACTCCTAAAAAAAAAAAAAAAAAAAATTATATTGTTCTATTTTTTCAGCCTTTGATTATTTTATTTTAATTTATATTGAGCTTGAGGCTTATTTTTATAAAATTATTTATTTTATAATTAAAATAAAATAAAACAAGTAAAAACGTTATATTCGACCAGGTCGAATCTTAAATACCCTCCAAATATTTAGTAAGTGAATTTGAAATGTTTAACTAGGTGGGACAGAGTTCCTTTATATAATATCGTACGTTAACGCCCACTAAAGGGGGCGGGGTTCAAAAATATACAATATCATGTTTTCCACAGGCGAACGTATGGGCATTGCTAGACGTCTTAGACTTCATCACTGATCAAGAATATACATATTTACTTATAAAAACTGTATTTTGGCGGGGTCGCTCTGGCAAGGGCTGTGGGGAAACATTTCACCTTTGTCATAAAACTCTAAAAATAAATGCTTGGGATAATTATATACAAAATTAAAAATTCTTTTTTTTAAAGGGTCATTTAGAGGGCAAAGGGGGAGAGGGGGTATGGCAGAAACAGATACACATAAAACTGTAAAAATAAATGCTTGGGATGATTATACACAAAATAAGAAAAAATATGTATATTTAGTTTTAATAGGGTCATTTAGCGGGCAAAGGGGGAGGAGGGGGTAGGGCAGCAACAGGCAGTCATATAACTCTAAAGATAAATGCTTGGGATGATTATATACAAAATTTTAAAAAAAAAATTTTTTTGGTAGGGTCATTTAGGGGGCGAAGGGGAAGGAGTTGGTAGGGCAGAGTAGTACCAGGTTTAGTCTCAGCTTCGTCATTAAAGCTTAAAAGTGTTATTTTTAAGGAATGTAGGCTTAAGTAAAACAATTTGTTAAATTTTTATGCTATTTTTGCCCATAATAACGCCCACTGAAGTGGGCGGGGTCAAAAAATATTTTTATTTTATTTAATGGCTCCAAGTTTAAGGCGTTGGACCGTATTTGACATAAAAATATATCATTTGCTTAACAAAATAACCAAAAAACTATAAAAATTATGTTGTTTATTCTGGGTTGGTTTAGTTCTTCTTAGGGGAACTTTTTTCCCTCTTGCCCGATTTAGCCCATCTTCGAACTTAACCTGCTCTAAGTTTCAAAATATATTTATGCCAAATTTCAAGAGTCTAGTTCTCTTCGTTTGGACTGAATCGTGATTTCCACAGACGGACGGACGGACGGACATGCTCAGTTCGTCTTAGATTTCATCACTGATCAAGAATATATATACTTTATGGGGTCTGAGATGGATATTTCGATGCGTTACAAACGGAATGACAAAGTTAATATACCCTCCAAATTCTTTTTGGGAAAACCGTTCACGTACAGACAGACGGACGTCGCTCAATCGTCATCGCTATTCATAAGGATCCGGAATATATATACCTTGTGGGGTCCTATATGGATATCGAAGAAATTATACAATGAATGAAAAACCTATATATACCCTTTCCCTTTTTTGTGAAGGGTATTAAAATAGCACAGGTTGAGTGCGGAAATGGCCTAAATCGGGCAAGAGGGAAAATAGTTCTTTTAAAAAGAACTAAGCCAACCTCTAAAAAACTGAACAATTTTGAAAGCTTTTAGCTAATATCTTTAAGCAAATGATATATTCGGATGTCAAAGAAGGTTCAACGCGTTGAACTTGAAGTCATAAAATCAAAAAAACTAATTTTTGAATCCCGCCCCTTTAGTGGGCTCTATTATATGTGAATAAAAATTACAGTATTCAAAATTTATTAAATGTATAAACTTATACACAAGGTTTCCAATACAATGGTTTATTTTAAATTAGATAAAAATTAAGTAAAAGGTAAGTACAAATTTTTAGAAATAAGTATTAATGGATGCTTCTCGAAAGCTCAGAGGTAAGTAAGGATAGTTACATTTCAATTCAATTCGTATAGACTTATATATAATGCAACTAATTAATTTATTTTAGTGTTCAATGGGATTGAACATGATATCCCCCACACGTTCGGCAGGTACCACTAGAGTACCAAGCTCGTAGGTCATGGCTCTTCGCTAAGCAATTGGAGCAGTAACGGTATTTCGCTACGACCTCCTCCCTCTGGCGCGTATGAATCTTTAAAAATCTGCCGCAGGACCTTAGCGGGTGGTTTTTTGCGCATAAAGCGTACTTGTAGTTGTCTGCCACAACTCTCCTGCTGCTGCAGCGATGCCGTCTCCATTCTTCTGCGGCGTTACGCGTTGCTTCTAACCGTCTGTTGGGCCTAAGAAACAAAAAAACAAAAAAGAAACTAATAAATTGATGTTTTATTGTAGAGGAAGAGGACAGTAATTGAGTTGGGTAATATTGTGAGTTGCAATGTGTTATAAATGTGGAAACGAATATAATCATAAGGGTGCGTGAAAACGCATGATTCTGTTAGTTTTCTTTTTTTCGAAACGGAAGATAGCACAGTTTGACTATTGGGCGAACTATGGTGCCGGTGCTTGTACGCACTTCGGCCGCACGTATATTGTTATCTGCCCCTGAAAAGGTCTTTTCTACTCTTCCCAATCGCCTTTCTTGAGGGGGCTGTAAGTCGTCCATGATTGAAACTAAATCGCCTGTCTGAACGTTTGGAGTAGAGTCCTTTCATTAGTACCGTCTATGTAAAGCTTTCAGGTAGTCTTCTTTCCATTGCGTGGCGAACTGGTGGTGTAGAGTATCTATTAAAGTCTACCATGCATGCCAATGTAGTTATTATGCATGGGAATTATAAATAATATGCTAGGCTAAATTAAGCTATTGGAAATTTATTTAGTTTTAAGGAATTCCAAGAATGTTGTAATCTAATCCCGTTATTTTAGTATATAAACAATTATTTTTGTAATAAAGATTTAATTTTAAGTCAAGCCTAAAATCGGCATTTTCGACTTCTTCCTTAGGAGCATTCATCTGCTCTTAGATAAGAAAGATATTTGCTATACACAGCAAAAGGAAAGTATAAAAATACCTTAAGCCAGTGGCGTTTATCAGCGCCGGCTAACAACTCGGGTAGGAACACAAAAATCAATATATCTACCATCATTACATGGCGATCCTGCCAAATTCGAAGGACAATAAAATCCCCACGGAGGAGTACCAACCTGCGGACACGACAAAGAGGAAACCTATATATAAAGCTACCCCGATAACTGCTGGTCCTAAACCCATCACGATAGAGGAGTACCGTAGGAGACAACAGAAGAAGGTAGACGAGTTACTTACCGCGATTCCCAAGATACAACGGCCAAGGCACCGAAGAGGTGTAAAAATTGTGCGTCTAAGAAGAGAGTTGGCTGCGCTACGAGCTGTTGTGGAGGCAGACCCACCGCCATCTTGGCAACGAGCAAGTGAAGTTTGGGCACAAATTGATTTATTGGAGGCCGAAATGGCGAAGCATCGCAGAAATTGAAATTTTTTTTATTTATACACACACTGAGTTTAAAATTAATATTAAAAACTAATTTTGCAATAAAATGATTTAAGAAAAAAAAGAAAATTTAAGGGAAGATAAAACAAGTTTGATAAAAGAAGCACTGGATAAAAAAAAATATACTTGTCAATTCCAGCTGCTTGGAAAAAATGGCAACCTTTTTTAAAAATTTTAAATTGTAAAGTAGTGTTGGTAAACACAGGGTGACAATAAGAATTTTAATTCAAACTATATTAAATTAAGCACTGCCAGAAAAGAATTTTTTTAACAATATTACCATCTTTTTTTTAGAATTTATGTTAGATATAAGGTTTTCTTTATTTATTAATATTATCTATGGAAAAATTGAAAGAAGGTTATAGTGAATTAGAGAAGTTAGATAAGAATTTAAGAAAGAGTAAGGATAGAGTTTACTCCTCTGAATTTAAAGCAGAAAAATTAAAACGTTTAGGGTATATACGGAAGGATGTTGATAGAATTTCTGAAGATTTATTAGAAGAAGAAGAAACCAGGTCGCTGGCGTTCAAATTTAACGATTTATATGAAAGACTGTTTTCTACAATAGAAGAGTTAAGCACCAAAGATTATAAAGAAGCAAAAGTAATTGAACAAACTACCTCAACAACTAAAGTAAAAGCAGATACTAATATTTTCAGAAGTATGGCAAATTTCGATATATCTACTTGTAGGAAAAAACCTAAAAATTTTTAAAGGGTCATATGAGGCGCTGGAGGATTTTATAGTGCAAACAGAATTGCTACATGATATGTTGCGAGTAGAAGATAGAGAGATTTTCGTTAAGTATATCTATATTTTATGTTTATATTTTCAGAGTTTGGAGACGAGAAAACGGACATAATCACAGTTCGCAGAGAGGCAATAGACAGTTTTATAGGCAAAGAAATAATAATAGTTTTACAGCTGAGCGCAACATCCACAACTCATATAACAACAACAATCGTGTAAACAACAATAACCACAATAGAATCCGCAATAATAATAGCAACTACAGTGGAGAACATAATAGGTTTCATAGCAATGGTAGAAACAGAAATAATAATATTAACTTTAATAATAGTTACAACGTTGACAGTTCGTCAAGATATAATGCGGGTAGAAACAATTCGTACAGGGGAAATAATGGTGGCATGACATAATGTCCATTGGCATAATGTCCATGGACATTATGTCACCCCAAAAAGTGACATTATGTCCATGGACATTATGTCACTTACAGCAGTGTCGTAATGTCCATGGACATTATGACACTTTGGTTATGGACATTGTGACACTTTTGGTAAAGTCAATTGAACCCTTCCAAACTACTTGTAGTTCTTATTTCCTCACCATGGGCAGAAAATCCAGAGGGGGTTATCTGAATGAAAAAATTTTACGAGGCAGAGAATCAAGATTTAGCTTAACTAAATTTTCATAAGATACGTTATTCGAATCATTGTAGAATATAAAAATAAAATATGGTTACCGACTTTTTTTTTTATTTTACAATGATTCGAATAGCGTGTCGTGTGATAAATGTTTGTTCAGCTTATATATAAAATAAATTGCAGAGATATAAAAGAAAAGATTTGAAAAAATCGGCGCCGTCAGGCAGTCATAAAACTCTAAAGATAAATGCTTGGGATGATTATATACAAAATTTAAAACAATTTTTTTTTTTTGGTAGGGTCATTTAGGGGGCAAAGGAAGAGGGGGGGGGAGGTAGGGCTGAAATCGGCAGTCATAAAACTCTAAAGATAAATGCTTGGGATGATTATATACAAAATTAAAAAAAAAAATTTTTTTTTTGGTAGGGTCATTTAGGGGGCGAAGGGGAAGGAGGGGGTAGGGCAGAGTAGTACCAGGTTTAGTCTCAGCTTCGTCATTAAAGCTTAAAAGTGTTATTTTTAAGGAATGTAGGCTTAAGTAAAACAATTTGTTAAATTTTTATGCTATTTTTGCCTATAATAACGCCCACTGAAGTGGGCGGGGTCGAAAAATATTTTTATTTTATTTAATGGCTCCAAGTTTAAGGCGTTGGACCGTATTTGACATAAAAATATATCGTATTTGACATAAAAATATAACATATATTAAGAGTGAATGACAAATTTCCGCTTACAAAAATAGAGGATGTTCTTGATAAGCTAGGAAGAGCAAAATATTTCTCCGCACTAGATATGCCCAGTTCGTTTCACCAAATTAATTTGGATAAGAGTTCAAGGCCGTTGATCGCATTTTCAACCAGAAATGGTAATTTTCAATTTACACGTCTTCCATTTGGATTAAAAATATCCTCCAATAGTTTCCAAAGAATGTTAACTATAGCGCTAAGTGGTTTGAGCGCTGAGGCATTTTTATATGTAGATGATATTATCGTATTTGGATGCAGTGTACAACACAATCACGATATCTTATCGAAAGTATTTCAAAAGCTAAGGCAATACAACTTAAAGTTAAACACGGGTAAATGCAGGTTTCTTAAATCAGAGGTGGTGTATTTAGGCCATTTAATTACCGAAAAAGGTGTATGTACGGATCCTTCCAAACATAAGGTAATAGAAAGTTATCCTGTTCCCAAAAATACTGATGACGTTAGGCGTTTCATAGCGTTTTGTAATTATTCAGGCGATTCGTGCCAGACTTCGCAAAAATAGCGGGAAATTTAAATTCGCTGCTAAAGAAAAATAAAACTTTTGTCAACATTCATTTGAGACATTGAAAACAAAGTTAATAACACCACCAATTCTGCAGTACCCAGATTTTAACAAACCATTTATATTAACGACAGATGCTTCTAATTTCGCACTTGGAGCAGTACTGTCACAAGGCAATATTGGAACAGACCTAACGATATCGTATGCCAGCAAAACGTTGTCCAAACATGACTTAAATAAGCCGACCATAGAGAAAGAATTATTAGCAATTCATTGGGGCCCATACCTTTATGGCAGGAAGTTTTATGTGGTAACCGACCACAAACCGTTAGTGTCATTATTCTCGCATAAGAATCCATCGTCCAAAATGACGCGGATCAGATTGGATCTGTGTGACTACGACTTCGAAATAGCGTACAAAAAAGGCAAAGTAAACACAAACGCAGACGCATTGTCTAGAATAGTAATAAATACTAGCACGTTAAAAGCATTAATTCCCACAGAAGAAAACCAAAGGAAATACTAGCAATAACACGAACTATGAAAAAGAACTTAAATACACAGGATGAGAGCAAGCTCGAGAACGACATTTCCAATAAGAAGACTGATCAACTTTTTATATGGGAGTGTACGTCAATCTCGGACATAAAAAACATAAAAAAATAAGATTCGAAGTGGAGAGGAATCTAAAGATACCTGAGGTTAAACTAAGTGATATATAAATAGTTATTAGAAGTGGTGATAATCCAATTGGAGAAGCTGCTATCGAAAGCTTTATCGTTAGAAATAGAGGAACTTGCGTTAAGGGATAGCGACAAAATATTCGAAATAGTTGGATATAGGGAATTTAAAGATATGTTCAATGCGCTAAAAAGAACAAGCAGAGAAAGGTTAACAATTTTAGTTTACAAAGAACCAGAAGGAATAGTCGATAGCAAATTACAAAATAAAATCATCGCTGAGTACCACAACTCGGTTATAGGAGGGCATTTGGGTGTCAGGAAAACAACATTAAAGCTCAAGCAGAGATATATATGGAAAAATATGAGCAAGATGATAAAGAAATACATACTGAATTGCAAAGAGTGCAAAATTAATAAGCAAACAAGACATACGAAGGAGAAACTTGTAATAACAGATACACCAAGTACTGGGTTTGAAGTGGTGTCAATAGACACTGTAGAGCCATTTAGATATTCAAATGGATACAGATATATATTAAATATGCAGTGTGACTTAACGAAATACGTCATAGCATGTCCTATTGAGACAAAGGAAGCTAAAACAGTTGCAAAAAGTCTGGTAGAAAATGTAATTTTAGTATACGGTCATTTTAAAATACTCAAATCAGACAACGGTACCGAATTTGTGAACGAATTAATGTCTGAGGTATGCAAACTTTTAGAAATAAATCAGCACTTTAGCACACCGTATCACCACGAGACTCTGGGTGCTATAGAACGAAATCATAGGGTACTTAACGAGTTTCTCTTGAACTTCTGCAAACAGGATGAGTGGGACTATTGGATCCCTTATTTCTGTTTTGCATACAATACAACGCCTCATATAGATACCAGTTATACTCCATACGAGTTGATATTTGGAAAATTGCCAAACTTACCAAACGATAAATGGTTAGATAATAAACCCGTTTATAATATAGATAAATATGTCAATGAATTAAGAGCAAGGCTAAGATTTTCCTTGCAGAAGGCAAAAGAGCTAATAGAGTTAACAAAATCAAAACGTGTTGAGCAAAGTAAAAAGATAAATCCGTTGAATTTGAACGTAAGCGACATGGTTTTAGTAAGAAATTACAATAGAAGAATATATCAGCCCACGTACCACGGTCCTTATAAGATAATACAAAACAAAGGGGTAAACTCTGTCCTAGATCTAGGGAACACATTTAAAGAATATCACAATAACAACTTAAAGAAATTTTAAAAACAAAAAAAAAAAAAAACAGAAAAAATAAATTATAAATAATTTTTTTTCTAGAGGGTTAGGGTGTAGAGTATCTATTAAAGTCTACCATGCATGCCAATGTAGTTATTATGCATGGGAATTATAAATAATATGATAGGCTAAATTATGCTATTGGAAATTTATTTAGTTTTAAGGAATTCCAAGAATGTTGTATTCTAATCCCGTTATTTTAGTATATTGTTACGTTTTTTAGACCTTTTCGTAAAAACGCTTTTTACTTATCCTTCAAGGATTCGTTTAATTGCATCAAATTAAAAACACAGACAATTAATTTTAGAAATATAATGCGGCAACACTTTAATTACTATTTTATTAACACGAGTATTTGTACTACTAAACACTTAGCGATGTAAAAACGTCTAGATTTAAAATCACACTGATCCCGCTGATTACTGGCAGCGACTTTATATAGCAAAATGACATCGTCTGGTAACTTCGCGAAGCATCTGGTCATGGTTGTTGTTGGTTGTGCTTTACTTAACATGTAGCTATATACGTGTGTTTGTTTATATGACAATGCTGTCTTGTGTGTTTTGTTTATTGTAACCATGTGTGGTTGTATGTATGAGTGTACTGTGTGTTGCGTAGTTTGGTTTCTTCTTGTGCTATGTCGATATGTTTATGTGTATATTTGTGTGTATGTTGCTGTGTATATTTGTGTACATGTTTAGCTTTTATTAACAACGAGTACTTGCGTACAAGATCATTAAGAATAAATCATCATCTCTTAGCATTGATGTTGCTTGGTTTTTCGTTGTTGTTATTTACACTTATCGCACAGCCTCGAATGATCTTGTATATTCTCAACGATGTATCCGGAATATTCCATTTCCGTTAATTCAAATATTATCTGCTTTGTGTTGACCAGGGTTGTAACATTTTGACAACTAGAGATGATTTGGCAGTGCTGCCAAGTACATATAGCCACATTGTCGTTATATTTGAATCTATTTTTAAACTTTGTAACACTGCCGCCCACTTAAGCCTGTTCGACCCGAATAGGCATACAATCACCTCTTCCATAGCGCGCCAATCGTTCGAGAAGTATTATCTTCATTTTCGACCTTGGGCTATTGTGCTTCTGTATCCGGTACACAACGTCATTCACTCTCTTAATCACTTTATACGGGCCATCCCAGTGAGTCTGTAATTTTGGGGACAATCCTTTGTTCCGTTGTGGGTTATAAAGTAGAACCAATTGACCTTCCATAAATCCCTCCGAATTTGCTGCGCGGTCATATCTAGCCTTCATCTTGTCACTGACCGTCTTGATTCTATTACGCACGAAATCATGCAGTTCGTTTAAGTTCTCCTGCTCTTGGGATGAAGTGGCTCCTTCTTCTAAAGCTGGCTTAACACCAAATTCCAAGTCACCAGGCAGTTTGAATTCCGTCCCGAAGATAATTTTAGCTGGCGTTCTCGATGTGGAGTCGTGTACAGCTGACCTATATGCCATCAAAAATTTGGGAATGTGCTCGTCCCAATCCCTCTGATGGTTGCTTACCACTTTTCGCAGGTACTCTTCTAAGGTGCGATTGAACCTCTCTACCATGCCATCAGACTGTGGATGCAACGGCGTTGTTCTGGTTTTCTTTATCCCATATAATTCGCACATTTCCCTGAATATGGCAGACTCGAAATTCCTTCCTTGGTCGGAATGTAATACTATTGCGACACCATAGCGACATACCCAGTTGTTGACGAATGCATTTACAACTGTCTTTGCTTCTTGGTTAGGTATAGCATATACCTCTGGCCATTTACTAAAATAGTCCATTACCACAAGAACATAACGATTTCCCGCTTCAGTGACGGGAAAAGGACCTGCTACATCCATTGCGATCCGCTCGAATGGTGCTCCTGAGTTGTATTGCTGTAGCTGTCCCCGGCTTCTTCTTACTGGTCCTTTGGCTGCTATGCACTGTGGGCAGTTTGCTATCCAGTCGGCTACGGCTTGTTGACATCCAACTCAATAAAAACGCTGCTTCAGTTTCTCAAGTGTTTTTGTTACTCCAAGATGACCGCCACTAGGTCCATTGTGAAATTCTTGCAGAACTTTACTTATCTTGGAGCATGGTACAACTATCAAATTTGAAGTTGTTTTGCCATCTACACTTTCCCATACGCGGTATAGGCACCCTTTTATTACCTTGAGGCTGTTCCACTGAGCCCAATAAGATTTGGCGAGTGGACTCTCAGCCGAAATTTCATTCCGCGACGGTCTTCTGTCCTCCTCTTTGGCTGCTATAATTTTCCCCAGTATATTGTCGTCCCTCTGTGCCGCTGACCAGTCTTCATCAGAGTCGATGTGCATTAGCCGAACATCAACAACGCCTTCCTTTTGTTCGGTTCTAACGCAATGTTTACACTCTAAACAGCAGGGTCTTCTTGAAAGAGCATCCGCATTGCTATGTTTTGTGCCCCTTCTATGCTCAATACTGAAGTCGTAGCTCTGCAGGCGCTCAATCCACCTTGCCAGTTGCCCTTCAGGATTTTTAAACTGCAGTAACCATCTCAGTGCAGAATGGTCAGTCCTTAATGTAAAGTGTTGACCATACAGGTACTTATGGTAATGTTTAATGCATTCCAATACTGCCAGAAGCTCACGTCGTGTCACACAGTAGTTCCTCTCAGGTTTTGAGAGTACACGGCTATAGTATCCTATGACATTCTCAGTGCCATTAACTACTTGGGATAGCACGCCCCCTATGCCATAGCCGCTCGCATCAGTATCCAGCACAAATTTTTCTCCTGGTATGGGATACGCTAGTACTGGTGACGTACACAATAATCCTTTGAGTTTCTGGAATGCCTTTTCCTGTGGCTCACCCCAATGGTATGGTCTCGACTTCTTTGTCAGCTCATGCAGGCTTGCAGCTACACTGCCAAAATTTGGCACAAAGCGTCTGTAGTATGTACAAAGGCCCAAAAAGCTGCGCAATTCATGAAGATTTTTAGGTTGATGCCAGTCCCTTACCGCTTGTATTTTACCTTCATCTGTTGAGATTCCGTCTGCTGTAACACGATGCCCCAAATACTTCACTTCTTTCTGGAACAATGCACATTTCTTCAGGCTGAGTTTCAATCCAGCTGATGATATCCGTTGAAGAACTTCTGCCATTTTTTTTAGGTGTTCATCAAAAGTTTTCCCCATCACGATTATGTCATCAAGATATACCAAGCATGTCTTCCAGTGGAGTCCTTTCAGTACCTTCTCCATTAGGCGTTCAAATGTGGCCGGAGCATTGCAGAGACCAAATGGCATAACTTTGAACTGCCATAATCCGTTACCGACGCTGAAGGCAGTTTTCTCCTTGTCTTTCTCTGCAATCTCCACTTGCCAATATCCGCTTCGCAAGTCTAGCGTAGAGAACCATCTCGTACCAGCTAGCGTGTCCAAAGTGTCATCGATTCTGGGGAGCGGATAGCTGTCCTTCTTGGTTATGTCATTGAGCTTCCTGTAGTCTACGCAGAATCTAGTACTGCCATCTTTCTTTTTAACTAAGACTACTGGCGAACTCCCAGGACCAGAAGATGGCTCAATTACGCCTTCATGCTCCATTTCTCTTACAAGCTCTTTGACTTCATCTCGCTTTGCTAGGGGTACACTTCTGGGTGGCTGTTTAATCGGCCTAGCTTCGCCTGTGTTAATTTCATGTTTAACCAATGCAGTTCTACCCTGGCTTTGGTTTCCCATGGCGAAGATACTGGCATGCATTTTTAGGAACTGTTTGGCTTTATTTCTGTCTGTCGCTGACAGTCCTGCTACCCATTTTCCTACGTATTCCTCAAATTGTTCACGTTCTTTGGCGGACAAATTGGTATGCTCTATCTTTCTCTCGCAGTTTATTATTGCCTCTGCTGGAGTACACTGGCCAATATCGCAATTTTCTTTGATGACTTTTTCATGGTCTGCCAAGTTAAGTACTCTTATAGGGACTATTTCTCCTTTACTAGTTTTTACTAGAGCTTTTGCTGTTATAAGCTCTCTCTTTAGATCTGCTGGTTCTACAACCCACAACCGATTGTCCTCACAATCTCCCTTCATACGCGCCCATATAACTGTTTCAGACTGCGGCGGTAACGTCTGACTCTCAATAGCAAATACTTTTCTTACTTGCGGCTTGCTGTCATACCCAACATCAAGGGGTATTTCCACATTACGCCAAATCATCAGCTGTTGCCCCATGTGTAGATTAATGCCATGATTAATCATAAAATCGGCTCCAATAATTACCAATATCGGCAACAATAAACACATGCCTCACGTTGATGTTGGCTATAGTCACCTTCAATTCAATCTTACCATAGACAGTGGCAGGCTCTCCAGTAGCTGTACGTAGCCGTATATTGCTTAAACGATCGCATTTCCCCTTTACTATATCGGGCCTTATTATTGACTGCGACGCCCCTGTGTCTATGGTAAGTACGTGTTTTTCCCCGTTGATGTGTCCAGACGCAGTAAGGTTGCTATTTTTCTGCTGCATCACTGATATGGAGATTGTGGGGCCCTCGTTTGTGGGAGCTAGCTCTTGCCCCTTAGCGCTAGCTCGTTTTAGTTTAACGGGGACTCTTGTGATGTTGTTTGGTTCACCCGTTTGCTGTTTCTTGGTGGCGAAACAGATCTACCTCTTTTCCTTGGTGCTTTGCAGCTGCGCTGAAAATGACCGATTTTTCCGCAGTTAAAGCACTTAGGCTTTTCTTTGATAGCACTTTCTGCCAACAATTGTCGCATTGCTTCCTTAACACTAGCAACTAGGCTGTTATCCTCCTCAGACAAAACCTCCACATTCCGCACCTTGCATATCTGCGGTTTGAAAACCATCCTTGCAGTCTCTTGAGCCAGCGCAAATGAAACAGTCTCAGCGAAAGTGGATTTCTGCGTTGCGCACACAGCTAGTTTAACATCAGAGTCGCGAATGCCATTAACGAACGCCTCAGTTTTAAAGTGGTCCAGAAACGGGTGACTCTCGCCTGGATATGTGAGCTGCACTAAACGCTCGAGTTCCATTGCGAAATCTTGTAGAGACTCGTTAGGCTTTTGAACTCTACATCGCAATTCCATTCTGTATAAATCGCGCTTGTGCTCACCACCATACTTGCGCTGCAATGCTGCCATTATTTCATTA
Source organism: Linnaemya tessellans (assembly GCA_951800035.1). NCBI lineage: Eukaryota > Metazoa > Arthropoda > Insecta > Diptera > Tachinidae > Linnaemya > Linnaemya tessellans. Next base: position 53,834,626 of record OX637534.1, read on the forward strand.
TAGTTGTTTCTGCTGCTTACTGGCACGGTCTCAAGTACCTCTGTGGCTGTACCCTTTAAGGACAAAATCAACTCTATGGCCTTTTCTTCAGCATCCCATCCATTTCTGCTAGCAACCGTCTCGAACTGGAATTTAAAGATGCCCAATGGTACGCTGCCGTCAAATCATGGCGCTTTTATTCGCGCAGAAACCTCCGCAACTGCTCGTACTGGCCCACCACTACACTCAAGGTTATGCATTTTGTCCTCTAGAGCATGCAATTTCTCTTCAAACTCTATTGCATGCTGTTCCAGGCCACCGCTTTCTAGATGTTGGACTCTATCTGCCAGCTCTGAGAATTTATTCTCAATAGAATCCACCCTCCTATTAATAGCCTCAGAAACCTCTACCAGAGTCTCGTTCGTGGCTCTATTTGACTCCTGTATTTCGGCTACAAGCTTCTCAGTGCTGATTTCTGAGTTCTGTTTAATTGCAGTTATTTCGGCTACAAGCTTTTCACTGCTGATCCTTGATGCCTCCTGCATCTGCTGAGAGTTCTGTTTTATCTGAATCGTCATAGCAGCGAACATTGAATTTATGTTCATGCTGCTGGTCGTGGCAGGAGGACATACCTCTACATCGTCTTTGTCCTCAAACTCGTATGTCCCGATGTCCATGCCGCGATTCTTAAACTCATCTATCAGCCTCTTCTGCAGTTCAGCCTTGTTACCTGCTGTTGGCAATTCCCACTTACTAAGCTCCTTTTTTAGCTGTTCAACTTTTAGCTCATCAAATTTCATAATTATTTTTTTAATGTCCTTTTTTCCTTAAATTGCAATGTCCTTTTTAATTATTTTTGCAATCCCACTTCTGACACCAATTGTTACGTTTTTTAGACCTTTTGGTAAAAACGCTTTTTACTTATCCTTCAAGGATTCGTTTAATTGCATCAAATTAAAAACACAGACAATTAATTTTAGAAATATAATGCGGCAACACTTTATTTACTATTTTATTAACACGAGTATTTGTACTACTAAACACTTAGCGATGTAAACACGTCTAGATTTAAAATCACACTGATCCCGCTGATTACTGGCAGCGACTTTATGTAGCAAAATGACATCGTCTGGTAACTTCGCGAAGCATCTGGTCATGGTTGTTGTTGGTTGTGCTTTACTTAACATGTAGCTATATACGTGTGTTTGTTTATATGACAATGCTGTCTTGTGTGTTTTGTTTATTGTAACTATGTGTGGTTGTATGTATGAGTGTTCTGTGTGTTGCGTAGTTTTGTTTCTTCTTGTGCTATGTCGATATGTTTATGTGTATATTTGTGTGTATGTTGCTGTGTATTTTTGTGTACATGTTTAGCTTTTATTAACAACGAGTACTTGCGTACAAGATCATTAAGAATAAATCATCATCTCTTAGCATTGATGTTGCTTGGTTTTTCGTTGTTGTTATTTACACTTATCGCACAGCCTCGAATGATCTTGTATATTCTCAACGATGTATCCGGAATATTCCATTTCCGTTAATTCAAATATTATCTGCTTTGTGTTGACCAGGGTTGTAACATTTTGACAACTAGAGATGATTTGGCAGTGCTGCCAAGTACATATAGCCACATTGTCGTTATATTTGAATCTATTTTTAAACTTTGTAACAATATAAACAATGATTTTTGTAATAAAGATTTAATTTTAAGTCAAGCCTAAAATCGGCATTTTCGACTTCTTCCTTAGGAGCATTCATCTGCTCTAAGATAAGAAAGATATTTGCTACACACAGCAAAAGGAAAGTATAAAAATACCTTAAGCCAGTGTCGTTTATCAGCGCCGGCTAACAACTCGGGTAGGAACACAAAAATCAATATATCTACCATCATTACAGTGGTGTATCACCTTCAATTTCTCCCATCGGTTTATCATCGACATATTTTGGTAGTCTTGTTCGGGTAATGCCATTAGAGGAGCTCCTCTCAAGAAATGCCCGGGCGTTAAAGCAGTCATCTCTGCGGGATCTTCTGAAATGGCAGATATTGGCCGGGAGTTGAGCACACCTTCAATTCTCGATAATATCGTGGTGAATTCTTCGAACGTGAATCTTTGCCTTCCTACGATTCGTTTCAGATGAAATTTGAAACTCCTGACTGCGGCCTCCCATAAGCCGCCCATGTGTGGAGCGTGTGGTGGTATAAATTTCCACTCAAACCCTTGCGCAAGGTAAAGATACCTTTCTGATACGTCCTGAGCCGCCTGATTTAAAAAATGGTTGTATTCTTGTTCTAGCGCTTTACTAGCACCGAGGAAGTTGCTACCATTATCTGCAACTACCCTTTGGGGGAGCCCCCGCCTCCCAACGAATCGGGCAAACGCGGCTTAAAATGCGGCAGAGGACAGGTCCGAGCAGAGCTCTAAATGTATTGCCTTTGTACTAAACCAAACGAACACACTCACATATGCCTTTAGTACCGGTGTTTTCCGTAGAGTAGATGACTTTATCTCGAATGGTCCGGCAAAGTCTATTCCTGTAATCTGAAAGGGAAGAGATAAATTACATCTTTCCGGGGGTAATGGTGCCATTATTCGAGTGCAAGGATTCTGTTTGAAAATAATGCACCTTTTACAGTGACGTATTACCCTTTTTACGCGGTTCTTTAATCTTGCGATATAAAACTCAGTTTGTACCAGCGACACATGTGACTGCACTCCGCGGGCTGTAAAAACTGATGTAGGTGAAACAAATATAATTCACAGAACCTCGAATTACAGTGCAGAATTATAGGGTAACGCTCGCTATATGGGAGCGCCGATCGCGCTAATCTACCATTTACCCTAAATATGGAAGATTCATCCGCAAACGGATTCAGAATGAACTTTTATTGGAAATACGCTTTGACTCTAGGAAACACTTTTATTCTTCTGCGTAAAACATTTTTTGGGCCTGTATAATAAGTCGCTCTTTTACGAACTTTATCTCTTCTTGTGTCAGTTCACCGTGTCTTATTTTGGAACTCCCTTGCTTAATTGATCTTGTCAACAGGTTGAAAAATCTAAAAACATAGCACAGGCCTCGTAGGGCTCTCGTATACGACGAAAATCTGTATAATATCTCTATTGACTCTACCTGAGAATTAAATGACTGTTTTTCCAAACACTTTTCATTTTTCTCCAGTGGATTTCTACTTGGCCATTCGGATGCCGGATAGGTTAGCCACGACGGTCCATGCCACCATAGCAAGCACTTCGACATGTCTTCTGAGCTACATCCACGTGTCCCTAAGTCCGCTGGATTGTCATGAGTAGGGACATGTCGCCAACTTGCACCTGGTACTAGGTGATGTATTCTAGCCGTTCGGTTAGCCACATATATTTCCCATGGCGACGGGGGTTTTGAAAAACAACCTAAAACAATAGACAAGTCGGTCTATTAATTAAATGGATATCATCGGCGTTTAATTTAAGGGACCCTCGTATATGATTTACGAGTTTTGCAAACAGCAGAGCGTCATTAAGCTCCAGTCGCGGAAAGCACACTGCCTGTATTGGTGCGACCTATGTAGCATTTTGCCACTATTAATTTAGTAAATGCATTCTGAGTACTCGTCTCGCACCTCATGTATATTGTCGCACAATAAGCAGATTTCGAGGCATCAGAAAACCCATGCACTTGTATTTTGTCTTGGGGTTGGTACTATTTTGGCGAGGTCTCGTACTAAACTATTCCACTTTTGCAGCGAACCTATCGAAACTTCTTCGTCCTTTAGGCCTTCCAACCATAAGCTTTGCATAAGTATTTAAATTGGTATAAATTTTTAATACCAATTTAATTCTTAGCGAAGTATAAAATAGGTTTAAGTCACTCAAAAAACCAAAATTCGGAACTTATATTGTTACTTTTTTTTCGATTTTCCAATCCTGGAACCGAATTTATAACTTTTTGAGACTAGTTTAATTTTTTCTGAAATATCTAATTGGTTTAATTAACTAAAAGCACAAAATTTGGAATTTATTTATGTACTATTATGTACGAAAAATATTTCGATTTTCCAACTCTGGAAACGAATTTTTTACCAATTTATACCAAGAGTTTTGGTAAAGCTTGTCTCATGAAATCTTCTGTCGATAAATGTGTTAATAGATTGGGGTCGTTCACAGTTATATCTTTTAAAGGAAGACCAGATGAATTTAACACTTCTATGAGTTGCCTTTGAGCGCTAATAATATGTGTTTGTGATCGTAAGATCGAGGACGGCTTTGGATATTTCGCTTCTGAGTCTGAAGTGAGTTGGAGCAGAGTACGAATAGCTAGAAAGGTAGCGCAATTTACACCAAATGTGACAGTCTTCAACTGAAAGACTTGCGTTGGGCCGTTTGGGTTGGGTTGAAATTAAATTATTTGAAACTGCCGGATATTATTGTATTCGTACGTCTCGCACACAAGGTAAAACTACATTCTTTATTCGCCAACTGCCTTTGCCCACCAATAGCAACGATGTCGTGATGAGGCTTTTCATAAGGAAGCTGAAGCCTCTGTCTTATCTTTTCAGCAATAAACGTTCCTTGAGAACCGGGATCTACTAACCCTCTTACCGTAAAGTATTATCTACACTCAATTTGCATTAATGCAGTACGTAATAGAATATTTTCGTCGTTGATGGAGCAATTCGCATGTATGTGCCTCGATGTACAGGGTTGCTCATCCTGAGCTTCAATTCGTGCTGCATTTGTTGAAATATTTCGTCCAGCAGCTGGTTTGGGGTCGTTTTCTACTTTTTTCACGTATTCAGTGCTCTCGTTCGTGCCTTGTGATTTTCTTGCCATGTATAAAAGAGTATGATGAGACGATTTGCAATACATACACGTGTGTTTGTTGATGTACTATTTTGCATAATTTGCATGATACAGACAAACTTTCTTGATCCATTTATGTCTGCACTTTGGCAGCCTCTGTTAGCCTTAAGCTATCGTTTGACCTTTGGATGCTTGTGACAACAACAACAGTTTCATACCTGTTTATCAGGAACTGTGACATTTGGGAGCTCACGAGGGGATGTGAGCGATTGTCCCATAGGGCAGGGGTAACCTCTGGCATTTTCGTAGAGATTAATTTTATGAGAATGGGATCCCAACTTTCCACTTGGACACTTAGGGTTGCCTGCATCGCTAATGAGTCGTTGATAGACTACTGAATCCTTCTGATAGACTCGCTGTCCTCACTAGTTGCCGCCAGGATATTAAACAAAATTCTTATTTGGTTGTCCACGAGGACTCCTTATTCTCATAGCGGGCCTTCAAAGCATTCCATGCTAATTCGAAATTATCGTGGAAAAGGGGATATCTTTTTACTATATCACCAGCTTCGCCTCTTGTTATATTGCGGAGGTGATATAGTTTAGTAACTGGGGAGAGTTTAGCGTGATTAATGTACACTGCCGTGAACATATCACGAAATGAGGGACACTGTTCATAACTCCCCTTAAAAACATCTGTGTCACAGGGCTGGAGCTATTGTGTTCTAAGTTTTGACCAAAGCCTAGATTACACAGTACAACATTTTTCAGGTAATTGATTCGGGACTCAGTTCTGATAATTGTTTATGAAAGTAGCCCCAAGAAGAAGAACTTCTGCATCAAATGTTTGGTCATGGTACATCAAATAATAATTTAAAAATTTGAAGTTAGTAAGTATCGTATAGGGGAATTTGTCACGTTTTAGGCTCTCTTGTTTGTCATAACTCGAGAACCACTAGTCCGAATAAGCTGAAACAAATTTAAAAAAATTAAGAATTACAATTCCTTTAATCTGTTCATACAACGTTTCGCTACATAAGCAACAGTTTCGCAGTTATAAACATATGTATGAAGAAAAAAACAATTTTTTGCCTAAAAAATTGAATTTTTTTATTTTTAATTCATAAAAAAATCCAAAAGGGTAAAAAAATGTCAAGTCCTAACTGTGTTAGGAACTGAATAATGTGATGTTGACTGAAATCCCGCGGCATTACGTTCTTTTGACCGCGCTGCTTTCAACAGCTCACCTATTTGCCCATGGCACTGAAAGTAGGCCGATGCATGCGCTGGATAGTCACCTCTCGCTGACTGTTTAAACTCTGGGTCCACTGTTTCATCTCGGGACAGCATTAACTCCTGATAAAAGGCTTCCATCTTCTTATGCCTTGCCTCCAGATCTTTAATCTTGACTTCTAGAATTGACTCCGTCTGTTCTTCCCCTCCAGCTTTGCTAAAAATGACGCAAAAGACGAACAGATTTTCACAATCGAAGAGGAACACATCTTGAAGATAAGTGCTTGATCCAACGATGACTGATCGGCCTTGGGGTTCATGATTGCGATTAAGCAAAGTTTTACGTTAAAAGAGATTCTACAATTAAAAAAGCGGAAATGAGTGTTCGCCCAGTCCGCACGCGTTTTCTTTTTGTACTCCGCACATCTACTGTTTTGTTATTTTTATTTACGTAAAATTTTTGGGTCTAGTTGAAACAAACAACATATACATAAAACTACATGCATACACATTAATAAAATAAAATAATTTTACAAAGAAAAACAACATACATACCAATCATACCAAAAAATATATAGAATAAAATTAAAAACAAGAAAACAAAAGAATCGATGCACTTTAATAACAAATAGAACAACAAAAACAAAATAGGAATAAATGAAAGAAAAATAAACGGCAGTTTTTTTTGTTAATCAGTGACGGTCATTTGTATTAGTGATGGCACCGTGGAACATAGTGACCATCTCAAGGCTTTTATATTCACTTCTGCGATTGTGCCTCTACCCCTCCCCTATCTAACAATAATAATTTTGTAATGTTGATTCCAGCGTGGAGGTTGCTGTTTGGCTGCCTGGTGCTGAAGGTATAGCACTGACCACCTAGTAGCCACTGAAAAGCAGTAATCACCATCGTTGGAATCAATACTAACGAGACAGACGACCATTTTGGATTTCCCTATGCGGACATAGAACAATGCATTTCAATAATGAATGATGACGAAGGACAAGAGAAGAATCTGGCAAGGACCATATTAGCTAATAACATCACGCGTTTCAAGAGAAAGTTACAAAACACCCCAAAAGAAAAGTTCATTCTCACTATATATAGCAAAACAACAGATTTCTTGAGGAAACATAACAATATAATTTTCGTACAGGCGGATAAAGGAAACAAAAGAGTAGCAATGTACAGAGAAGAGTATCACCTCAAGATGGGGAAATTATTGGAGGAAAAGGGTACATATAGAAAAATCAGAATGGATCCAACTGCAAAATTACTGAAAGAAAACAACAAATTAGTTTCAGAGTTATATAAGGACAAAGTAATCGATAATTGGCAGAGAAAACAGTTACTTTGCTATGCTGCAACAGCACTACGTATATATGGGCTACCAAAAATTCATAAGCCAGAAATACCGTTGAGACCCATAGTTTCTTCCATACAAGTTCCATGCTATAAATTATCTAAATACGTAGGCCAAATTCTCAAAAATATTATATCAAAAGAATACAATGTATTAAATTCGAACAGACTCAAAGAACAAATAAAAAATATTAAAATTGAAAAAGGAGAAATACTAATCTCACTGGATGTCGTTTCACTCTTCACTAATATACCAGTAAACAAGACAATAAATATAATAATGCAGAAATGGACAATCATCCGGAACCACACAACAATGTCCAGGTCCCTGTTCGTAAAAATACTAAGATTTTGCCTCTGTGAAAATAATTATTTCATATATGAAAATTAAATTTTCAACCAGATATTTGGTATGCCGATGGGGAATCCACTTTCACCAACCATAGCGGATCTGGTACTTGACAATTTGTTAGACGAAACTCTACAAAAACTTAGCGTGGAAAACATCCAATTAAAATACATAACAAAGTATGTAGATGATATATTAGCAATTGTAAAATCCGAAGAAAAAGACAAAAGTTTTTCAATAGTTTTCATCCAAAAATACAATTCACCATGGAAATAGAGACAAATAATACTATTGCCTACTTAGACACAAAAATACAAAGGCACAACAACAGACTAATAACAGACTGGTACAAAAAGGATACCGCTTCCGGCAGAATCATAAATTTCAACTCCACACAACCGAATTCTCCATCTTAGTGACAAACAATTCCACGAAAAAAACATAAAATACATCAGAAAAACGTTAATAGAAAATAGTTTCCCCAACAAACTCATCAGCAAAATGATCAGCGAAACTAACATAAAGCTGAACAACAATAGAATAGATAACAAATCCATCACTGAAAATGAAGAAAAGATATATTACAGCGTACGTTACATCCCTGGATTAACTGATAACAAAAACATAAGAATTGCAATAAAAAACAACAACATAAATTTTGCATACAAACCAAACACAACAATAAATAAAATCTTTTCAAAAATTAAAGCGCCAATTAAAAAACAACAACAAAGTAATGTAGTCTATGAAATCAAGTGCAAAGGTAATGAAAACAACAGCTGTGATATGTTATACATTGGAACTACAAAAAGAAATTTAGAGACCAGAATGGAAGAACATAAGAAAGATATACACCCCAATTATAAATATTCCCGGGGAAAAGAGTTCCCGGGGAATTCAGTTTCTCGGGAATAAAACTCCCTTATTCTAAACAGACGGGGAGAACAGTATTATGGGAAAGGGAATTTCGAATTTTCGCAGTCAACTGTTTTGCTTTCAGTTGTTTTGTTTTGACTTAAAAAGTGAAAAATATTTTTGTGAAAAACAAGCATCAGTACTGAAAAAATATTTTTAAATAAAACAAATAATGTTTAGTGTAGCATTTCGGGTTTATTTATTTTTTTCGAAGTTTATTTAGAATAAGGGAAAAGGGAGAAGGGAAAAATCTCCCGGGGAGATTCTATTTAGAATAAGGGAAAAGGGAAAAGAGAGAAAATTCCCGGGGAGTTGTTATTCATAATTGGGCTGATAGAGAAAAACAAGTAAAAACGTTATATTCGACCGGGACGAATCTTAAATACCCTCCAAATATTTAGTAAGTGAATTTGAAATGTTTAACTTGGTGGGACAGAGTTGCTTTATATAATATCGTACGTCAACGCCCACTAAAGGGGGCGGGGTTCAAAAATATACAATATCATGCTTTCCACAGACGAACGTATGGGCATTGCTAGACCGTCTTAGACTTCATCACTGATCAATAATATACATATTTACTTATAAAAACTGTATTTTGACAGGGTCGCTCTGGCAAGGGCTGTGGGGAAAACATTTCACCTTTGTCATAAAACTCTAAAAATAAATGCTTGGGATAATTATATACAAAATTAAAAATTCTTTTTTTTTTAAACGGTCATTTAGAGGGCAAAGGGGGAGAGGGGGTAAGGCAGAAACAGATACACATAAAACTGTAAAAATAAAAGCTTGGGATGATTATACACAAAATAAAAAAAAATATGTATATTTAGTTTTAATAGGGTCATTTAGCGGGCAAAGGGGGAGGAGGGGGTAGGGCAGCAACAGGCAGTCATAAAACTCTAAAGATAAGTGCTTGGGATGATTATATACAAAATTTAAAAAAAAAATTTTTTTTTGGTAGGGTCATTCAGGGGGCAAAGGAAAAGGGGGGGGGGGGGTAGGGCAGAAATCGCCAGTCATAAAACTCTAAAGATAAATGCTTGGGATGATTATATACAAAATTTAAAAAAAAAATTTTTTTTTGGTAGGGTCATTTTGGGGGCAAAGGAAGAGGGGGGGGGGGTAGGGCAGAAATCGGCGGTCATAAAACTCTGAAGATAAATGCTTGGGATGATTATATACAAAATTTTAAAAAAATTTTTTTTTGGTAGGGTCATTTAGGGGGCGAAGGGGAAGGAGGGGGTAGGGCAGAGTAGTACCAGGTTTAGTCTCAGCTTTGTCATTAAAGCTTAAAAGTGTTATTTTTAAGGAATGTAGGCTTAAGTAAAACAATTTGTTAAATTTTTATGCTATTTTTGCCTATAATAACGCCCACTGAAGTGGGCGGGGTCAAAAAACATTTTTATTTTATTTAATGGCTCCAAGTTTAAGGCGTTGGACCGTATTTGACATAAAAATATATCATTTGGTTAACAAAATAACCAAAAAACTATAAAAATTATGTTGTTTTTTCTGGGTTGGTTTAGTTCTTCTTAGGGGAACTTTTTTCCCTCTTGCCCGATTTAGCCCATCTTTGAACTTAACCTGCTCTAAGTTTTAAAATATATTTATGCCAAATTTCAAGAGTCTAGCTCTTTTCGTTTGGACTGAATCGTGATTTCCACAGACGGACGGACGGACATCTTCAGTTCGTCTTAGATTTCATCACTGATCAAGAATATATATACTTTATGGGGTCTGAGATGGGTATTTCGATGCGTTACAAACGGAATGACAAAGTGAATATACCCTCCAAATTCTTTTTTGGAGGGTATAATAAACAATCAACAGCACTATCACAACGTATACTGGACACTGGACACACAACTGATTTTGAAAGAGTTAAGATCTTGGACAAAGAGAATATTGGAAAGAAAAGATATACAATACAAAGCTTAAGAATACAACAAAGGATAGAGAAGACGATGAATTTAAAGGAAGACACAGACAACATAAGCACGAGCTACAAAGTAGCATTGAAATAAACGGTGATGTAAACTTAAGCTGTGATATTGTCATAATAAAATGTTTTAATTTTCAATGTTTGAAAAAATTTTAAATTATTGAAAAAATTAGCAAAATTTGTAAGTAATCAAATTGAGAAAAATGTTTAGACGAATATATGTAAAATCATTAATAAATGTTTTTTAATAATAAAATAGATTTCCCAACCCTTGATAAAGTCAACAAATAATTGACGAAACTTCGGGAAAAATGAAATAAAACTTGTTTTATTGTCATTAAAATAACCTAGGCCTTATTAGCTCATAATAGACATCATACAAAATACGAATACACTTTGGCCATATAAACACAAATAAGTTCCCTAGATTTATTTCATGGCAGGTAGATTCATAATTGACTTCTGCAACATACGAGGCTTGAGAGCGAACTTCTTCTCAGTTTATGCTCACGTTTGTCTCTATCGGCCGGATATTTTAGCCTTAAGTGAAACCCAGGTATCTGAGGATGCTGACCCACAGGATTTTTATGTTCCTGTGTATCAACTCCTGCCCCTTTTTAGCCTTCATCGCGGTCTTGCATTATATATACGCAATGATGTTGTGCACCAAAGACAGAAATCGCTAGGCTTGTATGATCCAGAATTTAGCTGCCTTTGGGCTAAATTCAAGATCCAAACGCGGGAAGGGAACAAACTTTATCGGGCTTCGGTTCCCTTTCCGATTTTATATTAAAAATCCTCGAAAGTTGTCCGGACAGTGAAATTGTTATTGCTGGTGATTTTAATGTCCACAACTCATCGTGGCTTCGCCATTCGAGCCACACAACTTCAGAGGGCCAAAATGATCAGTTATTCGCCGCGCATAATCACCTAGCGCAACTAGTGAATGAACCAACACATATACCGTGTGTTGAAGGGCACCAACTTAATACGCTTGATTTGTTCCTAACTTCACCCATGTCCGTGCACCTCTCCGTAATTCGGATCATTGTACCATCTCCGCTACTTTTTCGTTCTCAGCACTTGGAAACGTTTCACCCACTGCCACGAAACTTTTAAAATACATATGTATACGAAAAAGCTCGTTGGGCAGAGCTCAACGAATTCTATCAAAATTTCAATTGGAAACTTTGTTTCTTAGATAAAAATATCGATGTAATGGCGAATATGGTTGGAAATATAATTTTGTTGGGAATGAAATACTTCATCGCATCCAAAAAAATTTTGGTTAAGCCGAGAAAAAAATCTTGGTTTAACCAATCTTGCAAAGAGGCAATCAGATCCAGAGTGGAAGCATTCAAGACTTGGCGGAATAATAAAAACGCAAATACTGATGCGCTGCGCAAACATGCAAGGTCTTCGTGTGCCAGAGTGCTAAGGCGTGAAAAAGCTTTATACGAGCAGCGCCTGCGAGCTAAAGTTCTTATTGCCCCGAGAGGTAGTAAAAGCTTTCGGTCATTCGATAAAAGAGTAAAGGATGAAGCTAGTTCATCAATTCCAACTCTTTAAAGGGATGATAAAATATTCCCTGAACCTGTTGATAAAGCTATCCTTTTGACTGAAATGTTTGCAGGTAATTCTTGCTTGCCAGATAGCAATCAGAAATTTCCCGTGATGGAAAGAGTATCAGTTACTATGCTAAGAATATTCTTTCGACCACGAGCAGTTAAAAAGGTTTTAACAAATCTCAATATAAACAAGTCTCCTGGGCCTGATGGCAATCCAGCACTGGTCTTGAAGCAGTGTTTTTGACGCTAGCGCGTCCATTGGCTAAGCTATTCAGTGCATCGTTCCATGCCGGTAAATTTCCGATGTGCTGGAAATTAGCCAATGTAACGCCGATCCCTAAGAAGGGAGAGGCGCAATGCCCTAAAAATTACCGCCCAATTGCAGTCTGTTTTGCACTTTCCAAAGCCATGGAAAGTATGACCAACTTCCACCTGGTAAGGTATCTGGAGACCAACACCTTCTGTCAAAACTGGCTGCTTTTGGTGTCGGTAATATTTTCTCTCGGTTTATAGCGAGCTTCCTCAGAGACCGCACTATACGAGTTCTTATAGATGGGGTCTCATCAGACGAGTTCAAGGTTAATTCAAGGGTGCCGCAAGGCACTGTTCTATCTCCTACTCTCTTCCTCATCTTTATAAATGACCTTCTATGTCAGACTTAAAGCCCTATCTACTCTTTCGCTGTAGATAGCAGCATTAACCATTCTTTCTCGTTCACCAGCCGGCCAAGCCTGGAAGAGATTGACGCCAGGAGACGAGGAATAAACGAGTCACTCACAAGTGATCTCGTGTCAATCTCCGAATGAGGCCTCGCGAGCAGGGTTAACTTTAACCCTCATAAGACGCAGTGCTGCGTGCTTACGCATAGGCAGCTCGTCGAAGGTTCTGCGCCATCCGTGTCTATGGATGGTATACGTATTGGGGAATCAGAAGCTCTTAATGTTCTTGGTATGAAAATTCAGTGTGACGTTCGATGGACTGATCACATTTTTCATATTTCAAAAGAAGCATTCAAGTGCCTCGGCTTTTTAAGACGGTGTAAGACATACTTCACCCCAACTGACCTCCTCACCATATATACCACCTACATCCGACCTAAAATGGAATACAACTCTCATGTATGGGCCGGTGCTTCAAAGTCTGTTTTGAAGTTGCTCTACCGCGTACAAGAGAGAGCGAAGAAGCTCATCTGTGACAGTAGGGTACCCAACTCTATTGACTCACTGGAGCTTCGACGCAACGTGGGGTGTGTTTCACTGTTCTACCGATACTACAACGGAATGTGTTCTGATGAAATAAGGGAGCTTGTGCCTTATAACCGTTTATTTCTGCGAGGTACCCGCTCTTCACATAGGCCGCATCTTTTTGTGGTTGAGTTGTCAGTAAACCGCACCACGCATTACAGAGAGAATTCGTTCTTTGGCCGAACGGTTCGTATGTGGAACAAACTTCCAGCAGAGGTCTTTCCTGTCAGTTTTAACTTGGGGAGGTTCAAATCGAACGTCCACAAACACTATTCCCTCTATCCTCCTTCCCATAACTAACTTTCCTAGTTCTGGCACAATGCATCGCATATGTAGGGGTCATCTCCTGAGTGCTGGTCCAAGAAAAAAAATACCTAGTCTGTGAGCTCTATTTTCGGAAATATAACTCGAGACTTGGACACCAGATACTTCCTATCTGAGTGTGGCAGAGGGATTTTTAGATGAGCGAGTTTTTGTCCTTTTAAGTATACTGACTTTGTGCAACAAAGGGTTACAGTGTAGTAATACTAAATACTTCCTATCTAGTCAACACATAAAGTATATATGTTGCGGTTGGTCCCTAAAGGGTTATTGTGATGTCATTTCATGTTGAATTCCCGTTCTATGTCTTATATTATTTTGACGTTTCTTTGTAAATAGCTGTTTTGCACTCATTCTCTTCTTTAAATATTTGTGGCGAGCCATAAGGGATTTACAATTTGTCGAAGAAGGAGGTGCAAAACTGCGGTAAGCTTTGTATTATAATTTGTCTCTATAATTAACCGTTGTAATTTTCAGAAATAAACCACACACTATACATAAAAACTCCGTTTTCTTTCACATGAAGTTTTTTTGTATCTTTGCCCGTTAAAACGCAAACCTCCTGCCCTTCACGTTGCAGCCACCAAAATTTTTTTTATTTCGCAGTGTTTGTATGTTTTTGCCTTTATACAAATTTGCGAACTAAAGCCGCTTACAAACGTGTGTTACAATTTAAAACAATTTTTAAATAAAATGCCTTTACGCCGGACCCCGCCTCTGTTAAGGAGCGCAGCCAGCGCTGAAACGGTTGTACCTGATATTCATGATCAGGATGGTAATGTTCCAGAGAGAACGAATGAAAGTACCACCAAATTACAAACAGCCAACAGTAATGAAATGCAACAGGGAACCGGTACAGTCATAAAGAAGCCCAGTGACGCCGGTAATACCACAAAGCCATCATCAACTCCAACTATGTTCACCGCACAGGCATCTACATCGAGATGCAGAAGCAGATGTTCAACTTACAACGCCAGCTGTCGGAGACACAGTCCCAACTTACTGAGACGCCAATACCAGCAACTACAAACTGTTCACCAGGGAGCTATATATCAAACGGTAAGTGACATAACAAATAAAATTACAGGCCCGCCAAATCTTAGAGCCACTGATTCCGCTACTACAAATACAACAATCGAGTCTTATCAGTCGCAAATACGCCAACCCATACATACATCAAACACATCTACAGCCCCTACGCAGCCACAAACTTATGCCAACGCCAACGTCGCTGCTACGTCAATAAACCAATATACGTTAACTACCAACACATTATCGCCATCTGTTCTACATGTACCGCCTGAAATACATACTTTTTTGCCGCCATCTTTAGAAAACATAGCTAACGGCCAACAACAACTGCAAAGTAATTCCAACACTAGTCTGTTGCCCCGAAAACTGCAAGAGCTACCGCCATTTAGTGGACAGCCAGAGGACTGGCCACTTTTTTATACCTCGTACAAACAATCCACCGCAATGTATGGTTACAGCAATTTTGAAAATAACCAACGACTACAGCAATGCCTAAAAGGAGAGGCAAGAGAGATTGTCAAGTCACTCTTGATACATCCTGACAACATTGACTGTGTTATCGAACAATTGCAGTTTAGGTTTGGAAGGCCTGAGCAACTGATTAATAGTCAATTACATCTTGTGAGGGAAATCCCGCATATTAGTGAAAATAATTTAATAAAATTAGTGCCGTTCGCAACGAAAGTTAAAAATCTGTCTGTTTTCCTTAAATCAGTAAATGCAGAACAACATTTAGCCAACCCAACATTGTTAGAGGAATTAATACAAAAACTTCCCATGAGCAAAAAATTAGAATGGGCTAAAGTTGCATCGAATATATCTCCGTATCCAACCATTGCAGATTTCAGCAACTGGTTAGGTGAAGTTTCTTATTTAATATGCCTAATTCAAGATACCAATAGCACAGAATCCAAACGTCGAGTGCTTCATGCCGTAGAGAAACCAAAACAATGCCCAGTATGCAAAGAAAACCACAAAATTTCTGCGTGCCAAAAATTTTTAAATCTAAGTGTTAGTGAACGCTGGTCATTAGTGAAGAAAATCCGTGCTTGCTTTTCATGCCTAAATATTGGACATGCTACTCGTGAATGTCGTACGAAAAGAGACTACCAACAAAACGGTTGTCAAAGAAAACACAACAAGCTTCTTCATGAAGACACCCCAACCGTAACGCAACCTAATCAAACTAACAAAAACGTGCTCAGCTGTTCCAGTAGCGACAAGAAGTTATTGTTTCGTATTCTGCCAGTAACATTATATGGGGAAAAATGTTGTATGAATATTTACGCCCTCTTCGATGATGGTTCCTCAATTACAATGCTGGACAAAGACGTAGCAGACAAAATTTGAGTAAAGGGAAAAAACAGTTTTTTTTATATCCAATGGTTTGAAGGAAGATCAGCACGTGAGCCGTCAATGACTTTTAATCTAAAGGTAAGTGGCATTGACAGGAATAAGAAGAATCTCCTCAGAAATGTATACGCCGTTTCAAACTTGAATTTGCCCATGCAGAGTCTTACAGAAGACGACATAAACGTTTGTTTTAAAAATTCTCCACTTAACTCAATGAAGCCTTATGCCAACGTTGTACCTAAGCTGTTAATTGGTTTAGACCATGCCAGCCTAGGGTTGCCATCAACCCTTAGTTGTGATAATACGTCGGGACCATTTGCCTGCAACACACAACTGGGATGGGTAGTGTTTGGACCTTGTAAATCTTTATCATCTCAGCAAAGCTCATGCCTCTTTATGAGGCATGATTCAAGACTATTTCAATATTGAGAGTGTCGGAGTGCGAGCTGCACCCGTAATAGAAAGCGACGATGACACCAGAGCCAAACAAATTCTTCGTGATTCAACTAAACTTATTGGAAGTCGCTTTCAAACTGGTTTATTATGGAAAACAGACGAAGTAAAGCTACCAGACAGTTATTTCTCTGCACTCAAACGCCTAGAAGGTATAGAGCGAAAGATGAAACGGGATGAAGAGTTTTTCACAGCATACAAAAATATTATAAATGGCTATATTGAAAAAGGTTATGTTAGAAAAATTCCGCCAGAAGAAGCCCAGCAAAAGTCTGACAGAAAATGGTACCTTCCACACTTTGCAGTGACAAACCCAAATAAAGAAAAGAAAAAATGAGACTAGTCTTTGATGCCGCCGCCAAGGTCGACGAAGTTTCATTAAACTCACAACTTTTAAAAGGTCCTCAGGAAATTGCATCGTTGCTATCTACACTATACAATTTCCGTTGGGGACAAATAGCAGTCGTTGCAGACATCCGTGAAATGTTTCACCAGATACTTATACAACCCAGCGACCGTATTTCTCAAAGATTTCTGTGGAGAAACGGTGATGAAAAATATCCACCTGACGAGTGGAGGCCATGACATTCGGAGCGGCATGCTCACCCTGCTCGGCTTTATACGTCATGAGAACTAATGCCAAAGAACATGTTGAATTTCATCCTAGAGCTATTAAAGTCATATGTGAACACCACTATATTGACGATTTTGTGGACAGTTTTGACAGTGTCCAAGAAGCAATAAACATCACTAAACAAGTCCGAAAAATCCACCAAAATGGTGGATTCGAACTAAGGGGATATATTTCTAATTCTAGCGAAGTCATAGAAGCCCTAGATGGCGCCACAAGGTCAAAAGCAATTCCTGGCAGCGACGGTGCGGAAAAGGTATTAGGCCTCCATTGGGACCCTTCTTCAGATACATTCGCCTTTAACTTGAAATTTCATCAACCGTAACAAGATGTCATCTCAGGCCTTAAAAAACCAACAAAACGGCAAGTGTTGAGCATAATTATGTCTATGTTTGATCCGCTTGGATTCCTGAATAATTTTACAATTGGTGGTAAATTGGTCCTGCGGAAAATTTGGAGGCAAGATTGTCGTTGGGACGAACCAATACCCGACGATATCAATACGTCTTGGGAACGGTGGCGAACACAACTTAGAAACGGTCGTAAATTTAGTTTGCCGCGACATTATTTTCAATTCGGAACTCCAACAGAAATTCAGCTCCACATATTTGTCGACGCAAGCGAAGAGGCATCTGCAGCTGTTTCATATTGGCGATTTATGTTATCTGATGGTACTACTGGAGTTAGTTTCGTGTGCTCCAAAACTAGATGTGCGCCATTAACAAAGGTTTCAATTCCACGTTTAGAGTTACAGGCTGCTGTTCTTGGAACAAGGGTGAAGCAAAATATCCTAAGTGAACACAAACTGGTTCCGGCTAAAATTGTCTTATGGAGCCACTCGAAGACTGTTTTGAAGTGGATAGCCAGCAGCCATCGAAGATACAAACCATACGTTGCTCACCGGGTGGCCGAAATTCTAGAGTCAACAAAGATAACCGATTGGAAATGGAGCTCGACCACTAATGTGGCTGATGATGCAACAAGGCCTTATAGTAACGTGAACTTCTCCCAATCATCACGTTGGATTTGTGGTCCAGAGTTTTTAAAACAAAAAGAAGAAGAATGGCCAGAATTTGAGCCAGTTTCTAATACTCCGGATTTGTTTGATGAAGAAGAAATCCGTCCCAAAGTGTCCCTCTTAATTTTGTTAAATAAGTTTATTAAAATCGAACGCTTTTCGTCATTCACCCGTTTAAAGAGATCTGTGGCGCAGGTTTTACGTTTCATAAATATTTGTAAAAAAGAATGTAGCGAATTAGATATAAATGGCCCCACTTCGCAAGATTTAGCAAAAGCCGAAATAGTTTTATGTAAACAAACTCAGCATGAATCGTTTTTGGAAGAAATAAAACTCCTAGAAAACCAACAGCCATTACAAAAATCCAGTATGCTAACACACTTAATGCCGTATATAGACGATGATGGTTTGATGAGAGTAAATGGACGAATTGATGCGGCCAGCTAACTGCCATACAGTGTAAGACGACCCATTATATTGCCGAAGAATCATCGTTATACAAAACTGGTAATTATGCATTACCACTCGGAGATGATGCACCAAAACCATGAGGCAACAATCTGTGAGATAAGGAAGAAGTATTGGATTCCACAAATAAGAAGTTTTCTAAGAAAAGTGGTGTCAAATTGTTATGTGTGCAGGAAAAATAAAGCCGTCCCAGTTCCACTTTAATGGGTCCATTACCTATAGATCGAGTTGAGCCATTTCATGCTCCCTTTAAATACACTGGCCTGGACTATTTTGGCCCTATTAACGTAACCATCGGAAGAAGGACCGAAAAGAGGTGGGTCGCCCTTTTCACATGTTTGACTATGCGTGCCATACATTTAGAAGTAGCATATGACCTCTCAACAGATTCGTGCATCATAGCCATTAAAAACTTTATAAACCGCCGCGGTGTGCCGGTTAGAATACGTTCCGATAACGGCAAAAACTTTGTTGGGTGCCACGAGGAAGCTAAACGCTTTAGTGAAGTTTTTGAAGCCGAACGTATCCAAGGTGTATTATCATCTAAAGGAATCCAGTGGTTGTTTAATTGTCCCGCGAATCCTTCCGAAGGCGGAATATGGGAGCGGATGGTACAATGTGTAAAGAAGGTATTGAGGCACACTCTAAAAAATGTTGCCCCAAGAGAACATGTTTTTCAATCCCTTTTAATTGAACCAGAAAATATCGTTAACTCAAGGCCATTGACGCATCTGCCCGTAGGCCCTGCTGAGGAAGAACCTCTTACTCCCAATCATTTTTTGATGGGTTCGTCAAACATTCCTTGTACTCCTGGCATAGGTGTTCCTGATGCAAAGATTTACTCCTTAAAGAAACAATGGCGTATTGTAAAGTGCTTACGTGATAGATTTTGGAAACGTTGGATAGTGGAATACCTACCGACTTTGACAAGGCGAGTCAAGTGGTGTGAACAGACAAAACAAATAGGAGTAGGTGATGAATTAAGATTCTATAGGCTAATTGTTCGAAATTTTAATTTAAATCTCAGAAAGACATGATAAATATTCCAAGGCACAAAGGCAAGTCAACATCAGTTTTATTCAACTTACACAGCAGAGCAGAACAGCTGTTTTCGAAAGACGCAACCCTTTCATCATCAGTGCTCATGTGTATTGTGTTTGTCACCACTTATTAGGTGGCTTAGTTGAATGTGATAACAGTTCCTATTTACACAAATTTTATTGTGAAAAAGAATACGGGAACTGTATCAACCTGATGTTAACATGTTATTGTTATAATACCCGTGTTACCGTTTGATTATTTTTCTTCATGTCCCATTTTTCTGAATTTTTTGTTCCATCATACCTAAGTCAAACTTTTTTGGTTTGAATTTTATACTTAAGTACATGTGAACGTTTTTTCCAATTTTTATTATTGGGTAGCTCAAGCCATAGCTTAAATTTGTATGTAGTAAGAATTTTAACGAACATTTTATATTGCTATATTAAATTGAATTAAGATTCTATAGGCTAATTGTTCGAAATTTTTAATTTAAATCTCAGAAAGACATGATAAATATTCCAAGGCATTTATCATGTCTTTCTGAGATTTAAATTAAAATTTCGAACAATTAGCCTATAGAATCTTAATTCAAATTTAATATAGCAATATAAAATGTTCGTTAAAATTCTTACTACATACAAATTTAAGCTATGGCTTGAGCTACCCAATAATAAAAATTGGAAAAAACGTTCACATGTACTTAAGTATAAAATTCAAACCAAAAAAGTTTGACTTAGGTATGATGGAACAAAAAATTCAGAAAAATGGGACATGAAGAAAAATAATCAAACGGTAACACGGGTATTATAACAATAACATGTTAACATCAGGTTGATACAGTTCCCGTATTCTTTTTCACAATAAAATTTGTGTAAATAGGAACTGTTATCACATTCAACTAAGCCACCTAATAAGTGGTGACAAACACAATACACATGAGCACTGATGATGAAAGGGTTGCGTCTTTCGAAAACAGCTGTTCTGCTCTGCTGTGTAAGTTGAATAAAACTGATGTTGACTTGCCTTTGTGCCTTGGAATATTTATCATGTCTTTCTGAGATTTAAATTAAAATTTCGAACAATTAGCCTATAGAATCTTAATTCAAATTTAATATAGCAATATAAAATGTTCGTTAAAATTCTTACTACATACAAATTTAAGCTATGGCTTGAGCTACCCAATAATAAAAATTGGAAAAAACGTTCACATGTACTTAAGTATAAAATTCAAACCAAAAAAGTTTGACTTAGGTATGATGGAACAAAAAATTCAGAAAAATGGGACATGAAGAAAAATAATCAAACGGTAACACGGGTATTATAACAATAACATGTTAACATCAGGTTGATACAGTTCCCGTATTCTTTTTCACAATAAAATTTGTGTAAATAGGAACTGTTATCACATTCAACTAAGCCACCTAATAAGTGGTGACAAACACAATACACATGAGCACTGATGATGAAAGGGTTGCGTCTTTCGAAAACAGCTGTTCTGCTCTGCTGTGTAAGTTGAATAAAACTGATGTTGACTTGCCTTTGTGCCTTGGAATATTTATCATGTCTTTCTGAGATTTAAATTAAAATTTCGAACAATTAGCCTATAGAATCTTAATTCAAATTTAATATAGCAATATAAAATGTTCGTTAAAATTCTTACTACAGGAGTAGGTGATGTTGTTTTTATTTGCGACCCAAATCTGCCAAGGAATCAGTGGAGGCGGGGTGTGGTCACTTGCCTATATCCAGGCGCTGATGGTGTGGTACGAAAAGCAGACGTAAGAACTTCATCAGGGGAAATGCGAAGAGCTGTGTCCAAATTGGCCATCCTGGACATTGAGATGAGTGAAGCTGAATCGCTCCACGGGGGCGGGGATGATGCGGTTGGTCCCTAAAGGGTTATTGTGATGTCATTTCATGTTGAATTCCCGTTCTATGTGTTATATTATTTTGACGTTTCCTTGTAAATCGCTGTTTTGCACTCATTCTCTTCTTTAAATATTTGTGGCGAGCCATAAGGGATTTACAATTTGTCGAAGAAGGAGGTGCAAAACTGCGGTAAGCTTTGTATTATAATTTGTCTCTATAATTAACCGTTGTAATTTTCAGAAATAAACCACACACTATACATAAAAACTCCGTTTTCTTTCACATGAAGTTTTTTTGTATCTTTGCCCGTTAAAACGCAAACCTCCTGCCCTTCACGTTGCAGACAGCACAATATACTTCCAACGATGTACTTTAAGTTAGTGCTTTCTTCATTGCATTGCTTCTAATGGAATATTTAAAATTTATTTAAGCTTCTACCTCTTTCCGACAGTGCATCTGGTCGATATGTAATTTTCTTTGTTCGGGTGAACAACATTAACGAAATAATGTTATACTAATTCAAATTTTAATCTACTCTTATATATATTGTTTGCTTTAGGTGTGGGATAGGGTATATTGAAGGGATCAATTGCCTTTACTATTAAGACACAATATCTATTTTATTTCCAGAAATAAAATATATATATAAATAAATGTATATATATATATATATATATATATATATATATATATAAATATATGTATATATATATATATATATATATATATATATATATATATATATATATATATATATATATATATTATCTTATATATAAAATTCTCGTGTCACACTGTTCGTTCCCATACTCCTCCGAAACGGCTTGACCGACTCTTATGAAATTTTTTATGCATATTCAGTAAGTCTGAGAATCGGCTACTACCTATTTTTCCTCTAAGTGATAAGGGGTGTTTACACCAAACATTTTTATTTTTTTGATAACATTTTTTTTATATTTTTATTATGTGGCATTAAAAAATACATACAACCATAAGTTTGCACTTTTCTATCACCAACCCCTGCTTTTTAATAGTCAATTTCATAATTTTATCATTTTTTATCCCGCTCGATAACATCAATTATTATCACTTGGTAAGTTATCCCCTCCATGTGTCTGCCGGTGTCACTTCTCACCCAGTAAACAGCACGGAGTAGGGATGACAACGAAGATGGTCTCCTATTTCTCTCAAACAATAAGCCTTATCTCACTCTCTATACAGTTTTCGGCTATTATTAGTGTTTATGCGTCAAGCGTAGGAGTTAAACATTTTTACTATCTCAGTGTAACTTTCATATCAAATATATTCTCGAGTAACCTTATTATTTATTTATTAATAACTAATATTATTGAATATAATTAATTATTAATAACTAATAAAATTATTAATTTTGAATGTGATTCGCACGATCAGTCAATTAAGTGATTTACATAAACTCTAAAATACTCAACACGTGTCACCAGTTCCCGTAAACAACGGCTATTGAGTTGTAAGTATAAATTATTTTTTCATTTATTATAAAATCAAAAATTATTCTCTCTTATTTACATACATATAACGCAAATATTGTTGGGAATGGTGAAAAACGAAATCGGTGAAATTTAGATTTTTATTATAATTGGGAAAATTTTTTTTGTGTTTACTTATAAGAGCTCCATGCGCTCGAGTGGGTAAACCATCAAGTTTGTTTGTATTAGCTAACAAAAAATATTGTTCACGCTGTAGCATTAAGAGATTAATATTATGTATTGAATTAATGATATAAATAATTATTACTTTTATTAAATTATAAACATTAATGTTTGGTATTTTGTTATTTTTAAACAACATTCCCTCATCGTTCACAGCTCTCAAACAGCTGTTTTGTGTTTGTGTTTATAAAACAATATTTCTAAATTAAGTTGAAAATAAAAATATTTTGGAAAATTTATGAAATTGTAAGTAAATGTAAACTTTTAAAACAATAAAAAGTATTAAAAAGATAACAAATTTATTTTTGTGTAACTTAGGAACTACAGAAGCAAAATAAGATGTCTAATGGAATTGAACTAAGCAACACAGTATCTGGTACATCAGTGGCAAAGGATGTTCCGGCAAACAGAGGTAAACTTATAAGATAATTTGTTTTCTATTTAAAAGTTAATCACTTTCAATATATTTAACAGTTAATTATTGTAATGCAGGTAATAGTACTGCCTTACAAACCTCTTTGTTATTTTTTGATTCATCAAGTGATTCGGAAAGTGATAACGATGCTGAAAGTGTTGAATGTTTACTACAGTCTCGAAAAGAGTTGCGTATGCATTTGAATGTAACAAAAGGTTATAAAATATTTTTTGGAAAGGATTCGCGTAACTGCATTAGAAGATATTTTGAAGATGTTATGGTAACCTATACAGAAGATGAGTTTAGGCGTCATTTTAGGATCACTAGAGATGTATATAAACAGTTATGTGTTAAATTTGGAGAAAGCGAAATATATAACAGCCAACGGACAGACAAACGTTTTTCGGAAAAGCTATATTTAGCCGTATTTTTATGGTTTGCTGGTCACGAGGCCTGCAGCTATAGATATATAGCGGACCGATTCGATCTCGCTTTAGGAACAGTGTGGAATATAATTCATAGAGTTTATTTTTATATAAGCTCTTTGAGCTTTTCTGTTATTAACTGGCCGGACGATGAACAAAACCTTAACTCAAGTAATTACTTCAAACAAAAGTGTGATTTTGCAAGAGCGATTGGTAAAATACTTAGTTTTATTTTTAAATTAAATTTTTAATAAATGAAAAATAAATAGGCTGCATCGATGGAACCCACATCCCCCGAAAAATGGCAAAGATGATTATATTGATAGGAAGGGAAATACTAGCCTGTGTTTGCAAGCTGTATGTAATGAAAAAAAGAAATTCATAAGCATATTTGTTGGATATTCCGGCTCATCGCATGATAGTTGGGTGTTTCAAAATTCCCCCCTTTACAGGAAATTACGATCGAATTGTCAAAGTATTTTTTTTAATTTTTATTTTATGAATACGTTTTATTTAATATTTTTTTTAGATTATTATATATTAGGTGACTCAGCTTATTCTTGCAGTTCACATCTTATCGCGATAATGGGCATCTATCCAGAAGCCAAAAAAATTTCAATATGAAATTAAGTTCTGGTCGTGTAATTATAGAGCACTCTTTTGGTATACTAAAACAGCGTTTCAGACAACTGTATTACTGCAAAATTCGTGGAATAAAACATTTGTGCCACTTCATGCGTGCTTGCTGTGTACTACATAATATTGCTGGACAAGATGACATTCAATTCAATGAAGAAACAGTACTGCCCGTTCAAGAAGAATACCATGGAATTGAAGAAAGTGCCAGAGGAAATACTATATGAGATGCCATTCGACATGACATTGAAATTAATGTTTAATTTTTAAATTTTGTTATTTATTAAATATTTTTTATGTATACATATTGTTACGTTTTTAGACCTTTTCGTAAAAACGCTTTTTACTTATCCTTCAAGGATTCGTTTAATTGCATCAAATTAAAAACACAGACAATTAACTTTAGAAATATAATGCGGCAACACTTTATTTACTACTTTATTAACACGAGTATTTGTACTACTAAACACTTAGCGATGTAAACACGTCTAGATTTAAAATCACACTGATCCCGCTGATTACTGGCAGCGACTTTATATAGCAAAATAACATCGTCTGGTAACTTCGCGAAGCATCTGGTCATGGTTGTTGTTGGTTGTGCTTTACTTAACATGTAGCTATATACGTGTGTTTGTTTATTTGACAATGCTGTCTTGTGTGTTTTGTTTATTGTAACTATGTGTGGTTGTATGTATGAGTGTTCTGTGTGTTGCGTAGTTTTGTTTCTTCTTGTGCTATGTCGATATGTTTATGTGTATATTTGTGTGTATGTTGCTGTGTATATTTGTGTGTATGTTTCTGTGTATATTTGTGTACATGTTTAGCTTTTATT
This sequence comes from Linnaemya tessellans, assembly GCA_951800035.1. Taxonomy (NCBI): domain Eukaryota; kingdom Metazoa; phylum Arthropoda; class Insecta; order Diptera; family Tachinidae; genus Linnaemya; species Linnaemya tessellans. The sequence continues at coordinate 53,860,204 of OX637534.1, forward strand.
AACAACGAGTACTTGCGTACAAGATCATTAAGAATAAATCATCATCTCTTAGCATTGATGTTGCTTGGTTTTTCGTTGTTGTTATTTACACTTATCGCACAGCCTCGAATGATCTTGTATATTCTCAACGATGTATCCGGAATATTCCATTTCCGTTAATTCAAATATTATCTGCTTTGTGTTGACCAGGGTTGTAACATTTTGACAACTAGAGATGATTTGGCAGTGCTGCCAAGTACATATAGCCACATTGTCGTTATATTTGAATCTATTTTTAAACTTTGTAACATTATGTATGTATTTCAGTTTTTCAGTAAACATATAATTACTCAAATAACAAAACTATTAAAAATAATAAATCTTATAAAATTACATAAAAATTAACACAAATTTTGAAAAATAACCTAATACACTTCATACGATTATTTATTTTTCACTTAACAAACTTTAATGCAGAAAATAAAAGTAATTCAAATAACAAAAGTATTTAAAACAAGTAAAAACGTTATATTCGACCGGGTCGAATCTTAAATACCCTCCAAATATTTAGTAAGTGAATTTGATATGTTTAACTTGGTGGGACAGAGTTCCTTTATATAATATCGTACGTCAACGCCCACTGAAGGGGGCGGGGTTCAAAAATATACAATATCATGTTTTCCACAGACGAACGTATGGGCATTGCTAGACCGTCTTAGACTTCATCACAATTCTCTTTGGAGGCTATAAAAACTGTATTTTGGCGGGGTCGCTCTGGCAAGGGCTATTGGGGAAACATTTCACCTTTGTCATAAAACTCTAAAAATAAATGCTTGGGATAATTATATACAAAATTAAAATTTCTTTCTTTTTGATAGGGTCATTTAAAGGGCGAAGGGGGAGAGGGGGTAGGGCAGAAACAGATACACATAAAACTGTAAAAATAATTGCTTGGGATGATTATACACAAAATAAAAATAAATTTATATATATTTTTAAAAGGTCATTTAGCGGGCAAAGGGGGAGGAGGGGGTAGGGCAGAAATCGGCAGTCCTAAAACTCTAAAGATAAATGCTTGGGATGATTATATTCAAAATTTAAAAAAACATTTTTTTTTGGAAGGGTCACTTTGGTGGCAAAGAAAGAGGGGGGGGGGGGGTAGGGCAGAAATCGGCAGTCATCAAACTCGAAAGATAAATGCTTGGGATGATTATATACAAAATTAAAAAAAAAAAATTTTTTGGTAGGTTCATTTAGGGGGCAAAGGAAGAGGGGGGGGGGGGGGGGTAGGGTAGAAATCGGCAGTCATAAAACTCTTAAGATAACTGCTTGGGATGATTATAGACAAAACTTAAAAAAAAAATTTTTTTTTGGTAGGGTCATTTAGGGGGCGAAGGGGAAGGAGGGGGTAGGGCAGAGTAGTACCAGGTTTCATCTCAGCTTCCTCATTAAAGCTTAAAAGTGTTATTTTTAAGGAATGTAGGCTTAAGTAAAACAATTTGTTAAATTTTTATGCTATTTTTGCCTATAAATTATTTTTTTGGTAGGGTCATTTAAGGGGGCAAAGGAAGAAGGGGGGGGGGCTAGGGCAGAAATCGGCAGTCATAAAACTCTAAAGATAAATGCTTGGGATGATTATATACAAAATTTAAAAAAAAATTTTTTTTGGTAGAGTCATTTAGGTGGCAAAGGAAGAGGTGGGGGGGGGGGGGGGGGGGGAGGTAGGGCAGACATCGGCAGTCATATAACTCTAAAGATTAATGCTTGAGATGATTATATACAAAATTTAAAAACAAAAAATTTTTTTTTGGTAGGGTCATTTAGGGGGCAAAGGAAGGGGGGGGGGGGGTAGGGCAGAAATCGGCAGTCATAAAACTCTAAAGATAAATGCTTGGGATGATTATATACAAAATTTAAAAAAAAAAAATTTTTTTGGTAGAGTCATTTAGGTGGCAAAGAAAGAGGTGGGGGGGGGGAGGTAGGGCAGACATCGGCAGTCATATAACTCTAAAGATTAATGCTTGAGATGATTATATACAAAATTTAAAAAAAAACAATTTTTTTTTGGTAGGGTCATTTAGGGGGGGAAGGAGGGGGTAGGGCAGAGTAGTACCAGGTTTCGTCTCAGCTTCGTCATTAAAGCTTAAAAGTGTTATTTTTAAGGAATGTAGGCTTAAGTAAAAAAATTTGTTAAATTTTTATGCTATTTTTGCGTATAATAACGCCCACTAAAGTGGGCGGGGTCAAAAAATATTTTTATTTTATTTAATGGCTCCAAGTTTAAGGCGTTGGACCGTATTTGACATAAAAATATATCATTTGCTTAACAAAATAACAAAAAAACTTAAAAAATTATGTTGTTTTTTCTGGGTTGGTTTAGTTCTTCTTAGGGGAACTTTTTTCCCTCTTGCCCGATTTAGCCCATCTTCGAACTTAACCTGCTCTAAGTTTTGAAATATATTTATACCAAATTTCAAGAGTCTAGCTCTTTTCGTTTGGACTGAATCGTGATTTCCACAGACGGACGGACGGACATGCTCAGTTCGTCTTAGATTTCATCACTGATCTAGAATATATATACTTTATGGGGTCTGAGATGGATATTTCGATGCGTTACAAACGGAATGACAAAGTGAATATACCCTCCAAATTCTTTTTTGGAGGGTATAAAAATTAACAATGAATATACTCCTAACAAAAATAAAAAAATTAACATAAAAATTAACACAAATATTGAAAATTTATCTAAAACACCTCATGTATTTATTTATTACTTATCTTAGCTACAAGCGTTTCCAGAAGCTCCAGTTTTCTCTTTTTTCTCTCCCCGTCTTTCTGCGCCCATTCTTCTTTCCTTTTTCCCCTTTCAGCTATATCTTGTAGGATTTCAAAGCTTTTTGATTCAAATCCTTTTGCCTGCTCAGCCAAGGTGCCCATTTTTTGCAGGAATTGCTCTTGGAGTGTCCTCTTTTAGTTAGGTGTTGCTCTTGTGCCTACGAAAAATTTATTAACATTAGTTAATTTCATATATATGTAAACATTTTTAAACTTAAATAACATGTTATTGCAATTACCGATTGATTCCTTGGATGTGCTTGGAACGTTGTCATCTGGACCCTCTTCATCAAGTGTTGAAACCATTGATTCCTCATCAAGCACATACTCAGGGTTTATACATTTCCGATCTTGAAGGAGGTCATCTAATTCGCTATAGAAAAAAGGTGGTTATTGTAAAATAATACATAAACATACATACTCTTGAAAAAAACAAGTTTGTCTGTTTCGACCAGTACGGGAATTGTGAACTTTATTTTTTTTTTATACTGCCTTTCCAATCCATAATATTTGGCTTCCACCTGTTGAGCATTATACATGTGGCCATTTTCTGCCATTTTCTCCGATATAACTTGCCACATTCTCTTTTTCGTTTTCAGCTTAACCGTTTTTCCTACCTGTGGTCGCATCTCCTTCACTAAGGAAATTAAAAGTTTTATAGCCGCACTTAACCACTCGTTCCGTTTTTGATCAGCTTCCACTTCGTTAACACTAGGCTGAAATTATTTACTTTATTTAAAACAAAGCTATTATAAGCGGTATGAATATACATACACATGAAGGTTGTTCACTGGGGGTTTCCCGAAATATTATTTCTTCAAATAATTCATTCTCAACCTCCGCCAATTGGTTAGCCACATGCATGGTACTGGGGGTCTAAATTCACACATACATATGTATGTATTTACGTATAAATGGTAATTCTTAAATACATATGTAAAATCAATTTACTTACTTGCTTGGATGAGTTTAAAAGTTTTAGAGGAGCAATTAAATTGACACTTAGATCCTTCCATTTTTAATTATATTAATATTTTTCCAGTTTTAACAGCCTCTGAAATGTTTTTGTTTTTTTTTCTTTAATTTTCACATACCAGCTGTTATTTTTAGTGTTGTATATATTATGAGTACCCAGCTACTCGGTAATTTACACCAAGCAGGCAAATAATTCAATTAGTTCAGATAAATATTTGTAAATAAATTTAAATTAACACATAATTTATTAAATTACTTTTTTACTGCTTTTGGGGTTTTAATCGTGGCAGCAACATGATATTTTATTTTGGATAAAGCTTTTTATTACAATAAAAATTTATATTGCTTAAATTTGTTTCCTTTAAAATATATATTTTACCCGTTTCTCGCCGGCTGTTTATTATTATAGCCTATACGTTTTTGTGTTTAAATGTTTGGAAACGATTGCAAAGGCAGGGTATTGATATTAGACAACAACTAACAAAAATTCACCTTTTTAACTCACATTTGCTTGCGCAGACTGTTATAACGTATAAACTAATTAAAAAAAAGATATATTATTAATTCATTTTATTCAAAAGTAGCTAATTGCCCTTATCGTGTTTAGCGTATTTCGAGTACGCCTAGTACTAGATTAAATAAAATTGCAAACCTTTTCATTATTCTATTACAAGCCATACTCGAAAAACGCCAGTCACGAGAATGCTGAATATAAATGACCATAATCACATTATTTTTATAATAATATGTATATATGTATAATTTGTCCAAAATATTTAGGGGTAGTTATTGAGTACTCATATATACCTATATATTAGAACACTACTTTAACTTGCAAATTTTAGCTAGTAAAGTGTTATTTTTCACATTTTTGAGAGTAATTGTGGAAAATTTCTTGTTACTCTCTCGTTACTAATTTTTACTAGTAAAGTAATTGAACACACCTATTGTTTGCCGGGTCAGCAATTATATATATATATATATATATATATATATATATATATATATATATATATTTATATATATATATATATATATATATATTTATATATATATATATATATATATATATATATATATATATATATATATAAATATATATATATATATATATATATATATATATATATACATATATATATATATATATATATATACATATATTTATATATATATATATATATATATATATACATATATATATATATATATATATATATGTATATGTAAGTATGAATGTAGTATGTATGTATGGATGTAATAAATGTATGTACGTATATTAGGGCTGTTCAAAAAAAATTTTTTTTTAATATGATTATGCATTGTAGCTTATTTTGTTCCTTTTTTATAAACATTGCTTTGTGCAAAAACTCAAACAAATCGAAAAATATTTAGGGGTTGCTCAAAGGACTTCTTTTTATTGAACTTTAATACATATAATCTAAGCAAAATGTGCTAATCAGCATTACATAAAAACCACTTAACACAATCTAAAATGCATTATTATCTTGTTATCGCGGATTATACGCTTTAAGTGTAACTATTCGAGCATCGGGAACTCTCTTTCTGTGATCCTCTACCACCTGAATTAATTTCTGCATTTCTGTCTCATTCTTCGTAATAGATTCGTTGAAGGCAGACATTAGAGCAACAGAGCGTTCTGCTGCATCGTTAACCACTCTCAAAATATCAACAATGTGCTTGGCTTCTTGGACTTGTGGTGATTCATTCCACGAATCGGGATCAATGTTGAGAAATTCCAGATCAATATTTAAGGCATTCAGAGCACAGACAGATGTATAATTTACCAGATTGTGGAAGCTTTTGCTCTCTAACCGATCGCAGCTATTCAGCTTGATTCCTCTTTCTGTCCAGTCTTTCGGGAAACTTTTAATATTATTTAACTCGTTTGCCAGCATTCGTTTCTCCTGAACTGGAAGTTTATCGGAAAACAAGGAAAGAGGAATCAGCTCGGGCCCAAGATACCACAAGTGAGATTTTAGCTTCTTCATTGCTGCTTCTGAGACAATCGCATTCACAGTTGAATACTGTTTTATTTGTTTGAATAGACGCAAATCATATACTGGAGCATCACTTGCTTTAGGACAAGAAATCCACGCTTTAACGTAAATGAGGCACGCGAACAAACAAAATTCGGTGAGATTCTTCTCCTCTTTTACCGTTAGCTTAAATTCTGCTCGAAAAAGAAAAATCTTCAAACAGTATATCACTTTTGCCATCCATCTTGCCATGTGGTATGCACGAGGAATCTTGAAACGATACTGATCTGCTGTGGGTAACTCCCCTAAAAGTAATAAACAAAGTTCTACCATCTCTTTGTAGTCATCTCGAGGCATGTATTCTTCTTTTGATAATAGAATAACCTTGAGGAAAGAAGTTACTTCCTTTTTCAGATCTTGTAGGTATGGCGTGTTTAGGCGTTTATCGTCCAAGAGCTTGAAGTTCTGATGATTGATTTTTGCCCAACCTTGCTGAAATCGTTGAAAAAGTGATATATTAGGACCTTGGGATGGTCCAAACAACACTGAAAACACATTTGCAACAATCAGCTCGTGAATGTGATGTCTACAAGTAAAATATAATAAGTTCCTGCCCATCTGTTTCTCAAGAAGAACACACGCTCCTTTTGTAGCTCCTGTATTTGCAGCAGTTGTATCGAAGCTCATTCCAATAATATCATCCACAACTTCCCATAGGACAAGAAGCTGGAATGTTGCTTTTGCTTGTGCGTCTCCCGTTCCTGAAGATATTTTGGAAACGCCAAGTACTTTTTCTAGATGATGGCCCGTGACAACTACAGATAGCCGATCAACATTTGATTTTGGGTCCTGTTTGTACTGTCTTTCATCACTTTACCATCCCAATGAACCAATAGTGGTGGCTTTTCAATAGTAAGGAAACCTTCTCTCACAGACACACAGTGGTCCAAATGCTCAATCTAGCCGGAAGAAAGTATTTTTTTTTATTATTCCGAATTAATTATTTTGTTTGATAATAGGTTAACAAGTGTCCACAGTACATAACGGTTCATTTTTATTTGTTTTACTTTTGTTTTAGGTTTGCTTTCTTCTTTTAAATACAAGTAATTGCTGTTTTGTTTTTCTATTAATTGCTCAGTTGATGTTTAGTGCCGCAATTGAAGTCGTCGTGAAAAAATCAGAACAAAGTTTTTAAAATATTTTTTTGTTGAAATTAATTTAACAAAGGTAGGAAGAAATTTTGTTATTTTTATATTTAAAATAAAATGTTTTCTTTAGAAAAGAACTGCTGTTTTCCAAGTATGTGTTTTATATGTAAATATTTTGTTCAATGTCCAAATTTAATTAGAGTTTTAAATGGGAATCTATAAAAATCTAATTCTGTTATTTGTGTTTTTGTAATCTGTGTGATGGTAGCTTGTCAATGTTTTCAAAATTAGCTGCCAGTTTTTGCCTTAATGCTTTTTATTTGATTTACAGTCTAAAATGTCCATTACTAAGATGGAACTATTTGATGCTTGGTGTAGTGAAAAACAACAAAATAAAAAACTTAATGTTGTTGTATCATATGTTTTTGCTAAAATTGGACTTGAGAATAATGAAACGGATAACTACTGCAAACAAGTGAAGCAATCTGCTCGAACGTTTGTATGGTTTCTGGCTAAGAAGTGGGATCAAGCCAATCGAACGAAGAGGGTTTTTGAGGCTACAAATAAACATTGGCTAGATGGAAATTTTGTAATTCCATCTAACCCTTCATCCGCATCTCAGGATGACGGATTACTGGATGGGCCGTCGACATCAAGGTATGGTAGACCTTCTAAAGAATTTTTAGAAAAAAGTGAGAGAGCAAAGCGAACAAAAGTTGCACCTTTATTGGAGACTTGGTCCCCAGAAGAGCTAACATTTGCTGCTGCAACAAGTCTTTATAAGTCTGGAAAAAGAGACGCTGCGGGCATTGTCAAAACTGTAGACTGCTCTCCATCAAGAGCAGCAAAAATGAAGAAAAAAATTAGCTTTTCTCCAAAGGTACCAACACCATACACAAATGAGGAGGCATTAGTTTTGTATATCGATGGTGGATACACAAGACACACTTATAGTCTTTTGCGTGCAGGTGCTAAAAACCATAACGCTGATATCTACCCTTCTTACCATAAACTGTTGGCTGCGAAAAAGGAATGTTATCCAAATGATGGGATTAACGTGTCTGAAATGTCGGCGGAAGTATGTTTGCAAAGCTTAGTAGATCCCACTTCAAAAAGACTTTTAAAGCACCAAAAAGAAGTTTTGCAACAGTGTAATTCTTCAGAGCTTATTTTGTCCTATAAATGGGGATGCGACGGTAGCAGTGGACATTCACGATATAAGCAAGGTTTTAGTGAAACCGATGCAGTTCAAACGGATGAACATTTGTTTGAAGTTTGTTTGGTTCTTCTGCAGCTTCAAGAAGGTAATAAAGTAATTTGGCAGAATCCACGACCATCTTCCACAAGATTTTGCAGGCCAATCAAAATTTTATTTGAAAAAGAAAGCAATTCTCTAGCTACAAAAGAAATTGATGCTATAAAAAATCAAATAGCTGCGATAATTCCAACTCAAATTTGTGAAGATGGCAAAACAATTAATATCATCCATAATTTTTATTTAACAATGATAGATGGAAAAATCTTTTCAAATTTATCAAATTTTGTGATAAAACTTCTAAATTTTAGAAAAATAAATAAATATTGTTTTACACAAAAATAGAAATATTATTTGGTTTTATTTATTTAACAAAAAATCTGCCACGCCCATTACAGATTGCGCCCATTTTTTTAGTGAGTATTTCTACTGATAAAATATATGTACATGCAAAGATTCAGGTCACTGCGGCTTTTTAAAAGCGAGTTAGGACTTTCTTCCGGCTAGATTGAGCATTTGGACCACTGTGAGACATGTCAATATAAGATCGATGAGCTGCTCGCTTTCTTTGTACAGTTGAACGAGATAAGAAACCATCATACAGATCTTGCCCATCAGCTTTTGCAATTGCTGCAGCCAAGATGGTGAACTTAGTATCAGAGAGATTTATACGATCCAATGTTGATGTCACATCAGGAGAAGCAAGCATGTTCTGGAGAATACGTGATTTGTGTGGAGGGCTATCTCCAGATGACACAAAAATGTTGTTAAGTTGTTTCCGATAATACGTTGGTACTTCAATTTCATAGCTTGCGTCAATTTTATCATATTCCATATTCTCTTCCTCACCATCTTCGTCGAGATTTTCAAGTGCGCTAAATGTAGTAGTAGCAGCTGTCTTTCTTACCTCTTCACGTCGTTTTCTTTCTTCTTTTTCTTGTTTCCGTTCCTGGATCCGCAGTTCCCGTATTGCCAATTCCGTGTCCAGTCCAGCCATCTTCATCTTTCTATTTCCTCGCTGATCCTTTAGAAACACTTCATCTTCTTCAATTCTGATTTTGCTTTCAGCTTCCTTATGTGCGATATCGAAAAGCAGTTCAATTTCGTTTGAGAACGTATTTTCTCTAGTACTCTGTGCCTCTGAAACTCGTGATTTGTTTTTCTTCAGCAAATTGTATTCCTCAGCAAGATATTTCATTTTAGAAACGATGTTTGGTTGGAAAGCCATTGGGATACGAGCTTTGTCCCAAATTTCCATTAATTCTCCTGTAGTGGACTTCAGACTTTGTGGAACAGTTTTTTTAAGGGTTTTGTGGTGATGGAAAAAAGTTTTTAAGACATCAGATGCGGTTGGAAGTACATTCAAGGGAAGATTAGGTACTGGCTGTCCAATTAAGCAGATATTTGTTTTGAGTCTCGTCTTAGTAGCAGCAGTTGTACTTGAAGCCATTATAAAGCGCAATTAATATTATAGCAAAACGTAAAAATTGTTAAAACACTATTCAAAAACCGTACGCTACACACAATTGACAAAGCTATGAATATTTTGTCAGAATAGTCTAGTATGCTTGTTTCTCAAGCGTCAACTTCAAACTGACTACTGGGCAAATGAGAAGGAGAAACACTTGCTGCTTTGTTGACTTTTTTTTGTGTAAAGAAAAGAAACTGAGTAATAGTTACGCACTTTACTTGCTGTTACCAAGCAGCGAACTGCCGAGGCGACGTTTGCTTATGCAGCGAAGCAAAGTAACGGTTTTAAAACGAATTGTTATTGTTTGAAGACATTGATTAAAAAAATACGTAGGAAAAAACAACAAGTATGTAAGTGTGTTGAGAACTTGTTTACAGTGGGTCTTAAACAAATATTACAACCATGATCAATTTCCAATTCACAAATCGACACCGGTACAAAATAGTAAATTTTCTAAAGAAATAGGTATACAAAAGCTATTCTATACCAAATCTTTGGGAGCGTTGAGCAACCTCTAAACGTTGTTCGATTGAATATATTTTTTGCAGCTCTTATTTGCACTCCAAGTGGCACAAAATAAGCTACTATGCGTTTAGATCCGATAAAATTTTTTTTTTCCAATGTGTCGTGAACAGCCTTAACGTATATATCGCACACCTAGTTCAAAAGTGACTCAACTCAAAATATTAATTTTTCTGGTTTATATGCTTAAACTATGCACAATACACTTGTTTATCTATAAAAAAAATATTAGTGTATTTTGTTGTTAACTGTTGCTAAAAACAGTTATGTCTTTCTTTATGTTTGAACTGATATAAAGTTGCAATTCATAAAACTGTTCGTTTTCGATTTCTGAAAAAATAAAATTTTGAGTTGAGTCACTTTTGAACTAGGTGTGCGATATGTATGAAATTAATTGTGCCTATGCGGAGGTGAGTATTCAATTGTTCTTTCTTGTGACAGTATGTATGAATGTGCACGTTATTGGCGTTGTCTATTTATGTATCATAAATACCTTTAATATATTTGTGCGGTGTGTGTGGATATCCAATGCGATACTTCTGTTCGTTATTTACTTGCATTTTCTTTTTCTAATTTATTCTCTTTTGGTTTTTGAACTTAGTATGTATGTATAATAAACTCAAAACAAGAAAGAATCCTTTGCTATTTGTTTAATAATGTATGTCTTTTTATACTATTTAAATAAAATGTGTTTTAAGTTTAATTCACTTTATTTTATAGAAAAAAATGGATTTATTTCGTTGCCACAATATGGATCTTATTCTATAAAAGAAAAAGACATGTATTTTTCTCTTCGAGTTACGTTTTCTCTTTCCGAATTTTAGTCTTTTAGTTCTAATGAATTAAAAATCAAAAAACCATCGCTTGTTGTTTGCGACCATGCGTTTAGCATCAAAGGTCAGGTGATGAAATACCATGGTTATGGGATACCTCAGAAATTTCTTGATGATGCTACAATTGCTGAAATGGGATGTTGGTTCAATTGCTCAGGCAGGTTTACCATATTATTATTATTATTATTATTATTATTATTTGCGCAATCCGGTTGGCCTCCTGGAAGGAGCATACAAATACAGCGTGTAATATGATGAAAATCCAGCATTTTGTTCGTGTTTGAAAAATGTGGTAGATTTTTGAGAATATTTTTAACAAATATTCTTATACCCTACAAAAAAGAATTTGGAGGGAATATTCACTTTGTCATTCCGTTTGTAACGCATCGAAATATCCATCTCAGACCCCATAAAGTATATATATTCTTGATCAGTGATGAAATCTAAGACGAACTGAGAATGTCCGTCCATCCATCCGTCCGTCTGTGGAAATCACGACTCAGTCCAAATGAAAAGAGCTAGACTCTTGAAATTTGGCACAAATATATTTCGATACTTAGAGCAGGTTAAGTTCGAAGATGGGCTAAATCGGGCATGAGGGAAAAAAGTTCCCCAAAGAAGAACTAAACCAACCCAGAAAAAACAACATAATTTTTAAAGTTTTTTGGTTATTTTGTTAAGCAAATGATATATTTTTATGTCAAATACAATAAAATAAAAATATTTTTTGACCCCGCCCACTTTAGTGGGCGTTATTATAGGCAAAAATAGCATAAAAATTTAACAAATTGTTTTACTTAAGCCTACATTCCTTAAAAATAACATTTTTAAGCTTTAATGACGAAGCTGAGACGAAATGTGGGTGCTGTTGGCTGAAGTAGTAGAACACGGGACTATGAAGCGGAGGGTCGTGACCCGCGCTGGGTCATGAAATATTGTGTTGAATTTTTCTGATCAGCATTAGTGCGTGGTTGTTTTAGTTGTTGCCAGCCTGTTTCAATGATGAAGGCATAGTCACTGATCACTGAACATAATTGGCAGCGACTGACACTATCGTGTACAGCTGTACAGTAACAGCACCCACCTTCGTCGGCCCTGTAGCAAAAATTAGCCGGCGAAGTAAAAGTTGAAATAGCTACAAAAAAAAACTGTCTATCTTCTCATCTTTCCTAATCTGTCGTTTCAATACTATCTACTCGTTTTCAGTTCCGGCGCAATGCATTGCATATATAGGGGTCATCCCCTGAGTGCTGGTCCTACTCCTAAAAAAAAAAAAAAAAAAAAAAGCATTTGTCTTTAGAGTTTTATGACTGCCGATTACTGCCCTACCCCCTCCTCTTCCTTTGCCCCCCCCAAATGACCCTACCAAAAAAAAAAAAATTTTTTAAATTTTGTATATCCCAAGCATTTATCTTTAGAGTTTTATGACTGCCTGTTGCTGCCCTACCACCTCCTCCCCCCTTGCCCGCTAAATGACCCTATTAAAATTAAATAAGATTTCTTTTTAATTTTGTGTATAATCATCCCAAGCATTTATTTTTAGAGTTTTATGACAAAGGTGAAATATTTCCCCCACAGCCTTTGCCAGAGCGACCCCGCCAAAATACAGTTTTTATACCCAAAGATAATTGGACCCTATAAAGTAAATATGTATATTCTTGATTAGTGATGAAGTTTAAGAAGGTCTAGCAATTCCCATACGTTCGTCTGTGGAAAACATGATATTGTCTATTTTTAAACCCGCCCCCTTCAGTAGGCGTTAACGTACGATATTATATAAAGGAACTCTGTGCCACCAAGTTAAACATTTTAAATTCACTTACTAAATATTTGGAGGGTATTTAAGATTCGACCCGGTCGAATATAACGTTTTTACTTCTTTTCCTTCAAATTGGATTTCAAACTTGTCCTGCTTGTTAATTAACACCTTTTCATATTAATATTTTCATCCACAGCTGTTCAATGGCTGCAGTTTCCTGCTCATTCGACACAATTTCTCTTAAACACTGTACGGCATTAAGCTTTTTCAAAGTCTCAGTACCAGAAGGTAAATAAAAACGTTTGTGACCGCTCTTGCGATTAGCGAAAAATGCTTCCAAGTTGCTGAATTCAATTGATTCGTTTACTTGAACTGACGATTGTAGAAGAGATAATAGAAGACGTGTATAGATCTGTGGTGATTCAACTCCTAATTGCTCCATACGTGACACTAACTAATCAGAGATGGCGTTCACGGCTCGAGGCGAAAATAGTTGTGGATACTTCATTCCGTTTCTTCGAATAGCGTGTGTAGAGATGTTTTTTTTTTTTGTTTACTTTAGGAAGATAAGACTTTTGAAAAATTGTCTTAACGAAAGGTAAAAAGTTGAATTTGGCGCTTCTTTAAAAATAAATGATGTTTCGACGAGCTCTACAATTGCTACCAACTTTATTTTGTTATTGAAATCGTGGAGTGGTGATTTTATGTCAGTGATGTGAAATGTGATTGTGTTGGTGAGATCACTCTTATCTCTTACATTCCCAGCGGGAGAAATGTGCGGTTGCGAGGCCTAACTAGGCCTTTTCTAAGAGTATCGTTTTATTTACCAATAATATCTTCTAATTTTATAAGTTGTCAAAAAGGGTTTCAAAAATTGCCAGGTGCTCAGATATTTAATTTTAAAATATTTCTCCATTTTTAAGCTGAAAATTTGGTTAGTTTATATGCAAGAGAAACAATTTTTACAAAAAGTCTTACTTATGAATTAATTTAAAGAATTAAGAATTTAAGAAATTTTCGAAAAGATGTACCTACATACAGTGGCTCCAACTTATTTCAAACCTCTTATATGTATTGTATATACATATATTTATATAAATATATTATTTCTGTTTAGAGGTTTCAAAACAGGACTTGCGATACTTTCAGCTGAATGAGGGTGTTCCTCAGTAAATAATTATATTTTACGCTCTCAAAATAAAAGAGTGTAAGCGTACATGTGAGTTTTGTTTCCACAATTGTGTATGACGCTGACATCACTGTTTTATGTCTAAATTTAGCTAGCACGTTAGATTTTTTGTTGTTGTTGTTAGGTTTAGTTCGTTTAAATCAGTGATGTCAGCGTCATACACATTTGTGGAAACAAAACTCACATGTACGCTTACGCTCTTTTATTTTGAGAACGTAAAATATAATTGTTTACTGAGAAACGGTCTCATTCAGCGGGAAGTATCGCAAGCCCTGTTTTGAGGCCTCTAAACAGAAATAATATATTTATATAAATATATATACAATATATGTATATAAGAGGTTTGAAATAAGTTGGAGCCACTGTATGTAGGTACATCTTTTCGAAAATTTCTTAAAGTAGCTTTTAAATGATTTACTAAGTAAGGCTTTTTGTAAAAATTGTTTCTCTTGTATATAAACTAACCAAATGTTCAGCTTAAAAACTAATCATACTTAGGAGCGAATTTAATCCTCCAGATAGGGGAAATATTATTGAGTTCTGGAAAAATTTAGACGGGGTGCTATAACCTGTATTAAAAAAAAATTCCTTTAAATGTTTGTCGCTTTTCCCTTCAACATACCTTTGCGAACATATATTTTCCGATTTGAAATACATTTGCTCAAAACAACGCAAAGAATTAAAATCCGCAAACCTAAAAAATGTTTTGTTGTTACGAAACTGCAATATAAATTTAGAAGATATGATTAGTAAACAAAAGGATACTCTTGGAAAAGGCCATTAGTTAGGCATCGCAACCGCACATTTCTCCCGCTGGGAATGTAAGAGATAAGAGTGATATCACCAACACAACCGCATTTGACATCACTGGTTTAAATGTTTGTTGTTGATTATCCTTTAGTTGTTGTTACTGTTGTTGCTGCTGCTGTCGTCGTTGTATTGCAAATGCTATTGGTGGTAAACATTTGGCGAAGCTGAATGGCGTCTCTTGCGATTGGCAACTAATTTCATTTTGGCTGCCGAGTTGTTCAAAAACTGTTGCACTCTTCTGTAGCTGTTACAGTGCAAGGGGGACAATGGCGGAGGGAGAGCGTATGTATTTTGTAAGTTTTTTATGTTATTCTCATCTACTAACTTTTGACTACCTGGTGCGCAAACTTCTTGGTTTTCCTTAAGAAAATTTTCATTAATAATATTGTTTGCCATTTCACTTTGTTTAGATTGAATTACAGGTCCGTCTTGTTACATGGAAGTGGTCATAGACTCTTGTCATATAATGTTGTCTTCTTGTTGTAAAAATTGCCATGGATTTTTCGCTTTATCTTGCTCCACACGAGAATTCGACATATATCTTAATTGAATCTGCTTTATAACATTATCGCCTTCCTCTCTTTCTTTGCATGTTTTTGCTGTATTTTCGGTTTTTAATAAATCCTCGATTAACTTTTTTGTTTACGGGATCGCGTTCTTCGTCTTTATTTTCCTTTATATTCAACATGTTGCGATGATTTTTCATTGAATTGGTGCCTATTTCTTTGTTAAAATAATCAAACATTTTATCATCTGCGGCCACTTCATTTTGTGGCATTGTTTTTCTACCTCCTGAATAGACCAGCGTTGTTGCTGTTTTTCCGCCGCATTGCTGTCAATGTTGCAAAAATCTACTTCACCACAAATAAATATGTCTGGCCTCCATTGTGGATTAATATCCCTGGTGTGAGTGTCACTTGCAGTTGCATTAGGGTTTACATTTGACATGGCCAACCAATGGAAGTGCCCGGCATTTAAATGATATTCTGCGTCGGCTTCAATGGCAGCTTTGGTAACGGCAGCCATAATAGCCTCATTGTTAACCTGCCGGCTTAAAAAAAATGTAGTGTTAAACATATTGTTGACTTCCAAGGTTGACGGTAAAGTTATAAGCGTGGCAGCTAATGTGGGTAAAACACAAAATTTAGTGCTTTCTGGCTGAAAATCTTGTCCATCTGTCTGGCAGGCTACTTCTCCACAACGTTTTACACGGAATTTGATAGCAAACATATCTTTCTTATCCCTATCCTCATTTTTTGCTGCCGTATTTTAAAAAATTTGTCTACTTAGTGGACACTTCCTCATCGGCCTTATATATATATATATATATATATATATATATATATATACTATATATCATTGCGGGTGCATTCAAAACATTCCTCGGAATCGAAGCGCATCAGACCACTAGCTGTACGTTCAAACTCGATTGCATCCAAAGCATTGCTTATGTCGAATGTATGACCATCAACAAAATTTTCAATTGGATAAAAATGTGTACGTTCTGAGGTCAGGAGGTTTTCATCTTCGGTGCTTTTATATAAATCCTTCGGCACACGTGAAGCATTAGACGTTTGTAAAGGTTTGCTTTGTGGTTTTACTATGCCGAATTCTTTAATGCGGATGTAGGCTACAAATCCACTGCTATTAACTCAATGATTGGGTAATGTTACCGCTGGTCCCATTGCTACATCCGACTGATTTAATTCCGGCTCTTCTAAAGGCGGCTGATTCACAATGCTATCACATACATCATTAGCGTACATTTCAGTAAGGGACATTGGGTTGGACGCACGACTTTAAAATCTGGTTGTGCATTTTGTCCATAAGCGGGAGCTTCCCAAGTGGCACCACTTATACTGGCTACAGAACTGAAGCTAGTATAATTATTATCACCTCTTCTTCATTTCATTGTGATGGCCAATGCCACCATGAGTGTGTATACTGCCATAAGAAGGACCGGCATTGATACCTTCGGACCATTTTAAATTTTGATAGGAAGGAAATTGTAGATTAGCACCTAAATTTGAATTATTCATCATTATTAAAGATTCCTTTGATTTGTTGAAATCACTATTGCTAACGCCATCGTTATCGTCGACTATAGTGGGCATCTTTTCACCACTCACCGCATTGGCCACATCAAGTTCGCTTAGTGTCTTGCTTGACTGCCATACTTTAAATAGAAAACTTTCATCGGTATCTGTGGTCGAGGTTGTTCCTATAGCATCAACACAATCACTGGACGTTGACCAAATGGAATTCTGCGAAAGGGTTTGAGTGGAAATTTATATCACCACAAGCTCTACACATGGGCGGCTTATGGGAGGCCGCAGTCAAGAGTTTCAAATTTCAGATGACTGCTTTAACGTCCGGGCATTTCTAGAGAGGAGCTCCCTTAATGGCATTACCCGAACAAGACTGCCAAAATGTGTCGACGATAAACCGATGGGAGAAATAAAAGGTGATACACCATCAGTTCGCCATACGATGGAAAGAAGACTACCTGGTAGCTTTACATAAACGGTACTAATGAAAGGACTCTACTCCAAACGTCCAGACAGGCGATTTAGTTTCAATCATGGACGACTTTCAGCCCCCTCAAGAATGATGATTGGGAAGAGTAGAGAAGACCTTTTCAGGGGCAGATAACAATATACGTGCGGCCGAAGTGCGTACAAGCACCAGCACCATAGTTCGCCCAATAGTCAAACTGTGCTATCTTCCGTTTCGGAAAGATACCCTTATGATTATATTCGTTTCCACATTTATAACACATTGCAACTCACAACATTACCCAACTCAATTACTGTCCTCTTCCCCTACAATAAAACATCAATTTATTAGTTTCTTTTTTGTTTTGTTTCTTAGGTCCAACAGACGATTAGAAGCAACGAGTATCGCCGCAGACGAATGGAGACGACATCACTGCCGCAGCAGGAGAGTTGTGGCAGACAACTGCAATTGCGCTTTATGGGCAAAATACCACCCGCTAAGGTCCTGCGGCAGATTTTTAAAGATGCATTCGCGCCAGACGGAGGAGGTCGTAGCGAAATACAGTTACTGCTCCAATTGCTTAGCGAAGAGCCATGACCTACGAACGTGTGACTCTAGTGATACCTGCCGAAAGTGTGGGGGACATCATCACCCGTTGCTGCATTTTCAGCCAAGGTCGATTCGTCGTACGGAAAGCTTGAAGACGACAAAACACAAGCGTCAACAAAGGCCAAAACATGAAAGTACTCCACCGCGGCAAACCCTCAACACGTCGGAAGCAGGGCCCTATAACACGAAGGTGCTGATTGAGGCGATTCGGTCTTTGGCTAACGTGTTACATACTCAAACGGAGCAGTAGGTCTCAGGCAGGATAAGGCCGGCGCCATGTTCAATCCCATTGAACACTAAAATAAAATGAGTTAATTATTTGCATTATATATAAGTCTATATGAATTGATAAAGGTACCAATGTAAAGGTCGCTTAGATAAGTAAACGAAAGTTGAAACACTGCACGGGAATTTGCTTGTTGATAAATCCAGTGGAATGAGTTCGAAATAATTTACATTGGTCCTTTTTCCGCAACAATTTTAATATTTAAATTGTTACACTTACTTACCTTTGAGCTTTCGAGAAACATTAATACTTATTTCTAAAAATTTTTATTTACCTTTTACTTAATATTTATCTAATTTAAAATAAACCATTGTATTGGAAACCTTGTGTATAAGTTTATACAATATGCAAATATAATGTAAAAATTTAACAAATCGTTTTACTTAATCCTACATTCCTGAAGCAGAGACGTAACCTGGCACTACTCTGCCCTACCCCCCCCCCCCCCCCCTAAATGACCCTATAACAAAAAAAATTTTTAAATTGTATTACAGGATATTAATTTTCCCAACAGGCTATAGGTTCAAATCTGCGAAACTGCAAATTATTTTTATACCCTCCAAAAAAGAATGTGGAGGGTATATTCACTTTGTCATTCCGTTTGTAACGCATCGAAATATCCATCTCAGACCCCATAAAGTATATATATTCTTGATCAGTGATGAAATCTAAGACGAACTGAGAAAGTCCGTCCGTCCGTCCGTCTGTGGAAATCACGATTCAGTCCAAACGAAAAGAGCTAGACTCTTGAAATTTGGCATAAATATATTTTAAAACTTAGAGCAGGTTTAATTCGAAGATGGGCTAAATCGGGCAAGAGGGAAAAAAGTTCCTCTAAGAAGAACTAAACCAACCCAGAAAAAACAACATCATTTTTAAAGTTTTTTGGTTATTTTGTTAAGCAAATGATACATTTTTATTTCAAATACGGTCCAACGCCTTAAACTTGGAGCCATTAAATAAAATAAAAATATTTTTTGACCCCTCCCACTTCAGTGGGCGTTATTATAGGCAAAAATAGCATAAAAATTTAACAAATTGTTTTACTTAACCCTACATTCCTTTAAAATAACACTTTTAAGCTTTAATGACGAAGCTGAGACGAAACATGTTACTACTCTGCCCTACCCCCTCCTTCCACTTCGCCCCCTAAATGACCCTACCAAAAAAAAAAATTTTTTTTTAAATTTTGTATATAATCATCTGAAGCATTTATCTTTAGAGTTTTATGACTGCCGATTTCTGCCCTACCCCCCCCCCCCCCTCTTCCTTTGCCCCCAAAATGACCCTACCAAAAAAAAATGTTTTTTTTTAAATTTTGTATATAATTATCCCAAGCATTTATCTTTAGAGTTTTTTGACTGCCGATTTCTGCCATACCCCCCCCCCCCCCTCTTCCTTTGCCACCTAAATGACCCCACCAAAAAAAATTTTTTTTTTAAATTTTGTATATAATCATCCCAAGCATTTATCTTTAGAGTTTTATGACTGCCGATTTCTGCCCTACCCCCCCCCCCCCCCTCTTCCTTTGCCGCCAAAATGACCCTACCAAAAAAACATGTTTTTTTAAATTTTGTATATAATTATCCCAAGCATTTATCTTTAGAGTTTTTTGACTGCCGATTTCTGCCATACCCCCCCCCCTCTTCCTTTGCCACCTAAATGACCCTACCAAAAATATTTTTTTTTTAAATTTTGTATATAATCATCCCAAGCATTTATCTTTAGAGTTTTATGACTGCCGATTTCTGCCCTAGCCCCCCCCCCGCTTCTTCCTTTGCCCCCTAAATGACCCTACCAAAAAAAAAATTTTTTTTTTTTAATTTTGTATATAATCATCCCAAGCATTTATCTTTAGAGTTTTATGACTGCCTGTTGCTGCCCTACCCACTCCTCCCCCTTTGCTCGCTAAATGACCCTATCAAAAAAAAGAAATTTTAATTTTGTATATAATTATCCCAAGCATTAATTTTTAGAGTTTTAAGGCAAAGGTGAAATGTTTCCCCCACAGCCCTTGCCAGAGCGACCCCGCCAAAATACAGTTTTTATAGCCTCCAAAGAGAATTGTGACGAAGTCTAACACGGTCTAGCAATGCCCATACGTTCGTCTGTGGAAAACATGATATTGTATATATTTGAACCCCGCCCCTTTAGTGGGCGTTGACGTACGATATTATATAAAGGAACTCTGTCCCACCAAGTTAAACATTTCAAATTCACTTACTAAATATTTGGAGGGTATTTAAGATTCGACCCGGTCGAATATAACGTTTTTACTTGTTTACTTTATTTTTATTTTAATAAATGAACGTGATTACATTCTATTTATTATTTTTGAGAGTGGAATATTAAGAATATTTTTCATAGTCATTAAACCAGCAGAACGGATCAGTACTGATTTCGAGGCCGCTACGCCATCTCATCAGCGTTTCTTGTTCAATTTTTCCGCTGTTTCAAGTGGTGCTAGTTAGTAGGAATATCAACTATTTAACCAATGTTTTTAACGAAAATTTAATATGAGAAGTTCCCACATTCATATTTTCAAGTTATTACCTTTTGGGTTAGTACGAAATTCCCCAAACCTGACGATTAATATTCCCAATATTCCATTTATCTCTTTCGCTTTTTCCAGCGCCATCGGCTGCTGATATCTAAAGCTTTTTGTTATTTATGTTCAAGGAATTGCATTTTTAGTTAACAATTTGCAATGAACATGTAAACAAATGCGCGTGCCCTCGCAATGTTTTAAATTAATGTATGAATTTCTATTTTAATAGTGAACCTTTATTTATGTAAATTGTATTACAGGATGTTAATTTTCCCAACAGGCTATAGGTTCAAATCTGCGAAACTGCAAATTAGTTTTTATTTTATTTTTTATTTTAATAAATGAACGTGATTACATTCTATTTATTATTTTTGAGAGTGGAATATTAAGAATATTTTTCATAGTCATTAAACCAGCAGAACGGATCAGTACTAATTTCGAGGCCGCTACGCCGTCTCATCAGCGTTCTTTGTTCAATTTCTCCACTGTTTCAAGTGGTGCTAGTTAGTTGGAATATCAATTATTTAACCAATGTTTTTAACGAAAATTGAATATGAGAAGTTCCCACATTCATATTTTCAAGTTATTACCTTTTTGGTTAGTACGAAATTCCCCAACCCTGACGATTAATATTCCCAATATTCCTTGTATCTCTTTCGCTTTTCCCAGAGCCATCGGCTGCTGATATCTAAAGCTTTTTGTTATGTATGTTCAAGGAATTGCATTTTTAGTTAACAATTTGCAATGAACATGTAGACAAGTGCGCGAGTTAATTTCCAATTATAGGAAATGAGTAAAAAATATATATTTTTTTCTGCACCGAAATGTGCGTTTCTTTATTAAATATATTCTTAAGACTAACTATCGTATTTTTCTTAGCATCTATTTATAATAATAATTATGTTTAATGTTTCTTTGTTCTAACTCAAAATATATTTTTCTTTGTTTAGGTTACTAGTACCTTTTTTATCAGTAAAACATGTTTTGAGTTATTTGTATTAAGTTAGAAAAAAGAAAATGTGTTTCTTATCGTTACAATAGTTGTATTTATGATGTTTGTCTTATCTCTAGCTTAGAATAGTTACATTTGAGGTTATGGATTTGTTATCATATTTTATTACTATCTTAGTTATATTTGAATTTATGGATTTGTTATTACTATCTTAAAATAAGAGATGTTAACTCTCCTCCTTCTTAAAAAAACGTCCTCGTTTTAAACTGTATATTGTCTCTGTCGGAGCTTGAGAAGTTCTATTTCATATAATTCGTCGATTTTTTTCCTTTGTGTTTCTATTTTCTTTATCCTGTAGCATTCACAGAATTTAATCATACCATAAGTTAGTAATGCTAATGTACATAGTCCCAATGTGAAATAAAATGTGTATTTGACTGGATGTTCTTCGATGGGTATCAGGAAGGTTGATATTTCTTGGATATTGTTAAATTTGTAATTACTATTAGATTCTAAGATGCGCATTATTTGTAATTGTTCGTCGTGTTGGTTATGTATGGCATCTTTGAGTGCTTGTTGGTGGTTGTAGTATTGTTTTCCATCTAGATTTGTTGAGTAATTGAATTGTATTAGTTTAGGTCCATTTATTTTTACGTTATTCCAGGTGTGTTCGTAATCTGTAATGATGTTTCCACTTTCGAGTACTTGTAGCGGTGCGTTATTTTCATGTATTACTTCGCATTTGGCTGGCCTGTTTTCTAATACATTAATAGTACAGTTGTCCGGTTTCTTAATTTTGCATATAAAGTTTACTAGATAATTTTTACATTTTTCGATACTTGTAAATTTATTATTGCATTTTGCTATTCTAGAGTCTAGTAATAGTTTTCCGTGCTTAAATGCTAGTGCATACAAATTAAATAGCTTACATTTCGTTTTTAATAATGGGTATTTATAGGTGTTTACAATTGTGTGATGAAAATAAAAAACATTAATATCGGCATATTCTAATATATTTATTATAGGTAGATCTAACGCTTCATTAGACACTATTTGTTGAATATCTTTTAAATTTAAAGTTCCGGAATAAAAGTTTCCGTCTTTTGCGAAATTAATCATTGTAGCGATAGAATGTAGTTCGTTGTATACTTCGGTAAGTATTAAATGTTCTGAAATAGATTCGGGGCTAATTCTTTCTAATATTTTTTCAAATTCAGAGTTTCTTTTCTTTTGTTTATTATTATTTTCTATTAGCATATTCAATCCTGCCTTGATTTCGATTAGGTCATCGTGGTCAGGTATTCCTGTAATAAGTTTGAGGGCTGATCCTAGAAAATTAAGTGAACGTTTAGTTCTGGAGATTCTAGGAAGTAGTTGTGACTTCAGATTTTCTATTTTAGTTATCAACAAATATTCTGCAGAGTTTTGTTCTAAATTATATGCAAATCGTGCTATATTTTCGTAGGGTGTCAAGATTCTAGAAAGGTTTGTCATATGGTATAAGAACGCTGTGTCCTGAAAAACGTATACAGGGTCAGTCTCTATCATTATATATTTTTTGTCTTTTAAGTCTATTAGTCTGTTACCGAATGCGACGGATATATAGGTATAATAATATTATTATTCTTTGCATGTTTGTACTCGTATATTATCCTTATGTATAACAATATTTTTGTTTGTAATTATTGTGTTACCTTTATCTTCCTTTACAATGTGTTTTGAGTATTTCCTTACGTTTTTATTGCGTCGGTGCGTTTTGGAGTATATAACGTCCCCTGCTTGGTATGTGATGTTTTTACGATTTTTGTTGTGATATAGAAGTATTTTCTGTTGGTTTATTTCGATTTTTTCTTTAATATCAGGATGTGCTCCCCGGTTAAAAAACACGTCCTCGGGTTTCTCTCCAATGACTGAGTGTATTGTTTTGTTGTATTGTCGAACGGCATTAAAGATTTCGTCTCCTGGTGAAGAATTGTGTTCTTGAGCTAGGACTCTACTGAGTTCGATCAGCGTGCTATGAGTGCGTTCGTGCTGCTTCGTTGTCAGTCATTATGAATCTAGCATTTGGATAGATTTGCGATAGTATTTCTTCGATGTATTTGTGTATGTTTTTCTTATTTGGAATTTCTCGTATATAGCAATATTTTGAGTACTTATCAGTTGTGGTGATGTATGTGTTTCCGTTCATATAAAATAAATCTAAGTGTATGTGTTCTCCCACGTGATTTGGAATCGGTGTTGCTCCAATTGGTTGTTTATATGGTCTTCTTTCGTATTTGTTTGTAAGACAGATTTCACAGTCTTGTGCTTCTTTTTTACACATGGTGCGTATGGTTGGCCAAAAATACGTTGTCTGTATTTCTTGAGCGTTATTTTTGTAATTTCTGTGTGCTCGTCTATGTGCTAGTACTACGATTTCTTTTTGTCTATCTATGTTTTCTATATCTTCTGTCGTGGAATAGAGTTTCTTCCTCTATTTTTATAGCATTTGTTACTTTTGGGTTTATTATTTGTTTTAATCTGTCTAATAATTCGTCCTTGGTTGAATAGAAAAGTGTGTGTCGTGCATATGAGAAAATATTTTGTGAAGATATTTGCACTAAGTTATCTGTGTTATAGTGAATAATTATTTGATTCTTAAATGCATTTAATGGTTATTTCACGCGTTTCAATTTTTCGATTGGCGAACTTTGTGCTGAATGTTGTGAACAACTCGAAGTATTATTAATCTGTTGACGTGACAATGCGTCAGCGACGACGTTTTGATTTCCTGGTTTATATACTAATTTAGCGCCATATTCTTCGATGAAATTTTTCCATCGTTTCAATTTTGTGTTGGGATTTTTATCAGATATAAAAAAAAATATGTGACTGGTGGTCCGTGTAAATGGTTAAGTCTGCTATACCGTAAAGGTAATTTCTTAATTTTTGAAGTGACCAAACGATCGCAAGAAGCTCTTTTTCGTTTGTGCTATAGTTTTGTTCGGTTTGGTTAAGGGTTCTAGATATAAATGAAATAGGTTTCTTATTCTGAGAAAGTACAGCTCCTATTGCAAAGTTGCTTGCATCAGTCGTTAGTTCGAGGGGCTTGTTGAAATCTGGTTGAAATAATTCGACTTGTGCTTGTAACATATCTTTAATTTTCTCTATCGCTTCGTGTGCTGGTTTATCTAGATTAATTAATACTTTTGTGCTTTGCTTTTTGTTTACACCGCCTTTGTCTCCGCGTAAGAATGTAGTAAGAGGTTTCACTATTGAAGCGAAGTTTTGTACAAATTTCCTATAATAAGTAGCTAGTCCTAAAAATGACCTTAATTCTTTTAAATTTTTAGGTATTGGATAATCCTTTATTGTTTGGATCTTACTAGGATCTACAGTTATTTTATTGTGTTTGATTACGTGACCAAGATATTCTACTGAGTCTTGGAAAATATGTGATTTCTCGTCAGAAATTTTCATATTTGCATTGTGTAATGCGTTTATTATTATTCGAATGTGCTCCATGTGTTCTTCAGGCGAAGAAGAATATATAAGCACGTCGTTGATATAAACGTAAGCGAACTTACCAATATATGGACGCAAAATATCATCTATACATCGCTGAAATATAGAAGGTGCGTTCTTTAAGCCGAATGGCATTCTAAGAAATTCGTATTTTGCTCCGTTCACACTGAATGCAGTCTTTTCTCTGTCTGATTTTTTTATCAAGATTTGGTGAAATCCTGACTCTAAGTCTAGTGTTGTAAAGACTTTTGCTTTACCTAAATTTTGAATAGTCATTGCTACATCTGGGATTAGGTACCTGTCAGTTATAGTCTGAGCATTAAGCTTTTGAAAATCTATTACCATACGTTTTTTTGGTTTCCCTTCCTCATCTGTGCCTTTTTTTGCAACGGTCCATACTGGAGAGTTGTATGGGCTTTTGCTAGGTTGTATTATTTGGTTGTCTAATAATGTTTGAATTTCTTTATTTATAAATTCATTGTCTGCTATTGGATACGGGTACTGTTTCACCCAAATAGGATCTTCTGATTTTGTCCTAATTGTAGCTTGTACAGTGGTTGTAAAGGGCAGAATTTTGTTGGCTTTGTCATTTATTCTCATTATATTTTCAATTTCATTTTTATATTTGTCATTATTGACTTGTAGTTCACTTTTTGTTCGCTAATTTCTTCTTTTCTTTTAAATTTATACGTGATTTTATACTCAAATAAGTTAATTTCTGCTATTATGGCTCTGAGACCATGTTCCCCGAGAAGCATATCGAACTCTTCTAAGACTTCAGTTTCGAAAAATACTAAATTATGGCCTAATAGTGTAATAATTTTTTTTTGCTTTCGTTAAAGAGTATCCGTGAAGCGTTTTTACCTTAACTGGTTTTATTGGAATAGATTTTCCTATGTTGCACTTAGAACTAATATAATTGTTTGTCGCACCTGTGTCGATTAGTATATTAACGGATTTACCTGTTGTTTGGCAGTGCCTCTGTAGACATGGCAATCCGTTTATTCGCCTAAAAAAGCGCTGCCGGTTTCGTAAGTATCTTCGGTGTGTGGTACAAGTGATTGTATATCTTCATCTCTCGTCTGGTTTACTCGTTGAACTTTGTTCGGATTATAATTTTTTGATGAAGGCATTCTATCCCTTTTTGTTGGTTGTTGCTCCCTTCTGAATGGGTTGTATTGCTGCTGTGGAGAATATTGTGTTGAACGTCTAAATTGTTGCGAACTATCCACTTCCATGGGTTCCTGCCGTGGTTGATGATTAAATTGAGCTTGTACATTGGGATTGTACCTCCTTCTATCTTCGTATCGTTGTGGTCCAAAGTTTGGTTTTTGGTTGTATAGTTGTGTTGTAGCCAGTGTGTCGAACTGCATATTTGCGTTGTCATGCTATATAGTGCTTGCGATTGCAAATGCAGTTTCTAGGTCCTTTGGATGATGGTTATATAATGTACCGCTTGTATATTTGCTGTTGAGTCCTGTGATGAATGTACGGACTGCTTCCTGATTTGCATATTCCGCCATGGATGCAGATCCCTTATCACCTGACATCTCTATCTTCGAAAGTGCGAGGTTCAGTGCTTTGCTGATTTTGCTGTGGAATTCTGAGAGTTTTTGTCTTCCCTGTTTATGTTTCTTCATTTCCTCGAAAAGTACGTATAATGGTCGTTGATCTGCGTAAGTGTAGTCAAGCCTGTTAATTATAGAATAAAAGTTCATCTTTGTATTGTGGTTGATCTATATTGGTTTTTATCCCCACTGAAGCACGGTATGGCTTCGAATGTTTTTAAATTTATCTGAGTTGCATCAGTTATATTTGGTGTGAAGTCACTATGTTGTTCCTGCGTAATGATTGTATGGAGAGATCGTTCCGCCTCCAGTGTATTTACCTTCAATTGAGTATTCTGTAGAGTTTGTGTGACCTCTATTTGTGCTCGTAAAGCTGCGATATCTTGATTCATTGTGTCGTTGTCTTTTCCCATAGATCGTAGGGAATTGAATATTTTCTGCCGTTTCTGACGTTGCTCCAGCGTGGTAATTTCTCACTTTTTCAGAGATTGGTTTGCTTTTCTTCAAAGCCGTGGAATTTTTATTTAAATATCTTGAATGTCAAGAATATTTGGCTGTGGTCAAGAGTTTAGACCGGCTTGAGCCCCCAGTTAATTTCCAATTATAGGAAATGAGTAAAAAATATATATTTTTTTCTGCACCGAAATGTGCGTTTCTTTATTAAATATATTCTTAAGACTAACTATCGTATTTTTCTTAGCATCTATTTATAATAATAATTATGTTTAATGTTTCTTTGTTCTAACTCAAAATATATTTTTCTTTGTTTAGGTTACTAGTACCTTTTTTATCAGTAAAACATGTTTTGAGTTATTTGTATTAAGTTAGAAAAAAGAAAATGTGTTTCTTATCGTTACAATAGTTGTATTTATGATGTTTGTCTTATCTCTAGCTTAGAATAGTTACATTTGAGTTTATGGATTTGTTATCATATTTTATTACTATCTTAGTTATATTTGAATTTATGGATTTGTTATTACTATCTTAAGATAAGAGATGTTAACTCTCTTCCTTCTTAAAAAAAACGTCCTCGTTTTAAACTGTATATTGTCTCTGTCGGAGCTTGAGAAGTTCTATTTCATATAATTCGTCGATTTTTTTCCTTTGTGTTTCTATTTTCTTTATCCTGTAGCATTCACAGAATTTAATCATACCATAAGTTAGTAATGCTAATGTACATAGTCCCAATATGAAATAAAATGTGTATTTGACTGGATGTTCTTCAATGGGTATCAGGAAGGTTGATATTTCTTGGATATTGTTAAATTTGTAATTACTATTAGATTCTAAGATGCGCATTATTTGTAATTGTTCGTCGTGTTGGTTATGTATGGCATCTTTGAGTGCTTGTTGGTGGTTGTAGTATTGTTTTCCATCTAGATTTGTTGAGTAATTGAATTGTATTAGTTTAGGTCCATTTATTTTTACGTTATTCCAGGTGTGTTCGTAATCTGTAATGATGTTTCCACTTTCGAGTACTTGTAGCGGTGCGTTATTTTCATGTATTACTTCGCATTTGGCTGGCCTGTTTTCTAATACATTAATAGTACAGTTGTCCGGTTTCTTAATTTTGCATATAAAGTTTACTAGATAATTTTTACATTTTTCGATACTTGTAAATTTATTATTGCATTTTGCTATTTTAGAGTCTAGTAATAGTTTTCCGTGCTTAAATGCTAGTGCATACAAATTAAATAGCTTACATTTCGTTTTTAATAATGGGTATTTATAGGTGTTTACAATTGTGTGATGAAAATAAAAAACATTAATATCGGCATATTCTAATATATTTATTATAGGTAGATCTAACGCTTCATTAGACACTATTTGTTGAATATCTTTTAAATTTAAAGTTCCGGAATAAAAGTTTCCGTCTTTTGCGAAATTAATCATTGTAGCGATAGAATGTAGTTCGTTGTATACTTCGGTAAGTATTAAATGTTCTGAAATAGATTCGGGGCTAATTCTTTCTAATATTTTTTCAAATTCAGAGTTTATTTTCTTTTGTTTATTATTATTTTCTATTAGCATATTCAATCCTGCCTTGATTTCGATTAGGTCATCGTGGTCAGGTATTCCTGTAATAAGTTTGAGGGCTGATCCTAGAAAATTAAGTGAACGTTTAGTTCTGGAGATTCTAGGAAGTAGTTGTGACTTCAGATTTTCTATTTTAGTTATCAACAAATATTCTGCAGAGTTTTGTTCTAAATTATATGCAAATCGTGCTATATTTTCGTAGGGTGTCAAGATTCTAGAAAGGTTTGTCATATGGTATAAGAACGCTGTGTCCTGAAAAACGTATACAGGGTCAGTCTCTATCATTATATATTTTTTGTCTTTTAAGTCTATTAGTCTGTTACCGAATGCGACGGATATATAGGTATAATAATATTATTATTCTTTGCATGTTTGTACTCGTATATTATCCTTATGTATAACAATATTTTTGTTTGTAATTATTGTGTTACCTTTATCTTCCTTTACAATGTGTTTTGAGTATTTCCTTACGTTTTTATTGCGTCGGTGCGTTTTGGAGTATATAACGTCCCCTGCTTGGTATGTGATGTTTTTACGATTTTTGTTGTGATATAGAAGTATTTTCTGTTGGTTTATTTCGATTTTTTCTTTAATATCAGGATGTGCTCCCCGGTTAAAAAACACGTCCTCGGGTTTCTCTCCAATGACTGAGTGTATTGTTTTGTTGTATTGTCGAACGGCATTAAAGATTTCGTCTCCTGGTGAAGAATTGTGTTCTTGAGCTAGGACTCTACTGAGTTCGATCAGCGTGCTATGAGTGCGTTCCACTTGACCGTTTGTTGTTGAATGGTATGTTGGCGTTAGCGTATGCTCAATATGTAGTTTTTCATAAACCTGTTTTACGCATATACTTGATAATGCTGCTTCGTTGTCAGTCATTATGAATCTAGCATTTGGATAGATTTGCGATAGTATTTCTTCGATGTATTTGTGTATGTTTTTCTTATTTGGAATTTCTCGTATATAGCAATATTTTGAGTACTTATCAGTTGTGGTGATGTATGTGTTTCCGTTCATATAAAATAAATCTAAGTGTATGTGTTCTCCCACGTGATTTGGAATCGGTGTTGCTCCAATTGGTTGTTTATATGGTCTTCTTTCGTATTTGTTTGTAAGACAGATTTCACAGTCTTGTGCTTCTTTTTTACACATGGTGCGTATGGTTGGCCAAAAATACGTTGTCTGTATTTCTTGAGCGTTATTTTTGTAATTTCTGTGTGCTCGTCTATGTGCTAGTACTACGATTTCTTTTTGTCTATCTATGTTTTCTATATCTTCTGTCGTGGAATAGAGTTTCTTCCTCTATTTTTATAGCATTTGTTACTTTTGGGTTTATTATTTGTTTTAATCTGTCTAATAATTCGTCCTTGGTTGAATAGAAAAGTGTGTGTCGTGCATATGAGAAAATATTTTGTGAAGATATTTGCACTAAGTTATCTGTGTTATAGTGAATAATTATTTGATTCTTAAATGCATTTAATGGTTATTTCACGCGTTTCAATTTTTCGATTGGCGAACTTTGTGCTGAATGTTGTGAACAACTCGAAGTATTATTAATCTGTTGACGTGACAATGCGTCAGCGACGACGTTTTGATTTCCTGGTTTATATACTAATTTAGCGCCATATTCTTCGATGAAATTTTTCCATCGTTTCAATTTTGTGTTGGGATTTTTATCAGATATAAAAAAAAATATGTGACTGGTGGTCCGTGTAAATGGTTAAGTCTGCTATACCGTAAAGGTAATTTCTTAATTTTTGAAGTGACCAAACGATCGCAAGAAGCTCTTTTTCGTTTGTGCTATAGTTTTGTTCGGTTTGGTTAAGGGTTCTAGATATAAATGAAATAGGTTTCTTATTCTGAGAAAGTACAGCTCCTATTGCAAAGTTGCTTGCATCAGTCGTTAGTTCGAGGGGCTTGTTGAAATCTGGTTGAAATAATTCGACTTGTGCTTGTAACATATCTTTAATTTTCTCTATCGCTTCGTGTGCTGGTTTATCTAGATTAATTAATACTTTTGTGCTTTGCTTTTTGTTTACACCGCCTTTGTCTCCGCGTAAGAATGTAGTAAGAGGTTTCACTATTGAAGCGAAGTTTTGTACAAATTTCCTATAATAAGTAGCTAGTCCTAAAAATGACCTTAATTCTTTTAAATTTTTAGGTATTGGATAATCCTTTATTGTTTGGATCTTACTAGGATCTACAGTTATTTTATTGTGTTTGATTACGTGACCAAGATATTCTACTGAGTCTTGGAAAATATGTGATTTCTCGTCAGAAATTTTCATATTTGCATTGTGTAATGCGTTTATTATTATTCGAATGTGCTCCATGTGTTCTTCAGGCGAAGAAGAATATATAAGCACGTCGTTGATATAAACGTAAGCGAACTTACCAATATATGGACGCAAAATATCATCTATACATCGCTGAAATATAGAAGGTGCGTTCTTTAAGCCGAATGGCATTCTAAGAAATTCGTATTTTGCTCCATTCACACTGAATGCAGTCTTTTCTCTGTCTGATTTTTTTATCAAGATTTGGTGAAATCCTGACTCTAAGTCTAGTGTTGTAAAGACTTTTGCTTTAAAATTCTGGCAGAATTTTGTTGGCTTTGTCATTTATTCTCATTATATTTTCAATTTCATTTTTATATTTGTCATTATTGACTTGTAGTTCACTTTTTGTTCGCTAATTTCTTCTTTTCTTTTAAATTTATACGTGATTTTATACTCAAATAAGTTAATTTCTGCTATTATGGCTCTGAGACCATGTTCCCCGAGAAGCATATCGAACTCTTCTAAGACTTCAGTTTCGAAAAATACTAAATTATGGCCTAATAGTGTAATAATTTTTTTTTTGCTTTCGTTAAAGAGTATCCGTGAAGCGTTTTTACC
Source organism: Linnaemya tessellans (assembly GCA_951800035.1). Classification (NCBI taxonomy): domain Eukaryota; kingdom Metazoa; phylum Arthropoda; class Insecta; order Diptera; family Tachinidae; genus Linnaemya; species Linnaemya tessellans. The sequence continues at coordinate 53,891,877 of OX637534.1, forward strand.
TTAACTGGTTTTATTGGAATAGATTTTCCTATGTTGCACTTAGAACTAATATAATTGTTTGTCGCACCTGTGTCGATTAGTATATTAACGGATTTACCTGTTGTTTGGCAGTGCCTCTGTAGACATGGCAATCCGTTTATTCGCCTAAAAAAGCGCTGCCGGTTTCGTAAGTATCTTCGGTGTGTGGTACAAGTGATTGTATATCTTCATCTCTCGTCTGGTTTACTCGTTGAACTTTGTTCGGATTATAATTTTTTGATGAAGGCATTCTATCCCTTTTTGTTGGTTGTTGCTCCCTTCTGAATGGGTTGTATTGCTGCTGTGGAGAATATTGTGTTGAACGTCTAAATTGTTGCGAACTATCCACTTCCATGGGTTCCTGCCGTGGTTGATGATTAAATTGAGCTTGTACATTGGGATTGTACCTCCTTCTATCTTCGTATCGTTGTGGTCCAAAGTTTGGTTTTTGGTTGTATAGTTGTGTTGTAGCCAGTGTGTCGAACTGCATATTTGCGTTGTCATGCTATATAGTGCTTGCGATTGCAAATGCAGTTTCTAGGTCCTTTGGATGATGGTTATATAATGTACCGCTTGTATATTTGCTGTTGAGTCCTGTGATGAATGTACGGACTGCTTCCTGATTTGCATATTCCGCCATGGATGCAGATCCCTTATCACCTGACATCTCTATCTTCGAAAGTGCGAGGTTCAGTGCTTTGCTGATTTTGCTGTGGAATTCTGAGAGTATTTGTCTTCCCTGTTTATGTTTCTTCATTTCCTCGAAAAGTACGTATAATGGTCGTTGATCTGCGTAAGTGTAGTCAAGCCTATTAATTATAGAATAAAAGTTCATCTTTGTATTGTGGTTGATGAGGATGTCTGCTGCTTCTCCAACAATTTTTGAATGCAGTATCGTGAATGCTGTGTAGTAATTTGGGTGGTTGGAAAATTGTTTGATATTTTCCATGAATGTCCATGCCCTTTTCCGCCAGGATCTATATTGGTTTTTATCCCCACTGAAGCACGGTATGGCTTCGAATGTTTTTAAATTTATCTGAGTTGCATCAGTTATATTTGGTGTGAAGTCACTATGTTGTTCCTGCGTAATGATTGTATGGAGAGATCGTTCCGCCTCCAGTGTATTTACCTTCAATTGAGTGTTCTGTAGAGTTTGTGTGACCTCTATTTGTGCTCGTAAAGCTGCGATATCTTGATTCATTGTGTCGTTGTCTTTTCCCATAGATCGTAGGGAATTGAATATTTTCTGCCGTTTCTGACGTTGCTCCAGCGTGGTAATTTCTCACTTTTTCAGAGATTGGTTTGCTTTTCTTCAAAGCCGTGGAATTTTTATTTAAATATCTTGAATGTCAAGAATATTTGGCTGTGGTCAAGAGTTTAGACCGGCTTGAGCCCCCAGTTAATTTCCAATTATAGGAAATGAGTAAAAAATATATATTTTTTTCTGCACCGAAATGTGCGTTTCTTTATTAAATATATTCTTAAGACTAACTATCGTATTTTTCTTAGCATCTATTTATAATAATAATTATGTTTCTTTGTTCTAACTCAAAATATGTTTTTCTTTGTTTAGGTTACTAGTACCTTTTTTATCAGTAAAACATGTTTTGAGTTATTTGTATTAAGTTAGAAAAGAGAAAATGTGTTTCTTATCGTTACAATAGTTGTATTTATGATGTTTGTCTTATCTCTAGCTTAGAATAGTTACATTTGAGTTTATGGATTTGTTATCATATTTTATTACTATCTTAGTTATATTTGAATTTATGGATTTGTTATTACTATCTTAAAAGAAGAGATGTTAACTCGCGTGCCCTCGCAATGTTTTAAATTAATGTATGAATTTCAATTTTAATAGTGAACCTTTATTTATGTAAATTATATTACAGGATGTCAATTTTCCCAACAGGCTATAGGTTCAAATCTGCGAAACTGCAAATTATTTTTTATTTTATTTTTATTTTTTAATTTAACAAATGAACGTGATTACAATTTATTTATTATTTTTGAAAGTGGAATATTAAGAATATTTTTCATAGTCATTAAACCAGCAGAACGGATCAGTACTGATTTCGAGGCCGCTACGCCATCTTATCATCGTTCTTTGTTCAATTTTTCCACTGTTTCAAGTGGTGCTAGTTAGTAGGAATATCAACTATTTAACCAATGTTTTTAACGAAAATTGAATATGAGAAGTTCCCCCATTCACATTTTCAAGTTATTACCTTTTTGGTTAGTACGAAATTCCCCAACCCTGACGATTAATATTCCAATATTCCATGTATCTCTTTCTTTTTTTCCAGAGCCATCGGCTGCTGATATCTAAAGCTTTTTGTTATTTATGTTCAAGGAATTGCATTTTTATTTAACAATTTGCAATGAACATGTAAACAAGTGCGCGTGCCGTCGCTATGTTTTAAATTAATGAATGAATTTCTGATTTAATAGAGAACCTTTATTTATGTAAATTGTATCACAGGATGTTAATTTTCCCAACAGGCTATAGGTTCAAATCTGCGAAACTGCAAATTATTTTTTATTTTATTTTTATTTTTAATAAATGAGCGTGATTACATTCTATTTATTATTTTTGAGAGTGGAATATTAAGAATATTTTTCACAGTCAATTAACCAGCACAACGGATCAGTACTGATTTCGAAGCCACTACGCCATCTCATCAGCGTTCTTTGGTCAATTTCTCCACTGTTTCAAGTGATGCTAGTTAGTAGAAATATCAACTATTTAACCAATGTATTTAACGAAGATTGAATATGAGAAGTTCCCACATTCATATTTTCAAGTTATTACCTTTTTGGTTAGTACGAAATTCCCCAATCCTGACGATTAATATTCCCAATATTCCATGTATCTCTTTCGCTTTTTCCAGAGCCATCGGCAGCTGATATCTAAATCTTTTTGTTATGTATGTTCAAGGAATTGCATTTTTAGTTAACAATTTGCAATGAACATGTAAACAAATGCGCGTGCCCTCGCAATGTTTTAAATTAATATATGAATTTATTTTAATAAATGAACGTGATTACATTCTATGTATTATTTTTGAGAGTGGAATAATAAGAATATTTTTCATAGTCATTAAACCAGCAGAAGGGATCAGTACTGATTTCGAGGCCGCTACGCCATCTCATCAGCGTTCTTTGTTCAATTTTTCCACTGTTTCAAGTGGTGCTAGTTAGTAGGAATATCAACTATTTAACCAATGGAAAAATTGAACAAAGAACGCTGATGAGATGGCGTAGCGGCCTCGAAATCCTTGAACATAAATAACAAAAAGCTATAGATATCAGCAGCCTATGGCTCTGGAAAAAGCGAAAGAGATAAATGGAATATTGGGAATATTAATCGTCAGGGTTGGGGAATTTCGTACTAACCAAAAAGGTAATAACTTGAAGATATGAATGTGGGAACTTCTCATATTATATTTTCGTTAAAAACATTGGTTAAATAGTTGATATTCCTACTAACTAGCACCACTTGAAACAGTGGAAAAATTGAACAAAGAACGCTGGTGAGATGGCGTAGCGTCCTCGAAATCTGTACTGATCCGTTCTGCTGGTTTAATGACTATGAAAAATATTCTTAATATTCCACTCTCAAAAATAATAAATAGAATGTAATCACGTTCATTTATTAAAATAAAAAATAAAAATAATTTGCAGTTTCGCAGATTTGAACCTATAGCCTGTTGGGAAAATAAACATCCTGTAATACAATTTACATAAATAAAGGTTCACTATTAAAATAGAAATTCATACATTAATTTAAAACATTGCGAGGGCACGCGCACTTGTTTACATGTTCATTGCAAATTGTTAACTAAAAATGCAATTCCTTGAACATAAATAACAAAAAGCTATAGATATCAGCAGCCGATGGCTCTGGAAAAAGCGAAAGAGATAAATGGAATATTGGGAATATTAATCGTCAGGGTTGGGGAATTTCGTACTAACCAAAAAGGTAATAACTTGAAGATATGAATGTGGGAACTTCTCATATTCAATCTTCGTTAAATACATTGGTTAAATAGTTGATATTCCTACTAACTAGCACCACTTGAAACAGTGGCAAAATTGAACAAAGAACGCTGATGAGATGGCGTAGCGTCCTCGAAATCTGTACTGATCCGTTCTGCTGGTTTAATGACTATGAAAAATATTCTTAATATTCCACTCTCAAAAATAATAAATAGAATGTAATCACGTTCATTTATTAAAATAAAAAATAAAAATAATTTGCAGTTTCGCAGATTTGAACCTATAGCCTGTTGGGAAAATAAACATCCTGTAATACAATTTACATAAATAAAGGTTCACTATTAAAATAGAAATTCATACATTAATTTAAAACATTGCGAGGGCACGCGCACTTGTTTACATGTTCATTGCAAATTGTTAACTAAAAATGCAATTCCTTGAACATAAATAACAAAAAGCTTTAGATATCAGCAGCCGATGGCTCTGGAAAAACCGAAAGAGATACATGGAATATTGGGAATATTAATCGTCAGGGTTGGGGAATTTCGTACTAACCAAAAAGGTAATAACTTGAAAATATGAATGTGGGAACTTCTCATATTAAATTTTCGTTAAAAACATTGGTTAAATAGTTGATATTCCTACTAACTAGCACCACTTGAAACAGTGGAGAAATTGAACAAAGAACGCTGATGGGATGGCGTAGCGGCCTCGAAATCAGTACTGATCCGTTCTGCTGGTTTAATGACTATGAAAAATATTCTTAATATTCCACTCTCAAAAATAATATATAGAATGTAATCACGTTCATTTATTAAAATAAAAAATAAAATAAAAACTAATTTGCAGTTTCGCAGATTTGAACCTTTAGCCTGTTGGGAAAATTAACATCCTGTAATACAATTTACATAAATAAAGGTTCACTATTAAAATAGAAATTCATACATTAATTTAAAACATTGCGAGGGCACGCGCACTTGTTTACATGTTCATTGCAAATTGTTAACTAAAAATGCAATTCCTTGAACATAAATAACAAAAAGCTTTAGATATCAGCAGCCGATGGCTCTGGAAAAGCGAAAGAGATACATGGAATATTGGGAATATTAATCGTCAGGGTTGGGGAATTTCGTACTAACCAAAAAGGTAATAACTTGAAAATATGAATGTGGGAACTTCTCATATTCAATTTTCGTTAAAAACATTGGTTAAATAGTTGATATTCCTACTAACTAGCACCACTTGAAACAGTGGAGAAATTGAACAAAGAAAGCTGATGAGATGGCGTAGCGGCCTCGAAATCTGTACTGATCCGTTCTGCTGGTTTAATGACTATGAAAAATATTCTTAATATTCCACTCTCTAAAATAATACATAGAAAGTAATCACGTTCATTTACTAAAATAAGAAATAAAATTAAAAATAATTTGCAGTTTCGCAGATTTGAACCTGTAGCCTGTTGGGAAAATTAACATCCTGTAATACATTTTAAAAAAATTTTTTTGTTATAGGGTCATTTAGGGGGAGGAGGGGGGTAGGGCAGAGTAGTGCCTGGTTACGTCTCAGCTTCAGGAATGTAGGATTAAGTAAAACAATTTGTTAAATTTTTACATTATATTTGCATATTGCATAAACTTATACACAAGGTTTCCAATACAATGGTTTATTTTAAATTAGATAAATATTAAGTAAAAGGTAAATAAAAATTTTTAGAGATAAGTATTAATGCTTCTCGAAAGCTCAAAGGTAAGTAAGTGTAACAATTTATATATTAAAATTGTTGTGGAAAAAGGACCAATGTAAATTATTTCGAACTCATTCCACTGGATTTATCAACGAGCAAATTCCTGTGCAGTGTTACAACTTTCGTTTACTTATCTAAGCGACCTTTACATTGGTACCTTTATCAATTCATATAGACTTATATATAATGCAAATAATTAACTCATTTTATTTTAGTTTCCAATGGGATTGAACATGGCGCCGGCCTTATCCTGCCTGAGACCTACTGCTCCGTTTGAGTATGTAACACGTTAGCCAAAGACCGAATCGCCTCAATCAGAACCTTCGTGTTAGATGGCCCTGCTTCCGACGTGTTGACGGTTTGCCTCGCTGGAGTACTTTCATGTTTTGACCTTTGTTGACGCTTGTGTTTTGTCGTCTTCAAGCTTTCCGTATGACGAATCGACCTCGGCTTAAAATGCAGCGTGATGATGTCCCCCACACTTTCGGCAGGTATCACTAGAGTCACCCGCTCGTAGGTCATGGCTCTTCGCTAAGCAATTGGAGCAGTAACTCTATTTCGCTACGACCTCCTCCCTCTGGCGCGTATGCATCTTTAAAAATGTGCCGCAGGACCTTAGCGTGTGGTATTTTGCCCATAAAGCGCAATTGCAGTTGTCTGCCACAACTCTCCTGCTGCGGCAGTGATGTCGTCTCCTTTCTTCTGCGGCGATACTCGTTGCTTCTAATCGTCTGTTGGACCTAAGAAACAAAACAAAAAAGAAACTAATAAATTGATGTTTTATTGTAGGGGAAGAGGACAGTAATTGAGTTGGGTAATGTTGTGAGTTGCAATGTGTTATAAATGTGGAAACGAATATAATCATAAGGGTGCGTGAAAACGCATGATTCTGTTAGTTTTCTTTTTTCCGGAACGGAAGATAGCACAGTTTGACTATTGGGCGAACTATGGTGCTGGTGCTTGTACGCACTTCGGCCGCACGTATATTGTTATCTGCCCCTGAAAAGGTCTTCTCTACTCTTCCATCGTATGGCGAACTGATGGTGTATCACCTTTTATTTTTCCCATCGGTTTATCGTCGACACATTTTGGCAGTCTTGTTCGGGTAATGCCATTAAGGGAGCTCCTCTCTAGAAATGCCCGGACGTTAAAGCAGTCATCTGAAATTTGAAACTCTTGACTGCGGCCTCCCATAAGCCGCCCATGTGTAGAGCTTGTGGTGATATAAATTTCCACTCAAACCCTTTCGCAGAATTCCATTTGGTCAACGTCCAGTGATTGTGTTGATGCTATAGGAACAACCTCGACCACAGATACCGATGAAAGTTTTCTATTCAAAGTATGGCAGTCAAGCAAGACACTAAGCGAACTTGATGTGGCCAATGCGGTGAGTGGTGAAAAGATGCCCACTATAGTCGACGATAACGATGGCGTTAGCAATAGTGATTTCAACAAATCAAAGGAATCTTTAATAATGATGAATAATTCAAATTTAGGTGCTAATCTACAATTTCCTTCCTATCAAAATTTAAAATGGTCCGAAGGTATCAATGCCGGTCCTTCTTATGGCAGTATACACACTCATGGTGGCATTGGCCATCACAATGAAATGAAGAAGAGGTGATAATAATTATACTAGCTTCAGTTCTGTAGCCAGTATAAGTGGTGCCACTTGGGAAGCTCCCGCTTATGGACAAAATGCACAACCAGATTTAAAAGTCGTGCGCCCAACCCAATGTCCCTTACTGAAATGTACGCTAATGATGTATGTGATAGCATTGTGAATCAGCCGCCTTTAGAAGAGCCGGAATTAAATCAGTCGGATGTAGCAATGGGACCAGCGGTAACATTACCCAATCATTGAGTTAATAGCAGTGGATTTGTAACCTACAGCCGCATTAAAGAATTCGGCATAGTAAAACCACAAAGCAAACCTTTACAAACGTCTAATGCTTCACGTGTGCCGAAGGATTTATATAAAAGCACCGAAGATGAAAACCTCCTGACCTCAGAACGTACACATTTTTATCCAATTGAAAATTTTGTTGATGGTCATACATTCGACATAAGCAATGCTTTGGATGCAATCGAGTTTGAACGTACAGCTAGTGGTCTGATGCGCTTCGATTCCGAGGAATGTTTTGAATGCACCCGCAATGATATATAGTATATATATATATATATATATATATATATATATATATATAAGGCCGATGAGGAAGTGTCCACTAAGTAGACAAATTTTTTAAAATACGGCAGCAAAAAATGAGGATAGGGATAAGAAAGATATGTTTGCTATCAAATTCCGTGTAAAACGTTGTGGAGAAGTAGCCTGCCAGACAGATGGACAAGATTTTCAGCCAGAAAGCACTAAATTTTGTGTTTTACCCACATTAGCTGCCACGCTTATAACTTTACCGTCAACCTTGGAAGTCAACAATATGTTTAACACTACATTTTTTTTAAGCCGGCAGGTTAACAATGAGGCTATTATGGCTGCCGTTACCAAAGCTGCCATTGAAGCCGACGCAGAATATCATTTAAATGCCGGGCACTTCCATTGGTTGGCCATGTCAAATGTAAACCCTAATGCAACTGCAAGTGACACTCACACCAGGGATATTAATCCACAATGGAGGCCAGACATATTTATTTGTGGTGAAGTAGATTTTTGCAACATTGACAGCAATGCGGCGGAAAAACAGCAACAACGCTGGTCTATTCAGGAGGTAGAAAAACAATGCCACAAAATGAAGTGGCCGCAGATGATAAAATGTTTGATTATTTTAACAAAGAAATAGGCACCAATTCAATGAAAAATCATCGCAACATGTTGAATATAAAGGAAAATAAAGACGAAGAACGCGATCCCGTAAACAAAAAAGTTAATCGAGGATTTATTAAAAACCGAAAATACAGCAAAAACATGCAAAGAAAGAGAGGAAGGCGATAATGTTATAAAGCAGATTCAATTAAGATATATGTCGAATTCTCGTGTGGAGCAAGATAAAGCGAAAAATCCATGTCAATTTTTACAACAAGAAGACAACATTATATGACAAGAGTCTATGACCACTTCCATGTAACAAGACGGACCTGTAATTCAATCTAAACAAAGTGAAATGGCAAACAATATTATTAATGAAAATTTTCTTAAGGAAAACCAAGAAGTTTGCGCACCAGGTAGTCAAAAGTTAGTAGATGAGAATAACATAAAAAACTTACAAAATACATACGCTCTCCCTCCGCCATTGTCCCCCTTGCACTGTAACAGCTACAGAAGAGTGCAACAGTTTTTGAACAACTCGGCAGCCAAAATGAAATTAGTTGCCAATCGCAAGAGACGCCATTCAGCTTCGCCAAATGTTTACCACCAATAGCATTTGCAATACAACGACGACAGCAGCAGCAACAACAGTAACAACAACTAAAGGATAATCAACAACAAACATTTAAACCAGTGATGTCAAATGCGGTTGTGTTGGTGATATCACTCTTATCTCTTACATTCCCAGCGGGAGAAATGTGCGGTTGCGATGCCTAACTAATGGCCTTTTCCAAGAGTATCCTTTTGTTTACTAATCATATCTTCTAAATTTATATTGCAGTTTCGTAACAACAAAACATTTTTTAGGTTTGCGGATTTTAATTCTTTGCGTTGTTTTGAGCAAATGTATTTCAAATCGGAAAATATATGTTCGCAAAGGTATGTTGAAGGGAAAAGCGACAAACATTTAAAGGAATTTTTTTTTAATACAGGTTATAGCACCCCGTCTAAATTTTTCCAGAACTCAATAATATTTCCCCTATCTGGAGGATTAAATTCGCTCCTAAGTATGATTAGTTTTTAAGCTGAACATTTGGTTAGTTTATATACAAGAGAAACAATTTTTACAAAAAGCCTTACTTAGTAAATCATTTAAAAGCTACTTTAAGAAATTTTCGAAAAGATGTACCTACATACAGTGGCTCCAACTTATTTCAAACCTCTTATATACATATATTGTATATATATTTATATAAATATATTATTTCTGTTTAGAGGCCTCAAAACAGGGCTTGCGATACTTCCCGCTGAATGAGAGCGTTTCTCAGTAAACAATTATATTTTACGTTCTCAAAATAAAAGAGCGTAAGCGTACATGTGAGTTTTGTTTCCCCAAATGTGTATGACGCTGACATCACTGATTTAAACGAACTAAACCTAACAACAACAACAAAAAATCTAACGTGCTAGCTAAATTTAGACATAAAACAGTGATGTCAGCGTCATACACAATTGTGAAACAAAACTCACATGTACGCTTACACTCTTTTATTTTGAGAGCGTAAAATATAATTATTTACTGAGGAACACCCTCATTCAGCTGAAAGTATCGCAAGTCCTGTTTTGAAACCTCTAAACAGAAATAATATATGAAGTTTTTCTATTTAACACATTGTTGTCACAATACTAATATATAAATGAAATTTATTTGTTGGTGGTTAAGCAATGTCTATATGCATTTCATTGGTGCTTTACCAAATCGTCAGTAGACTTTAACCACAGTTTTGAAAAGTTAAAAACCTCTTATCTTATGCATATACTTCCGAAAACCATCTGAGAATTCACAACTTGTAAATAACAAACTATTTTCAAAAATAACAACAGAACAAGAACATAGGCTTGCAACTCATACAAAACAAAACCAACAAATAAAGTATGTTCGATACGAATCTATTTTATTTTTCTACACCTTCATACAATCAGAAATCCATTGGATAACAAGAAAAGTATTTATAAGGCAAAATGAAAAATAAAATCTAAATCAAATTGTTATGAAGTTTTTCTATTTAACACATTGTTGTCACAATACTAATATATAAATGAAATTTATTTGTTGGTGGTTAAGCAATGTCTATATGCATTTCATTGGTGCTTTACCAAATCGTCAGTAGACTTTAACCACAGTTTTGAAAAGTTAAAAACCTCTTATCTTATGCATATACTTCCGAAAACCATCTGAGAATTCACAACTTGTAAATAACAAACTATTTTTAAAAATAACAACAGAACAAGAACATAGGCTTGCAACTCATACAAAACAAAACCAACAAATAAAGTATGTTCGATACGAATCTATTTTATTTTTCTACACCTTCATACAATCAGAAATCCATTGGATAAAAAGAAAAGTATTTATAAGGCAAAATGAAAAATAAAATCTAAATCAAATTGTTATGAAGTTTTTCTATTTAACACATTCTTGTTCTGTTGTTATTTTTGAAAATAGTTTGTTATTTACAAGTTGTGAATTCTCAGATGGTTTTCGGAAGTATATGCATAAGATAAGAGGTTTTTAACTTTTCAAAACTGTGGTTAAAGTCTACTGACGATTTGGTAAAGCACCAATGAAATGCATATAGACATTGCTTAACCACCAACAAATAAATTTCATTTATATATCAGAAATAATATATTTATATAAATATATGTATATACAATACATATAAGAGGTTTGAAATAAGTTGGAGCCACTGTATGTAGGTACATCTTTTCGAAAATTTCTTAAATTCTTAATTCTTTAAATTAATTCATAAGTAAGACTTTTTGTAAAAATTGTTTCTCTTGCATATAAACTAACCAAATTTTCAGCTTAAAAATGGAGAAATATTTTAAAATTAAATATCTGAGCACCTGGCAATTTTTGAAACCCTTTTTGACAACTTATAAAATTAGAAGATATTATTGGTAAATAAAACGATACTCTTAGAAAAGGCCTAGTTAGGCCTCGCAACCGCACATTTCTCCCGCTGGGAATGTAAGAGATAAGAGTGATCTCACCAACACAATCACATTTGACATCACTGACATAAAATCACCACTCCACGATTTCAATAACAAAATAAAGTTGGTAGCAATTGTAGAGCTCGTCGAAACATCATTTATTTTTAAAGAAGAGCCAAATTCAACTTTTTACCTTTCGTTAAGACAATTTTTCAAAAGTTTTATCTTCCTAAAGTAAACAAAAAAAAAAACATCTCTACACACGCTATTCGAAGAAACGGAATGAAGTATCCACAACTATTTTCGCCTCGAGCCGTGAACGCCATCTCTGATTAGTTAGTGTCACGTTTGGAGCAATTAGGAGTTGAATCACCACAGATCTATACACGTCTTCTATTATCTCTTCTACAATCGTCAGTTCAAGTAAACGAATCAATTGAATTCAGCAACTTGGAAGCATTTTTCGCTAATCGCAAGAGCGGTCACAAACGTTTTCATTTACCTTCTGGTACTGAGACTTTGAAAAAGCTTAATGCCGTACAGTGTTTAAGAGAAATTGTGTCGAATGAGCAGGAAACTGCAGCCATTGAACAGCTGTGGATGAAAATATTAATATGAAAAGGTGTTAATTAACAAGCAGGACAAGTTTGAAATCCAATTTGAAGGAAAAGAAGTAAAAACGTTATATTCGACCGGGTCGAATCTTAAATACCCTCCAAATATTTAGTAAGTGAATTTAAAATGTTTAACTTGGTGGCACAGAGTTCCTTTATATAATATCGTACGTCAACGCCTACTGAAGGGGGCGGGTTTAAAAATAGACAATATCATGTTTTCCACAGACGAAGGTATGGGAATTGCTAGACCTTCTTAAACTTCATCACTAATCAAGAATATACATATTTACTTTATAGGGTCCAATTATCTTTGGGTATAAAAACTGTATTTTGGCGGGGTCGCTCTGGCAAGGGCTGTGGGGGAAATATTTCACCTTTGTCATAAAACTCTAAAAATAAATGCTTGGGATGATTATACACAAAATTAAAAAGAAATTTTATTTATTTTTAATAGGGTCATTTAGCGGGCAAGGGGGGGAGGTGGTAGGGCAGCAACAGGCAGGCATAAAACTCTAAAGATAAATGCTTGGGATGACTATATACAAAATTTAAAAATTTTTTTTTTTTGGTAGGGTCATTTTGGGGGGCAAAGGAAGAGGAGGGGGTAGGGCAGTAATCGGCAGTCATAAAACTCTAAAGACAAATGCTTTTTTTTTTTTTTTTTTTTTAGGAGTAGCACCAGCACTCAGGGGATGACCCCTATATATGCAATGCACTGCGCCGGAACTGAAAACGAGTAGATAGTATTGAAACGACAGATTAGGAAAGATGAGAAGATAGACAGTTTTTTTTTTGTAGCTATTTCAACTTTTACTTCGCCGGCTAATTTTTGCTATAGGCCCGACGAAGGTGGGTGCTGTTACTGTACAGCTGTACACGATAGTGTCAGTCGCTGCCAATTATGTTCAGTGATCAGTGACTATGCCTTCATCATTGAAACAGGTTGGCAACAACTAAAACAACCACGCACTAATGCTGATCAGAAAAATTCAACACAATATTTCATGACCCAGCGCGGGCTCGAACTCACGACCCTCCGCTTCATAGTCTCGTGTTCTACTACTTCAGCCAACAGCACCCACATTTCGTCTCAGCTTCGTCATTGAAGCTTAAAAATGTTATTTTTAAGGAATGTAGGCTTAAGTAAAACAATTTGTTAAATTTTTATGCTATTTTTGCATACAATAACGCCCACTAAAGTGGGCGGGGTAAAAAAATATTTTTATTTTATTGTATTTGACATAAAAATATATCATTTGCTTAACAAAATAACCAAAAAACTTTAAAAATTATGTTGTTTTTTCTGGGTTGGTTTAGTTCTTCTTTGGGGAACTTTTTTCCCTCATGCCCGATTTAGCCCATCTTCGAACTTAACCTGCTCTATGTATCGAAATATATTTGTGCCAAATTTCAAGAGTCTAGCTCTTTTCATTTGGACTGAATCGTGATTTCCACAGACGGACGGATGGACGGACGGACATGCTCAGTTCGTCTTAGATTTCATCACTGATCAAGAATATATGTACTTTATGGGGTCTGAGATGGATATTTCCATGCGTTACAAACGGAATGACAAAGTGAATATACCCTCCAAATTCTTTTTTGGAGGGTATAAAAATAACTTGCAGGTTCGCCTATTTGAACCTATAGCCTGTTGGGAAAATTAACATCCTGTAATACAATTTACATAAATAAAGGTTCACTATTAAAATAGAAATTCATACATTAAAATTACATTTGTTTAGTCGAAAGTAATATATCTCTATCTCTTATCGTTTTGAAATTATTCAGAAATTAATGGAGAAAAAAGAAAACAATAAATAAAAAATATTGTTTTCTTTGAAAAGCACGCACTAGAAATCAACTTTATTAGCACTGCTGAAAAAGATAACGAAAGTTGTTTTGATTTTTTCACTTCCGATGCACAAAGTAAATGTAAAAACAAGTGATTGCAAATCTTTTTGCACATTTTAGTAGTACCACTAATAGTGAGTATTACAGCGAACTAACGGTGAAAAAATCGAACATAGTCATTTGACCACTATGTCCTACTACTGAACCACTGTGCCCTGGAAGCGAAATTATAATTCAAAAAATTTTTTTTGACCAATGCAAATCTTCATGATGTATAAAGAGAGTTTATGTAAGAAAAACTTAAATGTTTAACAATTTTAGTTAATACATGTATGTACTGCAAAATACTGAATGTGCAAAAAAAATCCATTCCCATCCCTGGAAATTTTGTTTTATTTTTTTAGTTTTAAATAGACCATTAGCCTTCTCAAAGCATGAAATATATTTCATTTACAAACAACCAAAAAAATAATTTGGTTTTTGGTATTAATTTTGCGTCGAGAAATAGGTGTAAGCTTCCCAGCTCTGGAACCGTATTTCGGATTTTTCTGAATTTCAACGCCATTCTATTTTAATTCATTTTCAATCCAACGGTCCAAGAACGAAGTGTCTAGCTCTTCTGGGGGCTTGGGAAAACCACCAGAAGGCAGACAGACGGAAATCGCTATTCATAAGGATTCAGAATATATATACTCTATGGGGTCCCATATTGATATCGAAGAAATTACACACGGAATGACAAACCTATATCTGGTTGGTATACGTGGCTGCCTGTATCCCACAAGCATTCAAGTAGGATCTCTGTGATCACGTTTTGAAAGACCACACCACTCGTCAGTGTCAACTTGTGTAGAGCCGAGTCCAGATATCGGATACGGTGATGGATGCTAGATCTAACCTGTCGCATCGAGGAATCTAATAAGGTCACCTGATAGCTCCGAAAGGTCGGATATTACACTTTTGCCTAAGATCTTGTGTCTCGTATGGTGCAATGCCGGGCATTCACAAAGGAAGTGATAAACTGTCTCTTGTTTGCTCTGATCCCGGCAGCTGCGACGGAGTGCATTATAGGAGAGACCTATCCTACCAGAATGTCTGCCTATTACCCAGTGCCCCGTCACTACTACGACGAGTCTTGAGATGTCCCTACGATTTCTGTTGCTCAGCTGTGCTGTTCTTCTGTCGTCGTAGCAGGGCCACACACTTCTAGCCACCTTACACGTGCCCAGCTTGCGCCACCTGTCTGCAGCCTTCTGCCGGTAGTGGCTCTGAATGCCGCATCTCATAGCGCCATAATGGATGGCCACAGCTACAGCGGTGGAGACGTCCATAGCAGATCCCGCCCTAGCTAGCTAGTCCGCCTGTTCGTTTCCAGGGAAGTTACTATGTGCGGGAACCCAGATGAGGGTAGTGTCTGTCTGATATCCCAATCTGGTTAGAAGCTCCAGCTACTAAGGTAGAAGCAGTAGTGAATGACCTCAGAGACAGGAGTGCCGCCTGGCTGTCGACAAAGATGCTGACTCTACCCTGAACACCCCTGTCAATCAGTAACCTAGCCGCCTCTCTTATAGCCAATATTTCCGCCTGAAATACACTAGCTTCATCAGGGAGTCGGAGCGAAAGTCTTGTTCCAAGGTCCCTTGGGTAAACCCCTGAACCTACACCACAGATCATTGTTGATCCATCAGTATACATTCTGCAGTCAAAGTCCCTTTCTATGTTTCCCCCCTCTACTCCCGCCTAACCTATATATATCCTTTCACTTTTTTGTGAAGGGTGTAAAAATAGAACCAGAAAAAATTTCAACAAGGCGGTAAACTGAGCCCAAAAAATAACTTGATGAATAAAGATTGTATGCCGAAACAAAATAAAATTAAAGTTGAGAATTATCGAGGAAAATTTATTAGTGAAGTGGGAAAGAAGTGCGTGACAGCAAAGAAAATAAAAATTAAAAAGATTTCAATGTCCAGGTCGCCATCCCACGTCCAGACCTGATTCGACCAGAGGTACCAGAATTTGCCGAAAAAAAAACAAGTAAAAACGTTATATGTGACCGGGTCGAATCTTAAATACCCTCCAAATATTTAGTAAGTAAATTTAAAATATTTAACTTGGTGGGACAAAGTTCCTTTATATAATATCGTACGTCAACGACCACTAAAAGGGGCGGGGTTCAAAAATAGACATTATCATGTTTTCTACAGACGAACGTATAGCATTGCTAGACCGTCTTAGACTTCATCACTGATCAAGAATATATATACTTTATGGGGTCCAATTCTCTTTGGAGGGTTTTAAAACTGTATTTTGGTGGGGTCGCTCTAGCAAGGGCTGTGGGAGAGACATTTCACCTTTGTCATAAAACTCTAAAAATAAATGTTTGAAATAATTATATACAAAATTAAAAATAAAAATTTTTTTTTGATAGGGTCATTGAAGGCGCAAAAAGGGAGGAGGGGTAGAGCAGAGTAGTACCAGGTTACGTCTCAGCTTTGTCATTAAAGCTTTAAAATGTTATTTTTAAGGAATGTAGGCTTAAGTAAAACAATTTGTTAAATTTTTACACTTTTTTTGCATATAATAACGCCAACTAAAGGGGGAGGGGTCCAAAAATTATTTTTTTTTATTTTATGGCTCCAAGTTTAACGCGTTGGACCTTCTTTAATATAAAAATATATCATTTGCTTAACAAAATTACAAAAAAAACTTTAAAAACTATGTTGTTTTTTAGAGGTTGGTGCAGTTCTTCTTAGGGGAACTTTTTTCCTACTTGCCCGATTTAGCCCATCTCCGTACTTCACTTGTGCTATCCTTCAAGATATATTATACCACATTTCAAGAGTCTGGCCCTTTTCTTTTGGACTGAATCGTGATTTCCACAGACGGACAGACATTCTCAGTTCGTCTTAGATTTCATCACTGATGAAGAATATATGTATATTCTTTTAGGGGGATCAAATGGATAATCCCCTGCGTTACAAATGGAATGGCAAAGTGAATATACCATCCATATTCTTTTTTGGAGGGTACAAAAATACATACCCACTACAAAATATAAGTGGAGTTTTAAGCAGAATAGACCACACACATTATATTAGTAGCGTGGATCTAATATATGCGTTTTAGCAAATTGAAATGGATGAGGAAAGAAAAAATATACCGCATTTACTGTCGCGGAACGTCCGCTGTACCAATTTCGAGTTATGCCTTTCGGATTGTGTAACGCGGCACAAAGATTGTGCAGGCTAATATATAAGGTCATCCCAAATAGTTTAAAAGAAAATGTATTCGTTTACTTAGATGATCTCTTGGTCATATCTAGCGGATTTGACGAACACTTGAAGTTATTGCGTGAAGTCGCTAACTATTTGAGAGAGGCCAATTTAACAATAGGGCTAAAAAAATCGCAATTTTGTTTCAGAGAACTCCGATATCTTGGTTTTATAGTTGGAGGGGGTGTGTTTAAAACTGACCCAGAAAAGATACAGGCGATAAGAAATGTAAAGTTGCCCAAAACAACTATAGAAGTAAGAAGTTTGCTCGGAACCACCGGATGGTACAGACGTTTCATCAACGACTTTGCTACAACTTCCGCACATTTGACACACACATTGAAAAAATCAAAAAAGTTTAATATGACCCCTGAAGCTCTTCATCCGTCCTGAGACACGCAAATTTTTCGAAATATTTCTACATCCAATGCGATGCTTTTATAATGGTATTGGGGCTGTTATATTTAAATACAAAAAAATCATCAAGAAAACGCTGCAGCCTTTTTTTTGCAAAAATTTAATTCATTTCAGAAAAACTATAGTGTCACAGAAAAAGAGTGCCTTGCGGCGGTAGTGGCCGTCAAGAAATTCAGGCCATATGTAGAGCTTATGCCTTTCATCGTTATAGTCGACCTTGCTAGTATCAAATGGCTAGTCAACTTACATAGTCGCCGACATTCTATCTCGTTTCCCGATGGCAGCTAGTGAGCTAAGTTTAGAACAGTTAATGACCATTGATCTTGAGCAATTTGAGACAGAAGAATATCAACAATTAAAAACCCACATAACCTGTTGTGTCTGATATACAACCACTTTCTTTTTGATAATATATTACAATAACACTTTATTAAATAAACTTTAGTACAATTATTAATGGCGAATAAAAACACGTTGTCGACTCTACCGCTAATGCTCTTATGACTTATTTCTCTTCTTTCTTCCTTCGACATTCGCATTACAGTGATGCCAACACCTCCCTCATCAGAGAATGAAATCCTTGAGCCTATGGGGTGGTCTGCGGTCTCTGGACGGTCTTCGAACTGTCGCTGGTATATTATCTTCTTGTTCGGTTTGAACCGATAGGAGTATTGGCTGTGGTCGAGGCACTTGTTGCCCCATTTCATCACATAAGATATTTAAGGGTAGTTCTGCATCTGCTTCTTCAACTTTCGATTGCCTCGCCCGGAATCGCATTTGGTTTGCGTGAGATCTGATAGTCCTAGAGGATTCATGTAGCAAAATGCGGTACATTACCTTGCCTATTCGCTCTGTGACTGATCCGGTTGACCATTTATACTTGTTGTTGTGGTATAGTTTTACATCAACGGTGTCTCCGACTAGAAATTGACGGAATTTAGCTCTGTTATATTCGTTGAATTGGTTATTTTGGGTTTGCTGACGTGTATCATACTTGTCATCGTGATGAGCATTGCCCGGCTTAAGTAAGTCGAGTGGCGTTCTTATTTTGTATCCTAGCATAAGGTCTGCTGGAGACTTTTGCGTAGGCGTGCACGGGGTTGCGGTAGTACAGTAAGTGGACAAGAACAATTGAAGTGCGTTCTGTAAGCCTCCTTCCCCTTGATTTTTTTTGAAGCGATCGTTTAAGCGTGTCTGCGAACCTTTCGGCCTGACCATTGGATTGCGGATGGTACGGAGCTGTCCGTACATGGTCAATTCCATTCTGAGCACAGAACATTTTGAATCGATCTGAAGTGAATTGGCTGCCGTTGTCCGAAAATAAGATTTGTGGAAGCCCAAATCTAGCGAAAACGGTTTCTAATAGTTGAATTGTTTTTTCTGCTGTTGTTGATGTTGTTGCAATGATTTCTGGCCATTTGGAATAAGCACATATTACCACAACGAAATATATATGTTCAATTGGGCCAGCGTAATCAATGTGTACGCGTTCCCATGGACCATTTGGTGTTTTCCATGATTCAAAAAGTGTTTTAGGGGGAGATTTAGCGACACTGGCGCACTTGCCGCAATTTTTGACTAAGTGCTCGATCTGCGCATCCATTCCCGGCCATAAAACGTAGCTTCTTGCGATTGTATTCATTCGTTGCATCCCTTGATGTCCTTTGTGCAGCTGTTGCAATATACGAGTTCTGTACTTACGTGGAATGACTAGACGTTCCCCATACATCAAACAGTCTTTTAAGACGTAAAGTCCATCTCTGTGTTTATAGAAGTTGCGTGCATCGGAATCAATGATTTGTGCTGCTGCGGGCCAACCGCCTTGAACATGTTGAATAATTTCTTTTAACTCATCTGATTGTAGAGTGGCTTTCTGAACCATGCTGTGTGTTACTGGCAATTTGCGCAGGATGTCGTGTTGGATTCGAATAATGTCGTCTTCTGCATGAATTGAAGCGATTACAAAATCTTCATCGGGTTTGACGTGCTCGTTAATCAGACGAGAAAGTACATCTGCGTAGCCAAAGTTGTTCGTTGATATGTACTCAATGTTGAAATCGTATATTGTAAGAGTGAGTGCCTATCTCTGTAATCGATTCGCTGTGTAACAGCGGCTTGTGATCGGTTTGCAGAGTGAATCTGCGGCCAAAAATGTATTTGTGGAATTTGGTAACTGCGAATACTAAAGCAAGCACTTCTTTTTCAATCTGGCTGTAGCCCTGCTCTGCCTTTGTTAGAGATCTCGAGGCATGACTGATGGCTTTCATAGAGTTGACGTCGTACCTGTGATATATGCATGCTCCAATGCCTGCATTGGATGCATCAGCGGCTACCACGATTTCCATATCTGGGTCAAAGTGTGTGAGAAGAAGATCAGACTTGAGGATCTCTTTGAATTTGTTAAAAGATCGTTGGCATTCTGGCGTCCAGATCCATACAGCGTATTTGCATAGGAGTGCATCCAACGGCCGGCGCAGCTCATGTAATTTTTTGACGTATTTGCCGTAATAGTTTATAGCGCCCAGGTATGACTGTAGGGTTGCTAGGTCAGATGGTGGTGGCATATTTGTTATTGCCTCAATTTTGCCAGGGTCTGGGCGAAGACCATCTTTGTCAATGACCTGGCCAAGATATCGTACGGATCGCATGCCAAATTTACATTTTTCAATTTTCAATGTAAAACCAAAATCGTCTATTCTCTCGAGAGCGCGCATTAGATTCGCATCGTGATTTGCTTGGCTAGTGCCTGAAACGATGATGTCATCCATGTATGCGGCAACACCATCTATATCGTCGACCATGGTTGACATAATCTGTTGAAATGCTCCCGGAGCTGATTTTATGCCTGGCGGTAAACGATTGAATGTAAATAGACCACGGTGTGTGTTGATAGTGAGTATTTTACGGGAGTCTTCTTCAATTTCAACTTGTAAAAAAGCGTCGGAAAGGCCAATGTGGCTGAAAATCTTACCGTTTTCGATTTTCGCAAATATTGCTTCTGGCAGTGGCAGTGGAAATTGATTGTGTTGGAGCGCTTCATTTAAACCTGTTGAGTAATCTGCACAGATTCTGACGTTCCCCTCCTTCTTTTTGATAACGACGATGAGTGCTGCCCAGTCAGAATATTCAACGGGTGAAATAATTCCTAACTTTTGCAGTCTCTGCAATTCGTCATCTACTAGTGGTAGAACAGCATAAGCGACCGGCCGTTTTGGTTTGAAAACGGGTTTCGCGCCCTGCTTGAGATGAAGTTAAATTTTTGTCTTTGTACACAGCCCCAAGTTCCCTTTAAACAATTTCTGAAACCGTGATACTACTGGATGTGTTGATGTGTAATCTTCTTCCCATAGATTAAATTTTTCTATAAAATCTATGCCTAGAAGATTTATGTGGTCAGCCACATAACATAATCCGTTTTTAGTAACGTTCTTAAAACTAATGTCGCAGGCAATTTGCCCATTCATCTTAAGACGACGCTTGTCTGCATTATGTGCCGTAGACATCGGTTTCGATAATTCCGGCTTGCCTATATGCTCCCACATCGAATTCGATATGATTGTGATATCTGACCCGCAGTCGACCTGCAGAGTAGCATCCACACCGTTTATTTGTACTGTGATGAATTTGCGCTTTGTTTGCAAACTGTCTACATTGTTAACGGAAATTTCTTTTACAAAAGCTTTATCACGATTTTGTTTGTTAGAGGTACTTATCTTGCTTGGCTGTTTGTTTGGAAAACAGCCACAATATCCTTCCTTGTGCCCAATCCGTGTACATTGCTTACATTTGTGACTTCTGTATGTACAGTCATGTAGTGCATTCCGCCACATGCCCAGCATGGTGTGCACGGTGTGTTACATGCTTTGTCAGCTGATTTGCCGCTTTCCGCTCGAACCTGATGGAAGCTTGGTGTAAACTTTTTTGAACGTGCGATAGAATTTACAGCCATCTTTGGCCCGTCCGACCTTTCAATTAAATTTGCATGTGATTTTAAATTTATAACCATTTGGCATTCGCCTATAAGCTTATTAATTCCATTAAGCGTACCATCATTTAGCTTAGATAAAAGACGTGTGCGGATTTCTTTATCACGCGATGATCTCAACCCGAGTATAAAAATCAAAGTCTTAAACTCATCTGATGAAATTTTTGATACTTCGAAACTTTCACAGAGTTTGTTGACTTTGCTACCGTATGTAGTGAAATCTTCTTCATCACTTTTCTCCAGCTGGAGGCATTCATATCGGCGATGAAATAATGATTTTTTCGGACCAAACAAATTGGTAAGTTTTTGCACGGCCTCATTGAAGTTGAAATCGTGTGTCCTCTTTGGCAATATTAAATTAGAGTACTTCTCATAATTTGATGTGTTAATTTTACGTAAAAGAAGTCTCACTTTAGTGGAATCATAAAATACAGTTTTAAAACCCTCCAAAGAGAGGGTCTTGATCAGTGATGAAGTCTAAGACGGTCTAGCAATGCTATACGTTCGTCTGTAGAAAACATGATAATGTCTATTTTTGAACCCCGCCCCTTTTAGTGGTCGTTGACGTACGATATTATATAAAGGAACTTTGTCCCACCAAGTTAAATATTTTAAATTTACTTACTAAATATTTGGAGGGTATTTAAGATTCGACCCGGTCACATATAACGTTTTTACTTGTTTTTTTTTCGGCAAATTCTGGTACCTCTGGTCGAATCAGGTCTGGACGTGGGATGGCGACCTGGACATTGAAATCTTTTTAATTTTTATTTTCTTTGCTGTCACGCACATCTTTCCCACTTCACTAATAAATTTTCCTCGATAATTCTCAACTTTAATTTTATTTTGTTTCGGCATACAATCTTTATTCATCAAGTTATTTTTTGGGCTCAGTTTACCGCCTTGTTGAAATTTTTTCTGGTTCTATTTTTACACCCTTCACAAAAAAGTGAAAGGATATATATAGGTTAGGCGGGAGTAGAGGGGGGAAACATAGAAAGGGACTGCAGAATGTATACTGATGGATCAACAATGATCTGTGGTGTAGGTTCAGGGGTTTACCCAAGGGACCTTGGAACAAGACTTTCGCTCCGACTCCCTGATGAAGCTATTGTATTTCAGGCGGAAATATTGGCTATAAGAGAGGCGGCTAGGTTACTGATTGACAGGGGTGTTCAGGGTAGAGTCAGCATCTTTGTCGACAGCCAGGCGGCACTCCTGTCTCTGAGGTCATTCACTACTGCTTCTACCTTAGTAGCTGGAGCTTCTAACCAGATTGGGATATCAGACTGACACTACCCTCATCTGGGTTCCCGCACATAGTAACTTCCCTGGAAACGAACAGGCGGACTAGCTAGCTAGGGCGGGATCTGCTATGGACGTCTCCACCGCTGTAGCTGTGGCCATCCACTATGGCGCTATGAGATGCGGCATTCAGAGCCACTACCGGCAGAAGGCTGCAGACAGGTGGCGCAAGCTGGGCACGTGTAAGGTGGCTAGAAGTGTGTGGCCCTGCTACGACGACAGAAGAACAGCACAGCTGAGCAACAGAAATCGTAGGGACATCTCAAGACTCGTCGTAGTAGTGACGGGGCACTGGGTAATAGGCAGACATTCTGGTAGGATAGGTCTCTCCTATAATGCACTCCGTCGCAGCTGCCGGGATCAGAGCAAACAAGAGACAGTTTATCACTTCCTTTGTGAATGCCCGGCATTGCACCATACGAGACACAAGATCTTAGGCAAAAGTGTAATATCCGACCTTTCGGAGCTATCAGGTGACCTTATTAGATTCCTCGATGCGACAGGTTAGATCTAGCATCCATCACCGTATCCGATATCTGGACTCGGCTCTACACAAGTTGACACTGACGAGTGGTGTGGTCTTTCAAAACGTGATCACAGAGATCCTACTTGAATGCTTGTGGGATACAGGCAGCCACGTATACCAACCAGATATAGGTTTGTCATTCCGTGTGTAATTTCTTTGATATCAATATGGGACCCCATAGAGTATATATATTCTGAATCCTTATGAATAGCGATTTCCGTCTGTCTGCCTTCTGGTGGTTTTCCCAAGCCCCCGGAAGAGCTAGACACTTCGTTCTTGGACCGTTGGATTGAAAATGAACTAAAATAGAATGGCATTGAAATTCAGAAAAATCCGAAATACGGTTCCAGAGCTGGGGAGCTTACACCTATTTCTCGACGCAAAATTAATACCAAAAACCAAATTATTTTTTTGGTTGTTTGTAAATGAAATATATTTCATGCTTTGAGAAGGCTAATGGTCTATTTAAAACTAAAAAAATAAAACAAAATTTCCAGGGATGGGGATGGATTTTTTTTTGCACATTTAGTATTTTGCAGTACATACATGTATTAACTAAAATTGTTAAACATTTAAATTTTTCTTATATAAACTCTCTTTATACATCATGAAGAATTGCATTGGTCCAAAAAATTTTTTTTATTATAATTTCGCTTCCAGGGCACAGTGGTTCAGTAGTAGGACATAGTGGTCAAATGACTATGTTCGATTTTTTCACCGTTAGTTCGCTATAATACTCACTGTTAGTGGTACTACTAAAATATGCAAAAAGATTTGCAATCACTTGTTTTTACATTTACTTTTGTGCATCGGAAGTGAACAAATCAAAACAACTTTCGTTATCTTTTTCAGCAGTGCTAATAAAGTTAATTTCTAGTGCGTGCTTTTCAAAGAAAACAATATTTTTTATTTATTGTTTTACAATGGATATTTAAGTTAAAGGTGTTTACCGTTATTATTATGTATTTAATAATTTTTTAAGCAAAACGTATTTTGCGGAAAGCAGTTTCACTACCAATCAATTTTTACGTATATTTTTTACGACTTTTTATACCCTCCAAAAAAGAATTTGGAGGGTATATTCACTTTGTCATTCCGTTTGTAACGCATCGAAATATCCATCTCAGACCCCATAAAGTATATATATTCTAGATCAGTGATGAAATCTAAGACGAACTGAGCATGTCCGTCCGTCCGTCCGTCTGTGGAAATCACGATTCAGTCCAAACGAAAAGAGCTAGACTCTTAAAATTTGGCAGAAATATATTTTAAAACTTAGAGCAGGTTAAGTTCGAAGATGGGCTAAATCGGGGAAGAGGGAAAAAAGTTCCCCTAAGAAGAACTAAACCAACCCAGAAAAAACAACAAAATTTTTTAAGTTTTTTGGTTATTTTGCTAAGCAAATGATATAGTTTTATGTCAAATACGGTCCAACGCCTTAAACTTGGAGCCATTAAATAAAATAAAAATATTTTTTGACCCCGCCCACTTTAGTGGGCGTTATTATAGGCAAAAATAGCATAAAAATTTAACAAATTGTTTTACTTAAGCCTACATTCCTTAAAAATAACACTTTTAAGCTTTAATGACGAAGCTGAGACGAAACCTGGTACTACTCTGCCCTACCCCCTCCTTCCCCTTCGCCCCCTAAATGACCCTACCAAAAAAATAATTTATAGGAAAAAATAGCATAAAAATTTAATAATTGTTTTACTTAAGCCTACATTCCTTAAAAGTAACACTTTTAAGCACTAATGACGAAGCTGAGACGAAACCTGGTACTACTCTGCCCTACCCCCTCCTTCCCCTTCGCCCCCTAAATGACCCTACCAAAAAAATTTTTTTTTTAAATTTTGTATATAATCATCCCAAGCATTTATCTTTAGAGTTATATGACTGCCGATGTCTGCCCTACCTCCCCAACCCCCCCACCTCTTCCTTTGCCACCTAAATGACCCTACCAAAAAAAAAATTTTTTTTTAAATTTTGTATATAATCATCCCAAGCATTTATCTTTAGAGTTTTATGACTGCCGATTTCTGCCCTACCCCCCCCCCCCCCCTCTTCCTTTGCCCCCTAAATGACCCTACCAAAAAAAATTTTTTTTTAATTTTGTATATAATCATCCCAAGCATTTATCTTTAGACTTTTATGACTGCCGATTTCTGCCCTAGCCCCCCCCCCCTTCTTCCTTTGTCCCCTAAAATGACCCTACCAAAAAAAAATTTTTTTTTTTTAAATTTTGTATATAATCATCCCAAGCATTTATCTTTAGAGTTTTATGACTGCCTGTTGCTGCCCTACCCCCTCCTCCCCCTCTGCCCGCTAAATGTCCCTATTAAAAATAAATATAAATTTATTTTTATTTTGTGTATTATCATCCTAAGCAATTATTTTTACAGTTTTATGTGTATCTGTTTCTGCCCTACCCCCTCTCCCCCTTCGCCCTTTAAATGACCCTATCAAAAAGAAAGAAATTTTAATTTTGTATATAATTATCCCAAGCATTTATTTTTAGAGTTTTATGACAAAGGTGAAATGTTTCCCCTACAGCCCTTGCCAGAGCGACCCCGCCAAAATACAGTTTTTATAGCCTCCAAAGAGAATTGTGATGAAGTCTAAGACGGTCTAGCAATGCCCATACGTTCGTCTGTGGAAAACATGATATTGTATATTTTTGAACCCCGCCCCCTTCAGTGGGCGTTGACGTACGATATTATATAAAGGAACTCTGTCCCTCCAAGTTAAACATATCAAATTCACTTACTAAATATTTGGAGGGTATTTAAGATTCGACCCGGTCGAATATAACGTTTTTACTTGTTTTTTACTTAAGGTATTAAATATGTTGCCGTCTTATGACGCCTTCAAGTTAATTATCAAGATGTTGCTTTTTAAACGTTTGTTGCTCATTGCACAGCTCATGTTTACGATTTGATTTATTGTTTTATTTCTTCACAATTTTTAGGACACGATTAGGTTTAATTGTCGACAAAGCTCAAAGTGGCGGAAGTGGCACATCCAATGACGGAAGCACTGCAAGAACTTTTTGTTTTTAATTCAGCTATATCATCTGAAATAACTGGCTTAGATCAAGCAGTTATTGGTCGGTGTCATCATCTTTTGCAATGTCTTTCATCGGAAAACAAAGTTAATAGTGTAGAATTTAGAGATTACCCGTTCGGAACCTTATCCATGGTATAATTTGCCTGCTTCAGTTCATAAAGTGTTAATTCATGGATCGGAAATAGTTGATCACTGTCTAGTTTCCATACGCGTGCTCTCTGAGGAAGCCGCTGAATCTTGTTTCAAATTATTTAAGCAATTCAGACGAGACAACACGCGAAAAATGTCTCGTGTTGTCACTAACACTGATCTTTAGCATAGACCCGTTGATTTCTTCTTTACGTAAATTATTACAAAAGAAGAAGTCAATGCTATCTCCTGAGGCTTTACGTATGTTATGTTTTTGAAAATAATGTACAAATATTGTATTTAATTGCCGTTATAAAATTTATTACATTTTTTTTAATTAATAACTAAAATTTTTGGTAAATATATTATTATAATATTATACTTAAAGACTTTTTTATCTTATTTTACCCTAAATAGCACATAAATACCGTAAACAAACGAGTAAATATTCTTATTAATTCTGATGACTATAGCTGAGTAAACTACGTATGACCGCCTTCCTTAGAAACTTGAACCACTGTGCAGGGGTGGGAAATTAAATTTTTTTTATACATAAAAGTAACCAAAAATGCAGCTAACGTTGTTGTTTTCTTTTTGCTAACTAAAACTATTTTATAATTTAGGAAGAACAAAATTGGTACCAAAAATTCAAAAATAAAACTTGTCCAGGGTTGGACAAGTGCAATATTTTATGATACATGAAAGTGACCAAAATGGTTAAAAATGTAAAATTTTTCTTAAATAAAACTACTTTATACCTCAAAAAGCGCTGCACTGATTAAAAAAAACATAAAACGAAAATTTTTTATTAATATTAAAGTTTTTTCTGCTACTTGCAATATTTTGTAGCACATGTAATAACCAAAATGGTTACAAAATTTTAGTTTTTCTTAAACAAAACTACTTTATACCTCATGAAAATTTTCATTGATTAAAAAACTTTCTTTAAATTAAAATTTCATTTCCAGCGTTGGGAAATTGAAAGTTTTTTTGGTACATGCAATATATTATAGTACATGAAAGTGAGCAAAATGGTTAAAAATTTTAAGTTTTTCTTAAATAAAACAACTTTATACCGAATCCAGTTCTGGGATATTGAAATTTTTTTGTACATAAAAGTAATCAAAAAGGCAACTAACGTCAGTTGTTTACTTCTTAAACCTATTTTTTGTTCAGAAAAACTAAAATTAGTATCAAAATTTAGATTACAGAGTTGGATAACTGCAATATTTTGTAGTACATGAAAGTGACCAAAATGGTTACAGACATTAAGTTTTTCTTAAATAAGACTATTTCATGTCTCATTAAGAGTTGCACAGGTTGGAAAATCGAAATTTTTGGTATAAAAATACCCACATATATGTCAAATTTTGTTTTTTTTATTGAATTAAACCTATTTTAAACTTCAGGAAAAATTAAATTGGTATTAAAAATTCGGTTTCAGGATTGGAAAATCGAAATTCTTCGGTACATAAAAGTAACTATATAAGTTGTCAATTTTGGTTTTTCAGTGCTTTAAACATATTTTATACTTCGCTAAGAATTAAATTGGTATTAAAAATTTTTAAATGAAAAATTTTGTTCCAGGGTTGTAAAATCTAAATTTTTTGGTACATAAAAGTTACCATATAAGTTTATACTTCGCTAAAAATTAAATTGGTATTAAAAATTTTAAAAATTAAAAATCCAATTTCAGAGTTGGAATATCGAAATTTTTTTATTCATAAAAGTAATAATAATAATTGTTATGAAATTTTTATTTGACATTTTGTTGTCACAATACTATTTTAAATGAAATTTATTTATTGGTGGTCAAGCAATGTCTATATGCATTTCATTGGTGCTTTACCAAATCATCACTACCCAGCATACCATATGCGCTGTAAATGAGCTCATAAAGACTCTTTTGTCGGAACGCTGACGCTCATAATGAGTTCATAAAATAATCATAAACAGTCATAAAACGCTCATATTTGAGTGCCTTTTTCCACTAAACTGGTCACTCATGAAAGAGCTCTAAATTTTATGCATAAAAGAGTATTTTATGACTCTTTTTTCAAAACGCATTCTGAGCTCTTATTCCAGTGCATAAAATAACATTTTTGAGCCTCATTTTGCGTGCATCAAAAACTCTAAATAGTATCCTAAAAATGACGAAAAACAGACAATAAGTTAACATACATATTTGTATTTTCTTTTCGGAATTTGTTTGAGCGAAGTTCACTTATTATTAATTTGCTTTCTTTTAAGCTTGCTCTTTTCATTATTTTAATTATGTATTATTTTTGTATTTATTATAAAATAACTCACAATTTTGTCTTTACGCTTCCAAAAATATTCACTAATGAATCAATTTGTGTAACTTCTTTCTTCTGCTTAGCTGGAATTTACCGTTATCTGTCAGCGTGCAGAAATTACTCATAAAAAGAACATAAAATCTATCGTTTATGAGCTCAGAAATTTACACGCAAGAAACACTCATAGA
Source organism: Linnaemya tessellans (assembly GCA_951800035.1). Lineage (NCBI taxonomy): Eukaryota > Metazoa > Arthropoda > Insecta > Diptera > Tachinidae > Linnaemya > Linnaemya tessellans. The sequence continues at coordinate 53,921,058 of OX637534.1, forward strand.
AAGTCATAAAATCGATCGTTTATGAGCTCAGAAATATGCACGCAGGAAACACTCACAGAAGCTCATAAAATCGCCCATATATGAGCTCATATATAAGAGCGCTCCGATGATGGTATGCTGGGTAGACTTTAACCACAGTTTTGAAAAGTTAAAAACCTCTTATCTTATGCATATACATCTGAAAACCATCTGAGAATTCACAATTTGTAAATTACAAACTATTTTAAAAAATTACAACAGAATAAGCCTTGAAACTCATGCAAAACTAAACCAACATATATAATTATATTCGATATGAATCTATTTTATTTTTCTACACCTTTATATAATCAGAAATCCATTGGATAACAAGAAAAGTATTTATAAGGCAAAGTGAAAAATAAAATCTAGATCAAATTGTTATGAAATTTTTATTTGACATTTTGTTGTAACAATACTATTTTAAATGAAATTTATTTATTGGTGGTCAAGCAATGTCTATATGCATTTCATTGGTGCTTTACCAAATCATCAGTAGACTTTAACCACAGTTTTGAAAAGTTAAAAACCTCTTATCTTATGTATATACTTCTGAAAACCATCTGAGATTTCACAATTTGTATATTACAAACTATTTTCAAAAATCACAACAGAATAAGCATAGTAGGCCTTGTATGAGTTTCAAGGCCTACTATGCTTATTCTGTTGTGATTTTTGAAAATAGTTTGTAACTTACAAATTGTGAATTCTCAGATGGTTTTCAGAACTATATGCATAAGATAAGAGGTTTTTAACTTTTCTAAACTGTGGTTAAAGTCTACTAATGATTTGGTAAAGCACCAATGAAATGCATATAGACATTGCTTGACAACCAACAAATAAATTTAATTTAAAATAATAATATAATTTGTTATTTTTAATTTGTATGATGAATTATACATACTTTATATATGAGGAAAATATAAACTGGTATTAAAAACCAAAAAAATCTAGAAGACTATTCTACGGATGGACAATTAGAACTTTTTGGGCTACATTGAACTAATTTTTGTTTTTAAATTAAACATATTTAATATTTTTGAAAGACGTTTAGAGGTATTACAAATAAGAAAAGCCAGATATTTACCTTCCTAGCCGAAAAAACGTTTTCTTAAATATAAAAGTAACCGATAATATAATTTTGATTTTTTAATTAAACTTACTTTCTGTTTTACCAAGAAAGACCGAAGAATTAAATCTGTGAAGGGTATTTAAGATTCGGCACAGCCGAATACTCCTATACCACTTTTACTTGTTTTATTAAAAATTGCCCAATTGAATGTTTGTTTTGTTCACAACCTTAATTAATTTTAAGTTAATTTTATCTCGCAGGCTTATTCATTTTACTTTGGCTTAGTGCATGGTATCTTATTTTAACTTAGTAGTTTTATTTAGCCCTCTTCCGGAGAACTGCTAGATTTTTCTTTGGCTTATTGACTTTATTGTATTAATTCACTTATCAATTTTACATAGCCTTATTCCGCAGAACTATTTAATTTTACTCTGGCTTATTAACTTATACGCACCGTCGCTCTTGCCGACCCGGCTCCGCAAGTTTTCTTCCAACTCAACACAAAAAAAACCTCACTTTTCTTTCTGAAATCTCTCCTTTTATAACCCTTTTCAACATTCTTCACATTCCTCGAGTTCCAGTCTCCCTATGTTTGCAAGGTTCCCCAATCACGTGTCTAAAGCTAAGATCACACTATTGGCGCAATGTACCGATTTTCGTCGGCTGACTGAAATAAAGTTATAACTAATAAGCTAAATTTGACTTATTTTTCAACTAAAGAAAATATAAGGATATGATTGCATCACACTGCATTGGTAATAAAGCCATGTGGACATATTCCACAATTAATTAACAAATAATGCAATTTTGGTTCAGTACGTATGACTTTATTGCAGTGAGCCGACGAAAATCGGTGCTTTGCGCAGATAGTGTGATCTTAGCTTAAGTTATTTCTCTTTCCTTCGTCCAAACGTTAGTTATCTGCATATAGTCCGCCCTTACACATACTACATATACATACCTCTACCTTTCGGTATATAACCACGTTAGTAGCCCGCGCAAATTTATTACCGCTCTACACCATCTTTTTGAGATTCCCTCCTAAACAATAATGTTTTCCCTCCATACCTTCTAAGAAAGCTAAATGGCTCCTGTTCCCGCCTGAAATCGTCCATTTTGAAGACTTTAGCTACCAGGGGCTCCAAACGAATAGCAAGGTGCTGGTTCTTTACATGCTACCAACAAATATTATACAAAAAATTTTAGCATATTTCAAATATTACTGGCACCGTTAAAACAAAAGATATATATATATATATATATATATATATATATATATAAGGAATCGCCGTCCATTTAGAAATCTCACCTAGAAACACATTCATCTCTTTCCCACCTCATCAGCTGTTAATCGTCTATCAATCCATGTTGCATCATTTAATTTTTTTCACCCCATATGTATATTTGCCCGCCTTTACTTGATGAATATTGTTAAACATACAAGAAGAAAGAGAACAAGTAAAAACGTTATATTCGACCGGGTCGAATCAAAAATACCCTCCAAATATTTAGTAAGTGAATTTGATATGTTTAACTTGGTGGGACAGAGTTCCTTTATATAATATCGTACGTCAACGCCCACTAAAGGAGGCGGGGTTCAAAAATATGCAATATCATGTTTTCCACGGACGAACGTAAGACCGTCTTAGACTTCATCACAATTCTCTTTGGAGGCTATAAAAACTGTATTTTGGCGGGGTCGCTCTGGCAAGGGCTGTGGGGGAAACATTTCACCTATGTCATTAAACTCTAAAAATAAATGCTTGGGATAATTATATACAAAATTAAAATTTCTTTTTTTTGATAGGGTCATTTAGCGGGCAAAGGGGGAGGAGGGGGTAGGGCAGCAACAGGCAGTCATAAAACTCTAAAGATAAATGCTTGGGATGATTATATACAAAATTTAAAAAAAAATTTTTTTTGGTAGGGTCATTTAGGGGGCAAAGGAAGAAGCGGGGGGGGTGCTAGGGCAGAAATCGGCAGTCATAAAACTATAAAGATAAATGCTTGGGATGATTATATACAAAATTTAAAAAAAAAATTTTTTTTTGGTAGGGTAATTTTGGGGGAAAGAAAGAGGGGGGGGGGGGGTTAGGGCAGAAATCGGCAGTCTTAAAACTCTAAAGATAAATGCTTGGGATGATTATATACAAAATTTAAAAAAAAATTTTTTTTTTGGTAGGGTCATTTAGGGGGCGAAGGGGAAGGAGGGGGTTGGGGCAGAGTAGTACCAGGTTTCGTCTCAGCTTCGTCATTAAAGGTTAAAAGTGTTATTTTTAAGGAATGTAGGCTTAAGTAAAACAATTTGTTAAATTTTTATGCTATTTTTGCCTATAATAACGCCCACTGAAGTAGGCGGGGTCAAAAAATATTTTTATTTTATTTAATGGCTCCAATTTTAAGGCGTTGGACCATATTTGACATAAAAATATATCATTTGCTTAACAAAATAAACAAAAAAACTTTAAAAATTATGTTGTTTTTTCTGGGTTGGTTTAGTTCTTCTTAGGGGAACTTTTTTCCCTCTTGCCCGATTTAGCCCATCTTCGAACTTAACCTGCTCTAAGTTTTAAAATATATTTATGCCAAATTTCAAGACTCTAGCTCTTTTCGTTTGGACTGAATCGTGATTTCCACAGACGGACGGACGGACGGACATGCTCAGTTCGTCTTAGATTTCATCACTGATCAAGAATATATATACTTTATGGGGTCTGAGATGGATATTTCGATGCGTTACAAACGGAATGACAAAGTGAATATACCCTCCAAATTCTTTTTTGGAGGGTATAAAAATTGTAAAAACAAGTAAAAACGTTATATTCGACCGGGTCGAATTTTAAATACCCTCCAAATATTTAGTAAGTGAATTTGATATATTTAACTTGGTGGGACAGAGTTCCTTTATATAATATCGTACGTCAACGCCCACTGAAGGGGGCGGGGTTCAAAAATATACAATATCATGTTTTCCACAGACGAACGTATGGGCATTGCTAGACCGTCTTAGACTTCATCACAATTCTCTTTGGAGGCTATAAAAACTGTATTTTGGCGGGGTCGCTCTGGCGAGGGCTGTGGGGGAAACATTTCACCTTTGTCATAAAACTCTAAAAATAAATGCTTGGGATAATTATATACAAAATTAAAATTTCTTTCTTTTTGATACGGTCATTTAAAGGGCGAAGGGGGAGAGGGGGTAGGGCAGAAACAGATACACATAAAACTGTAAAAATAATTGCTTGGGATGATTATACACAAAATAAAAATAAATTTATATTTATTTTTAATAGGGTCATTTAGCGGGCAAAGGGGGAGGAGGGGGTAGGCCAGCAACAGGCAGTCATAAAACTCTAAAGATAAATGCTTTGGATGATTATATACAAAATTTAAAAAAAAAAAATTTTTTGGTAGGGTCATTTTAGGGGACAAAGGAAGAAGGGGGAGGGGGCTAGGGCAGAAATCGGCAGTCATAAAAGTCTAAAGATAAATGCTTGGGATGATTATATACAAAATTTAAAAAAAAAATTTTTTTTGGTAGGGTCATTCAGGTGGCAAAGGAAAAGGGGGGGGGGGGGGGGGTAGGGCAGAAATCGGCAGTCCTAAAACTCTAAAGATAAATGCTTGGGATGATTATATGTATACAAAATTTAAAAAAACATATTTTTTTTTGGTAGGGTAATTTTGGTGGCAAAGAAAGAGGGGGGGGGGGGGGTAGGGCAGAAATCGGCAGTCATCAAACTCTAAAGATAAATGCTAGGGATGATTATATACAAAATTTAACAAAACATTTTTTTTTGGTAGGGTCATTTTGGGGGCAAAGAAAAAGGGGGGGGGGGGGTAGGGCAGAAATCGGCAGTCATAAAACTCTAAAGATACATGCTTGGGATGATTATATACAAAATTTAAAAAAAAAAATTTTTTTGGTAGGGTAATTTTGGGGGAAAGAGAGAGGGGGGGGGGGGGTAGGGCAGAAATCGGCAGTCATAAAACTCTAAAGATAAATACTTGGGATGATTATATACAAAATTTAAAAAAAAAATTTTTTTTGGTAGGGTAATTTTGGGGGAAAGAAAGAGGGGGGGAGGGGGGGGTAGGGCAGAATACGGCAGTCATAAAACTCTAAAGATAAATGCTTGGGATGATTATATACAAAATTTAAAAAAATTTTTTTTTTTTGGCAGGGTCATTTAGGGGGCAAAGGAAGAGGTGGGGAGGAGGGGGAGGTAGGGCAGACATCGGCAGTCATATAACTCTAAAGATAAATGCTTGGGATGATTATATACAAAATTTAAAAAAAATATTTTTTTTTGGTAGGGTCATTTAGGGGGCGAAGGGGAAGGAGGGGGTAGGGCAGAGTAGTACCAGGTTTCGTCTCAGCTTCGTCATTAAAGCTTAAAAGTGTTATTTTTAAGGAATGTAGGCTTAAGTAAAACAATTTGTTAAATTTTTATGCTATTTTTGCCTATAATAACGCCCACTAAAGTGGGCGGGGTCAAAAACTATTTTTATTTTATTTAATGGCTCCAAGTTTAAGGCGTTGGACCGCATTTGACATAAAAATATATCATTTGCTTAACAAAATAACCACAAAACTTTAAAAATTATGTTGTTTTTTCTGGGTTGGTTTAGTTCTTCTTAGGGGAACTTTTTTCCCTCTTGCCCGATTTAGCCCATCTTCGATCTTAACCTGCTCTAAGTTTTAAAATATATTTATGCCAAGTTTCAAGAGTCTCTTTTCGTTTGGACTGAATCGTGATTTCCACAGACGGACGGACATGCTCAGTTCGTCTTAGATTTCATCACTGATCTAGAATATACATATATCTTTATGGGGTCTGAGATAAATATTTCGATGCGTTACAAACGGAATGACAAAGTGAATATACCCTAAAAATTCTTTTTTGGAGGGTATAATAAAACAAATAAAAATCTGCCAGATGGCCTAATTTTCTACAACATGAGTGTGGAGCACCTGCCTTAATACTCAGCACCGAAGGGAGTAGGACTTTCAGTAATCGAGCAATACGGCACACGGGTAATTTATTGTTCAGGCACCGAAACAATATATATATATATATATATATATATATATATATATATATATATATATAAATATATACATGTATATGTATATATATGTATATATATATATATATATATATATATATATATATATATATATATATATATATATATATATGTATATATATATATATATATATATATATATATATATATATAGTATATATACCTATATATATGTATATATATATATATATATATATATATATATATATATATATACATATATATATATATATATATATATATATATATACATATATATAGACATTTGCATGTACTATGTGAATTTATGTATTGAAAAGCACTAAATAATTAAGGCTGATGACACAGTGGCCGCTAGAAGCGAAGCGAAGATAGAAGTGATAATAGTTGGTGCTATATCATGCTATAAGATGTCAGAGTGAAGTCTATATTGAACAAGGCGATTTCTTTTGTTTACATTAATTTGTTAGTGTTTTATATTTCAAATTTAACACACAAGCTTTTAATATTTTGTTTAATTAATTTTTATTTGGTTTTAACACACAAAAGTTTGTTAAATAATCACAATTTCACAAAGAAAAGGAATACACAAAAAGGAAAACAGAAAAATGTCAAGACAGAAAATCAAATGGGAAGAAGCTACGACGTGCAGGAAAGCATTACACAACCTGCTTTGTAGCACACACTCGCATCTAGCTTCGCTCGCACACTGACAGTCCAACCTAAATTACGACGCAAAGCGCAACGTAATTTAACGCTTAGCTTTTACGCTGAAATGAGTAACTTAAATTAGAGCGTTAACGTTGCCCCATAATCAGTAATGTTTACTCACTTTGATTGATAAAAACTCTAATAAGAAATAGAGATGAACACGCTAAATTGACCTAAAAGTAGCTAAAGTTACATCACTTAACTCTTCAACAAAGTAAACAAGAGTGCTTTTGCAACAAACTTCACTTCTTTACGCGCTGTCAAAATTGGATTGTCCAATTGCAAAGCGCTGGCGCCGCGTTATTTCGGTTGGTCTCATACATTTTGTATGCACAGTAAAAAGTTTTAGTTTAATTTTAACACCAAGCCGGTGTGTATATATAACAATCCCTAAAAAGTGTTAAATGTATTCCATTATGGTATACTTTTAACCCTGGAACGTCATCCTTATTTTACATACACTAACGTCATCCTTCGTCATTTTGACTACGGCATACTTCAAGAGACTATAAAAACATTCGTGAGCATAAATGGATACCAAAATAATTTTCTTATGTATTAATAGACACTTTTTAATGAATATTTAAAGAATATCATTTATTTGTTTTTCAACATTTAATAAAAACTTAACATTTCATAGCATTCCTTCAATTGGCATAGATTTTGAAACAAGTAATAACAAAACATAAAAAAAAGTAACATAAGACAATTTTTTTTAATTCAGTCTTTAATTTTCTTAAAGTATAAGTATTAAACTAAAAAAAAAACATTAGATTTGAGATTATATACTTTATATAAAGCACGAGTCACAAACTTCAATTTTGTGCTCGCCACACAGCCTATTTTGGCACTTTGCACAAACAACATTTGTCATTCTTCTTTTTGAAGAAGGGCACAATGCACATATCTTTATTTTTCCAGTTTGATTTTGTGTAGAAGTTTTCTCGGAATCTGTGGAGTTATTTATTTGCAGCTGATTTTGTATGCCTTTTCTGAGATTAGACGTTATTGTCGGCATTTCAAGCCTGTCTGCCATCTGATTTTTTACGAGTCCTGAAAACAGGTTTTTTATAAAATTGATGCGAGTTAGAGGCTTTTTATCATCTTGAAGCATATTGTGCGCATAAATTATATATGAGTTAATAAATGATATGTTTAAAATTCCGAAAGATTGACGTAACGGCCAACTGCTTGTTTTCCTTGAACAGCTCATAACACTGCAAATATGGTCGAATGCATTAACTCCTCCTTTCGTACTATTGTAAAATTTCACCATGCTGGGTTTATTTGTTTTGAGATGTATAGTACCCTGTTCATTACAAGCCATGCTTGGCTTGGGCTTACAAGACAACAGGGTTAAATTATGGTCGTTTGATGTGGTGGTATTTCCAAGGGATTCTTCTTGATCAACTTCAATGTCAGAACCTATTTCACTGAGATCGCTTTCAAAATCATCGTTGTCGTCAGCCCTGGAGAGAAACTGGTCAATTTGTTCATCAATGAGAGATCGCTGATTTGCCATTTCAGAAAAAACAAACAAAATTTTTCATAAAAAAAATACACGGAAGAAACCTGAAAGTTACACAAAAGTCATCCTTCGTCATTTTGACTACGAAAAAAAATTAAAAGCAAAAAAACAAACACTTACAATGTACGCAGATCTCTGAAATTTTACACTCAACAACAGCTTGCGAGCGACTAACGCTATACAAAATCTGAGAACAAAACATATATAACAAAATGGTTTTAATTTAAAAATAAAATCTTCCGTCGTCATATTGACGAAGGATGACGTTCTAGGGTTAAAGAGATTGAAAAAGAGGCAGTGAGAGAGAGTTTCGTTTTGAGAACATAAAAATAACACCATTATGTATTACAATTTATTATTTTTTGGTGTTAAAATAAAACCAAATTATTTACATTCAATACGTAACTAGGCATTAATTTAATACCCTATGGAATAGGTTTTACACCAGACCAAGAATTGGATTAATACCATTAGGAATATATTGTATTCTTAAATAGGTGTTGTTTTTAATACCCAACGGAATGAATTGTATACTAATCGGGTGTTGCTATTAATCCAGGCAGGGCTAAAATTAACACCCTGTACGTGTTATTTTCAATACCCAATGGAATATATTTTCCACTTAACTGGTGTTGCTTTTAACCTAGGAAGGTCTAAAAGTATCACCCTTTTTTATAAAATTTCACTGAAAATAAATGAAAAAACTTTAGTTTTATGTTTAATAATTTGAGTTTATATTTTTATATTTATTGAAGTATTTTAATTCATTTTTTATAAAATCTTTATTTTTTATATAACAAACAAAAACAATATACTTATTTTTCTATAAGATATAGTAAAAGCGATGTTTTTTTTTTAACAAATTACCTCTTCGAAAGTTATAAAGCTGTTGACTGATTTACTGATTTTAGCTTTTTTTGTATCTCGTCTAGCAGCGGTAGAAGGAAGCAATTTTAAAAGATTTAAAAACGGTAATACGTCAATGGGCCACTCAGATGGACCTTCGAAGCTTTGTCCGTCAGCCTCATCTGAAAATTAATCTATAAACTGCATATATTTCGGCCAATTATCAAGCAGTTCTTTCGATTTTGTGCCGTAACGAAGCTCAAAATCAAATAAAATCTGTAATGATAAAGATAATGAATTAAATATTATGTTTTTGAAGATTTCAAAAAATTCATTACCAATGACGAATCATACAAAAATATGAGAAAGGCCTGCAATACATTTATGTCAGCTTTACAATATCTGATACGTGTTTGCAACGTTTGTTGCAGCTTTTCCTTTATTATCAGCTGATCACCAACTAAGCAGTTTTGGAAAAAAATTAGGTCTTCTTGACTAATTTCAATGCTATCATCATCACTTTCACTATCACTTTCTAGGTTCTTTTCTGCTGCTGTTAACTTGCGTCGCTTCGAGTTAAAGTTTTTTAATTTAGCAACTAAATAGCCAGTATTAGCTGCCGGGTTAAAAAATAGATCCTAAGACCATAACACAAATAAAATAATGTAAATAATTTAAACTAAAATCACACTTTGTATATAATGTAATGCTTACAATGCCACCACATTTGCTGTTTTCAACTTTAAAACATGGCAACAAACATACAACAGCTTCAGCTAATGCAATCTTGTCTTCTCTAATTGCCACTTCGTTTGCGCAAAAAGTTTGTAGCTTCTCGTACCAGACATCGTCGTGAACTATCGCTTAGTGCTTTTTTAGCTTCATACTCACTAAACAAAGCACCGAAATCACCATTTTTTAAGTAACACTCTAATTCCTGTAATACTTCTTTGATAATAAAACACTAATGGAATTAAACGATTTGAACTTACCTTCTTTAAATTCACCTGGCTTGTTGCTTCTGTTTCGTCGAAGCAGAACTCTATAAAAAAACAGCTACACGATTTGTATTGCTTAATTATTAGTGGCAGGTCATCAAAATCAATTGTGGCACCGTCGCGATCTTTGAACATAAGTTCTCTGCCTTCTACGTTTATGCCTAGCTTATCAATAACTAAAATCCAAAAAAACACCGTATTTTAAAATATTTAGTTTATTAGGACTTGTAGTCAATACTCACTTGAAATTATAATGCCATTAGATGTGAATTCCTCACTTTCTGGTTCCACAATTTGCACAAAATAAAATTTTTCACCACTTTTAACTTTAATGAACATTGTTAAACTTTTCTTTTCAATGACTTTGCTTGTTTTAAACCGCATGGGGGTAAAATAGGCAATTATTGTAACAAAGAGAGAGATTTAATACTTTTTCTGGTGTTATTTTTAAACCAAAACAAGCATTTTCATGAGAGAGGCACATTTTTACAGCTGTTTTTAATACCTTGTTTGGTGTTGTTTTTAAACTTTACAGAATGAAATTGTTGCAAGAGAGAAATTTAAGTCTTTTTTGGCATTAAAATAAAACCGAAAGTATTAAAACAAAACAAAAAAAAAAAACAATGCCTGCTTCGGTGTTCTTTTTAAACTAGCAAGAATTGTTTTTTTTTTCTCTTGAAAATATTTAATTACAATTTTGGTGTTATTTCTATTCCAAATAGACATTAAAAAACTTTTAAATTTCTCCTGGTGTTAAAACAATTCCCACAAGTATTACAATTTATACCACATGGTTTTAGATATAAACTCTTTCGGAATTAATTACAAATTTAATACCAAAGTAGTTTAAAATTAACACTGCTAAGTTTTAAAATTAAACCACGACTTTTTACTGTGTGGGCATGAGAAATTTTGACAGCCATACAAGGCTTTGCGTCGTAATTTAGGTTGGTCTGTAACATCATCTGAGCGATCACATTAAAAACCACAGGCGGTCGTTTGTAGCACATTGTAGCGCCATCTTATATTATAGCTTCTAGCGGCCACTCTATCATCAGCCTAACACTTACAAAATCAACATAATAAAAACAAGTAAAAACGTTATATTCGAGCGGGTGGAATCTTAAAAGCCCTACAAATACTTAGTAAGTAAATTTAATATATTTAACTTTCTGGGAAAGAGTTCCTTTAAGCCAGAGTCATTCCAGGAAATCTCTCTGAGTAAATTGCGTGAAGAGTTGCCAAATATAGTATAAAATATTAATTTTGTACGAGAAAGTATTAATTTTGCATATAATAAATATTTGGCAATCTCTTCGAGGGCACAAATACGTCATCAAACGGTAAATCATGCGCAAGGCGTCATCTTTATTTTATCATTCTTGGAAATACGTACTTCCTACTGAGCATGCCTGATATAGATAAACTGACTATCCCACTACAAAGAAGCATACATATGGACAATGTTTAGTAGACGATAGACGATGGAGAGATTTCCAATTTACTCAGAGAGATTTCCAACGAGCAAATTAAATCGGATTTATGAAAGTGCAAGTTTTGTGTTATACATACATATATTATAATGAATTGTGTTATATTTTAAAATAATTATAAAATAAGCTAAAGTGTAAAAAACTCATTAAAACTTGATTTTTAAAGCTCATAAACTGTAAATAAAAAACCTAAATTAAAGAGAACAGAGAACAAAAAGAGCAAACATGAAATGTGCAGTGGGCAATTGCAAACAAAGTAACAGCAAAAAACCAAGTGAGAAATGATTGTGCTAAAATATAATATTGTTATCAAAATTTTTTTTGTTTTCAAAAAGTTGTGTCATTTTATAGTTTTACAAGAGATGAAGCTCAAAGGAAGTTATTGCTGATATTTTACAAGCAAAATAAATTGTTTTGAATGGGGAAATAAGAAAAATAATTAGCAATTGGGTTCAATATTTATATAAAATAACTATAAATTAACAATTACAAATAAAAAAAAGTGGAAAATAAAATAATTTTTTAAAATTGTTTATTATCAAACAAATTTAATTTGAAAAATCGCAATTTGCCTCACTGTCATAATATAATAGCTCTCCAGCTGAATTTTATTAGCCAATCAGAACACATATTGAATGACGTCAGAGTTCCATCATGCGCAGAAAAGTATTTTTATTTCAGCTTGTTGGCGTAATCTTTATTTTATCATTCTTGCGTATTCCCACTCGAAGTCACACGTATTTTTATTCTCTTTTTCTTATTTTCTCTGAGAAAATTTTTTTCTCATTTTACGCATACACAATGGGAGATATTCCGCACGTTGTATGAAATATTGTTTTATGTGAAAGAATGAAAAATAAAATGCATTTTTCTATAGAAAATAATTATAAATTTTTTTATAGAAAAAATAGATTTTCAATAAAAAAATTTTTTCGGTTTGACTTTTCCTTGCCTTATTTATTATGTTAATATTGCATCGAAATTTATAAGAATTAACAGTCATAACGAATACAGAGTGAATATTAAAGAAGTTAGGGGAGACTACAACTCATTTTTTTACAGAAAATTTGTAAGATGCTGATATTTCTAAAAAAAAAAATTGAAACTACAATGAATTCATTTTAGATAAAATTAATTCATGTAACATTAAAAAAATATATACAAACCTCCGCCTAACATGTACATTCCTCGCCGGGATTTTTTGTTTTAAATTGCTAGAGTTAGAATTCACAATGAAAATAAATTTGCATGCAAATATTTAATGAAAACGTTTTCAAACAATATCCTCAGGATCTGTAAGTAGAAGCGAAGAAGAACATATAAATAATGTTAAATTCTAGCTGTTGTAGGAGTACTTGAGCCAGCTGCTACGCACAAGTCGGTGACATGATTTCCTGATTCACGTGGTATACTCTAAAATTACAAATTTCTTTCAATAAAAATTATTAGCTAATTATGAATGCTTTACCAACATTAACGTGTACATATCGGCAGATAGATAGGGACTAAAGTACTGAATCAGTGCACGATATCTAATCTTTGTATACAAATTATTGACATATGGGGCAATATTCATATCAATATCTCTCAGTTGTGGTTCCAACTCTAGGAATAGCTTAAATGAGCTTGAGGAGATTACATTTTTTTTGCAGTTCCTGGCGATCGAATGTGGCGAGAGCACAAGGTACTTCGTACATAGTGACATTATGGGGTGAAATCATTTCGGGAAAATCACAATGATCGAAATTACCAAAAAAAAATGTTTGGCAGCCGATTTGTATATTTGGGTTTGTAATTCAGCGAAGCCAGCTGCACATTTTAGACGCGTCAGAACAGCCTTAAACAACAAAGTTAATTATATACGTAATTCTTTTTAGCCTTTTTCTCACCTGGTTTGCATCCTTGGATCACTCGTTAAAATCACGTGTACTCTCTGCTTTAGACACGTAGCTCAGTACGTGTGACCAATTTTGCAAATACAGCGATACTTTAATGCCTTTTAAACAATTAACTAACCACTTCTTTGCCACTGGTGCAATAACCTCTTGCACGGCAATAGCATTTAAGCACATTGGACAAATCCCCGCAGCTTAGATAGTGTTCGCCCAAATCATCGTGACCTCGCCGTATACTTTCCTTGATGGAACTTAATTTAAAGTTCTTCAGGTCCGAGTCAAGTTTTTCCAATTTTAGTGCAGCTTTTTTGCTCTTAGCCTCTACCCAGTTTTGATCGAATACCGGTAATTCAAGGGCCTGGGCGGCCAAAGCCGGCTATGCAGCTATATGCGGCATCTCCGCCGGCTGCGCCAACAGCAGTACTGCTGACATACACATCAAGAGCTTTTTATGCAACACTTGATTCATGGTTACATTGCAATTGGTCATGTCATAATTTTAGCCATTTTTAAAGCTTCCAAGCGCAACGAAGGACACACATCAGACACAAAAATTAGCCAATACAAGCGGGCCAAGCCCACATAAGAATTTGCGTAGACTTCCAAATCCAAAGTGGGATTCTCAACAACTAATTGATGTTCTTCATTATTGTCGTTGTCCCCCATTGGGGCATCTACTTTTATTAATCTTGTGGACATACACCTCATTTCCATTAATTTTTTTTAGTTTAAAATTTAATGTTTTTCACAACAATGAATAGAACTAATTTTGTTCACATAAGATTTTATTTTATTTAACAAAGATTTTATTTTATTTGACATTGTGTTTCACAAAAAAGTTGCTTTGTTGTAATGAATTCGCTTTGCATATACCTGATAATTGTCAGGTATATGCAAAGCGTATTCTTTACAACAATGAAATTTTTAATTTTAGAGTATACCATGTGAATCAGGAAATCATGTCACCGACTTGTGCGTGGAGGCTGTTCCAAGTACTCCTACAACAACTACAATTTAAAATTATTTATATGTTCTTCGTTCGCTTCTACTTACAGATCTTGAGGATATTGTTTGAAAACATTTTCATTAAATATTTGCATACAAATTTATTTTCATTGTGAATTCTAGCTCTAGCAATTTAAAAAAAATCCCATTTTTGAAAACAAAAAAAATATATGCATTTAGTGTCGTTGGACAATAGGTCTTCTAAATTAAAAAGTCTGATATCATTTGAAGGCTTCACTTTGTATTGCGGATGTGTTCGTGCTTTGAAATAATATATATTTTATCATATTTTTTCATTCAAAAATTCAGCTCCTTTGTGAAAAGTACGATTGTTTTGTTGCATTATGCGTACTCTTCGTTCATTGGGGTAAAATTTAAACTGTATTTCTAAATTTATTTTAAAAATTACACACAACCAAAACAGATAGTAAAAAGAAAACATAAAATTGCGGCGAATTCCACAAATTTTGACAATCTAATCACTGTCACCTGTGCTGATGCATATACCTGTTTATTGTACCATGCCCAGTTCATGAAACAACTGTTTGAAGAGAACTCACACATATTCTTATGCTCTTTCATTTAGTCGTTGATGATAAGTCGACAAGGGCACATGTTTAGCGGATGCCTTATTAGCAGGTATCGGCGAACACATACAACTTCATTGTAAGTTTGATGAGTGAGAGAAAATAAAATTTTTCTCCATACACTTTTTTCATAAACACAACAACGACAATAGCAACAAAAGCAAGGTATTTTTTCATAAACATACAACAACGACAATAACAACATCTCCATTGAAAGTTCGTACGAGAATGAGAGTAACTATATGTACTCAGTAAAAGCATGCAACCCGCCGCCGACTTCTGCTTATTACTTTTTTCAGGTTCACACTCAAAAAATGTTGCGTGGTCATTCAATGTAATGCTTGTCACAAAAGTATTAAATTAGAATCGTTTATAATAAGATTCATAATTGCAATCTTTTTTTCGAGTGAATTATATAATTAAGTTGTTTTGCAGAATATAACATAAATATCATATTAACATCTTTTACTTTTATTGTGTTTATGAATAATTTAGTATTTTAATTTGAAATTTAGAAAATTAAATTGAATTATTTTATTTAAAACTATCCCTTTCGGACCCAGCATACACAATTGTGCGATGTGGATTAAAAAAATTCTAGGAAGCAAACTTTTTATTTCTTGAATAAACATCCAAAAGCAGTAGCTGTGTTAGGTGTTTTTTCAATTATAAAAAATTAGAACAAGTGCAAAGTTTTAGCAAAGAATATATGCAAACCAGTTTCCTTAGTGTACTCGGAGTGAGAAGAAGTATGTCGCTTGGTAAGTACAAAAACAAGAGAGAGCAAAAGTATTTTGTTTCTGATGAGAGTGATTTTGAGTACCCAATAGTTTATAAAATAGTGATCGAAAGTGATAAATTTAAAATATAAAGTTTTGTCAAGTGTTAAATGGAACTAAAACTCAGATAACACAATCGTGTTTCACGGTCACAAATTGACATTTCGTTGCAAACTCACATTTGTGTTACCTAAATTGTATAGGTAAGAAATTGAATTTATCCACGGATGCAGACCTGCAAAGAATTCTGAATATTCTTGAAAATTCAGAAGATGATTTTTCCTCTGATGATGAGTACCGCGATGCTGCTTGGAAACCTAATTATTCTCGTCTTAACAGTGCTAATATGGATTATAGCTCATCCGAGGACGAAGTTGAAGATGGTAAACGATTATTTCTTTTAATATTTTGTATCTGATATTATTTTTTAATTCTCTTAGGAAATCTGGCTAATATTGCTGATGATGTCCCATTGTTAACCATTCCATCTGCGTCGCAAACATTCTTAGGCGGATCTGAGAGAGGTAAAAGATTCTAATGCAACTATGCTTACATGTATTTGAACATCAATTTAAATTTTTTTAGAGTCAGCTGCTCAAGCAATAATAAATACCACTTCAAACAAGGCACGAGAAGACATATGGAAACAAAAGGGGTTTCCAGTTCATACCATTCCAACGGTATATAGCTGTCAAAATGCTGTTCAACTACGATCGCCTTACGAGTATTTTTCAAGATATTTTGTAGAAAGCCATTATGAAGAAACTGTGCACTATACAAAAATATATGCTCTAGCAACTACCGGGAAAGAGATGAACCTCATAAAAGCCGATATAAAAAATTTTTACGGCTGCGCTATAACCATGGGTTGCCTAAATTATCCACAGGTATACATGTACTGGTCAAAGGACTTTAGAAATGAACTTATATCTAGCACAATGTCGAGAAACAAGTTCTTTAAGTTGAGAAATATGATTCACTTTGCTGATAATCAAATGCCCAATGCAACGAACAAGCTTTGGAGAGTTCAACCAGTGATTGATCTAGTAAGGAATCGGTGCAATCAGTTAGCTACCGAAGTTACGTCCTATTCTATAGATGAGCAAATGGTGCCTTTCACCGGCAGATGTCCAGCTAGGCAGGTAATACGATCAAAGCCACGACCGGTGGGTTTGAAAAATCTTGTTTGTGCCACATCCGAAGGATTAGTTGTTGACTTCGAAATGTTTCAAGGAGCTGGCACATTTCCTGATAGTGGACTGGGCCATGGACCATCAATTGTACTTAGGTTAACCAAGTTCCTACCCAAAGGTAGTTTTCTGTATTTTGATAGATTTTTTACGACGATACCTCTATTGATAAAACTTGAAGAGAATGGTTTTAAAGCAACTGGAACTATTATGGGAAATCGGTTAGGTAAAAGAGTTAACTTTCCGCCAGACAAACAAATGGAACGTGGTAGTATGACTCAATTCGTTAAAGACGACAAAGTTGCTGTTGTGAAGTGGTGTGACACAAAGTGTGTAACGATTGCTTCAACTGCATGTGGAAAGGACCCGATTGGCGAAGTAGAACGTTGGATAAAAGCTAAAAAATGTCGTTTGCCTGTCCCTATACCTGCGGTAGTTGAATTGTACAATTTAAAAATGGGTGGTGTGGATACAGCAGATCAAATGATGGAATACTACCGCATCAGCATGAAGACTAGGAAATGGCCAGTCAAAGTTTTTTTTCATTATCTTGACATGGCGATATACAACAGCTGGATGGAATACAGAAATGATGCAAGAATAGTTTGTGTTCCGAAGAAAAATATAAAAACATTCCTCACTTTCAAGTTAGAAATAGGAGAAGTGCTAGCTAAGTTCAAAGAAGCTCCTCCAGAAATAGCTGAACCTTTTGAGTTACCTCATGAGTTCCACGGAACAAAGTTCCGTCCTCACAATGCTCCAGATGATATAAGATACGATCGTTATGACCATTGGCCGCAATTTGTAGATGGAACTGCAAAAAGATGTCGGAACACCTCCTGTGAAAGCAGAACAAGGGCAATATGTCAAAAGTGCAAAATAAGTTTGTGTGTTGCGAAAGACAAGGACTGTTTTAAGGAATACCATACCAAACGTTAATTTCAGTTTTTAATGAATCATAAAGTTCCTGTACTTTAGTCATAAGTTTATAAAAAAAATGTTTGTTATATAATTATATTTTTCAAGTTTTATTGAATTTATTTTTCTTTTTTTTAGCTATCTATACGCAAAATTTTTTAGTGTTTAACTTATTTACTTGATTTTTGTTTTGTTTTGTTATTGAACTAATTTATTTTAACTTTTAAGTTGAATAAAATTGAAATACAATGAATCCTTTTTATTAAAATATGAAATTTATTTTACCACTAAACGGCCAAGGTACACAATTGTGCTTGATCCCTTTCCAAAAATAATAACTATTTTACATGTAAATGGCCAACATACACAAACGTGTCAGGTCCTTTTTCAAAAATCCATTTATGTAAAAAAATTTTAAAAAATAAATTTTAAACGTCTTTAAAAAGAAAAATTTTAAATCTTTACTTTTGTGAAAATAAGAGCATATTTTCATGATGGGTCTGAAAGGGCTATGTATATTAATATGTTTGGTTTTTTATATGAATATAATTATTCTGTTTTTCAATCTCTTACTAACATTATAATTTGGTTGTAAATAAATCATTTCTCTCAATTTGTTTTTTCCCTCTTACTCACTAATACACAACAAAACATTTTTTGGACATCCTGGTGTAATGCATGTGTTTGCGCCTGCGTATTAGAAAGTGTTAGTGTAAGTGTGTTGATTGTTGATGAATTTTTGTTTGTGTCAATATTTTCATCTCCTTGATAAATTAATATTATAATTATCCCAAAAAAAATTAAAGTTAAAAAGAATCGTAAATGTTGCCGGAACAAAATGCATATAAAATTAAATGAAAATACTCATTGAAGAGTATTGAAAATGATAAAATATTAATTGTTTTCAGTAATTAATTGGTTGACTTTTATTTAAGGAATAATCCAATAATGTGTATACGAATTATATATATATATATATATATATATTATATATATATATATATATATATATATATATATATGTATATATATATATATATATATATATATATATATATATATACATATATATATATATATATATATATATATATATATATATATATATACATACTTATAGTAATAGGTACGTTCAGTTAACGCTTATGACAGATGTCTATATTTTAGTACTTAACAATGTACAGGGTTGTGATTATGTTATATTTACTAAATACACCACAATACCCCCTACATAATATGTTTTCATATACTTAAATATGTACGTATTAATGAATTACTTATCTTTTCTAGGTCTTAAATTATATATAACCTTAGGAGAATTCATTGGTAAAATATTATTCTGTTCAATTTTGTTATTATCAGTATCGCTGTTGCCATTAAGTTTTTGCAGCGGATCAAGCAGTACACTAGGAATAGTTTGTTCATTCTGACTTTTACATAAAATTATTTGATTTGCGTGTCTCTTCCACGACTTACTATTTTTAGTATAAACAATATAAGTTTGTGTGCCAATTTGCTGTAAAATTTTTGCTTTTATCCAAGATACTTTTTCAGCAACAGAATAATCTTTTACCATTACAATATCGTTTATTTTAAAAGTATTGTTTTTATTTCCTTTGTATTTTGTTTTTAGGTTATTTTGATTTTACGCTAAACTTTCCTGTATTTCTTCTGAAGTTTTTGCGTTAACCATTCTTTTTGGATTTATCAAATCTAAACGATTTCTTAGTTTTCTTTCATTAAACATTAGAAATGCTGGCGAAACTCCTGTGCTAGAATGTATTGTATTGTATTTTTGTAATCTAATAAAAATCTACATAATACGTCGATGAATCCTGACAATGGTACGTTACATAAATTTCATTTTAGGGCCGTTTGTATTGTTTTTACCGCATTTTCCGTTGGTAGCAGGATGGCCTACAGGCGTAGTGATCAGCTCAATTCCATTGTTATCGGCAAATTCTCTAAAATCTCTCGATACAAAAGCAGTGCCGTTATCGGAGACAATGGACTTTGGTAAACCGAATCGAGCAAATAGCTCCTTTAAGATGGATATGACGCGCGACTGGTTGTGTTCCTCCCCATATCGATACATTCAACCCATTTACTTGAGCTGTCCACCACTACTAGACACCAACGATTTAAAAAAGGCCCAAAAAAATCAATGTGGATTCCAGACCATACTTCCTGAGTCCTTTCCCAAGGAATTAATTCCTGACGGGACGGGGTAGCGCGTGTTTCTAAACACGGTATGCACTCTTTTACTATATTTTCTAAATCTGTCGTTTGATTTGGCCACCAGCAACACTCTAGCCATGGCCTTCATTTTGACAATTCCCATGTGAGTGTGATGCAAATAATTAACAACTTGACTTTGCAGTTTATGGGGAATAACTAACCTATAGCCCCAAAATAAACATCCCGACTCTTCCGATAATTCAAATCTCCTTTGAAAAAATGGCTTTAAATTTGGATTGGTACATTTTTCTGGCCATCCGTTTTTTATCATCCCTTTCACCCTTTCTAAAATTCTATCTAGTTTTGTTTCTAGCTGAACTGCCTCAAAATTCAATATTTTGCTTTCATTTGTTATTTGGTGCACATAATTTATATAAACCTCGTCTGGCAAATTAAAAGTATTCTTGATAGTTTCTTGTGGCACTCTAGAAAAATAATCCGCTATATTATGGTTAGATTTTACATATTCAATTTCGAACTGGTATCCTGACAAAATTAGAGCAATGCGCTGTAACCTATTGGACGCCAACGCCGGGATACCTTTTTTTGGACCAAAAATATGCTGAAGCGGTTTATTGTCTGTTACCAGAATAAAATGCCGACCGTACAGGTATTGATGAAATTTTGTAACTCCGAAGAGAATAGCAATAGCTTCACGATCGAGTTGAGAATATCTTTTTTCCGTTTCAGTTAGTGTCCTGGAAGCAAACTCAATTGGCTTTTCTATGCCATTTTCATTAATCTGTGACAACACCGCCCCGAGACCCACTGGGCTTGCATCTACTATAAGCTTTGTCTTGAAATCTGAATTGAAGTGTGCTAAGCAATTGTTTGAGGCTAACAATTCTTTTAACTCATCTACTAATTTACTGCAGTCGCAGGACCAATTAAACGCTGTATTATCTTTTAATAAACAATGTCTGGTAAAAATTGCCTATAAAAGTTAACCAGTCCCAAAAATGCCTGCAGTTCCTTAACTGAACTTGGATACGGAATTCTATCTATTTCCCCTGCCTTTTCGGGGTCAACGTGTAGCCCTTCCTTATCTATGATGTGACCTAGATACCTAATTCTCTTACAGAAAAATTCACATTTTTCCTGTGCTAATTTAAACCCCGATTCTGACAATAAGCGAAGAACTTTTTCTACCCGCTCGACATGCAATTTCCTATTTGGTGCACTAATTAGGATGTCGTCGAGAAATACGACTACTCCTTCTAATCCCAATAGCAAGGAGTCCATTATTTTTTGAAAAATTGCTGGCGCGGGGGGCCAATCCGTAAACTAACCGCGTATATTGGTAAAGGCCTCTTGAAGTTGAAATGGTTGTGTATTTTCGCGAAGCTTGATCAAGATCTATTTGCTGATAAGCCATACTAAGGTCGAGCTTTGTAAACTCCTGCCCGCCATAAAACTTAGAAAATATCTCCTCAATCCGAGGTAATGGGTACTTTTCCACTAGCATACATTTGTTTAAGGTGACTTTAAAGTCTCCGCAAATACGAATACCTCCATTTTTTTTAAAATTGGGACAATTGGCGTACCCCAGTCACTATAATCGACGGGTTCTAATACTCCCATCGATACTAACCTACCAATTTCTCTTTCTACCTTCTCTTTGATAGCTAATGGAACAGGACGAGGTCTAAAAAAAATTGGTGTAACATCTTCTTTTAATTTCAGTGTAACCTTACTGCTTTTAAAAAGTCAAAGACTACCATCGAACAGTGAATCAAATTTTCTTAAAATGTATATTTTTTCATTAACACATTGGTGTGAAGCATAATTTAGTCTTGCAAAGTTAACTTGAAATACTTTCAAAAAATGTCTGCAAGTAGCGGTGGGCCGCCATTTTCAATAACCAAGAGTCAGCAACATATTAGTACTTTTTAAATTATACTCATTAAATTGTTCTTTAAACGTAAACTGTGAAATATCTAAAATCATTTCGACCATTTTCTGATCAATACTAATGTTTACCTTAATAGGACCATCTGCTTCGCTTAGCATCGAAAAAAGGTTTAAGCTGTCATCCGCCATAAAATTTACATCATTCGCCTTGCACATTTTCCTTAAGTGGCCCTGCTGCCTACATTGATTGCATCTATAGAATTTATATTTGCATTGTTTGCTCTGATGTCCCAGAAAACCACAAACTTCACATTGTTGTCTTTTTTGCACTTGCAGCTCCTTTTCCTGTTGGGGGTGTTCACTGTGTTGAAACTGCGATCGCACTGATTTATTTCCAAAATTTTTTTTAGACTCATTTTGTTGATCATGCTGCCATGCGGTTCTACCATTCTTTTTGCGAATATAGTTTATATCGTATTCGGTCTTAACCTCAACCTCGTATTGGTTTTTTATATATACAGCATTATTTGCAATTTCAACCGCTCTTTCGAATGTGAGCGATAGCGACTCTAAAAAAATCTTGTCTTTCGCTGGACCTCTTTCAAGTCCCATTACAAATATGTCTCGTAGTACTGTATATAAAATATTACCAAACTCGCATTGTGCGGCTAGCGTGCGTACCCTCACTGCCCATTCATTTGTAGTTTCCATCGGCGACTTACTCGCAGTATAAAATTTGAAGCGTTACGCAAATCCACATGATGGTGCTTTAAAATGCGCTTTCATCGCCTCTATGCATTCCAGGTATGTCGTCGCTGTTGCCTGTATTTTAGTTGAACTCAACAAATTTTCCAACAATATGTAAGAGCCTTCAGTGAGAGAGGTCAGAAAAATAGCTTTTTTCTTTTCATTCGCAGTCACATCATTTGCGATGAAAAACTGTTCCAATTGGCATTGGAAAACGTTCCACGTATTTGACAAATAATCAAACCTTGGTACTGTTAACCCAGCCATTTTAGTTTTTTGCTTCAACTCGTTTTCCTTCGTCGCCACTGTAATGGCTTTCGGTTGACTTTTATTTAAGGAATAATCCAATAATGTGTATACGAATTATATACATATATATATATATATACATACTTATAGTAATAGGTACGTTCAGTTAACGCTTATGACAGATGTCTATATTTTAGTACTTAACAATGTACAAGGTTGTGATTATGTTATCTTTACTAAATACACCACAATGTACTTATAAATATGCAATTTACATGAAGCCACTGTTAATTTTTTCAATTATTTTCAATAAGTTTTTTAATCAGGGACTTTTCAGAGGTTTCACTTCTACCGTGTGTGACTTTTACACACACAAAATTTTTTTATTTTTTTTTTATTTTATGGCTCCAATTTTAATGCGTTGAATTTTTTTTTACATAAAAATATATCAGTTGCTTAACAAAATTACAAAAAAAACAAGTAAAAACGTTATATACGACCGGGTCGAATCTTAAATACCCTCCAAATATTTAGTAAGTGAATTTGAAATGTTTAACTTGGTGGGACAGAGTTCCTTTATATAATATCGTACGTCAACGCCCACTAAAGGGGGCGGGGTTCAAAAATATGCAATATCATGCACAGACGAACGTATGGGCATTGCTAGACCGTCTTAGACTTCATCACAATTCTCTTTGGAGGCTATAAAAACTGTATTTGGCGGGGTCGCTCTGGCAAGGGCTGTGGGGGAAACATTTCACCTATGTCATTAAACTCTAAAAATAAATGCTTGGGATAATTATATACAAAATTAAAATTTCTTTTTTTTGATAGGGTCATTTAGCGGGCAAAGGGGGAGGAGGGGGTAGGGCAGCAACAGGCAGTCATAAAACTCTAAAGATAAATGCTTGGGATGATTATATACAAAATTTAAAAAAAATTTTTTTTTTGGTAGGGTCATTTAGGGGGCAAAGGAAGAAGCGGGGGGGGGTGCTAGGGCAGAAATCGGCAGTCATAAAACTATAAAGATAAATGCTTGGGATGATTATATACAAAATTTAAAAAAATTTTTTTTTTTTGGTAGGGTCATTTAGGGGGTGAAGGGGAAGGAGGGGGTAGGGGCAGAGTAGTACCAGGTTTCGTCTCAGCTTCGTCATTAAAGGTTAAAAGTGTTATTTTTAAGGAATGTAGGCTTAAGTAAAACAATTTGTTAAATTTTTATGCTATTTTTGCCTATAATAACGCCCACTGAAGTGGGCGGGGTCAAAAAATATTTTTATTTTATTTAATGGCTCCAATTTTAAGGCGTTGGACCATATTTGACATAAAAATATATCATTTGCTTAACAAAATAACCAAAAAACTTTAAAAATTATGTTGTTTTTTCTGGGTTGGTTTAGTTCTTCTTAGGGGAACTTTTTTCCCTCTTGCCCGATTTAGCCCATCTTCGAACTTAACCTGCTCTAAGTTTTAAAATATATTTATGCCAAATTTCAAGAGTCTAGCTCTTTTCGTTTGGACTGAATCGTGATTTCTACAGACGGACGGACGGACGGACATGCTCAGTTCGTCTTAGATTTCATCACTGATCAAGAATATATATACTTTATGGGGTCTGAGATGGATATTTCGATGCGTTACAAACGGAATGACAAAGTGTATATACCCTCCAAATTCTTTTTTGGAGGGTATAAAAAAGCAGTGTGAGTCCGATCACTAGGGAGATGTGTAAACATCTAGTAATGAAAAAGCAACTAATAAGCTGTTTACTGAAATGTAATGCATGTAGTTATTTTACAGCAATGGTTTTCGAGCTTCACAGCGATAGCACAATTATATATTAATGAAAATTAGTGGCTACTATTGCACACTAGATGGTGTTTATATGCAGCTGTGAAGTTTCTCTGTACTTCTTGTTGTCCGTATGAATGACAATTTCAAAGACGAAGAAGCCTTTTAGTTTGGCAAGTCTAGTTGTTTTGTTTTTCTTATTTTGCTTTGTTTTAGTAAATTTCTTCTTAAAAGTTCAAAAAATCTTTTTAAAAGTTATTAAAATTAAATGTTTTTGTACTAATTTTATTATTTGCTTTTATTTGCCTACGATAAAATAATGTACGACTACTAATATTGCACACTAGACTTATGTCCAACTAGCTCATTCGGTTTGTTTTGACAAGAACCTTTAATCAAACCTATGTTATTTAAATGGGTTTGATCGGAGGTTCTTCTCAAAACTGAACAAATAAGCTAGTTGGACACAAGTGTATTGCACACTAGGTGGTGTTGAGTATATTTCTATGCAGCTGTTAAGTTTGTCTGTAAGAAGTTGTCCGTATTATTACACTAAACACTCATATATACATAGGTCACACTGATTTGATCTTACTCTAAATTTGTGATTGTATTGTGAAAAATATTTTTACGTCCCAGCGTATAGATGTTTACACATCAAAAACTATAAAAAAAAATGTTGCTTGTTAGAGGTTGATTTAGTTCTCCTTAGGAGAACTTTTCCACGCTTGCCCGATTTAGCCAATTTCCTAACGTTACTTGTGCTATCCTTCAAGATATATTTATAACCAATTTCAAGAGTCTAGTTTTTTTCGTTGGACTGAATCGAGATTTCCACAGACGAACGGACGGACATGCTCAGATCGTCTTAGATTTTATCACTGATCAAGAATATGTATACTTTATGGAGTCTCAGATGAATATTTCGCTGCGTTACAAACGAAATGACAAAGTGAGTATATTCACTTTTGGAGGGTATAATAAGACAAAGTTGTTTGTGTATTTCATATTGCTTGTGCTGAGTGCTGTATGTGAGTATTAAAACACACAGCCTATAGCTAAGTGCTTTTACGAAAACAAATGAGTACGAAGCGCGTAGGGCTTGGGCAGTATTGCATTAGCGTTGCCAATTTAGCGCATTTCGCGCTAGATTTAGCGCATTTTAATAACCAAAAAGTCGCACTTATTATTCTAAGCGGATTTTTTGAAAAACACGCTAACTTAGCGCATTTATTTTTTACAATTGTTTCTAATAGCAGAATTCATTAAATAAAAATCCATTTACAAAGTTATCAACATTTGGCATTAATTTATTAAGCTTTCCTTTTTCTAATGCAGAGGTGGAAAAGTCTTTTAGTGCAATCAATTTTTTCAAATCGAAAATAAGAGGCAGAACGTCACTTAATACTATAAATTCATTAATTCACATAAAATATGGTCTAAAAATGGAAAATTCTTGCTGTGAAAACCCACATGACATATGCGCCAAAATTAATCATAATAATACTTATAAGAATTCGAACTATACACTAAAACTATTTTGTGGTAGGAACGTGAGCATGATTGAGTGAATGAAATTCTTGAAGATGAGCAGTTTTAACTGTGTTTTTAATAGATTCCATTCATTTGTTGTAATAGTATGTAATTGACCCATAGTGCTATACAGGCCAGCTGTTTAACACTGTTCTCATTTACATACAGTCTGGCATCTAGCTTTTATTTTAATTTCGTTGAGTTAATAAAGACATGCGAGTGGCTTTGAGCGTCACTCTTTAAACAACAGAACATGGTGTCAGAAGTGGCGGTCAGCAGAAAGAAAATTAATTAAAACTTTGAAAAATTAACCTAATTAAAAGAAGAGTACTTAAAAAAAGAAGTGTAAAAGTTTTACCATTGCAAGCAAAGAAAAAAAATTGCAAGCATAACTAAAATAAAAAACGGGTTGTAAAATAAAAGTATTACATATTCTGAAATCAAGTATTACTCTAAAATCAAAATGCCGTACGATATACAAGCGGAACCGGACAGTTTTTTTCAACAACAATAGCTCCGATTAATTTAATGTCCAACAACATGGCAGAGGAGTGGAAATTTTGGTTCACCCAATTTAAACTATTTCTAAGAGCATCCAATTTAGAAAACCAGTCGGATCAGCATAAGGTTGTATTGTTGCTGCACCACATGGAGATAGAACTCTTGTCGGCGTTTGCTTTGTGGTTGTATGTTTGCTGTTGTTGTATACATGCATTGCGTGATTGAGCCATTCGTCCCAGTTGGTACCATCTAGATTGACAAAATGTCTCAAAAATTTGGCTAAAGGTCGGTGAGCTCTTTCCAAGCCACCATTTGCTTGTGGGTGGTAAGGAGTGGTTAGCAGTTTCTTTATTCTTTGGGAATAAAGTATCTCGAAATTATTTCCTTCAAAAAAACTCGAGCTATTGTTAAGGCCTCTGCATCAGCTACTGCGGCGCATGCGAAAATTTTTGAAAAATCATCCTGAACCTGAAAGGTGACAATATACTTGTTTCCTCTGACGGATTCTGACAACGGTCATACAAGGTCCGAAAAAAAATTTTCAAAGGGTCTATTTGACGTGCTCGTTATTACCAATGGCATCTTTTCGACTTTTGACCATTTGTTCTTCTGGCATAGAGTGCACGTTGCTACATAGGTTTTGATTTGCTGGTACATACGGGCCCACTTGTATTGATTCCTGTTGCGGGAGTAAGTTTTGTATGTCCCTTGGTGTCCACCCAAAGGTGTATCATGAAACGTTTTTATTACCTTGTTAATATCTTCCACATTTGTCAAATAGACTGCCGTATTCTCTTGTTCCACGTCTTCACTCCTATTCACTTCATCCACAATCTCTTTAATATTTCCCTTTTTATATGCGTTTGCCTCTCGTGCCTTTGCCCTGGTAATTGCTCCTACACTCATTTTTTCCACTGGGAGACGACTAAGTGCGTCAGCGTTTTGGTTGATTTTCCCTGGCTTATACCGTATCTCCAAGTCATATTCTAAAAGTTTGAGTCTAAGACGACCCAATCTGCCTTCTTGATCCTTCAAATTGGCTATTCCTTTCAGAGGTTTATGATCTGCAAAAATGGTAAAATGTCTACCAAGCAAATATGGCCTACAAATCTTAGATGCCCACACGATGGCAAGGAACTCCTTCTCTATGGTAGAGTATCGTTTCTCCATATCACTTAGCACTCTGCTTGCGAAGTATATGGGTAAATCACAACCTGGCTCTCCTTGAGAAAGTATGGCTCCTAATGCCTCATTGCTAGCATCGGTAGTCAAAATAAATGGTTTTGTGAAATCAGGGTACCCCAACAGTGGAGGACTTGTTACTGCAGCTTTTAGTTTCTCCATTGCTTGTTGACACTCCTTTGTCCATTCAAATTTTGCGTTTTCCCTTAATAGTTTGTTCAATGGGAATGCAATTTCAGATGACCTTGGTATAAACTTTCTATAATAGTTGATAAGCCCCAAAAATTATTGTAGCTCCTTGACATTTCTGGGAAGCGGTATCTCTTTTACTGCTTTTGTCTTATGGGGACCGGTAATACTCCGTTTTCCGAACATTGATGTCCTAGATACTACCTCTCTTTGCAGGAAATCACATTTTTCAGGGTGCAATTTAAGGTTGTGTTTCCTT
Organism: Linnaemya tessellans; assembly: GCA_951800035.1. NCBI lineage: Eukaryota > Metazoa > Arthropoda > Insecta > Diptera > Tachinidae > Linnaemya > Linnaemya tessellans. The sequence goes on from OX637534.1 coordinate 53,949,708, forward strand.
AAAACGTCCAGTACTCTTTTAAGTCTTAACTGATGATCCTCTAGATTTCTCCCGTAGATTACTATATCGTCCAGATATACGAAACAGTCGATTCCCTGTAGACCCTTTAATATTGAATTCATTATCCTCTGAAACGTGGCTGGTGCCCCTGTCAATCCGAAAGGCATACTCGAAATGTCCCATGTTGGTGTTGAACACGGTTTTTTGCTTATCATTAGGGCTCATCAGAACTTGGTGGTACCCGCTTGCCAGATCTTGGGTAGAGAAGTATCGGCCGTAGCCAAGTTGGTCTAGGATCTCGTCAATTCTTGGTATGGGGAAACCCTGTTTTATTGTAGCCTCATTCAATTTCCTGAAATCCACTACCAAACCCCATTTTTTCTTTCCGTCCTTGCCTGCCTTTTTGGGTACTAGGTGTATTGGAGAGTTCCAAGGGGAAATACTAGGGGAGGTAATTCCATCTTCGATCATTTGGCCCACTGGTCTATTAATTTCATTTCGGTGGGCCTCAGGTAGTCTATACTGTTTAATATTAATTGGAGGTTGACTAGGATCAGTTGGTATTTTATGCCCAAGTGCACTTGTGAATGTGAGATTGTCCCCGGGTAGGTGAAATACATCGTCGTATGATTTTAAAATGGTCTCGATTGACACCCGCTCTTCCGAGTTCAGATCTGTCCTCAGATGAACCGTGTCTATTAGCAATCGGGTTCTATCTTTGTTGTAGGTGGATTCTACTATATTTATCGCTGCTGTCGGCGCTATCCGGAAGTTTAAAGGGTTGTCACAACTCAAAATTACTTTTTCCTTTATGTTCACAGCAAAGTCATTTGTGTTCAAAATTGGAACGAATGCTGTTCCCTCTCTGATCGACGTTAGAGACTTACCCACAAATACGCCTGGTGAAATTTCTACTTTGTTTACTATTATGCCTCCGCTAGCATTTTTAACTGCTACTGCCATAATTCCCTGAGATCGTCCTTTCACAAAAACATTATCTGCTATATATAACAGGGGATTTTCCGAAACTAGTGGTCAGGAAGCTATTTCTTTCTGGTTCTCAAAAAATTTTATGTTCTTGGTAATTGTATCGGTAATCGACTTATTCCACATCATATCTCTGCCCAATAAAACATCTGCGGGCAATATGCTACCCTTCGGTACTACGTGCATTTTCAAACGTAATCTGTATTCATATTTATGGTTCACCATTACAGTTCTTTTGGTACTTATGCTTCCCCCAAATGCTCCTGACAACGTCTTCCGCTCACTCTTGTTGATTTCTGTTGTTGCTGCCAAAGCTTCATTTTTTACTAGTGTGGTGTCTGCTCCTGAGTCCACCAATAATAATAGTTTCTCCTCTTTTGCTTCTTTGCAGGGGAAACTTATGTATGCATCGTTTATACCGTTTTTTCATTACTAGCAGTATCTCTTTTCAGACTCAGTTCCCTTGGGACTCTGAGTGATATGTGTTGCGGTTGCCACGTTTTGTTTCTTGCTCTCTTTCTCTTTTATACTAGTCCACGTCATCATTATAAATTGTAACATTATTGCCATATAATATACTGATTTTCTTAAAATTTTTCTACTGGTGTTACAAGCCTTGTATGCTGCATTTATGTACCCTGCACCACTTATCATTTTTGTATGAGCCTTTTTCTTCCGACGCGATCTTTTGGGTGTACTTACTGCTTTATCCTTGATATTCATTTTAATCTCCGGATGCTGATTATCTTCCTCCTCTGTCACATTTATGCTGTTTATATCTAAATTTATGATGCTGAAATTTTCTTGTTTTTCAGCTTTATCGTCTGCCGGTTGCGTTTTCTTATGTTTTTTCCTCAGTACGTTTTCTATCTATTCTTTTTCTGCGGGTTTTGGCATTCCAGTCAATTAGCTGTGACTGGACCCGTTTCCCGAATCCTGTCTGCCGTTTGTGTACCTGTTTCTATTGCCAGTAGTATTATCATTTCTAATTCTATTCTTGTTGCTACCATTGTTGTCTCTGTTTTCGGGGCAATTGTAGGAAATGTGTCCCAGTCGACCGCATCTATAACAACGTTGCTGCTCGTTGTTGTTAATTTGATTTTGTCTTATCTTTTGAGTTTCTGGCCTTGCATGATTTTGAGTATTGATCCCGGAATAATGTGGCTGTGTGTTTCTTCTAAAGTTGTATTCTGCACGTTCTTGTCGTCTGGCTTGAGTATAACATTCATTCAACACATGTCCTGGTTTATTGCAGACACTGCAGTACCTTGAAGAACTCATAGAGGTAAGATGGACATTATTATTGGGCATTGGCTGGTTATATGTTTGTTGTACGACAGTTGTCGTAATTCTTTCAACAATTGTTGCACCGCCTCAAATAAGGGTTCCTCGTCTTGCACTGTCATAACATTTGGATATCTCGTATTAGTGCCTAAGAGATTTTGAGCATTCTTTGTAATTTGTAGAAAATCAGCCAACTTGTCATTTTCATGCCCGATGAACTTTGCCACTAACTTGGGATCTCGTAAACCCCTTTTGTAGCTTCTTACAGCTGATTGATTGCAATGGTCTCTCATAGATATTTGATGAGAAACATCTTGTCATTGTGTCGCAATAAGCTCTGTTGCATTTCTAAGTAGTCCTTCCAATCTCTCTCCAAATTTATATGCACTCTCTGTTGAACTTTGCTTATTGTTAAAAATCAATTCTTGTATTTCCGTTAGCGTCTTAGTTTTTATAAATTTCTCTTTAATAGCCATGCACAGTGATTCTATTATTGTGAATTCCTTATTGTGGAAATACGAGTAAGCATTTCCAAAGAGCCTAGTTTTTATGCATTTGATTATGTCAACAACATTACCCGGTTCCCCTAGTTTATCCTTTGCTATCAAACATCCTTCAATAAATTTATTTGTTTCAGTTGTGAGTTCGGGCCCCTCCGTTCCATAGAATATCGGCACGACATGTGATATATTTTTCAAAAGCTCCGTAAAAGTTATCATATTGGTTGTATTTGAAGAAGTGTTGACTAAAAGTGTTTTCGTAGTTCCCCCCTGCAACTCTTGTATTTTTAATTTTAGCGTCTCAATTTGTTGAGTTTTTTCCTCAACAACTTTCCTGTTCTCAACGAATTCCTGCAGCTGTTCTGGAGTCAACCTCGTGTTAACGTGTTGCGCGAGCTCTTTAAATGCTTGGTTTTCTTACTCGCTGTCTTGAATTTGTTGTTCGGCTTCTTCTATGGTTTTCTTCAAGCTTTCGTTCTGCTGCTTCAAGATCCTGTTCACTTGTACGTATTCTTTTATTTCTTTAGATATAACTGAATTTTTCTGATGTTCCTGTAACACTTCTAATAAAATATCAATCTTTTCGAACTCACCTATATTTCCCTGGCTTCGCACCTTATGTTTTACTAACTCTATATACACCTTTGTATTATTGATATACTTAATTAAATTCCACACTCGCCCCGAAATTTCTCTAGTTTCTACCTGCGTTTTTCTCAATTCTAATTTTAAATCCTCCTTATGTAAATTTCTTCCTACCTAACTAATAAAAAAAACTATGCCATTTATATATACATATATATATATATATATATATATATATATATATATATATATATATATATATATATATATATATATATATAAATGGAATAGTTTTTTTTATTAGTTAGGTAGGAAGAAATTTTTATATGGAGGATTTAAAATTAGAATTGAAAAAAACATCAGAAATATATATATATATATATATATATATATATATATATTCCTATTACTCTAATTTAAATACCCATACCAAAAAAATTTCATTTTGCTGTATAATGACTCTAGCAAGGACGGTCATTCGTAGCTTTTACACTTTTTTACACCAATACTTACCATGTATACTGGTTCCATTTGTATCCCAAGAGCAGTTAGTTCGTCGTAAAATTTATACAACTGGAGGCAGCTAAAATAGCTAATTAAAACATTGAGGAGTTAATAATACTGACACACGAAACAACGAATTCCTTCAACAAATACCAAGCACCTGTTGAATTGAATTGAACTAAAATAGCTTTCCAATATCAGAATATGTACTTATTCTCTGTTGAAAGATATTAAAGAAACAATACTCTGCGAATACCGACTGCGCCTAAGGGTAATTTACCCAGTCCATCGGAACTCTTAATGTCACGTAAATTACGCAAAAAAATTCCTTCTATTGTGAACAATTTGGAGCCAAAAGCCTTTGATGAAAAATATTATAAACGATAATTGGACAAGAATATTCAGATATATAAAAACAGGTATAACAGAACAGTAAAGGAGCCCAAATCAGTGAAACAGGGGATAGTATAATGTTTAAAAGGACACCTACTAGTTGTTGGTTTCCAGGACGTGTAGTAGAGCCATGTAAGGAGCCAATATCTTTTATAATAAAAGATTATAATGGTACTTTTTACATTAGAAGCCAAGAACACATTAGAAAATCTTCTGAAAATAAAAATATTGAAAATAAGGAAGATTGTGAAAATCCTGAGATCAGTAGACAAAATAATGAATTGCCGATAGGGAACCCTCACAAAACCTCAGAAGACTATGTTACAAGGGTCGGAAGATCTATTAAAAGACCTGACAGATTGAATTTGTAATATGAAGTTTGAAAATGTATAAATGAATAATATGAAATTTATATACCTCTTTATCATTTTATTGAATTTGCTAAATTTATATTTGTATAAAATATACACAGATTTTATTGAATTTATAAAATGTACACATGATTTAATTATTAAAACCTAGATTTATTTATTTGATAAGTTATTATTAAATTTGTTGTATCTATTAAAGGAAGATGTTGTAATAGTATGTAATTGACCCATAGTGCTATACAGGCCAGCTGTTAAACACTGTTCTCAATTACATACAGTCTGGCATCTTGCTTTTATTTTAATTTCGTTGATTTAATAAAGACATGCGGGTGGATTTGAGCGTCACTCTTTAAACAACAGAACACATTATTTTTTTATTTAACTTTAAGTGTCATAGGTACAAATATATATACATATATGATTGAATTTTCGCAAGGAGAAATATATGTGTGCGATGTGTTAGATCTCATATTTTCAATACAAGTATCAGTAATTATTAATTAAATTAATAGCACTGCAACTTTTAACAAATATTCATACTGTTTTTCATTTAAACCATATTTAGCGCATTTTAGCGTATTTTGAGTAAGAGGATGGCGCATTTTGGATGTAAATAGTTGGCAAACACTGCATGCCATAGAGCAGTGATGTCAGCGTCATACACAAATGTGGCAACAAAACTCACATGCACGCGCAAGCCCTGATTTGAGGTCTCTAAATAGAAATAATATATTTATGTATATATATAAATATATATAAAGACGCTGGTTGAAATAAGCTGGAGGCACTGTATCTAGCTACGTCTGTTCGAAAATTTCTTAAAGTAGATTTTAAGTGTATTTATAAGTAGGTTTTGTGCAAAAACTTTTTCTTTTGTATTTAAACTAACCAAATGTTCAGGTAAAAAAGAGAGAAATATTTTAAAATTAAATATCTGTTTTTGCTGCATAAAATTAGCTGTCAGCCCCTGTATGTTGACGTTATTTGGCTATTGTAAACTTCAAATAATGTTTATTCATCATTTAGACAATAACGGTTAAGTACAATTTATTTAATAATAGTGTAGACTTCGATGTTTCTACATCATTGATGGACAAAATTGTTTTACATTTGTGTTAGTGAGATAATTTGAGAGTTATTTGAAAGTACTGTGACAAGCAAAATGAAACACAAAAATAGCCTGTCTATTTCCGGAAGAGCTTTTAACTCGCTTCGTAATATAAAAAGTTCTGATTGTATTTCGAATTCATAGTTAGTAATGTCAACATTAAAAGGGTTTTCAAAAAGTTCAAGAAGTGGTTTTAAGTTATTTGTATCCTCAAATCTATCTCTAAAACTGAAAAAAGGCTTTAAAAATTATTTATATATCCCATGGTTTCCACCTTTCTTTTTTGTTTTCGTTGTTTGCTTCTACTTCTAACCATTCCCTTAATTTTTGTAAAAATATTTTCTTAAATCTATTAAAAAGCTCTTTTTTTCTTCGTCATTATTAATATTCTTATTAGAATGGAAATAATCATAATGTTTCTTAATAATATTTTCTCTATACCTTTTAAAAATTTGATGACATAAAAGGCATTGTACATATCCAAAAGGATTGTTTATCATAAAATAATACTTTAATTGCATTGCCATTTATATTAACCACTGTAATTGGAAAAAATCTTTAAGCAAGAAGCTCACATGTGCACTCGCCAAAGTCTGTTGAACGACTAAACCAGTGGTGTTCAGCCCATACAACAATTGTTTAAAAAATTTACACATTTGTTATGCTCTTATAAACATTTTCATTCAGTCGTCGTTGAGCAAGGGATGAGAACACAAGCGGATGGTTGTTGTCATTTTATTTCAGAAATTTATTAAGCATTGTTGTTGCTTCTTGTTGGACGAAGCATAGCAAACACAAGCGATTCAATTACAATTGAACACAAAAATTAAACTCGAAATTGAATAAAAGCATACACGTTCACGGAATGAAATGTGAAAAGTATTTTTTGATAAATGATGCTTTTCATAACATTCAAGTTTTAATCTTACATAAAAAACTGGTTTAAATAGGTTTATTTTTGTTTTGTTCTCAATATAACTGTTTTATATTTTTATATTGATAACTGCTATTTACGATTCCCGATTTTTTTTCTTAAAATTAAAATTATGGCAAAAACTCTGTTTTTCTTAATTTAAGCGTTTGACATTATGTTTGCTTGGCAAAATCTCTCACCAATACATCTTCACTTTTATTTTTGAACACCACTGGACTAAACTAAAGAGCATACGAAAAAAAGAGGCGTTGCTTATAAACAATTTTTTGATGAAATGTCCATCAATGTTCTACATCAATGGTGCGCAAAATTAAAACGCTTTTCTATTGGTGAGAAAATGAGACTAATTTAAAAGTACAGTAAAACGAAAAAGTAAACGAAAGAGTTTCCATTTAAAGTTTATGTATGAGTTGAAGATAGGAACTTTATTTACTTTTAAGAAAGCAAAAAGAAGCAATAAAATATATGTGTCTACGCTAATGCTTCTGTGGCAAGTTCGCAAGAGCAAAATATGCTTAAAATGTTCGGAGCTCAGGTTATTCCTTTGTTTTGAACAAATGAATTTTGAAGGACACGGAGACATTATATTCGAAGCAATTTTTTTTATCTCTGGATATGTTAATTCATCCAAACTTTTCCAAAATGACAGCATATCATCGAGAGGTTGCTCTGTTATTTCGCTTCGCAAAATAATGAGTTCCGTTTGTATTTTGAGCTCATAATTTGTAACGTCAACTTTAAAGGGGACTTCAAAAAGATCAAGAAATGATTCAAAACGCACTATTTTTTAAAAGCAAACAAAGCATCCGTTAAGCATGTGTACGCTTTGCCGTCTGAAAGACCACTGAATTAAATGAGCATAACGAAGCGGTGGGCGTTGCAAGTAAGCAATCGCACTATGAAACGAGTATCACTGTTCTACATGAAAATAAACAGAAAAGACCATTAATTATACCTCGTAACCGTACATTTCTCCCGCAGGGAATGTTAGAGATAAGAGTAATCTCACCAACCCAATCCTAATTTACTTCACTGCCATAGAGACACAAACAAATGTATGTATAGAATTGGGCCGGCGAGAGAATGGGATAGAACACAATCGACGTTCTCGGTATCTTCTTTGTGCGACTCTTCGTAGCATCCCCACTATCGTCTACTAAGCATTGTCCATATGTATGCTCCTGTATATTTGGATAGTCAGTATATCTATATCTCGCTCCAGGTTCGAGCGCTCTACGTGTTATGTTAGTATGTGTTTAATGCATGTGTTTGCGCTTGCGTATTAGAAAGTTTTAGTATAATCGCAAATATTGGCGGAAAAAATGAAAATAAAATTATATAAAAATACTCATTGAAGAGTATTGAAAATGGTAAAATTTGAATTGTTTTCAGTAATCCTAATTCTTTTTTTATGTACTTATAAATATACAGTTTACATGAAGCGATTTTGCTAGTTTCCAAATATATTCAAATATATTAATTTTTAAGCTTTTATGTCGTTGCGCTTTGCGTCGTAATTTAGGTTGAACTGTGAATCACTGAATCAACTGAAAGAAGTGAAAGAAAATAGCTACCGAAACAACTGAAAGAAGTGAAAGAAAAGAGCTACTGAAACAACTGAAATAAGTGAAAGAAAAGAGCTACTGAAAGAAATAGATTCAATGAAACAACTGAAACAACTGAAAAAAGTGAAAGAAAAGAGCTAAAAACGCTCAGTAAAGTGAAAGATTCATCTCGCTCAATTGAATGAATGATTCAATTGAATTAATTCATTCAGGAGCCGTACAACTCTAGTTTAGTCGTTCAACAGACTTTGGCGAGTGCACATGTGAGCTTCTTGCTTAGAGATTTTTTTCCAATTACAGTCGTTAATATAAATGGCAATGCAATTAAAGTATTATTTTATGATAAACAATCCTTTTGGAAATGTACAATGCCTTTTATGTCATCAAATTTTTAAAAGGTATAGAGAAAATATTATTAAGAAGCATTATGATTATATCCATTCTAATAAGAATATTAATAATGACGAAGAAAAAAAGAGCTTTTTAATAGATTTAAGAAAATATTTTTATAAAAATTAGGGGAATGGTTAGAAGTAGAAGCAAACAACGAAAACAAATAAGAAAGGTGGAAACCATGGGATATATAAATAATTTTGAAAGCCTTTTTATCAATTTTAGAGATAGATTTGAGGATACAAATAACATAAAACCACTTCTTGAACTTTTTGAAAACCCTTTTAATGTTGACATTACTAACTATGAATTCGAAATACAATCAGAACTTTTTATATTACGAAGCGAGTTAAAAGCTCTTCCGGAAATAGACATGCTATCTTTGTGTTTCATTTTGCTTGTCACAGTACTTTCAAATAACTCTCAAATTATCTCACTAACACATATGTAAAACAATTTTGTCCATCAATGATGTAGAAACATCGAAGTCTTCACGATTATTAAATAAATTTTACTTAACCGTTATTGTCTAAATGATGAATAAATATAATTTGAAGTTTACAATAGCCAAATGACTTCAACATACAGGGGCTCACAGCTAATTTTATGCAGCGAAAACAGATATTTAATTTTAAAATATTTCTCTATTTTTTACCTGAACATTTGGTTAGTTTAAATGCAAAAGAAAAAGTTTTTGGAAAAAACCAACTAATGAATTCACTTAAAATCTACTTTAAGAATTTTTTAAAAGACGTAGCTAGATACAGTTCTTCCAGCTTATTTCAACCAGCGTCTTTATATATATATATTTATATATATATATATATATATATATATATATATATATATATATATATACATAGATATATTATTTCTGTTTAGAGGCCTCAAAACAGGGCTTGTGCGTAGATGTGAGTTTTGTTGCCACATTTGTGTATAACGCTGACATCACTGTTCTATGGCATGCAGTGTTTGTCAACTATTTACATCCAAAATGCGCCGTCCTCTTACTCAAAATACGCTAAAATGCGCTATATATGGATTAAATAAAAAACAGTATGAATAATTGTTAAAAGTTCAAATGTTATTAATTTAATTAATAATTACTGATAATTGTATTGAAAATATGAGATCTAACACATCGCACACATATTTTTCTCCTTGCGAAAATTCAATCATATATGTATATATATTTGTACATATGACGCTTAAAGTTAAATAATAATATAATGAATGGAATCGATTAAAACCACAGTTAAAACTGCTCAAAAATTATATCTTCATTCACGCAATCATGCTCACGTTCTGACCACAAAATAGTTTTAGTGTAGATATAGTTCGAATTCTTATAAGTATTATTATGATTAATTTTTGCACATATATCATGTGCGTTTTCCCAGCAAGAATTTTCCATTTTTAGACCATATTTTATGTGAATTAATGAATTTATAGTATTAAGTGACGTTCTGCCTCTTATTTTCGATTTGAAAAAATTGATTGCACTAAAAGACTTTTCCACCTCTGCATTAGAAAAAGGAAAGCTTAATAAATTAATGCCAAATGTTGATAACTTTGTAAATGGATTTTTATTTAATGAATTCTGCTATTAGAAACAATTGTAAAAAATAAATGCGCTAAGTTAGCGTGTTTTTCAAAAAATTCGCTTAGAATAATAAGTGCGACTTTTTGGTTATTAAAATGCGCTAAATCTAGCGCGAAATGCGCTAAATTGGCAACGCTAATGCAATACTGCCCAAGCCCTACGCGCTTCGTACTCATTTGTTTTCGTAAAAGCACTTAGCTATAGGCTGTGTGTTTTAATACTCACATACAGCACTTCAGCACAAGCAATATGAAATACACAAACAACTTTGTCTTATTATACCCTCCAAAAGTGAATATACTCACTTTGTCATTTCGTTTGTAACGCAGCGAAATATCCATCTGAGACTCCATAAAGTATACATATTCTTGATCAGTGATGAAATCTAAGACGATCTGAGCATGTCCGTCCGTTCGTCTGTGGAAATCTCGATTCAGTCCAACGAAAAAAACTAGACTCTTGAAATTTGGTATAAATATATCTTGAAGGATAGCACAAGTAAAGTTAGGAAATTGGCTAAATCGGGCAAGCGTGGAAAAGTTAAACAACCTCTAACAAACAACATATTTATGACATGTTTTTTATATATTTTTGTCTATGTTTTTAATAATAATAAAAAATTTAATTGAAATAAGTGCATTTACTTTGCTCCATCAAATAACGCCAATTACAAAGCAGTAGAGTTTCAGCTCAGTGAGCTGACCGCTCATTTTAGCTCAGTTCAGTCTACTGAGCTAGTTCATTTAATAGCTCAGTAGTTCAGTGGCTCAGTAGCACAGTTGTAATGAAACAACAAGGGTGATTAAAAATATTCTAACCATATTTATTAAAACACCTTGGCCATATTTATATATGGGAGAAACTGTTAGAATAATATCGTGGAGTTTTAGAGACAAATATCATCCAATATCGCCTTTAACATATTAATAATCAAATTTAGCTATTGTGGAATAATGCCATCTAGTTGTCGTGTTCCATAACTATCTTGTTAAATTAGTTGTAAGAAAAAGGAATGTAAAGTAAAAGGAATTAAATAATAAACACTTCTTGTTTAACTCTCATACTCAAAACATCACAGTGGCGACGAGTGTAAAAAAAGAGACATCAAGCAATATACATAGATTTGTATAATTAAAATTTATAATATAAATTTTTAGTAAAAATTTATTGATTCAACAAAATAATTTATACAAGTTTTTGACCAGTTGAGGTCAAGGACTTGTTGTTAACAGACGTACTGTTCTGAAAAAGAAATCAGAAATACATAATAACAAACAACAACAAATAATAAAAAACAGGATCAGACAAGATCAAACGTGCACTACTAAGTGATAATGTAATGAAAAAAGAAAAAATAAAAAAACAAAATACGATAATGCACCTAGTGCACCATCTGTATCAAAAAATTATTTTTCGCCCCTTCAAGCAATTGAAGATGATATACTAGATGATGATGAAATAAGAGTTGAAAACCCCGTAAAAGTTCATATACCGCCAATTACAATTCTAAAGTGCAAAATAGAAGAAATCCACGAGCTTTGTAAATTGAGCAAAGTCAGTGACTATGCCATTAGGAAGATTTCCATTGGCCTTAAATTGTTTTTAAAAACTAAATTAGAATTTGATGCTATATGTGGACTCCTGACAAATAAATACGAATTTTTCACGTATGCGACCAAACATGAAAAGCCATACAAAGCTGTCATTTTCGGTCTAGACAAACAACATCCAATAACTGTAAAGAAGCAACTCACAGATATGGGTCTAAAATGTTTAGAAGTAAACATTGTGGTTAAAAAAACACATATAATTCCGAGTACATCATAAATGTCGTACACTTTCAACGACAAGCAATCACAATTAAGGAACTAAGGGAACGCTTTTCCGTAATTGATTATTTGAAGGTAAGATGGGAATTCCAAAGACCCAATAAGACCAAAATTACATAGTGTTACAACTGCCAAATGTTTGGCCATGGCTCAAGTCGTTGTAAGGTCAAAACGTTTTGTGCAAATTGTGCTGGTCAAAACGTCCGAATGTAATGAATCCACAATTAAATGTGCTAATTACAATGGCTCGCACAAATCCACCTCAGAACAATGCCCTAGCGAGGTAAATTATTTAAACATTCGACAACGGGCTCAACCAGCACCACGACGCACAGAGGGGTGAAATCGCAAAAAATGGAGATTAAATAAACTACTTATCCGATTTTAAAAATTCTTTCACTATTAGAATGCTACGTTATGACTGAGTGACATAGGCTACACATCTTTTGGAAAAGTGGGCGGTGCCACTCCCCCTATTAAAAATTGCTCTAGCGGCCATAGTAATAGACCGACTGTCATGAAACTTTCCCAATATTGTACTGTAAGTATTGCTATTTTAAAAAATATGCCCAAAGTCATCATACTCCAATGCATCGCCCTCGTTATAATCATCATCGTCATCTGTATCATGATTTGTGCCTTCTGGTGCCACGTTCGTCAAAACTGAAGGCGAAACTAGTAGTAGTACTACTGATTTTGGAAGTTGGTGGAATATTTTTTTTGGCAATTTTGTTTTACAAGATAGGATTGGATCTGAACTTAGTAGGAACCTATTTAATATATTTCGATTGCAATCCCCCCGACTACATTTGAGAGAAAAATGTTCTCTGTAGTTTTTAAAATCTTTGTTTCGAGCTTCCTGGGCTTCCTCAGACAATTCACCGATCGGTAATAGCGCGTGCGAAATGATTTCTGGGCCATGTATTAAAAACTTATGCAAGGTTGGAGGCATGTAAAACCACTTATACTTAACAAAAAGTCGAGCTGTATTCTGAGCAAATACTCTAAATTTTTCTACATTGATGTCATGACCACAAGATACGGCAATTAATATTGTGTGCATCTCCTTAATCAGCTCCAGATCTAGTTTCGTAATATCTGCTGTGATTTCAGCGTTTTCAAAAAATCTTCTTGCTGTGTTGCCATCATTTGAATTGCCGAAGCCTGGCTTAGGTTGATCAATAATAAGTCCAGTTTTTTTTCTAAATTCCGTTTGAATACGACTCTTGTTTTCAGCAACAACTAATTTGTCGGATTCGGTTTTTGCTTGCCAGTTTTGGTAATTTATACGCCACGTGAAGAAGACATTCATAAAAACGTATCCAACCATGCAGTATGGAAAGACCGAACTGCAATGTGTCTGTTTTAACCTCTTTAGCGATCATTCTTTCAATATCGTTAAATTCTTTTCTCGTGGATCCACATAAATAACACCTCTGGGTTGATTTTGTGTCTGTTAGTGCGTTGCAGACTTTTCCATCTATCATTACTAACATGAGTTTATGAGCTACGCTTACAAGTCTGTTTCCAATATACACTAGAGAATTTCCAAGTACACTTATTTCCTCTTCCACTCTTGTCCTTTCTTGTGTGGAGACACTAGATGATTCTTTAATAAACTCGATTTTTAAAGGCATACAAAATCTTGTTGAGGATGGGCGAGGGTTTTTCCAAATTATCTTATTTTCACACATAATTCGTAGCGGAACAATGGACGTTATGAAAACAGCTGCGTCACTGGCATCATGGCCGTGGAAAGCTTGCTTATATGAGCTGTGTCCAGAGCTACCATCAAATCCATACTTAGAATACAGAATAGTTTTTGACAAATCTTCGTCACTTAAGGTGGCAAAAACATCTTTTTGAAGTAAAATCAAACGCTCAACGGTATGATTAAGAAGAGCTTGCAGACTTATTTCAGCTTTTGTTTCGGACACTGTTATTGCCTCGCTCTTAGGGTAACAGCATCTCTTCGCTTGTTGAACGACTTTATAAGAAGGAAACTTATCCGGAGCAGCTTTTCTAATCACGTCATACTGACTGCGCGTTAACTTTGCTTCTACCATAACAAGTAATGCTGCTTCCGCACTCAGTTGTTTTCCCTGGCCTTGTGATGTTAAACTTGCCTTATATAATGTCGCTCTAGAAGGGGACGATGTAACATCTTTCAATATTTTTGATGCCTCAATTTGGCCAGACGCTCGCAAACTTATTTGAGTGGCATAACTTAACTCAGACAGCGATGAATTATCTCTTAAGGCTTTGCATTTTTTTGTTTTTGTTTTTATAGAACATTCATGTTTTGCACAGAAAAACGCTCATGATGTCTATTCGATTTGGACCATCGCTTCTTAAATTCAGAAATGAAAGTGCTGAATTTCACTTCAAAATCTTTCATGTCAATAGGGCTCGTAAGCTTTATTATTTCTACTTTCAATATATTAATTTTTTCATCAAGTTGCGAAGAGTCCGCATTTCGAATAATATCGTAGAGGCTCCGACGAGAGAAAAATTTTGTTTTGCTGCTTATTCCTAAAAAGTTAAGATAGGAATTTACAAAAGATCAGAAGCTTAAAGAATTTGTATAGTACCAGTTACGCAATTACAAGCTTTACATCACTTTCAATACGTTTGACGTCTCGCACAAATACAACACATAACGCACAATTACAATTAAGTTTCACGTTTCAATACACAACACAATGTCACGTTCCATTGTAACACTCTTGTCATTGTAGCACACAGTTGCAAACGATATACAAAAACAACAATTATAACAACGAAAACGAAGACAAAGCAAACAAAAGACAAGAACTGGTGTTCTTTTTCACAATTAAATTAATAAAAAACAAGTAAAAACGTTATATTCGACCGGGTCGAATCTCAAATACCCTCCAAATATTTAGTAAGTGAATTTGAAATGTTTAACTTGGTGGGACAGAGTTCCTTTATATAATATCGTACGTCAACGCCCACTAAAGGGGGCGGGGTTCAAAAATATACAATATCATGTTTTCCACAGACGAACGTATGGGCAATTCTAGACCGTCTTAGACTTCATCACAATTCTCTTTGGAGGGTATAAAAACTGTATTTTGGCGGGGTCGCTCTAGCAAGGGCTGTGGGGGAAACATTTCACCTTTGTCATAAAACTCTAAAAATAAATGCTTGGGATAATTATATAAAAAATTAAAATTTCTTATTTTTGATAGGGTCATTTAGAGGGCAAAGGGGGAGAGGGGGTAGGGCTGAAACAGGTAGACATAAAACTCTAAAAATAAATGCTTGGGATGATAATACACAAAATTAAAAAAAAATTTTACTTAGTTTTAATAGGGTCATTTAGCGGGCAAAGGGGGAGGAGGGGATAGGGCAGCAACAGGCAGTCATAAAACTCTAAAGATAAATGTTATGATTATATACAAAATTAAAAAAAAAAAATTTGGCAGGGTCATTTAGGGGGCAAAAAAGGGGGGGGGGTAGGGCAGAAATCGGCAGTAATAAAACTCTAAAGATAAATGCTTGGGATGATTATATAAAAAATTTAAAAAATTTTTTTTTTTTGGTAGGGTCATTTAGGTGACAAAGGAAGAGGGTGGGGGGGGATACGGCAGAAATCGGCAGTTATAAAACTCTAAAGATTAATGCTTGGGATGATTATATACAAAATTTAAAAAAAAAAATTTTTTTTGGTAGGGTCATTTAGGGGGCGAAGGGGAAGGAAGGGGTAGGGCAGAGTAGTACCAGGTTTCGTCTCAGCTTCGTCATTAAAGTTTAAAAGTGTTATTTTTAAGGAATGTAGGCTTAAGTAAAACAATTTGTTAAATTTTTATGCTATTTTTGCCTATAATAACGCCCACTGAAGTGGGCGGGGTCAAAAAATATTTTTCTTTTATTTAATGGCTCCAAGTTTAAGGCGTTGGACCGTATTTGACATAAAAATATATTATTTGCTTAACAAAATAACCAAAAAACTTTAAAAGTTATGTTGTTTTTTCTGGGTTGGTTTAGTTCTTCTTAGGGGAACTTTTTTCCCTCTTGCCCGGGTCTGAGATGGATATTTCGATGCGTTACAAACGGAATGACAAAGTGAATATACCCTCCAAATTCTTTTTTGGAGGGTATAAAAATCGCTCAAAAACGCGCAAAATGTTATTACTGAATATGAAAGCCTTGAAACTGTAGTTTCTTAAAAAATTAATATTCTAACCCCAACTTACCCCATTCATATTTAAATATCCACGAATATTTTGAAAATAGCCAAAATTTAGACACATTTTAAAAATTTTTTTAAAAATATTTCTACACAGCTTTTGTTAACACAAT
This sequence comes from Linnaemya tessellans, assembly GCA_951800035.1. Lineage (NCBI taxonomy): Eukaryota > Metazoa > Arthropoda > Insecta > Diptera > Tachinidae > Linnaemya > Linnaemya tessellans. Next base: position 53,966,090 of record OX637534.1, read on the forward strand.
TCTTTTTAGAACAACGCTAAAATACCTGAGGTTGAAGATTCCATAGTAAAATTATTACTTTTGACTTGCGAAAAACTATATATTAAGCGTCGAAATATACCGAATTTCAATTAACACTATCGTACGCGAATCGCTCAAAAATTACTTAACTTTAATATAATGCAGCTTGACAAGTAAACACCATATGACATTGAAATTTTCAGTAGTGATGTAGAATTTTATATACTTTAATCGGTTACTAAATATTTTTCAAAAAAACAAATTTTCATTTTTCAATTAATATCCATTTTTTGCGATTTCACCCCTCTGTGCGACGTCCTACGCATACTAGTTCTGTATGTGCTTCAACTAGAAACTATAACAGCAGTTTTCCCGATACACTGCGACAAAGTAAATCTCAAAATACTGGTACATGGCTTACTCAAGGGGATACCAGTAACAACAACACTAATAACAGAAACAAATCTCGTTCCACTGCATCCAACGAAGAACTATTTTCTCTGCAAGAAATTAAAAGTTTAACTTTAGAATTAATCACTAATCTAAGAAATTGTAGAAGTAAGGCTGATCAGTTCGAGGTAATTACAAACCTTGCAGTTAAATTTCTTTCATAATGGATTACAATGGCATCACGTGGAATGCAGGAGGCATTCGTATCAAAAGTATAGAGGTTTTTAATTTTTTTAATATCCCAGGGCATTCACATTTGCCTACTTTCAGAAACTAGGTTAAATTCAAGTTTATCAATAACACACAATGAATTTTATGTGTACAGAAATGACAGGACTACTTCTAGAGGGGGTGGTGTAGCAATAATCATTAAAAAAGATGTACCACATCAACTAATTCCGATTGTAAATACTGATGTTATCGAAAAAGTTGGAATTAAATTATTTACAAACGAATATTGCATAAATATTTGTTCATGCTATTTCCCTGGCTGCTTAGCAGGTGTAGACGGTATAAGAAAGCGACAATTTGCTTCAGATATTTACAAACTGATGCGTGATAATACTTACATATTGGGGGAGGCTTTATATGTAGGTATCAGTATTGGGGATGCATTAGATCCAATTGTTGGGGAAATATTTTATATGAAAGGTTAGATTCCTATAATATCGATATGATATATCCATGCGAACACACCCATGTACCTGCAAGTGCAAATAGGCAAGGATCAACACTAGACCTATTCTTAACCAATTTGTCTGCTATATTGTCTCGTGCAATTGTAATTAACGACTTGAGCTCCGACCACTTACCTGTTAAAATCTCTTTGACCAGTGAATACACTAATTGAACAATATTTAGGTATGATTTTATTAAAGCTGACTGGAAAAACTACGCTAGATATTTCAATATACACCTAACTCTACCCGATATTAACAATATCACATGTACCATGCAGATCGATGATTTGATATCAAATTTTAGAAATGTCACACATGATGCAATAAATAACTATGTCCCTAAGAAAAATATTTTTTCTCATAGAAACAGGTCATTTCCACAATACTTGAAAAATATGATTCAACTAAGAAATAGATGTAGACGTAATTGGCAACGAAACAGGAACGTAAATGATGTGTATCAAATGAAAATACTAAACTTAAAAATACGTGAAGAAATTGAGAAATATAGAAATTGATTATGGAATCATTTGCTATCCAATTTGGATAGAGGCTCACCTCCTTTTTGGAACTTAACAAAAATCTTGAGGATGAAGTCTAAAAATCATCCTATATTAAAAATGAACGGTTCTCGTTATACAACCAACCAAGAGAAATGCGAAATCTTGGCTCGAACGTTTGCCTTAAATCATTCGATTTCGGCAAATCTTGGAGACTCCGTTACTGACAAATTGGTAAATAATACTGTTGATTCTTTTACATCACTTAATATCGACTACACAGGTGAAACTAGTGCTAGCATTTCCGAAATTTATGACATTATTAAATCATTAAGAAATAAAAAGGCACCTGGAAATGATGGAATTAATAATAGATGTCTGAAAGCGCTCCATTGAAGAGGCATACAGTTTCTAAAAATCCTCATAAATTCTTGTTTCAAACTTTCATATTTTCCGTTAGATTTTAAAGAATCCAAAACCATTCCAATAAGAAAGCCTGGTAAAGATCCAACAAGTCCACTATCATATCGTCCCATCAGTCTTCTGTCGTCGGTGAGCAAAATCCTCGAAAAGGTTGTAAAGAGAAAACTAATAGACTTTATCGATAACCACGGTTTAATTCCCCCTCAGCAATTTGGCTTCCGTAGAGACCACAACACTGCACATCCACTGATTCGAATAAGAAACCTAGCTAGTAGAAACTTTAAAGAGCAAAAATCAACTGGAATGGTCCCGCTTAACGTCAAAGCTGCTTTTGACACAGTGTGGCACAAAGGACTGATTTTTAAATTGCTGAACTATAACTTACCTTTACCTCTTGTTAGAATAATATACAGCTTTCTTTCCACCAGGACGTTCAAAGTCTACATAGGTAATACTTGTTCTGAACTGTTCTCCATTAAAGCAGGTTGCCCACAGGGCTCTTGTTTGTCGCCTATTTTATATAATTTGTATACAGCTGATTTTCCACATTTAAACGTTTGCACTATGTCTATTTTTGGTGATGACACTGCGGTACTTAGCTCGGGTATGGTGGCTGATAACATCATATCTAATCTTCATAAAGCCTTGCTTGAGTTACAAAAATATTTTGACAAATGGCGGATTATGCTATATTATGATAAAATTCAGGCTGTTCAAATGTAATTGAACATAGTTTTATCAGGATAGAATTAATTTCATGTTTATTTAGGTTCATAAAGATAAAAATTGTTTTCTTGCCTAAATATTTATATATTGTCTAGACTAATTACAGTTTAAAGAGGAAATTGGTTTTCATGTTGTTTGTTTAGGTTAAGTACGTTTTAGAGATAACAAGTAAAAACGTTATATTCGACCGGGTCGAATCTTAAATACCCTCCAAATATTTAGTAAGTGAATTTGAAATGTTTAACTTGGTGGGACAGAGTTCCGTTAAATAATATCGTAGGTCAACGCCCACTAAAGGGGGCGGGGTTCAAAAATATGCCATACCATGTTTTCCACAGACGAACGTATGGGCATTGCTAGACCGTTTTAGACTTCAACACAATTCTCTTTGGAGGCTATAAAAACCGTATTTTGGCGGGGTCGCTCTAGCAAGGGCTGTGGGGGAAACATTTCACCTTTGTCATTAAACTCTAAAAATAAATGCTTGGGATAATTATATACAAAATTAAAATTTCTTTTTTTCATAGGGTCATTTAGCGGGCAAAGGGGGAGGAGGGGGTAGGGCAGAAATCGGCAGTCATAAAACTCTAAAGATAAATGCTTGGGATGATTATATACAAAATTTAAAAAAAAAATTTTTTTTTTGGTAGTATCATTTAGGGGGCGAAGGGGAAGGAGGGGGTAGGGCAGAGTAGTACCAGGTTTAGTCTCAGCTTCGTCATTAAAGCTTAAAAGTGTTATTTTTAAGGAATGTAGGCTTAAGTAAAACAATTTGTTAAATTTTTATGCTATTTTTGCCTATAATAACGCCCACTGAAGTGGGCGGGGTCAAAAAATATTTTTATTTTATTTAATGGCTCCAAATTTAAGGCGTTGGACCATATTTGACATAAAAATATATCATTTGCTTAACAAAATAACCAAAAAACTTTAAAAAATTATGTTGTTTTTTCTGGGTTGGTTTAGTTCTTCTTAGAGGAACTTTTTTCCCTCTTGCCCGATTTAGCCCATCTTCGAACTTAACCTGCTCTAAGTTTTAAAATATATTTATGCCAAATTTCAAGAGTTAGCTCTTTTCGTATGGACTGAATCGTGATTTCCACAGACGGACGGACGGACGGACATGCTCAGTTCGTCTTAGATTTCATCACTGATCAAGAATATATATACTTTATGGGGTCTGAGATGGATATTTCGATGCGTTACAAACGGAATGACAAAGTGAATATACCCTCCAAATTCTTTTTTGGAGGGTATAAAAATTGGTTTTTTGCCTACATATTTGTATTTCATATTCTCTAGATTAATTAATAAGATCTTAGTAAACAACCCTTATTATCTATCGCACGTGTTATTGTCGCTAAAAGAAGACAAGGAGAATAGTTGATAAGAAAGAAGCGCATGCGTACTAGGTTAGTTTAAGATGTTCATTATATTCGTGGTTAGTATTTAAGAGCATTTTAAAATGAAAATAAACTTTCAACCTGTTAAGTAGTTTAATTTAACATTTGGTCCTTCGACAAAAAGAACTAGTGACTATTAAAAAAATATATTATTAAAAAATGTGCTTTATATAAATATTAAAATGGCAAGTAAAGAAAAACTTTTCGAAAGGCAAAAAGAATTGGGCGACGAAATTGTTGCTATTCAGGAAAAGCTGGCTCAAAAAACAATACGTAGTACGAGACTCCCAGAAATCAAGAAAAGAGTAAATAAAATTGAAATTGAATTTGCGGAAAATAACACAAAACTTCTGGCATATGGCATTACATCAGAAGATTATTTTGAAAAAAATTACTATGAGGCATTATCAGGAATTCTAACAGAGATTCAACTTCTAATAAAAGAAGCCATGAAGCAAGAAGAATCAAATAACGTTCCAGAATCTTCTCAAACATCTAGAGAAAACGGTAAATTAGAAAACTTAATAACTACTGAATCAGATGAGGAATTATGGGAACAATTTGTTGAAATGGCAGATTGGTTAACTGACTGGTATCAGCTAATGTGGCCGACATGTCCAACAAAAAACTTCAAATAAAAGAAAAATATTTAGAAGCTAGATATCAGAAGCTTCAAAACATGTATCATAATTTAAGCGAATCAAAAAAGCCAAAAAATATGCACAAAATTATGCTAAATGTCGAAAGCACATATTTTAGTGCTCTCGAGCTTATTACAGATTGCATGAATGAGCCAATGCAACAACAGAGCAACATAAATAAAGAAGAAGAATATTCAAACTCAGCACATTTAGGAAAAATTTAAATTCATGAATTTAGTGGCAATATGAACGAATGGTCATCATATTATGATTTGTTTAAAAGCCTGGTGCATGACAATAAGTATCTTTCTAATGTGGAAAAGATGTACAGGTTAGTAACATCACTTAAAGGCGAAGCTAAAAAAATGGTGCAACATCTAAAAATCACCAACAACAACTATCAAGCAACGTTCGACATTCTCAAACAAAGGTATGAAAATCGTCGATTGTTATTTACAAATCAAGTAGATATTTTACTTGATCAACAAATGGCTAATAGCGAATCATCAGCAAGCTCGAAGCAGCTATTAAATACAACAAATAGCTGTATTTATGGCCCTAAAAGTATGGACATTAAAATAGAAGATGCTGAACCGTTAATAACGCGTATTGTTATCAGAAAATTAGATAAAGACGGTTTGCGATATTACGAACAAACAGTCAAAAAATCTAAAGAAATTCAAAGTCTTAAGGACGTGTTAAGTTTTTTGGAACAACAAGTTCAAGCATTAGATGCAGCTTCCAAAGGGCAAGAAAAAAGAGTAAATAAAAATCTATTTGAAACTGGAAAAGTTTCAAATGTGATGTACTCAATGAAAAAATATTGTTTACATTGCAATATGGATAACAATACAACTGTGGTTTGCAGAAAATTCTTAGCATTACCGATTTATGAACGAAGAAAACTTGCTTACAATAATAAATGGTGTTTTAAATGCGTGGATCATAAAAACAACAAGTGGTGTTCAAATAATGTTAAGTGTTGTTATTGCAATAAAGGTCATCATAAGATTTTACATCTGAATGAAGAAAAATTATAGAATCAATACCTAACAATTCAGCAATGACTACCAAAAATTTAGCAACATCAGTACTTCTAGCAACTGCCCAAATAAAAGTACATGCAACGAATGGGGAAGCAGTAATCCTAAGAGCATTAATCGATCAGGGTTCTCAAGTAACAACAATATCAGAAGAAGCATCCCAAATCTTATCATTGCCACGTATTAAATGCAAAACAGAAATTCATGGAATCGGCAGTACTCTGGTTGGACTGTCGAAAGCAAAAAGAAAATTAATCTTGAAACCAAGATTTATGAGTAACCATGAAATCGAAGCAAATGCCCTTATTATGCCAAAATTAACGGGGGCACATCCAAATCAGTCATTTGAAATTAATGTTGCAGATTGGAACAACTTTATTCTGGCGGATCCAGCATTCAATAAATCTGATCGAATAGATATTATTATTGGAGGTGACATTATGCCTCATATATTGCAAGAAGGATTACACAAAAAATGTAGTATCTTAGCACAATCAACAATTTTTAGCTGGATATTGTCTGGAGTAATTAGCAAAGCTGCAAAACCATCAAAAGTATTAGCAGCTATAACTAACTTGGAGAGGTTCTGGGAGTTAGAAGAACTTCCTGAGATAGAGGAATGCCGTGAAGATGAATTTTGGCAAAAACATTATGAGAAAACAACCAAAGTTGATGCAAAAAGCCATATAGTAGTTAGATTACCGCTTAAAGAAGACCACGAGTTGGGAAATTCCAGAAGGCAAGCAATGGCAAGGTTTTTGTCTCTTGAGGGAAAATTCGATCGAGAGCCGGAACTAAAAAAAATTACGTAAAATTTATGAACGAGTATTTAAATCTCGGCCATATGGAAGAGGTAGAGGAGAAGTGCAGCGGGAAGTATTATTTGCCACACCAAGCTGTAATAAGAGAAAACAGCTTAAGAACAAAATTGCGTGTGGTGTTCGACGCTCCTGCTAAAACAACAAATAAAAGAAGTTTAAACGATGTGATGTTTGCAGGTCCTAAACTACAAAAAGATCTCTTCGATATCATAATAAAATGGAGGCTATGGAGATATGTTATGATAGCTGATGTTGAAAAGATGTACCGTATCAACATATATTATGGTGAAAAGACAAATGCAATCCTATAAAAGAGTATAAATTAACAACTGTAACATATGGCATGTCATCGGCACCAATTTTAGCAGTAAGATCACTGTTCTACATTGCTGATCACATTTCAATTAAAGATGAACTAATTAAGAAAATAATAAAAGAAGACTTCTATATGGATGATGTAATGACAGGAGCAGATAATGTTCAGCAATGTAAAAACATACAGCATCATATACAAACAAAGCTAAATAATTTTGGTTTCAATTTACGTAAATGGGTCTCAAATCACAAAGCGATTTTAAATCATGAAGACATCACCAAGGAAAATACAGTCATTCAAATAAAAGATGACGAAACTGTCAAAACTTTAGGCCTACAATGGGAACCGGCCAAAGACGAGTTTCATTTTGAGGTAAATTTTACACAGAACTATAAAATAACGAAAAGGCAAGCTCTTTCAGATGTGGCGAAAATCTTTGATCCTTTGGGTTGGATGTCTCCTGTTACTGTACTGCGAAACTATTTATTCAAACACTATGGTTGCAGCAGTTTTCCTGGGACGAAGTGTTATCAGATGAGTTTCAAAATGAATGGTATGAATTTTCAAAAAATGTAATCGCTCTTCAAAAAATCCGTATCCCAAGATGGGTAAAAACAACGTGCGAGATTGAATTGGAAATTCACGGGTTTTCAGATGCTTCTGAAAAAGCTTATAAATTAAAATAATATTTATTTTATATGAAAAACTTATATATATTTATTTTACAAAATATTTAAAAGAATGTTTCTACACACATAAACGGAATTAATTAGAATAGACATTTTTATAAAAAATATTTACATTATAATAAATGATATGATGATTAAAAATATTTTTAAACATAAAGTACATTTTATTAAGGTAATAAGTACCTACAAGTACTCCCTCTCTAATGATTGCAAAAGCGATCTGGAAATTTTATAGTTCTACCAAATCTTGTTTTTAAATTTTTTTCACTGTTTTTCGTTTTAAAAACATTTTCATCACAATTATTATTGACGAAAAAAGCAGGTTTTAAGCGGTCTATTGAGACTGTTTCCTTTTTATTATTAACAATAATAATGAATGTTTTTATATTTCGTTGCAAAACAGGAAATGGTCCATTGTACTTTGGCTGTAAAGGTTTCGTATATGAATCACGACGTACCCAAACATGTGAACATTTTCTTAAGTCTTGATGAACAAAAAATTTGCTTGAGTTACTATGATGAGAAATTTGGTTAGGCATAAGATTATTCATTATTTTTAACAACAATTTCAAATGTGATGAAGGGTCGATATTTCCATAGGTTTTGAAAAATTCACCTGGAAGCTGTAACATTTCACCATACATCATTACTGCTGGAGATGTTCCTAGGTTTTCTTTTAGACTCACTCTTAAACCTAGAAGTACTGTATTTAAAGATATGGTCCATTGCTCATTTTCGGCACATGTGAGGCCAGCTTTAAGTGTTCGATGAAAACGCTCCACTAGCCCATTTGCTTGTGGATGGTAAGCAGTAGTAAAATTGTGAGATATTCCTAAATTCTTAGTAATCTCTTTGAACATGTGAGAAGTAAACTGACTTCCTCTATCAGTAACTATAGTGCTGGGTATACCAAAACGGCAAATCCACCAATCATAAAAAACTCTGAAAACAGTTTCAGCTTTTATATTCTTAAGAGGGAAAGCTTCTGGCCAACGACTAAAACGATCTACACATGTTAATATATATGAGTTTTCTTCCGATGGCGGTAATGGTCCAACAATGTCTAGATGAATTATTGAAAATCGATTGCTAACAAGCGGAAAATGTGCAAGTTTGCTTTTAGTATGTCTTGTTACTTTAGAGCGTTGGCATTCTTGACAACCTCGTGACCAGTCGTTTATGTTCTTGTTCATTAGTGGCCAAAAGTATTTTGAAGAAATGAGTTTTCGAGTGGCTCGTATACCAGGATGAGAAAGTGTGTGAATATTTTTAAATATTTTCTCTCGAAATTCGATTGGAATATATGGGCGAGCTACGTTAGTTGACGTCTCACAGTAAACTTGGACATCTGTATTCGGTAGTGTAATAAGAATGTATTTCTCTTTTCCTGTAGACTGCAAAAGCTCCTTAAGTTGTAGGTCATTTTTTTGCGCTTGTTTTACTTCTTCATAATCTATACGTTGAATCTGAATTGCATTAATTCGTGACAAAGCATCTGCTATACTATTTTCTGAACCATTTATATGTCTTATATCTGTGGAGAATTGAGCAATAAAATCGAGATGATTTCGCTGTCGAGGTGATGCTTTTTCTTGTTTTTGCTTAAACGCAAAAATTAAGGGACGATGATCCGTATAGATTGTAAATGTGCGGGCTTCCAATAAATAACGAAAATGACGAATAGCCTTATATATAGCTAAAAGTTCACGATCATACGTGCTGTACTTTTCTTGAGTTCCATCTAGTTTCTTACTAAAAAAACCAAGTGGCTGCCATGAGTTATTTACAAATTGCTCCAGTACTGCACCAACAGCAAAATTTGATGCATCAACTTTCAAAGCCAATTTTGAATTAGGAATAGGATGACTAAGAAAAGTTACGTTAGCTAATTTGTTTTTACAATTGTTGAAAGCATTAATGGAGTCCTTACTCCAAGGTATTTTTCTTTTATCATTTTTTTTCGTTGTACCTTTCAAAAAATTATTAAGAAAAGCTTGTTCTGTTGCGCCATTTGAAAGAAATTTTCTATAAAAATTTAACATAGCCAGAAACCTTCTCAATTCACTAATGGTTTTAGGTAGAGGATAATCGTTAATTATTTTTACCTTCTCCGGAAGTGGGCGGATTCCTTCATGGCTGATATGATGTTCAAGAAAGTCAATTTCAGGAACTCCGAAAACACATTTTGCGGGATTAACCTTTATGCCAAACATTTTAAATCGATCCAAAAGAATATTTAGATGCTCTATATGATCGTTCTCAGATTTTGAAAAAATTATAACGTCATCGATGTAGACGAAAACAAAATCTAGCTCTCTACAAACTCCATCAATGAAACGTTGAAAAGTTTGAGCTGCATTACATAATCCAAATGGCATTCTCAAAAACTCCAATAAAGCAAAAGGTGTTGTTACTGCGGTTTTCGGAATATCATTTGGATGCACAGGAATTTGATAAAACGCCTTAACTAAATCTAATTTAGAAAAGATTGTAGCATCATGAAGATTCATCTGAAAATCAGTAAGGTACAGCACGGGACTTTTATCTGCTACGGTGATTCTGTTAAGAGCTCTATAATCACCACAAGGCCGCCATTCTCCATTGGGTTTTTTTACCATATGACGTGGGTTTGCCTAATCACTGCTAGATGGTCTAATGATACCTTTATCTAGCATGTACTGGAATTCATTTTTAGCTGCTTTTAATTTCACAGGATCTAAGCGTCTTGGTCTGCAAGAAATACTTGGTCCTTTAGTTATTATATGATGATATGTGTTATGGAGTGGCACAAAATTGTCGGATGGAGTAAAAATTTCTGGATTTTCTTTTAATAGTTTATGATATTTGCTTTCACCAGAAACCATTTTAATACCAGCAAATGTATAATTAATAATGTTGCCACTACTTTTAAGTTTAGTTGTACCATCAATCAACGATTTGTTTTTTAAATCTGGAAGAAGATGATAATGGCGAAGGAAATCAGCTCCAATAATGGGACGGTTGATATCTGCAAGTATAAAATTCCATCTAAAACTTCTGCGTAGACCTAAGTCTAAATGAAGAATTTTGCTGCCAAAAGTTTTAATCTCTGTACCATTTGCTGCATAAAGTGAAAGTTTTTGAGGAAATTTATTATTTTTGCAAGGATAAACTGAAATTTCAGCTCCCGTGTCAATAAGAAATTTAATTTTTGAGTATTTTTCAGTGATAAATAAACGACCATTATAAAGTTCATTTATACAAGCGGTCGATGAGCTTGTATGACTTGATATTAGTTTTTTGATTCTAAATATTTACATGGTTGAATGCATTTGCGCGCTTTTTCAGCAAAAAGCCAATGATACCAACACAAGCCTGATCCCTTTCTCTTCTGCGAGATTGACCTGGATCGATTTTTTGAATATGAGGATTCTTCTCTCTTATTTGATCTGGAACGTTTTTCAAGGGCATCAATTCTAGCAATAATGTTGTATAGTTTCTGGCAATAATTTTCCTTAGAAGATGAAGACACTTCAGAAACAAACATTGATGTTGAACTCGAAAAAGCTTCTAAAATTTTATCAGCTTGATAAGCTAATTTGTCAACGTCATTTATTTCACATACAGCCAAAATACTTTTTACCTTATCTGGTAAACGTTCCAAAAACAGAGTTCTTAAAATGTCGTTGCTTACCTTACCATTTGAAAGTGACTTCATACGTTGAAGATAATTAGATGGCTTTTGATCACCAATATCTATTCCTGTTAGCAAACGTTTTAACTGTTGTTCAGCAGATTCTGCAAATGTTTTTATAATGCGATTCTTAAGGGCCTCATATTTACCAGATGATGGTGGAGAAATAATAATATCTTTTACTAGATATAACACGGATTGATCCAAGTTCATCAATAGATACTCAAATTTCGTTGTATCTTGACTAATTCCACACATTCGGAAACTTGCTTCAACCTGTAGGAACCAAACTTCTGGTTCATCTTTCCAAAATGTTGGAAGCTTAGGAGTTTTTGCAGATGCTATTTCAGGACGATATACTGGTTCGCCAAACTGTTGATTAGTACCTGAATTTGATGCATTTTCTGATGTAGCTGACGATGGTATATCTCCAAACACAGGCATTATGATTGTTTCATTTAATATTATTTAATAAATTTATTTATCCTTTTAATATTATTTATCTTTTCGAGGTCACCAATTATAAATTAGAATAATATTTATTTTATATGAAAAACTTATATATATTTATTTTACAAAATATTTAAAAGAATGTTTCTACACACATCAAAGGAATTAATTAGAATAGACATTTTTATAAAAAATATTTACATTATAATAAATGATATGATGATTAAAAATATTTTTAAACATAAAGTACATTTTATTAAAGTAATAAGTACCTACAAGCTTATGCAGCTGTAGTTTACATTAAACAAAATGAATCGGTTAAGCTACTAACAGCTAAAAGTAAAGTAAACCCAATTAAAAACAGGAAGACCCTGCCAAAATTAGAACTGTGCGCTGCTCATCTTCTAAGCAAGCTCTAACATAGAGTAATTCGTATTTTTAATCGACAATACAGAGTTTATGCATGGAGTGATTCAACTATAACATTAGGTTGGATTCACAACAATAAAGATAAAGACAAATTTGTAAGAAACAAAGTTAACGAAATAAATACGAATTTGCCTGAGGCGCCATGGCATCATATAAGCAGTAAGGACAATCCTGCAGATGTAGCTTCCAGAGGTGTTAATGCTGAAAAATTAATACATCACTCTTTGTGGTGGAATGGTCCTAAGTGGTTATTGAAGTCTTCCGAATTCTGGCTGAAATACGAAGATCCAAAAACGACAAATACATTGATGATTGCTGTGGGGTTGACCAGCTGTAATGTTATTAACAAATTAACATGCAAATACTCTAAACTAGGCAAATTACGAAGAATTGTTGCTTACATACTTCGTTTTGTAAATAAATTAAGGAAGAACGAAAAATATCCACAGCATCTGACCGTTCCAGAACTTGAAATGGCAGAAAAGATTATAATTTTTAATCATCAGCAGGTCGAATTTCATGATGAGATTATAAGACTGAAGATGGGACTTGCGGTTAGCAAATTAGTAAGTCTTTTTCCTTTTTTAGATAAAGACGGCATTCTTCGAGTTGGTGGCAGATTGCATAATTCTGATTTACATTATAATCACAAACATCCCATAATTTTACAAAAGTCTGAACTTTCATCTTTAATAATTCATCAGACACACATGTCCACGCTCCATGGTAGGAATCGACTTATGGAGTCAACTATACGACGCAAATATTGGATATTGGGATTGAAAAATGCAGTGAAGAAGTGTATTGGAAGCTGTACAACATGCAGTCGCTATCAACAAAATATATCTTAACAACTAATGGGTAGTCTACCAGATTATAGAGTGAATGTTTCACATCCTTTTTGTCATACGTTCAAAAAGAAGAGGCCAGAAAAGCTACAAGGGCTATATTGCCGTATTTGTCTGTATGGCAACAAAGGCAATTCACTTGGAAGTCGTGACTGATTTGACCACAGAAGCATTCCATGTGGCTTTGAGAAGATTCTTTGCAAGAAGAGGTATTAGTTCCCACCTGTATTCTGATAATGGAACTAATTTTGTGGGTGCTAGTAAAAAGTTAGATGCTGATTTTAAAGCAGCAGTTAAAAACAATAGTACACTTATTCCTATTCTGGCTGAACAAAAAACAAGTAAAAGTGCTATATTCGGCTGTGCCGAATCTTAAATACCCTTCACAGATGTAATTCTACTTTCTTTCTTTCTTGCCAAAACAGAAAGTTGGTTTAATTAAAAAATCAAAATGATGTTATCGGTTACTTTTATATTTAAGAAAACGTTTACATTTTTCGGCTAGGAAGCTAAATGTCTGGCTTTTCTTATACCTAATACTTGTGAAAGTCTTTCAAAAATATTATATATATTTAATTTACAAACAAAACAAAAAATCCGTTTCATGTACCCCAAAGAGTTCTAATTGTCCAACCGTAGAATCGTCTTTGGTTTTCAATGTTGTTGGTTTTTAATACCAGTTTACTTCTTTCTGATATATAAAGTAGGTATAATTCATCATAAAAATCAAAAATAACAAATAAAATGGCTGCTTTTATGAATCAGAAAATGTCGAGTTCCCAACCCTGGAACCGAATTTTTAATTTTTTAAAACTAATTTAATTTTTTCTGATATATAAAATAGCTTTAATTCACTAAAAACACAAAATTTGGAATTTATGTATGTACTTTTATATACCAAAAATATTTCAATTTTCCAACCCCGGAACCGAATTTATAATTTTTTACCAATTCAATTCTTAGTGAGGTGTAACATAGTTTAACTTGACAAAAAAACTAAAATTTTTAAACTTTTTGGTCACCTTCATGTACCATGAAGTATATCATTTGTCCAACCCTGGAGTCGAAGTTTTGATTTTTTAAGATTTTAATACCAATTTTGTTCTTCCTGAATTATAAAACAGCTTTAATTAGAAAAAAACAAACAACGTCAATTGCCTTTTTGGTTACTTTTATGCAGAATAAATATATCAATTTCCCAACCCTGGAAACGAAATTTAAATTTTTTTTTACCAATGCAACTCTTAATGAGGCATGAAATAGTTTTATTTAAGAAAAACTTAATATTTATAACCATATAGGTTATAAATAAAGTTTTAATTAGTAAAAAACAACGTCAATTGCCTTTTTGGTTACTTTTATGTTTAAAAAAATTTTCAATTCCCCCGCCCCTGGAAGGGATATTTAAATTTTTTAAAATTTTCTTTATCAATGCAAATCTTCATGAGGTATAAAGTAGTTTTGTTTAAGAAAAACTCGAATTTTGAACCATTTTGGTTATTACATGAACTACAAAATATTGCATGTACCAAAAAAATTTAATTTTTGCAACCCTGGAAACGAAATTTAAATTTTTTTTGTTTGTTTTTTTTATCAGTGCAATGCTTCTTGAGGTATAAAGTAGTTGTATATACGAAAAATTGCAAATTTTTTACTATTTTGGTAACTTTCATGTACCATAAAATATTGCACTTGTCCATCCCTGGATTCGAAATTTAATTTTTTATTTTTGAATTTTTGATACCAATTTTGTTCTTCCTAAATTATAAGACAGTTTTAGTTGGCAAAAAAAAATAAAAATAAACATCAATTGCCTGGTTGATTACTTGCATGTATAAAAAAATGCAATTACCCACCCCTGGAAGAAAATTTGAATTTAAAATTTTTGATTTTTTTTAGCTAATGCAAATCTTCATGACGTATAAAGTGGTTTTGTTAAAGAAAAACTTGAAATTTTTAACAATTCTAGTTACTACATGTACTACAAAATACGGAATCGGCCGAAAAAAAAATTTTTAACTTCCCATCCCTGGAAAAAAAATTTCATTTTTTTAGTTTTTAATAGACCACTAAGGTTCTCCAAAGCACGAAGTAGGTTTAATTTACAAACATTAAAAAAAATAATTGATTTGTGGTATAAATTTTTCGTCGAGAAATAGGTGTAAGCTTCCCAGCTCTGGAACCGTACTTCGGATCTTTCTGAATTTCAATATCAGCCTATTTAAGTTCATTTCCAATCCAACGGTCTAAGAACGAAGTCTCTAGCTCTTCTGGGGTCTTGGGACAACCGATTTCACGTACAGACGGACGGACAGACGGACATCGCTCAATCGTCATGGCTATTCATAAGGATCTAGAATATATATACTTTATGGGGTCCCATGTGTATATCGAAGAAGTTACACACGGAATAACAAACCTATATATACCCTTTCACTTTTTTGTGAAGGGTATAAAAGCAACATCAGTTGCCTGTTTGATTACTTTCATGTGTAAAAAAAATTCAATTTCCCACCCCTGGAAGCAAAATTTGAATTTAATTTTTTTTTTTTTTGCCAATGCATTTCTTCATGGCGTATAAATTGGTTTTGTTAAAGAAAAACTTAACATTTTTAACAATTTTAGTTACTACATGTACTACAAAATACGGACTGGGCCGAAAATAAAATTTTTAATTTCCCATCCCTGAAAATTTTTATTTTTTTAATTTTAATACAATATTGAGACATCCCAAAGCACGAAATAGGTTTAATTTACAAACATTAAAAAAAATAATTGATTTTTGGTATAAATTTTGCGTCGAGAAATAGGTGCAAGCTTCCCAGCTCTGGAACCATAGTTCGGATCTATTTGAATTTTAAAACCACTCTATTTAAGTTCATTTCCAATCCAACGGTCCAAGAATGAAGTCTCTATCTCTTCTGGGGGCTTGGCAAGACCTGTTTGATTACTTTCACTTATAAAAACAATGCAATTTCCCAACCCTGGAAGCAAAATTTGAATTTAAAAAACAAAAAAATTTTTTGCCAATGCAAATCTTCCTGACGTATAAAGTGGTTTTGTTAAAGAAAAACTTAAAATTTTTAACAATTTTAGTTACTACATGTACTACAAAATACGGAATAGGCCGAAAAAAAAATTTTTAATTTCCCATCCCTGGAAAAACTTTTTATTTTTTTAGTTTTTAATAGACCATTGAGGCTTCCCAAAGCACGAAATAGATTTCAGTTACAAACATTAAAAAAAATAATTGACTTTTGGTATAAACTTTGCGTCGAGAAATAGGTGTAAGCTTCCCAGCTCTGGAACCATTCTTCGGATCTTTCTGAATCAATAGCAGCCTGTTTAAGTTCATTTCCAATCCAACGGTCCAAGAACGAAGTCTCTAGCTCTTCTGGGGGCTTGGGAAAACCGTACAGACGGACGGACAGACGGACATCGCTCATTCGTCATCGCTATTCATAAGGATCCAGAATATATATACTTTATGGGGTCCCATGTGCATATCGAAGAAATTACACACGGAATGACAAACCTATATATACCCTTTCACTTTTTTGTGAAGGGTATAATAAATTGGCATTTTATTCCCCCGGCAGCTCCTCACTTTGGAGGGATTTGGGAGTCTGGAGTAAAATCGATGAAGTGTCATCTAAAAAGAATAATTGGCGAAACAAAATTGACGTTTGAAGAATTAAGTACTATGCTGGCACAAATAGAAGCTGTTTTAAACTCCAGGCCTTGGGTTGAAGTGAATGCTGAAGATATTGATGCAGCCGATGTGTTATCTCCGGGACACTTTCTCATTGGAAGACCAGTAATAGAACCCGGGGAGCATATAGAAAGCGCAGTTACATTGTCACTAAATAAATGGAAGCTTATTCAGCGGTTAAAAAAATATTTTTGGAAGCACTGGAAGGAAGAGTATCTTGTGAGCTCCAGCAACGAAATAAGTGGAGGCATTCAGTTAACAATTTGAAAGAAGGAGCAGTAGTTCTGGTCAAACATGAAAACACTCATCCAGGAAGATGGCCTCTTGGAAGAATAACGGAAATACACTAAGGAAAGGATGGGAAAGTGGTTAAGATAAGGTATCAAAATAATATTCTAAAGCGACCAATCCAAAAGGTAATCCAGCTACCGGACGCAGAAAATTCCAACGAGGACAATCAGAATGAAGCAAGAAGTTTCCATACAAGAATTGAACGACCGAACGGATATAACTGTTTGAAATCCCTCTTATTATGGTGTATGTTCTTGATGTTAACAGTAGGAGTAGTAAACTCTGCATCACTAAAGCATGGTATGGGTTCTGAAATAAAGGAAATACCTCTGGATACAGCGCTGCATCTGGATAATATTGGAACGATGAACATTGTAAACTCTAAATGGACCTTAATAGTACATTACGATTTACATCAATATTTTGAGGAGATAAAACGAATAAAAAGACTGAAAGAAAAACTTGAAGACCAATGTTCCAAGTTAAGAAATTATAAAGAGGCTTGCGAAATGATAGTATGGTCAGTCAATAGAAGATTCAGCTTAATAGATCAAAATAACAATCTGTTGCTGAAGAAGGAAAGACAAAAAAGACCGCCATTTGAATTTGTTGGCTCGATTTTCATATACTTTTTGGAATGATGGATGCAGAGGACCGGAAATTGATGGAAGAAAATATGAGAAATATTTTCCAGAATGAGGATAAATTACAACAGCTCGCGAAGCAGCAGACATCCATTGTGAACTCTACAATAAATGTGCTAAAGAAAACAACAGAGGAAGTAAACGATAATTTCAGTAAAATGTACCAGCAGTTGAAGCGGTTCTATGAGGAAGTTCAATGCTACACCAATACTGAGCGATTGATTGTTATGTTTCAAGTGATGACTACTCAGCTACATTTAATGATCGATGAGTGCAATGAAGTTCAGTCATCTATTATCAATTTGTTAATTGATGTTAACCACGGCCATATCAATCCAGATCTTATAACTGCTGCACAAATGCAGCAGGAACTGTCAAGCATTGAAAAACTATTACCGAAGGATCTGATTTTGCCCGGAACAAAAACTGGTACAGAACTGAAAGAAATTTACAGTTCTATGGTGGCTAGGGGTATTGTGATGGATAACCGTTTGGTAATACCATTGTATAACATACATACTTCAGAAATTTACGAAATCATTAGGCTTCCAGTTGATGGAAATGGCACTGCAATGATACCTATAGTCGACGGCGATTACATCGTATATAATTTTGCAACAAATTTATATTTTTTGATGTGGCAATCTCAGCTTAATGTTTGTACAAAAAACCATCAGGGACAATATAATTGTAAAGAGGAATTTTCTCGGAAACATGCAGTAGAGCGATCATGTGAGATTTCAGCCTTAAAACAATCCAGGTATGCTGAGTGTTATTTTCAGGAAACTCCAAGAAAGTGTATTTGGAAAAAATTGTCAACGAAGAATCAATTGATTTTCACGGTTTTCGACCAGTTTACATTAAGCATTGACTGCGGAAATAGTGCACGTGACTGGTTCACATTACCTTCAAACGGAATACTGAATTTTCCAGCTGGTTGTACAGCAGTGTATGAAGGAATAACTTTGTCCTCTTCTCAACATTTTACAACCAAGAAGAAAACTTCAATTCAGACATCATCATGGAGCGTAGAATTTCAGCTAGCAAATAGTAAGCTGGTAAAGCCATTTGATGTAACGGTAATCAACAATTCCAGAGATATACAAAATATACACCAAAATCTACAGAAGATGCAGGCCGACAATACTGAACTGATGAGAATGAAATATCACCATGTTCCCGGACATGTATCATTTATTTTAATTATTATTATAATTACAATCTTAAATTTCATCTATTTAAAGTATAAATGTAACAACAATACAAAGACCATAGTTAAGTTAGATTTTTCACCACCAATACCTTTAAATGCCCGGCAGAATGTTCAAATGTAATTGAACATAGTTTTATCAGGATAGAATTAATTTCATATTTATTTAGGTTCATAAAGATAAAAATTGTTTTCTTGCCTAAATATTTATATATTGTCTAGCCTAATTACAGTTGAAAGAGGAAATTGGTTTTCATGTTGTTTGTTTAGCTTAAGTACGTTTTAGAGATAACAAGTAAAAACGTTATATTCGACCGGGTCGAATCTTAAATGCCCTCCAAATATTTAGTAAGTGAATTTGAAATGTTTAACTTGGTGGGACAGAGTTCCTTTATATAATATCGTACGTCAACGCCCACTAAAGGGGGCGGGGTTCAAAAATATGCAATATCATGTTTTCCACAGACGAACGTATGGGCATTGCTAGACAGTCTTAGACTTCATCACAATTCTCTTTGGAGGCTATAAAAACTGTATTTTGGCGGGGTCGCTCTGGCAAGGGCTGTGGGGGAAACATTTCACCTATGTCATTAAACTCTAAAAATAAATGCTTGGGATAATTATATACAAAATTAAAATTTCTTTTTTTTGATAGGGTCATTTAGCGGGCAAAGGGGGAGGAGGGGGTAGGGCAGCAACAGGCAGTCATAAAACTCTAAAGATAAATGCTTGGGATGATTATATACAAAATTTAAAAAAAAATTTTTTTTTGGTAGGGTCATTTAGGGGGAAAGGAAGAGGGGGGGGGGGTAGGGCAGAAATCGGCAGTCATAAAACTCTAAAGATAAATGCTTGGGATGATTATATACAAAATTTAAAAAAAAATTTTTTTTTTGGTAGGGTCATTTAGGGGGCGAAGGGGAAGGAGGGATTAGGGGCAGAGTAGTACCAGGTTTCGTCTCAGCTTCGTCATTAAAGGTTAAAAGTGTTATTTTTAAGGAATGTAGGCTTAAGTAAAACAATTTGTTAAATTTTTATGCTATTTTTGCCTATAATAACGCCCACTGAAGTGGGCGGGGTCAAAAAATATTTTTATTTTATTTAATGGCTCCAATTTTAAGGCGTTGGACCATATTTGACATAAAAATATATCATTTGCTTAACAAAATAACCAAAAAACTTTAAAAATTATGTTGTTTTTTCTGGGTTGGTTTAGTTCTTCTTAAGGGAACTTTTTTCCCTCTTGCCCGATTTAGCCCATCTTCGAACTTAACCTGCTCTAAGTTTTAAAATATATTTATGCCAAATTTCAAGAGTTAGCTCTTTTCGTATGGACTGAATCGTGATTTCCACAGACGGACGGACGGACGGACATGCTCAGTTCGTCTTAGATTTCATCACTGATCAAGAATATATATACTTTATGGGGTCTGAGATGGATATTTCGATGCGTTACAAACGGAATGACAAAGTGAATATACCCTCCAAATTCTTTTTTGGAGAGTATAAAAATTGGTTTTTTGCCTACATATTTGTATTTCATATTCTCTAGATTAATTAATAAGATCTTAGTAAACAACCCTTATTATCTATCGCACGTATTATTGTCGCTAAAAGAAGACAAGGAGAATAGTTGATAAGAAAGAAGGTTAGTTTAAGATGTTCATTATGTTCGTGGTTAGTATTTAAGAGCATTTTAAAATGAAATTAAAGGAGTGTCTTACAAACATTCAACCTGTTAAGTAGTTTAATTTAACACAGGCTATATATTTTTCCAGGAAACGAAAACTATGTTTCCTACCACAACATAATATTAACTTCAATAACAGATCAAATGAATGGAAAAAGGGAGTTAAATACCTAGGAGTAGTCCTCGATCCTAAGATGAATTTTCCAAGGCACGTTTCATATATAACAAATAAAGTTAAAAAACTGATTGCAATATTGTATCCATTTATTAATCGAAATTCTAGACTTAGCTTCCAAAACAAGAAATTAATATTAAAAACAATTTTTCATTCTGTCATATTTTATACAGCTCCTGTCTGGTCCACAAGTGCGAAATGTCACATTCAAAAACTACAAGTTTCGCAAAATAAATTATTAAAAATAATATATAATTTACCATGGCACTTCTCTACAGAGCGTCTTCGTGCGCTTGCGGATGTAGAGTTAGTTAGCGTCAAAATTGAAAGGCTAACACAAAATTTTAACCTCAGATGCTTAAGTTCTGAGTATAGGCATATTAATGAACTTGCTTCATCGTAATAATTAATTAAGTTATTTAGTTTAAGCCACTTTTAGTAAAAAAAAAAATATAATAAAAAAAAATCAATTAATCAAAAAGATTTTTGTAATTTTTGCCTCCAAATTTAGTTAATCATGTACATATGTACATAACAATAATAAAAAAAATTATAATTTTTAAGCAGAAAAAGAAAAATCTTGAACTCTTAACCATGTAAATTATACCTAAAAGGAAATGTAAAATGATATTGTAAATAAAGAAATTGAAATTGAAACAAGTTTTTGAGAGTGGCCTGAATAAAAAGAAATGGCGAAGGTGGAGAATACAACAGCGTCTAATAATGGAAGTGTTTTTGCGCCTTCGTTAACCACTGGCCTAAGGGAGTTTCGTCCAGAGAGCGATAAGTGGCACAACTGGCAAGAAGTCTTAGACTCTCATTTTGTGGAGGCGGCAATAGAAAAGGACAAGGTGAAAGTGTAAATTTTATTAAAAGCTGTCGGATTAGATGCCTAAGGGTTGTTGAGAGAATTGTGTTTTCCAGAGTTACCAATAAAAAATACATATAACAACCTTTGTTTAATGCTAAGCCAACATTATTCACCTCCCGTGATCATTTTTCGGGAGAGGAGAAATTTTTTCGATGCTAAGAAAAAAGACACCGAGTCAGTTTCTGCTTGGTATGCAAGATTAAAAAAGTTAGCCATGGAGTGCAAATTTGGACCGAAACTTCAACAATTTATATTGAATAAAAATATATGAAAGACTTTGTGAGGAGGATGAGAGTTTGACTCTAGAAATGGCGTATAAAGAAGCATTAACCTTGGAGGCAAAATGGTTTATAAAAGAAGGTCAAGAAAGTGAGGTTAATTATTTAAAAAAGTTTCCACGTGGGTCCAAACGTTTTTACAACAAAGAAGATACATCATACGGAGGCAAAAATAACAACAGCAAAATAACGGACAGAGAGCAAAGAAGAAATGTACACATTGTGGATGGAAGAACCACGTTAGCGAAAAATGTAGATATAAAAACAGTAAATGTCACAAATGTCACAAAATCGGACATCTTGCAAGTGTATGCAACAGTAATCAGATTAACACAGTTCAAGTATTAGAAAATAATGTTTTGAATAATTCATGTAATGAAAGTAATGATTCGAGTTTTTCTATTTATAGCATTATGGATGAATATTCTTCTGTGCCATTCACGTTGTCTGTAGAAGTAAATAAAAAAGTTATGGTTTTTATTGTGGATACTGGAGCCCCGTGTTCTTTAATGTCGAAGGAAACATTTAATAATTGTTTTGAGATGAAAAATTTGAGTCCCTGTATGGATAAATTTTGTGCATATGGTGGAGAAAGAATTAATGTTATTGGTGAGTTTAATGCTATTGTAAGATTTCGTCAACAAAGTAAGAACTTGCGTTTTGTCATTACAAATACGTATAGTCCTTCGCTTTTAGGCCGCGATTTTATGGCTTTGTTCGGAATTGGGCTTTCAAATGTAAACGCGGTTAGTAGCACGAATGAGTGTGTACAAGGCATACGAAAACGTTTTTTAAATGTGTTTAAAAAAGACTTAGGTAAATATTCCGGTTGCACTGTGAAGCTTAATTTGACAGAGAACTTTAAGCCAATTTTTTTCAAGCCAAGACCTGTGCCATTAGCCTAGAGATCTAGGATTGAATTTCAGTTGCAGGACTTGGTGCAAAAATGGGTCTTAATACCAGTGGACAACTCGGAATGGGGTACACCATTGGTTCCCATTATTAAACCTAATGGGCAAATTCGTTTATGTGGGGACTACAAATCCACAATAAATAAATATTTAGAGGATGTGAAATATCCCCTTCCGCTTATAGACGAATTATTTGCGTCATTACAAGGTCAATTATATACCAAGTTATTTCTTTCGAATGCTTATAATCAATTGGTATTAGATGAAGAATCACAAATGATATGTGCCTGGAGTACTCATTTGGGAATTTTTAAAATGACACGTCTACCGTTCGGCGTAAAGCCCGCAGCGGCTATTTTTCAAAACACCATCGAAAATGTTTTGCGTGGAATTCCAAATGTTATAAACTATTTGGATGATATTATCATCACTGGTAGCAATTTTTCTGATCACGTTGAAACGATAGAATCGGTGCTTACTAAATTAGAATCTGTGGGGTTACGGCTTAATGAGAGTAAGTGTGAATTTTTCAGAGACAAGGTTTCTTACTTAGGTTTTGATATTGATCGGAATGGGTTGAGTTTAAATAAAGATCACATATCTTCAGTTGTAGATGCTCCTATTCCCCGAAATATTTCGGAAGTACGAGCAATTGTAGGCATGCTTAATTATTATTCAAAATTTATCCCTAATTTTACAAACAAGATGGTTCCGACCTACGAGCTTCTTAGAAATGACGCAAAATTTAGGTGGTCGAAGGTGTGCCACAATGCATTTAAATCTTTAAAGGCTGAGGGTACTTCCAACGGGGTATTGGTTCATTTTAACCCTACCTTGCCGATTGTTTTGTCGACGGATGCTTCAAATAATTCGTGTATTTTATCGCACTTATGGGCAGATGGGGCCAAAAGGCCTTTGTTTTGAGAGCTGTTTCACAAACAGAAAGGCACTATAGCACCATACAGAAAGGGGCATTGGCAATCGTGAATAGTGTAACAAAACTGCGACAATATTTGATTGGGATTCATTTTACGCTGGAATCCGACAAAAGCCACTTTTGGCTATTTTTGGAGAAAATAAGGGACTGCCGGTAATGGCGGCAGCTCGAATGCAAAGGTGGGCATTTATATTATCGGGATTTAATTATACCATGAAATATATAAAGGGGTCAGAAAATTCTTCCGATCATTTGTCAAGAATACCCCAGAAGGAAAATGGGATGGAACGTGAAGATTTCGGTTTTGTTAACCACATTTCTAATGATAATACTTTAAATTTGAATTTCAAAGATATTTCGAGAGAAACTGGGCATGATCCGATCTTATCAAAGTTAAGAGACTTAATTCAGAGTGTGAAGATTGAGGCACTCGATGGAGACGAATTTGCTCCTTTCACCACTCGTAAATACGAGCTTTCTGTGGAATACGGTTGTGTTTTATGGGGCCATAGGGTTATAATACCTACGAAGTTGCGTGGCCAAGTTTTAAGACAACTTCATTATTCCCATTTTGGAATAGTAAAGACGAAAGCTTTGGCTAGATCACATGTGTGGTAGCCTAAAATTAAAATTAATTTCTAACTGCGTTTTGTATAGGGTCGGGCAACCAAGTCCACCAAAGAGCTTCTTCCACCCTGGGCTCCTACAGATTCCCCCTGGTCAAGACTTCATTTAGACTTTGCAGGGCCCATTAAAGAATTTTATTTTCTTATTATAATAGACTCGTTTTCTAAGTGGGTAGAGGTATTTAAAACAAGGTCTATAACCAGTAGTTTTACTATAGCCAAATTACGCGATATTTTTGGAAGATTCGGTCTTATCGACACGTTGATCAGCGATAACGGCCGGCAATTTACGTCCGAAGAATTTAAGGTTTTTGTGAGGCAAAATAATATCAGACATATTCTGACCGCTCCGGGTCATCCGGCGACCAATGGCCAGGCTGAAAATTTCGTAAAACCTTCAAAAAGTCTATTTATGCAAATTTGCGTGAAGGCGAAAATATTGATGATATTATAAACACCTTTCTTTTCGACTACAGATCAACCAAACATTGTACTACAGGGGAAACCCCAGCAAAATTGTTGTTGGGCAGAGAATTAAAAACTCGTTTTAGTATGCTTTGTCCACCTTTAGTAAAACACAGAATAAGGGAAAAGCAATTAATAAACATAAAAAATTATAATGGAAATCGTAATACTTCATTTGAGTCCGGTGAAAATGTATTTGTGAGAGACTATTCAAATCCGAATAAAGCGTCATGGCAAGAAGCAACGGTCAAAGAGCGTATTGGGCACCAGTCTTACAATGTTGTTTTATCGCGCAATAGAAAAATAATTAAGAGACACATTAATCAAATGATTTATGACAAGGAAGCTAATTTCGAAAAAGAAGAACACACGGCGCCAAGTATTACCTTTTGTGAAAACTCTACAATATCTTGCTCTGAATCCACTGATGAGCAAAATAGTCCCCCTTCAATTGAAGTTTTGGAAGGGGGTGTGCCTGCTCCTGCAGATAGAGTGGAGGAAAATGTACAGAATAATATTAATCTGGGTCAAACCGATTTTCAGACGCGTAAATTAAGATCTTTGCAGCGTCGAAATTATAAAGAATAATTAGTAAAATCATAAGTAAAAAAAACTAACTAATTTGAAGAACGAAATAAGAAAACAAGGAATTATTTTCTATACGTTTTATTAAACTATAGGTGGGAGTTGCGGAATAATGCCATCTAGTTGTCGTGTTCCATAACTATCTTGTTAAATTAGTTGTAAGAAAAAGGAATGTAAAGTAAAAGGAATTAAATAATAAATACTTTTTGTTTAACTCTCATACTCAAACCATCATATATATATAGTTCGTTTATAATGAAATTTGAGATTGAAACACAAACTAATAATAAAACACATTTTTTCACAAAAATAAAATTTATTCAAAAATATTTATTATCACTCGTCAAAAAACCAAAAATGGTTGATTTTGGATTTGCCACAAGTGCGTGATCGGCAAGCTGCAGTCGATTACTGACTTGACTAAAAAGCTCGATGTGTTAACTTCAACAGTTTAAAAGAGAAAGAGAGTGTAATAAGCTATGTACGATTCGCAGGCGTAGGTTAGGCTCCTAGTATTAAGAAACTGTGGTATCATTACAAATATGACAATAGAAATTATCTATTAAAAACGCTCAGCTTTGAAACAAAAGCGCTCTGAAACATAACCGCTTTAAGACAAAAGTGCTCAGTACTGAGCTAAAATCACCTATTGTAGTGATCTCAATGACACAACTCTATATCGCAGCTGCGCAGCTAAAAACCGCTATAGGGTGTGGGAGATTTGCTGTTTCGCTCATTTCTTTTTTTACACATTAACAACAGTGTTATGTGTAATAATTTAGATAACAAACATACAGGCAAGGTTTTGTTTCCTGTCTAAAAGTAAAGATTTCATATTTTATAGTGAACTATAACATTTTTACAAACTCGCTTTCAAAAACCTTTTGTTAGATTTTTACTAAATATTTAACAATATAATAATTTTTTTTTAATTTCGAACATATTTTCTCATCATAAAAATTTAAAATAAAATTTGTCTAAAAATTAATACAAGCAGCTGATAATATAGCCTTTCGCAGAGAAAACAAGTAAAAACGTTATATTCGACCGGGCCGAATCTTAAATACCCTCCAAATATTTAGTAAGTGAATTTGAAATGTTTAACTTGGTGGGACAGAGTTCCTTTATATAATATCGTACGTCAACGCCCACTAAAGGGGGCGGGGTTCAAAAATATGCAATATCATGCACAGACGAACGTATGGGCATTGCTAGACCGTCTTAGACTTCATCACAATTCTCTTTGGAGGCTATAAAAACTATATTTTGGCGGGGTCGCTCTGGCAAGGGCTGTGGGGGAAACATTTCACCTTTGTCATTAAACTCTAAAAATAAATGCTTGGGATAATTATATACAAAATTAAAATTTCTTTTTTTTGATAGGGTCATTTAGCGGGCAAAGGGGGAGGAGGGGGTAGGGCAGCAACAGGCATTCATAAAACTATAAAGATAAATGCTTGGGATGATTATATAGAAAATTTAAAAAAAAAATTTTTTTTTGGTAGGGTCATTTAGGGGGCAAAGGAAGAGAGGGGGGGGGGGGGGTATCGGCAGTCATAAAACTCTAAAGATAAATGCTTGGGATGATTATATACAAAATTTAAAATAACATTTTTTTTAGGTAGGGTCATTTTGGGCGAAAGGAAGAGGGGGGGGGGGGGGGTAGGGCGGAAATCGGCAGTCATAAAACTCTAAAGATAAATGCTTGGGATGATTATATACAAAATTTAAAAAAAAAAATTTTTTTTGGTAGGGTCATTTAGGGGGCGAAGGGGAAAGAGGGGGTAGGGCAGAGTAGTACCAGGTTTAGTCTCAGCTTCGCCATTAAAGCTTAAAAGTGTTATTTTTAAGGAATGTAGGCTTAAGTAAAACAATTTGTTAAATTTTTATGCTATTTTTGCCTATAATAACGCCCACTGAAGTGGGCGGGGTCAAAAAATATTTTTATTTAATTTAATGGCTCCAAGTTTAAGGCGTTGGACCATATTTGACATAAAAATATATCATTTGCTTAACAAAATAATCAAAAAACTTTAAAAAATTATGTTGTTTTTTCTGGGTTGGTTTAGTTCTTCTTAGGGGAACTTTTTTCCCTCTTGCCCGATTTAGCCCATCTTCGAACTTAACCTGCTCTAAGCTTTAAAATATATTTATGCCGAATTTCAAGAGTCTAGCTCTTTTCGTTTGGACTGAATCGTGATTTCCACAGACGGACGGACGGACATGCTCAGTTCGTCTTAGATTTCATCACTGATCAGGAATATATATACTTTATGGGGTCTGAGATGGATATTTCGATGCGTTACAAACGGAATGACAAAGTGAATATACCCTCCAAATTCTTTTTTGGAGGGTATAAAAAAGCAATGTGAGACCGATCACAGGGCAGATGTGTAAAAATCTAGTAATGAACTTTTTTTTTAAGTTGAAAGTACTAACTAGTACAATTATATGTTGGTGATTAGTAGTTACTATTGCACACTAGACGGTGTCTATATGCAGCTGTTAAGTTTCTCTGTACTTCTTGTTGTTCGTATGAATGACAATCTCAAGGACTTTGCTTTGTCTTAGTAAATTTCTTATTAAAAGCGCAAAAAATCTTTTCAAAAGTTATTAAAATTAAATGTTTTCGTACTCATTTTACTTATTTGTTTTTATTTGCCTACGATAACATAATGTACGACAGCTTGCAAAAATTAGTAGCTACTATTGCACACTAGATGGTGCTGAGTGTATTTCTATTGTGGGTCTTGCTATATTCAAATAACAAAACTATCGTAGAAAAAAGGTTAAACATGTGTCTTGTTCAGTCTCATAAATTGCAGTAGTTTTTATTTATTCTAATTAATAGTATAAATATGTGTTTAGTATACATTATTCAGTGTTGCTTTTCATTGGAATCATACCTAGAGCTGCCACAGGACTCTCCTCCCAGTGCTTTAATCACGGATTCTGTGTTATTAGAAACTGCTGGTTTTTTTCAACGGTGCTGGTCGAAAATCTGTGTCTTTAAAAACGACAGTTTTTCTTTCATATGTTCGCAACGGTGCTGATTGAATGTCTGGATCTTTAACAATAAATGCTGGTTTAAGTCTCTCCACAGATACGTTTTGAAGTTTACCATTCACGTTGATTGAAAATACACGATCGGAAATTCTTCTGATTACCTCGTATGGGCCACTATAAGGAGGCTCCAAAGGTTTTTTGACATGGTCTGTACGCAAAAAGTCATGTTTAGACGTGTATAAATCTTTGTGAACAAAAATGGTTCTTTTGTTGTTGTGATGACTCGGTGGTTTAGCTCGAACTTGTTGTATGTACTCCCTAAATTTTAACAAAAATGTTTGTGGGTTACAAGGCTCTTCCATGCTTGAGAAAAATTCGCCTGGTAGTCTAATTGTTGTTCCATAAAGCATCTCAGCTGCTGAAGATTTTATATCCTCTTTGTAACACGTTCTGAGTCCTAAAAGTACAGTCGGTAGCAACGACAACCAAGGAGTGTCTTTGGTACTCATCAGAGAGGCCTTTAGTGTCCTATGCCACCTTTCAATCATCCCATTGGCCGCCGGATGGTATGGCGTGGTTCTTATACGATGCGATCCAATTAATTTTGTAAGTTCTGAAAATAGGGCTGACTCAAATTGGGATCCCTGGTCCGTAGTGATTGTTTTCGGTGATCCAAAACGTGAAATCCAGGTAGAGAAAAATTTTTCGGCCACTGTTTCAGCAAACATGTCCTTAAGCGGTGCAATTTCTGGCCACCTGCTAAAGCGGTCTATCATTGTTAAGCAATACCTGTAGCCTTTGCAGTCAGGAAGTTCGATGATGTCTATATGTACGTGATCAAATCGATCCGATTTTGGAAACTCTGCTGGCTTGAGATGATTGTGACGTGTAACTTTCGCTCTTTGGCAATCTATGCATTCTTTTACCCACATGACAACGTCACGATTCATTGCGATCCATACATATTTCCCTTTAATTTGCTTAAGAGTTGCTTTTGCGCCTGGATGGGCTAAGGTGTGAATGCTATTAAATAGTGTCCTGCGAAGATTTTTCGGAATGTATGGTCTGTTTACGGATGTTGATATGTCGCATATAATGCTAATATCTGGTGCTAGTTGTAGTCGTTCAAGGTTCAATGAGGTGTTGTTGCTTTTAAAAATCTCCTGTAGTTCAGAATCATTGTTTTATGCTGTTTGTATTTCGTCTAAAACTAGGTTTGTTGGCAAGGAAATTTCATTTATAAGCGAAAGGGCATCTGCTACCATATTGTTGGGGCCGGAAATGTGAATCAAATTTGTTGAAAATTGGACTATGTAGGAAAGTTGTCGAAGTTGTCTAGGCGACGCTTCTGGTCCGTTCTAATTAAAAACTCTCGACCATCTAAAATATGTTTAAAGTATTTAATAGCTACATAAATAGCGAGAAGCTCACGGTCATATGTACTGTAGTTGCGTTGTGACTGTTTTAGTTTTGCCGAGAAAAATCCGATAGGTTTCCACTCGTCATCAGTTTGTTGTTCTAAGTGTGCACCAACAGACACATCTGAGGCATCTGTAGTTAACCTTAGTAGTGCTTTTGGACTCAAAAAATTTAGTGATGTAATATCCACAAAATATTTCTGCAGGCCTCAAAATAGGCATCAAGTGCTGGTGTCCAGTTAATTAAGCATTGATCATTTTTCTTACTCCCTTTGAATAAGTTGTTGAGTGGTGACTGCAATTGAGCTGCGCTAGGAATGAATTTTCTATAAAAGTTCAAACTTCCAAGGAATCGTCTCATTTCTAAAACTGTTTTTGGCTTCGGGTATACTTTGATAGCTGGGATTCGGGTGGTTTCAAACCCGTCGGAGATATATTGTATCCCAAAAACGTAATACTAGTTACCCCAAAGTCACATTTAGATGAGTTAATGGACAAGTTTGCTTGTCTTAGCTTTTCGAGAACGCTATGTACATGTTGTTTGTGCTGATCCTGATTTTCAGAAAAAATTAGGATGCCATCCAAGTAACAAAAAACAAAATCGCAGTTGCGAAAAATAGTGTCCATGTATCTTTGGAATGTTTGAGTGGCATTTTTTAAGCCAAAAGGCATAACTACAAACTCAAACAATCCGAATGGCGTTTTGAGTGCCGTTTTTTCAACATCATTGGGGTTCATTGGTATATTATAGTAGGCCTTATTTATGTCAATTTTAGAAAATATTTGTTTGTTGTATAGTTTTTCTCCGATATCATCTAACCTTGGTATTGGATATTGGTCAGGAGTGGTATGTGCATTTAATTTCCTGTAATCACCACAGGCTCTCCAGCCACCAGTTTTTTTTTTTTTGACTACATGTATGGGGCTAGACCAGGGGCTGCTAGATGGACGAATTATACCCTGCTGTAGGAGTGAATCAAGTTCTTCTTTCATGGCCTTTAATTTTTCCCTAGCATAACGGTGAGACGGCTGCGCTATCGGTTGGCAGTCCACTAAGATACAGTGACAAACGTTAGATGACGTTGAAAGCTTGTATGTGTTTGCTCCAGTTAAGTTAATAAATTCGTTTATGTAATTGTTTATTGTAGATTGCGAGTTTATTGTGGAAACACTCTGTTGCTGTGTGTGCTCCAGGCTACCATTTGCCTTAAGTGACGTGAGAGGGTCCACTAATTTTGATGCTTTTAGGTCTAGAATTAATCCATGGTGGTAAAGAAAGTCTGCACCCAAAATGGCAACATGAACATTTGCCACAATAAAATTCCACCTGAAAGATCTTCTTAAACCTAAATCAACTGCGAGTAGTTTGGTGCCATATGTAGGTATGGGAGTACCATTTGCCGCAAACAATTGCAGTGGATCTGAAACGATATAGTGATGACTGGTAAAACATCTTTTTGGTAATACGGAAACTACAGAACCTGAGTCCACAAGAAACTTTATACAATTATTTTTGTCAAACATGTGTAGACGTTTTTCTTTGCTGCCGCCAATGCTATTTATTGATGGCAGCCGCTGGAGTTTTCCTGTAAGTTTCCTGTCTGTTGACTGTTAAACTCGCACGGTTGTTGACATTTTCGTGAATATGTCCCAAATTTTATGTGATAGTAGCATACTTTTTGCAGCTGGTTGCGGCTTCGAGAGCTGCTCAGCCTGTGCCGGGTGTTATTGTTATTGGTGTTAGCTATATTGACAGCGATATCGCTTAGTTTCTGTATTATTTGGTGTATTGATGTTTCAATAGCTGTTATTCTAGATTCTAAAGATATTATTTTTGACGGCCCAATAGCGTCGCAATACGATTTGTCTGGCGTCGAAAATGACATCACATGGTGAGTCGATGACGAGTTGTCTACTATTCGGTCAGCAATTTCGGCCAAATTCTCAAGATTTTTACCTTTGCAGACAGAAATTATACACCGCACGTTGTCAGGCATTCTTTGCATCCATAATGTCGTTAAGGCATCTTCCGAAACATTTGCACCAGCAAGATTTTGCATTTCGCGTAATAATTGACTAGGTCGTCTGTTTGAAAGATCCAATCCAGTTAAAAGTTTTAAAAGTTGTCTCTCTTTTGTTTCTCCAAATCGTGCAACTAGTTCCTTCTTTAGTTTATGATATTTCCCCGTTGCTGGGGATTCTTCGCGACATCTGCTATTTGATGAAGCGTATCGGGATCCAGTGCAGTTATGACAGTGTAATATTTTGAGAGATCAGAGGTAATCCGATTAACATGCAAAAGTCCATCAACTTGTGTGAACCATAGCTCAGGGTCACTTGCTAAGAAATGAGGTAAACGTATAGCATTAATTGACTCAACGTTGAATGTTGAGGAGGCGGCAAGATTTCCATCGTTGTTTTGTGTTTCCACGCCATGTTTCTCATCATTCTTCTGCATATTGTTACTACCTGTGGGACGTTCGGGAGATCTGTCTACGCCCATTGCATAAATTTTCTTCTTTAAACCGTGTTCTTTCCTTCTCGAGGTCACCAAAAATGTGGGTCTTGCTATATTCAAATAACAAAACAATCGTAGAAAAAAGGTTAAAAACGTGTCTTGTTCAGTCTCATAAATTGCAGTAGTTTTTATTTATTCTAGTTAATAGTAATAATATGTGTTTAGTATACATTATTCAGTGTTGCTTTTTATTGGAATCATACCTAGAGCTGCCACACTATGCAGCTGTTAAGTTTCTCTGTACTTCTTGTTGCCTGTATGATTACACTTATACATAGCTCACACCGGTTTGATCTTACTCTAAATTTGTGATTGTATTGTGAAAAATATTTTTACCCTCCAGCGTATAGATGTTTACACATCAAAAATCAATGTAAAATCTTTATTCGTTTAGTCACAAAAAAATATATTGTAAATGTCTCAAAATCCTAAAAATTCAGTAAAAGCATATGCAATTTACTCAGCTTTCCTGACTTTAACAGTGTCGCAAAACGACAGATATCAAGCAAAAGCTTTGAAAATTCACTATACGATGCAGAATTTTTTGTCTGTCGAGCTGCGTACTTAAATTTTTATATTTCTTAATTTTAAGTTTTAGCCTAATGTCCGGCTAGAATGACCCACATGTGCATCGACCAGCATCTTCAAGAATCAATGATATGCATATGTGTGTATATGTTTATATGAAGAAATAATAGAAAGACATAAACATATAGGGTCTTTCATTAAGTGCTTTGAATTTAAATAAAACAAAGTGTGTAGAAGATACAATCGAATTTTTTTATTCCTTTCAAAGGCCTATCCAAGCTTCGTATGTGTATAATATAAGAATTAAAGGCTGTTCAAAATTGAGGTACCATGGCAATAAAAAAACTTTTTTCAGATATTAAAAATATTTTTATTTCAGTTTATTACAACTAGGTTCCGGTTAAAATAAAATATACATACATATTTATGTACACAAGTACATATCTTGCATAGTATTAGATACACTGCACATTCAAGTTTGCAATAAAATTCGTGTGCTAACGTAAAATGCTTTCCTTAGCAATATTTCCTTATATGCATAAATAATGCTCCAAAGTAAATTCATTAAAATGAGCTCCAATATAAACGTTTTTATTTTCATATTTTATTTTATTTTTTTTTTTGTATAAGTTTTATTATAATTTATTATAAAAGTGTACAAAGGTATTAATGAAACGAACGCAATACTCTAAAAAAAATTAAAAGAGGCACTTGAGAGTAATATCTTGTATTAGAAATAAGCTTTGATGTCCAAAATTCGAATGCTGTTGTCCAAAATATGCACTTATGCGAAATACAGGTACGCATTTCTTTTTCTAACAAAATTTGTGCAGACTTAAACGAAAAAATACTGTAAAATAAAAATTCAAAAGAAGAAAACTACTGAAATCACTGTTTTGAATATTACACAAATTAAAAGTCTAGCTCCGTCTTATATTATCTGTTTATTTTCTCTTACTAAAGAGTTAAACAACAAAAAATCAGCAGGTATTGATAATATATCCAATTTTGTAATAAAAAATTTTTCAATTAAAGCATTTGAATTTTTGGTTATAGTTTTTAACAACTGTATAAATAATGCATATTTTTCAAATAGTTGGAAAATTTCCAAACTTTTTCCAATTAAAAAGATTCCTAGTTCTTCTGATATCAATAATCTAAGACCTATTTCTTTATTACCAAATTTAGGTAAATTATTTGAAAAAAATTATTCGTAAAAAAATGGATTTAAATTTAAATAATAATTATATTCCAAATTTACAATTTGGTTTTAAAAAAGGTCATTCTACCGTTGACGCTTTATCAAAATTCCAGAATGATGTAGTTTGTAATTTGAGACAGCGCTATTGTACAGTTGCAATTTCACTTGATGTAGAAAAGGCTTTTGATAGAGCTATTCATAATGCAATTCTCTTCAAAATGTCTACAATTGGTTTTGATCATCACGTAATTAAACTTTTTAAAAGTTTTTTCAATAATAGACGTTTTTGTATACAATTGAATAATTCCTTTTCTGAGTTTGGACATGTTGCTTGTGGAGTTCCACAAGGCTCTATTTTAGCTCCTCATTAATACAATATTCTAATGTCCGATTTTCCTCATAATTTTTCAAACTCAACTAGTATACCTTATGCTGATGATTCATTACTTTATGCTCATCATGAATCACCTATAACAGCACTTCAAATTGTGTCTGGTCATTTAAATAAAGTGAATGATTTCTATAAGTTTTGGGGCATTAGAATTAATGCTTCAAAAAGTGAAGTAATTTGTTTGAGAAATGCCTCTGGAAAATGCGCTTATTTTGTTGTGTCTCAAGGCAAGAGATTGAAACTTTTTTTGAATGGTGTTGAAATTCCTTTCAAAGATAAATTTAAATACCTTGGTATTTATTTTAATGAACTTTTTAAATTTAATGACCATGGTAAATTTGTATAGGAAGAATTTTATCGCATAAGTCTCTTCCTGTTAAAACAAAATTGTTAATTTATAAAACTTGTTTAAGGCCAGTGCTTTTATACGGATTTCCGATATGGTTTACTATTTCACCTTCAATAATGAATAAATTCGAAATTTTTGAGCGAATGATATTACGTTCATGTATTGGTAAAAACTTTGTTTCTCGTACGAAAAGATTTTCAAACGCTGTAATTTATGGGGAATCAATAATAACTCCTTTAAGTTCTTATGTTATTAAAATAATTAAATTTTATATTCATAGATTACATATCCATGAAAATGATATTATTAAGAACATTATTCTGTCTCAACATAGTTTCAATTGGACTTATACCAGTTATTTATCTCCCCTTGGTATGCAAAATGACTTGATTGACTTAG
This sequence comes from Linnaemya tessellans, assembly GCA_951800035.1. Taxonomy (NCBI): domain Eukaryota; kingdom Metazoa; phylum Arthropoda; class Insecta; order Diptera; family Tachinidae; genus Linnaemya; species Linnaemya tessellans. The sequence continues at coordinate 54,001,387 of OX637534.1, forward strand.
CTAATTCGTCTTCGGAATTCTTTAAAAAATCTTATCCAGGTTCACATAGAGGTTAATTATAGAATCTTTTTTTTTTGTTCATATTTTATATAATTTTTTTATATGTAGTTTTTAAGTTTTAAAAATAAGTTTACGATTATTTTTTAGAGTTATACACTCACGAAATTGTTAGCATCGGGAGCAAATGCGTTGTTAATTTAAAAAAATGTTTTTTTTTTAATGTTTACTTCTTATGTTAAGTTTGGTACTGTAATAGTACATATTCATATTATAGTTTTTAAGACATTACATTTCAATCTTAAATATTTCAAAATTGTTATACACATCTTTCGTATCCTATTATTATACAAAACAAGGCTCAATAAATTAACTTAACTTATATTATCTGTTTTTAATTATTTTTAGTCACGTGATTCACGTCTGAAACAAAAAAGTTACGCCATATGCACATCTCTAATTAAAATCTCCTTAAACAAGTTTTCAGGTGAAAATGCTATGCATTGAAATTTTGTTTGATAGTGTACTAACTCATCTTTTGCTTATTTATGTACAAAATTTGTACATATAAGAGAAACAGTTTACATGGTGTCTGCTATTTTTATAGGAACATATCTGTTACTAAAAACCGATGTCACAGAAAAAGTTTGTGCTATAAGAACAGTTAGCGTGGAAACTTCTATTTTCTAAAGTACAATTGAACGAAGTCGCTAGTAAATAAATAGTTTTGTAAGAAGTACATATGTACATAACATTATTTATGTTAATGCAAGTATCTTGTGCAAACAAGTTAAATTGGCAATGCCGATAAAGAGTATGCCTGCTAATAATCCCTTAGTTTCTATGTATCTCCTAAATTTTCACTCATTCCTTAATACTCTACCAAATTCCGAATTCAAATCCGAAAGCTTTTTGCGAGAGGCTTATGCGCAGTCGAGACCAGAGTTTTTAACATAGATGACAAATTGTATGTATTGAGCTCATACATGAATGGGTTTTAGTTACGCTCTACAATTGTCTATTACTTGATACAAGATTTGTAGAATTTCGTGACTGTCAACATTCCATAACGTTCATGTTGTACGGGCGTACACCAGCCGGGATACTCCATTTAGTCTACGGTGAATATTCGGTGAAATCTGTTCTCTTAACAAACCCACGTGATATCGCCTTAAAAGTGTTTTTTTATTGTGCCATATAGTTTGTGAGTGTATGTGACAAGTACACAAAAATTTATAAATTGTTAAACCGATCGTTTATAATCACAAAAAATAGCAATCCATAAAAAGTAAAATTTCATGTTCAAGGTGTTTTCTGTGAGCATAAACCATATCCAATTTTTGCATTGTTTAAAATTATAAATGAAATATATTTGGTGTTTCAGGTTGTTATCCTTGAACTGAAATATTTGGAAAGTATACAAATAATATTACTTTAAGGCATATCGAAAGTGAAATAAAAAAAATTTTATGTATAGCGTTTTGTTGAAATATTCTGGCAAATTGTAAATTAATGCCTGAATCAAAGTGAAAGTGTGATTATGCCAATGAATAAACCAATAATTAAAATTGAAAATGAATTAAGTCAGCGTGAATACCTAGTTACTATTATTTTTATGTGAATGATGGTGTAGTATAACAGTTTAGGAAACATGTTAACCTACATAAATCAGTTTTTAAGTTGTTAAAGTCAGTGTCCTACCACATAATTTGAAATTCTTTAAGTTAAATAAAAAGAACAACCCCCTCAATAGTATACACTGTATTAAAGGACTACGATAAGCTTAACATGAAGTCAACATAATATCGCATATGTATTTAATTTTATTCATTTCAGTTTAAAAGTGATTTTTTATACTGAGAAACAAACATAATAAAAGCACTGTGTATGTATGTAATTAATTTTATTAATTTCATTTAAAAAGTGAGTTTTTTAATATTCAAATAAAAAAGCGTAAAACAACAGCACTCAGGCTATGGTTTCGCATATTTTCTTTTTGGCCCTGGTGTATGTGTATATGCGAACGGATAAAAAAATATGTATATGTAAATAATCACTGTCACAGCCTAAAAAACCTGTCATTAATAACAATTGGTACAAATGCATATATGTACATATTTGATTTGCATGTTTAACCATGTTTGTGCAATACACATCAAAACGATAAGCAAAGATATTTAACTTATTATTAAAACAAAAATATTTATCATCCACAAAGTTTGTAACACTTTGTATTTAAAAATGTGCAAATTTAACAAATATTCTAACTCTCAAAGTTAATGAGTATCAGAATTTCCGTGAAAAAGTGAAAGTAGTAGTGCAAGAAACCCTCAACACAACAAAGTTTCATGGTTCGTTGGGATCAAGTAAAACAAAAAGAATCCGTGAGCTTATTTTTTTTTTGAATTTGTTTTGTTAACATTAAATATTAAAAAATATATTGAAAAATTTACATATACATAAGTATATGCGCACGTGTATAGAAAAAACAAACTAATAACAACAGCACAAAACACAAAATTGTGCTTAAAACGTCTAAAAATATCTACCCACATAGGTACATACCCGTTAGTAAGTACTTGAAAATAAACGCAACATACACACAAAAGAATATGTCTTCTTGTGTTTATGAGGGAAGAAAACCATTGTCATATCAAAAAAAATCGCACTTCCCATGAATGCCTGTATCTGAAAAAGCCTTCATATGGATTTGTATTTTATCCTTGTTGACTTCATCCTTCTATAATAAGCAAATATTTGTTTGGATTTAGAAAAACACTGTGGGGTTGTGTACCATTTTAGTGTATGTGTGTGTCTTCTTCTTGTCGTTGACGGTGTATTGACATTTAGACCATTCAGAACAAAAACAACTTCAGTATTCAGACAGTCTAATTTAGCTGTTGAACTGCTTATATACATATGTGAATGTGGTGAGTGAATAGATTCGTTGAACAATTGTTGAAACATTATTTGTAAATGTTGTGAAGTGGGTATGAGACTGGAAAAATATTCTAACGATGCCATCATTGTATTAAATGACAGAATAAAATACAACCATTGACATCATTTAAAGGTTATCAACTGAATGGTAGCTGCTTTCATAAAAAAGAAAGGAAAATAAAACTTTACGGTTAAAGATGTGAGTATAATCGTTTAGTATACACATGTTTATGACTACATACATATGTATATACGTACATAAGAAATTTTTTCATACAGTGAAATACTTAATTAAGCTCGAAAGTTTATATTTAAGTATTTGGAGATACGTGAACCCAATTATAGTTTTACCGCCGTATTCATAAAAAATGTTTTAGGTTTATTACAGGTTTATTTGACAAATTTCCCATAGAAATACGTCAAATAAGCGCTTAAAAAAACCTAAAATATTTTTAATGCATACGGCAGTTAGTATTTTGTAGGTACAGATATTAACCCTTGAAAAAATCATTGTTTTCATTTCATACAACTGATTGTTTATTCAAAGAAAGTCAAAATTAAAACGATTTTCTGACTTTTTTAACAATATATGAGATTTTCATATATAACTAAATAATCTTATCTTTGATAAAACAAGTTAATATATTTTAAACTATTTAAATATATTAACCTGTAGACCTACTTCCCAGTGGGACAATTCAGAAGAGCGTCTTACTTCAGGCCTTACTAAAGGTCCCCTTAGGCATATTTTTGATTCAATTGTTATTCTTATGCATATGCTAAAGAGGCTTCGAACATCTTCCCTTCTATTAGGAAGCAAAGGAATTTGTTGAACATAGAAGGCCTCATACTCTTTCGTAAGAAAGATAAGATATATGTATGTTAATATGTGAAATAAAATATTTATAAAAGAGCTTCTAAGCTTGAAATAAATAAATTATGGACATGTGTATGTTTTTAGATATGGAAGACTTTTTAAGAAAAAACAATGAAAACAAATTTTTTTATGTACTACCTTTTTACTTATTTTTTATAATTTTTGTTAATAAAAAACTTATTTTTTTATTAAAATTCCCACGTAAATGTAAGAGCAGACCTTTATACAAAGGCCTACTGACAACTTTTCTCTGGAAGCATTTTTTAGAGCCATGAGAGTGAACCGAGAATAAAAGGCCTTCTCCGCAATGACAAATTGAGTAAACAAAATATGAGTATGGAATGAGGCGAGAAGGTCTTGTACATACAAAAGGAGTACAGAAGCCTTCTAGAAATCATTCCTTCACCTTCTTTATTCCGCTGGGTTCCTTGAACATTTGATGAAACATTATTTACAAATATTGTTATATGTATATGACACTGCAAAAATAGTCCAAGCATGTTATCATTGTATTAACCGACATGTTAACATACAACCATTGGCATATACTAAAATCCCGTGAAAACAATGGGAAATAAACGTTAAAATACATCTAACAATATTAATATATATAAAGAAAATTAATTTAAAACTAAAATTAATAAATTTCGAATAAATCTTTAACTCGCATCCATTGGAAACACTTTAAATACAATGCTTTTTGGATTTGTTCTGTTTTATGTACGAGTATACTGCAGAAATATAAGCGAAATCATACCATTTTTCCAAAAATTATCCTCTAATCAGAACTTTTTATGTATTTATTTCCTAGTTCTTCGACCTTTTCTTAACATATAAACTGTTTTTCAAAAACTTTAGGTCATTATACCCTCCAAAAAAGAATTTGGAGGGTATATTCACTTTGCCATTCCGTTTGTAACGCATCGAAATATCCATCTCAGACCCCATAAAGTATATATATTCTTGATCAGTGATGAAATCTAAGACGAACTGAGCATGTCCGTCCGTCCGTCCGTCTGTGGAAATCACGATTCAGTCCAAACGAAAAGAGCTACTCTTGAAATTTGGCATAAATATATTTTAAAACTTAGAGCAGGTTAAGTTCGAAGATGGGCTATATCGGGCAAGAGGGAAAAAAGTTCCCCTAAGAAGAACTAAACCAACCCAGAAAAAACAATATAATTTTTAAAGTTTTCTGGTTATTTTGTTAAGCAAATGATATATTTTTATGTCAAATATGGTCCAACGCCTTAAAATTGGAGCCATTAAATAAAATAAAAATATTTTTTGACCCCGCCCACTTCAGTGGGCGTTATTATAGGCAAAAATAGCATAAAAATTTAACAAATTGTTTTACTTGAGCCTACATTCCTTAAAAATAACACTTTTAACCTTTAATGACGAAGCTGAGACGAAACCTGGTACTACTCTGCCCCTACCCCCTCCTTCCCCTTCGCCCCCTAAATGACCCAACCAAAAAAAAAAATTTTTTTTAAATTTTGTATATAATCATCCCAAGCATTTATCTTTAGAGTTTTATGACTGCCGATTTCTGCCCTACCCCCCCCCCCCCCTCTTCCTTTCCCCCAAAATTACCCTACCAAAAAAAATGTTTTTTTAAATTTTGTATATAATCATCCCAAGCATTTATCTTTATAGTTTTATGACTGCCGATTTCTGCCCTAGCACCCCCCCCCCCGCTTCTTCCTTTGCCCCCTAAATGACCCTACCAAAAAAAATTTTTTTTTTAAATTTTGTATATAATCATCCCAAGCATTTATCTTTAGAGTTTTATGACTGCCTGTTGCTGCCCTACCCCCTCCTCCCCCTTTGCCCGCTAAATGACCCTATCAAAAAAAAGAAATTTTAATTTTGTATATAATTATCCCAAGCATTTATTTTTAGAGTTTAATGACATAGGTGAAATGTTTCCCCCACAGCCCTTGCCAGAGCGACCCCGCCAAAATACAGTTTTTATAGCCTCCAAAGAGAATTGTGATGAAGTCTAAGACGGTCTAGCAATGCCCATACGTTCGTCTGTGGAAAACATGATATTGCATATTTTTGAACCCCGCCCCCTTTAGTGGGCGTTGACGTACGATATTATATAAAGGAACTCTGTCCCACCAAGTTAAACATTTCAAATTCACTTACTAAATATTTGGAGGGTATTTAAGATTCGACCCGGTCGAATATAACGTTTTTACTTGTTTTATTTTAAATTTAAGTTTTTAAGTCCCATTTCATAAAAAAAGAATATATTATGTTTATACAATGGTTGTATAACCTATTTTCTACACAAATATTACACCATGATACAAAACTTGAGAAAAATTATTCAGGGGTTCGAAAATACCTTTGATATTTTTAGGTCACTTCATAAAGTGATTTTATAATGGTATATGTAGAGAAAAACGGGATTTCTTATATTTTCAATATTAAACGGGCATAATTTTTTTTTCACAACGTATTTCTATTAGTTTTTCTTTTTTTAGAAGGATCGAATATTATCTTTTAAAATCGGCTAATAAGTGGCTAAGTTACAGTGGTTGAAGTGTGAAAAAAACGTATTAAAAGACAAAAAATATTTTTCTTCTAAGCAGATTAGAGCCCGAGGAGTTAGGTCTTAGATTATGAATTAGGTCTTTAGATTGTGAAATATAATTTAAAAGAACTCTTTTATACTGCTTATCGTGGTGATTTTGCAAATGTTTTAAATGAAAGACTTTTCAGTCTTGGGTTAATATATATATATGTATATAGAAAACGGTTGGAGGTACTATGCAGACTTTTTTCGAATTTCATCGTTCACGATATTTCATAAACACATCAATTCCGTTAGTAATACTCCTGGACGTGGTTTTTGAATGCCAAGAGCTCATCGGCAAAGCCGTTTAAAAGTTATTCTAAAAAAATTTTTTAGTGGCTTTAATTTTTCAAAAATGTATTGGTCTTAACCAGAACCCATTCACTGGAAATCTAAGTTCGTAAGAACTCTTTGAAACGCGACTAGTTTCGATCCATTAGGTTCAGCCGTTCAAAAATTTTAAGCGGATCACATACTTATACAAAACAACACACAGACATACTGACGGTTTGTCAGTAGTCAGGAAAGCTTCTTAGTAAAACGGGGTTGTCGTCACTGGCGGTGACAGTTGTTCATAAGGAGCGAATTTAACAACACAAAAAAATAACAAGACCAAATTTATAAAATGGTGTGAAGCGTTTATTTCTATACAAAAAATTTTAGTTAAAATATATAAAAAATACAAAGTACTTTAAGTACTCACCCCAGTGCTTTTCCTTACGAACTAAATTTTGTCTTTAAAATAAATTAAGTTGAGCTAAAATTCTTTATGTGCAAAAAAAACCTTTTAAATAACGCACGCCATATAACGATGGGACAAAAACAGAAGGAGTTGTCAGATATTTTTGAAATTTGGTACACTAGCATAAACTAGCCTAGTTAAGAAAAATATGAATTTTTGGAAAAATCGGCCAAAGGACACGCCTACCTCCCATGTGTCCTGAAAGTGAAAAATGTAATTTTAGCTTCAATAATGCCCACAAAATTACAAAAAGTGGTCATGCTGATACATATGCAAATAGCAACGTGTGTGTAAATTTTTATTTAAATCGAACAAAGGACTCAAGGTCCTGCCATATATCCTTTTTATTAAAAACCCTGTCACTCCTACAAAAATTGTCCGATCGTAATAAATTTTGGTATGTTAATTGATATTTGCAAGATATATATTTATGCCAAATTTGGGTAGAATTGGATTATCAATGTGGAAAATACAAAAACATCATTAATTGAAAAATAGGCTAAAACGGTTAAAATACTCTTGCAAAAATAAAACTATAAGGATTTTTGAAAGATAACATAAATGAAAAAATTAAAGATGAAAACTAGCAATGTTAACGTCAAAAAAATCATATCGCACTTGAGCCATCCAAATTTTTATTTTTTCACTTTTCAAAAAAAATCGACGCGTAGTATTAATATCCGCTGTAAAAATATCGTGCTATTTTGGCTACTTTTTGTTAATAAAATGGTTGGTTTAAAAATTCTTTTTCATATGCCTTTAATATTAAATTTAAAACTGTTTTGCTTCTACTGAACATTTTGACTTAATACCCTCCTGTTGATTAAGTGCGATATATTTTGATAAAAAAATTAAAATTTTGGATTTTGAAACATAAATTATAATAGCTTAACTTAATAATTATATTTTATAACTCCTAAAATAAAAAACGTTAAAAAAAGATATAAAGACAAACTTATAACAAAGCATCATCGCTACTTGATTCTTCCCAAAACCAATTTTCGCTTCACGAAGACCTCATCTCGTCTTCTATTATCTCATCTTCGATTTCAACATTTTCTCCAAGAATATATTTCTCAATTTCAGCATCTATTATATTATTTTTAATCTTAATGTTTCTCTTTGATGATAATACGGGATCTGAAGACAACAACAAATAGGTCCACTAGCACTCACGATCACTTATGTTAAAGGCAGTTAAATTTGTAACACTTACGGTTTTTATACAATAGCAATTTTTATAGAAAATAAAAATTTCTCTCGCACTTCCGAAAAAAACTTCAAAATCGAAGTCAATCGCAACTTACAATTTACACAATAATTTAAATATGAAACAGAATCTAATTTATAATTTTTTACCATTCAAAATATAAAACATGTTACGCAATAATATTAAACACTCTTAAATGCCTAATATTTGAGTAAAAATCATAAAATTAGGCATTTCAAAAAACGCATTTTTTTTTAGGTTGTGGTAAAAAATAGGCACTAATTTTTGAATACCCTGTTAGTTAAGAGTATAAACTTACAAAAACATGAAAAAAAAAATTTCTAATTTTATATAATTTTTTTTATACTCCATCAAACTTTAGTAGTTTTTGGATTTTCAACAAAAAAAAGGGGTTTTCAGAGCAATAAAAAAAAGTTATTTTGTAAATAAATACTAAATTCTAAATTTTAGTTTAACTGCAAATATATTAAAGTACCTGAAAACCAAATTTCGAGTGATTTAAAAAAAAATGAATTTTTCAGAATTATTTTTGTGAAACAACTAAAACCTATATTTCTGTTAAGTCATTTTTGCAAGAAATTATCTGATTTTAACGCCCTCTCGTGGTGGCAAAAGCAATCAGAAAAAAAAATTTTTTTAACATTTATTTGAGATACCTTATTATCTTTCAAAAAATCTGTATTTAAAAACACTTTGAGACAAAATTTTTTTTTTTATTTTTGTCTATGGGTCGAAGCATAGTGTAACGGGCCAACTTAACGAGACAGAAGCACTACAGTAGAATGAACATACAAAAAGAAATTGATCATTTACACGTAAACAAATAGGCAAAAAAACCTAATACAAATACGTAATATACTTGTAAATGATCAAGGGGCAAATAAACATTAGGCAATTGACAGACTGATAATAAAGTGAACAAATCAAGTAAAAATAAATATGTTGCAGCTTTATGACCCATTAAGCGACAGGGGTAAAAAATGTAACTTCCCACTTTTTCAATTCAATATTCTTTAAATCGCTAGCATATGGCAGACTTTAAATAATGCCCACCCTTATCGTACTTGGCGCTTTTTGTATTAAGCCCAAAACGCAAAATTTTTATTTAATCCATTACAAAATGTCCAAATACACCAAACACAATAAGGGACTTTAAGTTATACTCTAAATTTTCTTGTCTAACGTTTAATTTCTGAAGAGTCACTGTCAAAATATATGCGTTTCCACATGGCACAGGCTTGTGATGTCAGATAGTTTGTTAAAACAAAACAGAGTTACATGCAAGATGTGATAAACATGTAATTTCTTTTCGCTCCACAGGTCAGAATTTTTACACCATTCAAAAAAGAATTGGAGGGTATATTCACTCTGTCATTCCGTTTGTAACGCAGCGAAATATCCATCTAAGACCCATTAAGTATTTATATACATATATTCTTGATCAACGATGAAATCTAACACGATCTGTGGAAATCACGACTGAGCTCAAACGAAAAGAGCCAGACTCCTGAAATTTGGTATATGCATATATATCTTGAAAGATAGCACAGTTCAAGTTCGTAAATGGGCTGAATCAGGCTAGATGGAAAAAGGTTCCTCTAAGAAGAACTAAACCAACCTCTAAAAACCCACATAATTAAAATTTTTTTTTTAAGTTTGCTCAGCAAATGATATATTTTTATGTCGAAGAAGGTCCAACGCGCAAAATTTGAAGCCGTAAAATCAAAAAAATAAATTTTTTTACCCCGGCCCTTTTAGTGGACGTTATTATATGCAAAAATGGTGTAAAAATTTAACGAAATGTTTTACTTAAGCCTACATTCCTAAAAAAAAATTAACAATTTAAAAAAAACATTTTTTGGAGCAGAAGAAGATTCAAGCTCAGGATATTCGATAGGTTTTGCATATTTTCCTCTACGTCTTTTACTCGGATTCACAATGCAAACGTAGCAGTCATGATTTCGGTTCTCGCCAGATTCTTGGGATTGCAAATTTCATAGAACATTTCTCCCCTCGATACCAACCTGAAATAAAGAAATAAAACTTAATGTGTCCACTACATTTGATTTAATGATAAATTGATAATTGCTCACCTTCCAAACATCTTTTACAATAACTACAAGCAACATGTGGAGTCCATGGCTTGTCTTGATTTCGAACAGGACAGCCAAAATATGCTTCGTAGGCTTCAAGGAGAACTTAAGATATTTTTAATTCATATTTAATGTCTCGAACTTTAATAAATTGACCACATATATAACAAAATGCATCAGCATCATATTTACCCTTTCGCGACGACATTTTAATATTTTCTAGACACGTATAAAACACCTGATATTTATTTATCACTCGAGTGCCATCTTGAGGCACTGGGTGAATGTAAAAAACCCACTCTGATCTCGCAGTATTTTTGAACGTAAATTTAAATTTATAACAGAAAATGAGTATTATTACTATAACTATCACAAAAGCAAACTTTATATTAAACTAGTAAAAATGTTATATTCGACCGGGTCGAATCTTAAATACCCTCCAAATATTTAGTAAGTGAATTTGAAATGTTTAACTTGGTGGGACAGAGTTCCTTTATATAATATCGTACGTCAACGCCCACTAAAGGGGGCGGGGTTCAAAAATATGCAATATAATGCACAGACGAACGTATGGGCATTGCTAGACCGTCTTAGACTTCATCACAATTCTCTTTGGAGGCTATAAAAACTGTATTTTGGCGGGGTCGCTCTGGCAAGGGCTGTGGTGGAAACATTTCACATTTGTCACTAAACTCTAAAAATAAATCTTGGGATAATTATATACAAAATTAAAATTTCTTTTTTTTTGATAGGGTCATTTAGCGGGCAAAGGGGAGGAGGGGGTAGGGCAGCAACAGGCAGTCATAAAACTCTTGTAATGTGCGCAAAAATGGGATGACGCAAACTATGTGTTGGAGCCGGCGCTTAAAAACGCCACTGGCTTGACTTAATATTTAGGCAGTTAGTATGCCTTTTTGTTCTTAGCAGTTGAATGCTAATGTAATTGAAAGAGCCGATTTTAAGGCTGATAAGTAAGTTAATGTCTTTATTTTCGAAAATTTTGTTTCTTATATACTAATTTAGCGGTATACAAATTTGGTATATTTCCAATTACCCTTCCAATATTAACAGGTAGTTTTATTTGTTCTTACTTATAATATTGAATTGTTGTATTATAAAAAATAGGTAAAGTGAAGTAATATATTAGGGTAGTGTATATAATTACAAATAATATATATAAGTGTATTACATTATAAAATAATTATAAATAAGTGTATTAAACATGAAATACACTACACCCTGCTCCTCAAGAAAAATTTTACAATTTTTAGAAATTCTAAATTTTTTTTTTTTTTTTTTTTGTTTAGATTTTAATATTATAAAATTTATTTGCTTATATTTATTTTAATATTTTTTTATATTATTATTATGGTACTCTTTCAAGTTATTTTCTATGTCTAGAACAGTGTTTACTCCTTTTGTTTCTACAACTTTATAGGGACCGTTATATGGTGGTTGGTTTTTTTTTTCGATTAAAGTTTCGAACAAGAACGAAGTCGCCTTTTTTCAAATTTAGGGGATTATTGTAAATACATTGTTCTACTCTTTTCTTTTTCGAGTTCTCAAGATGTTCTTTTGCTTTAACTAAAGAATATTTTAAACGCATTTTTAGTTCGTTTGCATAATTTTCTAGGTTGTAAATAGGTTTTGTATCCATAATATTATTATCTAACAGATTTGGCAATTTTCCATATATCAGTTCATATGGCGTATAGATCGTATCTACGTGTGGCGTCGTATTATAAGCAAAGCAAAAGTATGGGATCCAATGTTCCCATTCATCCTTGTTACAAAAATTTAATAAGAACTCGTTGAGCACTCTGTGATTCCTCTCTACAGAGCCAAGTGTCTCGTGGTGATAGGGTGTGCTAAAGACCTGTTTTATTTTTAGCAGATTGCATATTTCAGACATTAGTGTATTAAGAAATTCGGTACCTCTGTCCGATTTTAGTATTTTGAAGTGTCCATATATTAGGATGAAATTATTGACTATTGCCTTTGCGACTGTTTTCGCGTCTTTAGATTCGATAGGACACGCTACGATATATTTGGTTAGTTCGTCCTGCATTGTTAGTATGTACCTGAATTGATTTGAGTACCTAAGGGGACCTACTGTGTCTATTGAAATGGTTTCAAAGCTACTTCCTGGTGTGTCCGTAACGGTTAATTTTTCTTTTGTATTTCTTGTTTGCTTATTTATTTTACATTTTTCGCTATTGGAAACGTGTGCTTTCACCATTCTACTCATGTTCTTCCATATATACCTCTGTTTTAATTTCAGAGTTGCTTTTCTTATACCTAAGTGACCACCTATATTTGAATCGTGATACTTCGTAATTAAATCTTTTTGCTTTTCTTTGTCTGTTACGGTCGTTGGCGACCTGTATATTAGGATTTTTAAGCTTTCATTCTTCTTTCTTTTAATATTATTAAAAATGTTTTTGAATTGCTCTATATCTATTGTTCTAAATATCATGTCATTGGCTTCTAAAGCAAGTTCCTGTACGTTTTGTGATAGCATAGTTGGTAGCAGTTTCTCCAAGGACAACTGTGTGTTCGGTGGATTATCGCCGCACCTTATTACTACCTCTAAACTAGAAACTATTATTCGAGGTTTTTTATATATATTGTTTACTTCAAATCTAAACTTTTTTACGTTTTTGACATCTGATGTCGACGTGCACTCCCAAATGAAATGTTCATTACACTTATCATTAGCACTACGGTTTCCATTGTTTGTGTGAGTTTGTTTTTCAAGTACTTTCTTCATATTGCGTGTTATGGCCAATATGTTATGTTGGTCAGTTTCGGTATTACGGGGGATTAGAGTTTTCAATGTATCTGTATCTATTTTTATTCTTGATAATGCATCAGCATTTGAATTCATTTTGCCCTTTTTGTACGATATTTCGAAATCATATTCACTTAAGTCGAGTCTTATTCTAGTCATCTTGGACGATGGATTTTTGTGTGTAAACAGTGACACCAATGGTCTGTGGTCTGTAACGACATAAAATTTTCTACCATATAGGTACAGACGGTAAAAGTTGATTGCCCAGTGAATGGCTAACAGTTCTTTTTCTATTACGGATTTGTTCACGTCATGCTTTGACAATGTCTTACTTGCGTAGGATATGGGTAAGTCTGATCCAATCTCTCCTTGTGAGAGGATTGCACCCAGAGCAAAATTGGATGCATCTGTTGTGACGATAAAAGGTTTTTGAAAATCAGAATATTGTAGTATAGGGGGATTTAGTAATTTTGATTTTAGGGTTTCGAAAGATTGTTGACAATTTTCAGTCCACACGAATGGTTTGTCCTTTTTTAGTAACTGGTTTAAATCTCTTGCTATATCAGCGAAGTCTTTAACAAAGCGCCTATAATAATTGCAGAATGCGATGAATCTTCTGACTTCATCAGCATTTTGTGGTACAGGGTAATTTTTTATCACGCTATTTTTGTTTGGGTCAGTGCGTATACCTTTATTGGTTACGAGGTGACCTAAATAGACTACCTCAGTTTTTAAAAAACAACACTTACTTGTATTGAGTTTTAAATTGTATTGTTTTAAACGTTTAAAAACTTTTATTAAATTGCTGTGGTGATGCTTTATGCTGCATCCAAACACGATTATATCATCTACGTACAGAAAGGCTTCTGCGCTTAAGCCGCTTAATGCTATCGTCAGCATGCGCTGGAAACTGTTGGACGATATTTTGAGACCGAATGGTAACCTTGTAAACTGAAAATGACCATTTCTTGTTGAAAACGAAGTTAAAGGTCTCGAATCTTTGTCTAAACTAATCTGATGGAACGAACTGCTCATATCTATAGTTGAAAAATATTTTGCTCTACCTAATTTGTCTAATACGTCTTCCAATCTTGTCAATGGGAACTTATCATTTACGATTTTTTTATTCAATTTTCTGAAATCTACGACTAGACGCCACTTCCGTTTGCCATCTGCTGACTTTTTGGGCACTACTAACAGTGGTGAGTTATAGGGGCTCACTGAGCGTTCAATTATTCCATCTTCCAATAGCTTGTTTACTTGTTCATTAATTTCTTCCATTTGCATTTCTGGCAATCTGTATGGTTTGATATATACTGGGGTATTATCTACTGTTTGTAGGTGTTGAGTATAAAAATTGTTTACCGTGAGCTGCTCACTTTCAATATGAAAAATTTCACTATATTTGGCTACAATGTCCATTAACGACTGTTTTGCTGTCGGGTCAATTGATTCAATATTAAGATTTTTTAAGACTTTTGCAACACGATTTTCGGTGTACCTATTTTTAATTGTTTTGTAGTTATATACTTCGTAATTATCTAGATCCCTTTTGTCTAGGTCCAAATTTTTTATTTTAATGTCGTCGTTGGTGGTGTTTAAGACTTTTATATGTTGTCTGCCTACTGCAGGTATTATACTATTAGCAACAAAAACTCCTGGTGCTATCTCTTTATTTAAAACAATGCTTTCTTTTTCTGTGTATATGTTTATTGGGACGATTGATTCTGAACGAGCAGGTATACTAATATCTGTGTTATATACGCATTTGGGTGTGATCGGTAGTATAAATTCTTTTTCTGTTACATTAAAGGTTATTGTATAGGTTTCAAATTCTATTTTGCATTTATATTTCTCTAGTATATCTCTTCCAATGATACCATCAGTGGGTATAGGAAAATCAGATGGTACAACATGAAATTCATGTGTTATATTATCATCATCAAAATGTAGACTTAAATTTGCTGTACCGATACTTTTGATTGTGTCTGAAGTGATACCACTTAGTGTTGAAACATTTCTAGTATCTATATATTCAGTTTTGTGTTTTTTGCATATTGATACTTCGGCTCCTGTGTCGATCAAAAAATTTAAGTTTCCTTTTTTATTTCTAAAGCTCGTTGTTATTGGATTATTTGTATTTGTTGAAAATGTAAAAATTTTTGGCTCTGGATAACATTGTGCGTTATCCTGCCTACTTAGTTTCCCTGTCTATTCACTCTTGTGGTTGAGTTTCTGTTGTTACTATTGTTATTGTTACTATTGTTATTATCCCTACTATAATTGTTTCTGAAGTTGCCGTTATTACTTCGGTTATTTCTTTCATAAGTTCTTTGCCCATGATAAGAATTATCAACGCGACCTCTATTACCTTGGTAATTGTTTCTATTGAAATTTCTATGATAGTGTTGGTTAACGCTACTATTATATCTGTACTGGTTATTAAATTGGCTGTCGCCATATATTCTATTATTTCTACTAAATTGGGGATCATTCCTATTTGAGTTATGCTCATTTGTTCGACGGTCAATCCTGAAAATGTTTGCATCATTGCTATGTAAATTTTGCTCTAAAGTTGCGGACTTCTGTACCGCTTCATTCATGGTTTTTGGGCTGCTTGCTAGCAAAATATTTTTGAATTCATTATTTATTCCTTTTATAAAAACATTCAAAGCAATGCTGTCACTCATTTTGTAGATGGCGTCTTTCGCCTCTTGAGTTGGTGTCTCAATCGCTTTTATATGAAAATCGCTCAATTGCTCTGTGAGCACAGTGATCGACTCTCTAAACGCTGAAACAGTCAGGCCTCCTTGCTTTACTGTTCCTAACTCTGTTAGTACCTGTTGCAATGTCTTCGGATTCGGGTACGCTTCAATCAATAGTTTTTTTAATTCTGCTAAGGATGTTGGTCTATTCGCACGCCCTAACACACTGCGAACATGCGCCGTTAGCTTAAAATTGTATATATATTTTATGTATATTACCCTATCTTCGGTTCTTATTAGATCGTGCAACAATTCGGTTTGAACTATGAAGTCCTCCAAATATTCGTGCGAACCCTTGAATGTTTGTATATTTTTGCCAACTACCGATATATCGAATAGTGCCATATTTTCTGTTTTATTATTTGTGCCCGTGGTTTTTAATGTTTTAATGCATAAATTTTCTATTAAACTGAATAATTTTTTATACAAATCGTTAAACGTGATAATGAATGTTTTACTTTTTGTATCCTCTAAATTTTAAAAAATTTCATCGACCTCTGTTCTTATTTTTAACAATCGCGTTAATTTTTCTTCTTTATATTCTGTAGAGTAAACTCTGTCCTTACTTTTCTTTAAATTCTTTTCTAATTTTTCTAATTCTATAAAATATTCCTCTATTTTATCCATAAAATCAAAATATAGAATATGTTATGACATAAAAAAATTCATAAAATTATAACTTTGTGGCAACACTCAATTTAACGATAGTAGTGGTGCCCTCTATAGGAAATATTGTGGCTAAAATCAATTTTGTTTTATTAATACAGGGTTGTTGCGCTGTCAGTCCTTCACAGCTGACATTAATTTGCCTCTTCGCGTTTTGTTCTTTTTAGTTATATTCTATTGTATAATTAGCGTGTAAGAAAATATTGCTTATAAATGTTATACTTTAATGATAATATGTTGAGTTTCTACTTGTGTTGTGTAAAAGTTTTGTGTTTTTTTTTGTTTATAATATTTGATAATTGTTTAAATATTTGATAATTGTTATGATTTTTTTCATTATTTGTAATAAAAAAATGTGTATTTATTTTTTTTTTATAATCATTTTAAATAAATGTATACATATTGTGTGAAAAACAAAAAATTTTGTGTGTGGTTTTTATTTTATTTGTTTCGTCGGGCATTGAGCAAAGCCTCATATGCTTCGATTTGCATCCAAAGCTCAGATGCTATCTCCCATGCTGGCGGAGGATCTGCATTTACTGACGCTCTCAAAGCTTCTAACTTACGGCGTATTTTCACAATTTTTCCACCTCTCCTGTGTTTGGGTTTTTCGGTAAGTGGAATGGACGTCAATTTTTTATCTGTCCTCTGCTGCTGTCTTTTCTTGTACTCCTCAATTGTGAGGGGTCTGGGGCCGGACACTATTGCTGCGGCTGTGTATTTTGGTGCTTCTCCCGATGCACCAACCGGTTGATATTCCTCTAATGGAATTTTTCTTTGTTCGTTGGGCAGGATCGCCATGTAATGTGCGCAAAAATGGGATGACGCAAACTATGTGTTGGAGCCGGCGCTTAAAAACGCCACTGGCTTGACTTAATATTTAGGCAGTTATTATGCCTTTTTGTTCTTAGCAGTTGAATGCTAATGTAATTGAAAGAGCCGATTTTAAGGCTGATAAGTAAGTTAATGTCTTTATTTTCGAAAATTTTGTTTCTTATATACTAATTTAGCGGTATACAAATTTGGTATATTTCCAATGACCCTTCCAATATTAACAGGTAGTTTTATTTGTTCTTACTTATAATATTGAATTGTTGTATTATAAAAAATAGGTAAAGTGAAGTAATATATGAGGGTAGTGTATATAATTACAAATAATATATATAAGTGTATTACATTATAAAATAATTATAAATAAGTGTATTAAACATGAAATACACTACACTCTAAAGATAAATGCTTGGGATGATTATATACAAAATTTAAAAAAAAAAATTTGTTTTGGTAGGGTCATTTAGGGGGCAAAGGAAGAAGCGGGGGGGGGGGGGCTAGGGCAGAAATCGGCAGTCATAAAACTCTAAAGATAAATGCTTGGGATGATTATATACAAAATTTAAAAAAAAATTTTTTTTTGGTAGGGTCATTTAGGGGGCAAAAGAAGAGGGGGGGGGGGGTAGGGCAGAAATCGGCAGTCATAAAACTCTAAAAATAAATGCTTGGGATGATTATATACAAAAGCATATAGGTAGGGCAGAGTAGTACCAGGTTTAGTCTCAGCTTCGTCATTAAAGCTTAAAAGTGTTATTTTTAAGGAATGTAGGCTTAAGTAAAACAATTTGTTAAATTTTTATGCTATTTTTGCCTATAATAACGCCCACTGAAGTGGGCGGGGTCAAAAAATATTTTTATTTTATTTAATGGCTCCAAGTTTAAGGCGTTGGACCATATTTTCATAAAAATATATCATTTGCTTAACAAAATAACCAAAAAACTTTAAAAATTATGTTGTTTTTTCTGGGTTGGTTTAGTTCTTCTTAGGGGAACTTTTTTCCCTCTGGCCCGATTTAGCCCATCTTCGAACTTAATCTGCTTTAAGTTTTAAAATATATTTATGCCAAATTTCAAGAGTCTAGCTCTTTTCGTTTGGACTGAATTGTGATTTCCACAGACGGACGGACATGCTCAGTTCGTCTTAGATTTCATCACTGATCAAGAACATATATACTTTATGGGGTCTGAGATGGATATTTCGATGCGTTACAAACGGAATGACAAAGTGAATATACCCTCCAAATTCTTTTTTGGAGGGTATAAAAAGGGTATTTTCTTTTCGTTATTATGTAAAATTGAATGAAAAATCCTAATATAAACTTTAGGACAAACAACTAAAATTTTTTTGTTGAGTCGTGTTATATACAAAATTAAAAAAAAAAAAATTTATAGCGTCTTTTAGGTGGCAAAGGGGGAGGAAGGGGTAGGGCAAAGTAGTACCAGGTTACGTCTCAACTTCGTCATTAAAACTTAAAAATGCTATTTTCAAGGAAGGTAGGGTTAAGTAAAACAAATTCTTAAATGTTTACACAAAAACTGGCGGGAGTGTTCTGGAAGATCCGCAAGGAGAATCCGGGACCGCCGCCTCAATGCGTCGATGTTGGCTGGCACCAGCACGGCGTTAAATTGATGGCCTGCACGGATGAACGCTCAGCGTCTCTGTTGAAGAAGGCCATCGAAGCTACATATTGGCGAGGTGTGGGAAGGCTCTAGGCTGGATGTGGTTTCCGTGGAAGACATACCCAGAAGACCAAGAGCCTTGACCATAATTCCTGCTGAACCTTCTTCCCCGAAGGAGATCCTTAAGGACTGTAACCCGGATCTACCCACCCATGACTGGAGGGTAGCTAAGGTGAATGCACCCAAGAGGTCTAGAAGGGAGGTGGTTCTGATTCTTAACAAAGAATCTCTGGCACCGATCCGTAAGAGGGGCAACAAAATCTTTTACTGTTTCAGTACGATTCTGTTGCGCCTCTACCGGACCGATGTCAGGAAGAACCGCAACCGAGGGGATGACGCTGCCAACGGCGCTGTTGACTGCGCTGCTGCTGGTGTGTCGGACGAAGCTTCATGCGGTCAAGAGGACACCCAATCAGTCTCAGACATGGTGGGTGGCTTCTTTGAATGGATGGCAGTCGCGGATGAGGACACTGACGCCCTCTTGGAATCCAGCCAAGAGAACGCCAACACCACCATAATTGCGCTACATGATGGTGAAGGTGACGCAGATAAACCTTCACCACTCTAAAGCAGCATCCGCTGCGATGCTCCTCCGGGTGGTAGAGAGGAAGGAGGAGCTGGTTATGGTCCAGGTACCCTGGGTCCACCAAGGACGGGTTCATGGACTGACACTAAAGGGCTACAAGCTATTGTTTGCCAAAGGCACATGTAATATTAGATCTTGTATCTTGGCTAAAAACTCTTTGCGTATCTTTATCCTATCTGATTTCAGTGATGGGGATACTGTAGCAGCTGCTCTGGAGACCCCGTCCGGTACGGTTTGGCTGGTCTCGAGCTATATGGCGCATGATCACGAGGGCAGTCCACCAAATGGCAAGGTGCGTGGCATTGTGTCAAGGGCGATAAGCACGAGGACGCCTATAATAATAAGTGCTGACGCCAATTCACACCACATCTCCTGGGGTAGTAGCGATACTAACGAGCGGGGTGAGTGTCTCTTCGATTTCATTTTAAATAATAATCTTGAAATTGTCAACAGGGGTTCAGAACCCACTTTTATTGTGTCTAACCGTAGAGAGGTTTTAGATGTAACATTGGTTAGTGCAGAGCACACCAATCTGGTTAGCGGTTGGAGGGTTGCGGATGACTGCTCCCTATCCGATCATCGCTATATTGACTTTAACATAGGGTTAGGTGTAAGTAGATTCAATCCTATAGTTAACAGAAAGAAGACTGACTGGGAGCTACAGAACAATGTACTCTGCAACTCCTTATCGACGTCTCCAACTATTAGAAATATTGGGGACATCGACTCTGCTGTGGAGATTCTAAGTGAATCGTTCCGCTGTGCTACTAATGTGGCTTGCAAACCAACGGTTTGCAGGGGAAGGGCCAGACCACCATGGTGGAGCCCGGAAACTGCACATTCACGAAAGGAATGTCGTAGGCTATTCAACGAGGCTAAACGATCAGGCGACTGGTCGGCATACAAAACCTCCGTGAATCGCTTCAAGAATCTTGTCAGGAACGCAAAAAGGAGGTCTTGGAGGGCTTTCTGCAGTAATGTGGAGGGTTCATCTGAAACCAACAGGCTGCGTAAGATGCTATCAACCGCACCGGTTGTACCCAGCTACATACAGAAACCCTGTGGTAACTGGACCATGAGTAGTCAAGAGACGCTAAGCGTACTACTCGACACTCATTTTCCTGGCAGCCAGGCGGCACCTTTAACAGGCACTGCCGATGGCAGCTTGGCGACAGGCGCAGTCACAACTCCATTGGATATGGATAGGCTCCGCTGGGCTGTACACAGCTTCGATCCGTTCAAGTCTCCGGGACCAGATGGAATAATTCCAGCGGATCTACAGAGAAATGCGGACATTGTCCTACCTTGGCTCACGGTAATTTACAGTGAATGCCTTAGGAGGGCTTATATACCTATATTTTGGCGTACGTGCAAGGTTGTCTTTATCCCGAAAAAGGGTAAGACGTCACACACTAAGCCTAAAGACTTCAGACCGATAAGTCTTACTTCTTTTTTACTCAAAACTTTAGAAAGAGTAATTGATATTCATCTGAGAATGACCATTCCGAATGAGCTTCTCTCCAAATCACAGCACGCCTACACTAAAGGCAAATCTGTGGAAACGGCACTACATTCTCTAGTGGGCCACATAGAAAAATCTCTTGAGTATAGGGAATTTACTATGGGGGCTTTTCTGGACATAGATGGTGCTTTCAACTATGTCAACCCCGATTCCATTATCAATGGGATGGCAGCGGTAGGGATTGATGACAATTTATGCCGGTTTGTTAGAAACTTACTAACTTTCAGGGTAGTCAGGGCCTCGATTGGGGATGTCACTGAGTAAAGGGCAGTCTATCGGGGCACTCCACAGGGAGGTGTTCTGTCACCTCTGTTGTGGAACCTGACCATTAATTCGCTTTTGCTAAGTCTAGAACGCAGACAGATTATGACTGTCGCGTACGCGGATGACGTAGCGGTGGCGATATCGGGTAAGCACTTGGATACCATATCTCAGTGTATGGAGTCTGCGCTGGCTCTGCTGAGTAGGTGGAGCGTCAGCTGTGGGCTCGGCATCAACCCAGCCAAGACTGAGTTGGTGCACTTCACTTTGAGGTACAAGACAGATAGCTTTATACACCCAAAGCTTAACGGCACCTCCTTGGAACTATCTAAAACCGCCAAGTACCTGGGTGTGATTCTGGATAGTAAGCTATCATGGAATCAGAACATACAGGCGAGAGCGGAAAGGGCCTTAGTGGCTATTTATACATGCAAAAGGGCAGTAGGCCTCAAATGGGGTATCAACCCTAAGGGGATCAATTGGATCCTTGAGGCTGTTATTAAACCAGTACTCTTTTACGGGGTATTGGTTTGGTGGAATGCGATGTACAAGCAGGCTCATCGCAGGACCTTTGAAAAACTCTTTCGGGTCGCAGCGAGACTGATGACAGGCGCACTACGATCTATACCAACGGGAGCAATTTTTGCAATGCTAAACTGGCTCCCGGTTGACATTCTGGCCAGACAACTGGCTCTATTCTCAGCGGTCAGGTTGAATACAGTATGTCCATGGACTAGGACTGACTATGGGCATGCTAGGATTTTAAGAGAGCACTCGGAAATCCATGCCAACATTGACTACTGTCTACCAAGACCCTTCTTTGGTGGACTTTTCCGTTCCATTGTCGTTGACAGGGAACAGGTGGACAGGCTTTCCTTTCCCGAGGATTCAGTTAGAGTTTTCACTGACGGATCCAAAAGAGGAATAAGAACGGGCGGAGGCTTCTATGTGGAGAACTTCAATGTTAGATCTCCATTCCGGCTCCAGGACGGTTGTACTGTCTTACAGGCCGAAATCTCTGCTATTACTCGGGCAGCGAGGTGGCTAAGGTACTATAGGATATCGAATGATATCTTCATTGTTACCGATAGCAAGGCAGCCATCTCTGCTATTAGTGGTGTGTACAGTACATCAAAAACTGTGGTCGAATGCCGACTGTCTATCAACGAGATAGCGAGACATTCGAGGGTGACACTAGTTTGGGTGCCAGGGCATTCTGGATGTCCAGGCAACCATACTGCGGATGAGATTGCCAGACAAGGGACTGAATTGAACAGTTCAATGATCAGTCACTTCACTGGAATTCCATTAGCGCGATGCAAGTCTCTGATTCAAAGCGAATCATACAAACTAGCTCAACTTAGGTGGGATAGTGTGGCTAACTGTCTCGTGGCAAGAGCCACGTGGCCCCATTACGATTTGCGCAAAACGCGCGAACTTCTCAAATTTGACAAGGCGCGCATGCGTCAACTGGTGACTGTTCTGACAGGACACTGTAGCTTTGGGACTCATGCTAGGAGGATGGGTCTAATATACAACGACTACTGCAGAAGCTGCAAGGATGAGGAGGAGGAAGAAACTGTCCTCCATCTTCTGTGTCAGTGTCCTGCCCTCGCTAATGCAAGGGCAGCGGCGCTGGGCTCCCGATTCCTGTCAGACTTAGACAGCCTGGCAAACATTGAGCTTTCAGGGATATCATCCTTCCTCAGGGGTACAGGATGGTTTGAAACGGCGGAGGACATCCCTTAAGAGGTCCTCTGCTTAAGGGCATCACAAAGGGACCGAATTGACGGACCCAAGTGGATTGTCCCGCCAGGGACAACGGCCCTCTAACCTAACCTAACCTTACACAATTTTTGCATATTATAACGCCCACTAAAGAGGGCTGGGTCCAAAATTTTTATTTTTATTTTATTTTATGGCTCTAAGTCTAACGCGTTGGACCTTCTTTAATATAAAAATATATCATTTGCTTAACAAAACTACAAAAAAACTTTCAAAATTATGTTGTTTTTTAGAGGTTGGTTTAGTTCTTCTTAGGGGAACTTTTTTCTCTCATCTCCGAACCTAACCTGCGCTACCCCTTAAGATATATTTATACCAAATTTTAAAACTCTAGCTCTTTTCGTTTGGACTGAATCGTGATTTCCACAGGCGGACGGATGGACGTACATGGTGAGATCAGATGGTATAAAAATATACGAATTTCGCACGAAAAAAAATTTGTTCTCAATTAATTTCTGTAAAATTCCAAAACGAGATGAGATAGAAAAAAATTATATTCAACTAAAATACAATTTTGTTGCACATCTTCTTGTGTTTTACTTTAGAAAATCGGATGTCTCGTTCTCGAGTTAGGGTGAAACATGTCTCCGAACCTGACTAATTTAGGGGGAAAAATTTGCCACGCCTATATAAATCCCGACCTGATGGAAAAAAACCGAAAACGGATTTGAGTTTAGCGCATCAAAATCCTTATAGTCAACATAGTTTTATTTAAAGGAGATACAAAAAAATAATTTTTTGCTGAGCAGTGTTATTTAAGCCCCTAAGGCATACAAAGCATTCAAGCCTCGCTTTTCTAAGGCGGTGTAATACATACTTTACTCCATCTGATCTTCTTACTGCTTATGCCACTTACATCACATCAAAAAAAGAATATCACTCTGTTGGTATTCCATTTTCGCTTCAAAGTCAAGTCGTATTTTGAAGTTACAGGAGAGGCGAACGAACTCAGTGGGGACCACTCGTTTTTCTTGATTTCAGAACATTTTAGTATATGACGATTTCTGCGCGGATTTTAAAGTTATTTTTGACGATTTTGACGTTTTTTCGCTTTAATTTTGAAGATTTTTGGTTAAATTTATCTAACATCACCACATACATATGTATGTGCTTGCATCAAGTTAGTATAACAGCATCAAGTTTGTAAAACAGTCAGGTCCTTACAGCACGAACAATAAGAATTCATCAAAATAAATTTAAATATGCTTTAAAATTTGAAAAGAGTTGAAATACTTTTCGTTGGTTTGTTAAAACACTTTTGATTTGAAGAATAAAAAGAAGCAAATGTTCTTTTCCCCATGCCTGTGGTTACTATTCAACAAACCAAAAAAAAAAAAAAAAAACAAACAAAAATATTACCCGAAATAAAAACCTTTACCTACAGAGAAGAGACCATACGTAACTAAATCTACAATACATTATGGCATGTCAAGGACATATCATTCAAGTTATTCCATTGTTTGTTCTGCTATATATTCGTACGTACAAATGTATGTGTGCACGTATTCTTAGGAGTGCTATACTTGGTATCATCTTCCTTTTGTATCCATTCATACACACGAGTGTTGACAATTTAGCGTAATTAACATTAGATATACGTAGTATTTGAAATTAGAGAAATGTGTGTTTTCTCAGAGATTAAGGCAAGGGTGCCCAAAAGTTCCTTATGGAAAAGTTAACACCAATACATTGAAAGAAAAACTAATTTTTATTCAATAGTTCTTTTTGTAAAAACAATTACATACATACAAAGCGTTATCTTACGCAAAAAAAAAAAAAAAACAATCAGCCTGATTACCGCTGGCTTTTTTCGCCTTTAAGTTCGACAAATTGTGATAGATTAAAGACCAAAAGTTGAATTGTTCTTTAATCTATTACAAACTGTCGAATTTGAAGGCGAAAATGGCCAACCGTTGTCCGGCTGAATATCTTCACTGATGATCGCTGACGCAAATGTTTACCAGCAAACCTTTCGGAAGTGTTGTTGCTTTCCACTTGCTTTTATACAATGAAGACCAACAATAAAATAAAAACAAGTAAAAGTTCTATATTCGGCAGTACTTTTATGTAAAAAAAAATTTCAATTTCCCTCCCTTGGAAGCGAAATTTTAATTTTTAAAATTTTGTTTGTCCTATACAAATCCTCATGATGTACAAAGAGGTTTTATTTAAAAAAAAACTTTTTATTTCCCATCCCTAGAAGTTTTTTTTTTATTTTTTAGTTTTTAAGGGACCATTGAGGCTTTCCAAAGCATGATATAAATTTAATTTACAAACAACCAAAAAAATAATTGGTTCTTTGCTATTAATTTTGCGTCGAGAAATAGTTCTAAGCTTCCCAGCTCTGGAACCGTATTTCGGATCATTGTGGATTTCAATACAACTCTATTTAAGTTCCAATCCAACAGTCCAAGAACGAAGTCTCCAGCTCTTCTGTGGGATTGGGAAAACAGATTTCACGTACAGACAGACGGATATCGCTCAATCGTCATCGCTATTCATAAGAATCCAGAATATATGTACATATATACTTTATGGGGTCGAAGAAATTACACACGGAATGACAACCCTATATACTCGTATACCGTTTCACTTTTTGTGAAGGGTATAATAAGACAAAGTTTTTTGTATATTTCGTATTGCTAGCGCTGGGTGCTGTATGCGAGAACTAAAACACACAGCCTATAGTATAGGCCCTATACTATAGCAAAAGTAACAAGTAAAAAAAGTAACAAGTAAAAACGTTATATTCGACCGGGTCGAATCTTAAATACCCTCCAAATATTTAGTAAGTGAATTTGAAATGTTTAACTTGGTGGGACAGAGTTCCTTTATATAATATCGTACGTCAACGCCCACTAAAGGGGGCGGGGTTCAAAAATATACAATATCATGTTTTCCACAGACGAACGTATGGGCATTGCTAGACCGTCTTAGACTTCATCACAATTCTCTTTGGAGGGTATAAAAACTGTATTTTGGCGGGGTCGCTCTGGCAAGGGCTGTGGGGGAAACATTTCACCTTTGTCATAAAACTCTAAAAATAAATGCTTGGGATAATTATATACAAAATTAAAATTTCTTTTTTTTATAGGGTCAATTAGCGGGCAAAGGAAGAGGAGGTGGTAGGGCAGCAACAGGCAGTCATAAAACTCTAAAGAAAAATGCTTGGGATGATTATATACAAAATTTAAAAAAAATCATCCCAAGCATTTATCTTTAGAGTTTTATGACTTCCGATTTCTGCCCTACACCCCCCCCCCCCCTCTTCCTTTGCCACCTAAATGACCCTACCAAAAATTTTTTTTTTTTAAATTTTGTATATAATCATCCCAAGCATTTATCTTTAGACTTTTATGACTGCCGATTTCTGCCCCAGCCCCCCCCCCCTTCTTCCTTTGTCCCCTAAAATGACCCTACCAAAAAAAAAAATTTTTTTTAAAGTATTGTATATAATCATCCCAAGCATTTATCTTTAGAGTTTTATGACTGCCTGTTGCTGCCCTACCCCCTCCTCCTCCTTTGCCCGCTAAATGACCCTATTAAAAATAAATATAAATTTTTTTTTATATTGTGTATAATCATCCCAAGCAATTATTTTTACAGTTTTACGTGTATCTGTTTCTGCCCTACCCCCTCCTCCCCCTTTGCCCGCTAAATGACCCTATCAAAAAAAAGAAATTTTAATTTTGTATATAATTATCCCAAGCATTTATTTTTAGAGTTTTATGACAAAGGTGAAATGTTTCCCCCACAGCCCTTGCCAGAGCGAACCCGCCAAAATACAGTTTTTATAGCCTCCAAAGAGAATTGTGATGAAGTCTAAGACGGTCTAGCAATGCCCATACGTTCGTCTGTGGAAAACATGATATTGTATATTTTTGAACCCCGCCCCCTTTAGTGGGCGTTGACGTACAATATTATATAAAGGAACTCTGTCCCACCAAGTTAAACATATCAAATTCACTTACTAAATATTTGGAGGGTATTTAAAATTTGACCCGGTCGAATATAACGTTTTTACTTGTTGTTAATTAGAGAATTAAAACAAGTAAAAGTGCTTTATTCGACAGTGCCGAATCCTAAATACCCTTCACAGATGTAATTCTTATTTCTTTCTTGCTAAAACAGAAAGCAGGTTTAATTTAAAAATTAAAATTATGTTATCAGCTACTTTTATATTTAAGAAAACATTTAATTTTTTCGGCTAGGAAGGTAAATGTTTGGCTCTTCTTATTTGTAATACCTCTAAACGTCTTTCAAAAATATTAAATATGTTTAATTTAAAAACAAAAAGTAGAAATCCGTTTCATGTACGCCAAAAAGATCTAATTGTCCAACCGTAGAATAGTTTCTTAATTTTTTTTTTGGTTTTTAATACCAATTTATTTCTTTCTGATATATAAAGTAGGTATGACTCATCATGAAAGTCAAAAATAGCAAATTATATGGTTACTTTTATGAATAAAAATATGTCGATTTTCCAACCCTGAAATTGGATTTGAATTTTTTTTGGTTTTTAATACCAAGTTAACTTTTCCCGAAGTATAAAAAAGATTTTATTTAAAAAAAACCAAAATTAGGAAATTATATAGCTATATTTACTCGTATGTACTAAAAAATAGCGATTTTCCAACCCTGGACCCAGGTTTTGATTTTTAGTATTTTTAATACCAATTTATTTCTTCCTGAAGTATAAAATAGGTTTAATTCACTAAAAAAAATCAAAATTGGAAACTTATATGGGTAATTTTATGTACCGCAAAAGTTCGATTTTCCAACCGTGGAACCGAATTTTTAATTTTTTAATATCAATTTAGTTTTTCCTGAAGTATCAAATAGGTTTAATTCACGAAAAAAACAAAATTTGGAATTTATTTGGGTACTTTTATGTAGCAAAAAATTTCGATTTTCCAACCCTGGAACCGAATTTTTTAATTTTTCAATACTAATTTAATTTTTTCTGAAGTATAAAATAGGCTTAATTCACTAAAAACACAAAATTCGGAATTTATATGTGTACTTTTATGTACCAATAATATTCCGATTTTCCAAATCTGAAAACATATTTTTTTTGTTTTCCAATGGAATTCTTAGTGAGGTGTAACGCAGTTTTACTTGACAAAAAAATTTAAATATTTAAACTTTTTTTATGGTCACTTTCATGTACCAAAAAATATTTCATTTGTCCAACCCTGGAAACTCCTGAAATTTTGATTTTTTAAGATTTTAATAGTAATTTTGTTCTTCCTGGATTATAAAATAGTTTTAATTAGCAATAACAACAACGTCAATTGCCTTTGTAGTTACTTTTATCCATAAAAAATATTTCAATTTCCCAACCCTGGAAAAGAAATTTTATTTTATATATTTTTTACAAATGCAAGTGTTAATGAGGCATGACATAGTTTTATTTAAAAAAAATTAAAATTTGTAACCCATTTGGTCACTTTCATGTACTACAAAATATTGCAGTTATCCAACTCTGGAATCTTAATTTAGATTTTTTTTTCTTAATTTTTGATACCAATTTTGTTTTTTGTGATCTAAAAAGTAGTTTTAATTAGTAAAAAACCGACGTTAGTTGCCTTTATTGGTTACTTTTATGTAAGAAAAAATTTCAATTTCCCATCCTTGGTAGTGAAACTAAAATTTTTCTTTCTTTGTACTGTTATATATCTATGGTGTGTCTTTAAATGAAACAACCGATCATGCAATTAAGTTAAGACTGCCCTTTATTAATTATCTTGCTATGTCAATTCATATTCTATTCATTAATTCTCTGTGCTTACACTATTCTATGTTATTATACATATGTACATGGTTGTAATGAGAAGATGTAACCTAAGTGGAGGTATGCCACTACATCTCCCTTTTTTTAAATTGTTATCAAGTACAATATATATCATTTATAATATACATATATTTTTTAATTTTTTTTTATATTTTTTATTTTTATTTTCTTTTTAAACAATCTCAACAAAAGCTTGGCATTACGGGTATTGGCCGTACCCATGTACTCGTACGTCCCTTTTAAAAAAAAATTTTTAAATCAAACAAGTTGATCAATCTTGTTTGTTTAAATATTTTTCTATATCATGAAATCTTCTTATTTGGCACATTGTTGTCACAATACTACTATATATAAATGAAATTTATTTGTTGGTGGTTAAGCAATGTCTATATGCATTTCATTGGTGCTTTACCAAATCGTCAGTAGACTTTAACCACAGTTTTGAAAAGTTAAAAACCTATGTTCTTGTTCTGTTGTTATTTTTGAAAATAGTTTGTAATTTACAAGTTGTGAATTCTCAGATGGTTTTCGGAAGTATATGCATAAGATAAGAGGTTTTTAACTTTTCAAAACTGTGGTTAAAGTCTACTGACGATTTGGTAAAGCACCAATGAAATGCATATAGACATTGCTTAACCACCAACAAATAAATTTCATTTATATTTTTCTATATCTTTTTATATATCTTGAAACTTGTTTTGTTTGTTTTGAACGCAACCATCCTTGCCAGGATGGACTGATTGAATACGCGCTAGAGGCCATTGTCCTGGTGGGAGACGCTCATCAAGTATAATGACTAAATCACCGATTTCAGCATTTCTGATAGTGTTTAGCCACTTAGGTCTTGATTGCATACGGCAAAGCCATTCGGTTGACCAACGAGACCAAAAATGTTGTTTCAACCTCTCAACAACCTTCCATCTTGACAAATGCTCGGTATTATTTTGATGAATATCTTCCTCAGATATACATGCCGATGGCTCTCCAATCAAAAAGTGTGCTGGAGTTAGCGCATTATAATCAGATGGCTCAGAGCTTAAAGGACATAGTGGTCTAGAGTTCGGGCAACTTTCAATTTGTGTCAAGAGCGTGTTGAGCTCCTCAAACGTCAGAATGCGATTTTGCATTACTCTGCGTAAATGGTACTTCGTAGACTTGACTCCTGCCTACCAAAGCCCTCCAAAATTTGGCGAAGCTGGTGGTATGAAGTGCCAAGTAACTCCATCGGAGGCAAGGATTCGTGCAAGCTCGTCTGAAAGCGGAGCTTTGTTTTTAAGGTGAAGAATGAATCCGTAGACAAACTTGATACTGCTTCCAAATGTAAGGCTTTAGTTACCATACAAATAAGTAAGCATATGTAGCCTTTAGTTGTAATGGAGTTCCTAGCTGTTGACTGCTTTATAGTTATAGGTCCAGCATAGTCAACCCCACTATGCTTGAATGGACGGGCAGGCTTAAGACGAACGCTGTGGAGACTTCCCATGACTTGTTGTCCAGCCGTTGCATTGTACCTGAAGCAAACCAACATTGGCGTAAAACTCTTCTTGCAATATATCTTGCCGACAGAATCCAATATTTTCTCGCAACATACGACTACATCTGTATTAAGCCACCATGTAAGGTTTTGATATGAGCATCTAAAAAAATTAAATAAGATACAGGATTTCGCTTTGAAAGTAAAATTTGATGCTTCGATTGGTAACACAAATCTGAATTCTGAATTCGTCCTCCAACCCTGAGAATTTCGGAGCTGTCAATAAAACGGCATAATTATTTTTAAAACGGATTATATATGCAACTACTCGAACTAGTTTTGTAAGAGATGAAAAACGCTTGAGAATTTCAGGATATTCAGTGACTTCACTGAGTGTTATTTGATTTCCGTTGTATTTCTGCTACTCTGTTTCCGACGTAAACTGGCCATCTGGATGATTGTCCTCTTATCCTGGATAAAACAGTTGTGCTATCAGTCCAATAATGTATGTCATCTACTTCACAATCTATCGTTGAGGTTATTTTACTAACGAGATTAACTAGTAACGTAGCTACACATAGTTCCATTCTGGGTATGGTAAGACGTTTAAGTGGACCAACTTTATTTAGTTTTTGTCTGCAGTAAGCTTATTTTCACACAACCATCATCTAGGGTAGTTTTAGAGTAAACCACAGCTGCAAATGTTAGTTTGGAAGAATCGGAGAATCCGTGAAGTTCGACTTTTTTTCTTTGATAGGCCTATCCATCTAGGTATTTTAATGCACCTAAGCTTCCTTAAATTATTTCTGTAGTATAGCCATCGTTGATTCAAAGCATCTGGTAGAAAATCATTCCACTGTAGACCAAGTAGCCATAAGTTTTGGAACTCGATTTTTGCAACCACTGTTGTGGGCGACAACCATCCAAGCGGATCATACAGTTTTGCTGCATCTGACAGTAAGCTTCGTTTTGTAACTTTATCGCCAAGTGAATCTTCTCTAAGTTCAGGTGCAATACATGCCAACAGCTCTTCTGAGTTTGAAGTCCATTTGCGTAAATTAAATTTTCCTCGTTTCAATAGTTCACAAAGGTCGGAATGAAGTTTTAACGCTTTCTTAAAGTCATCTGCGCCAGAATTGACGTCATCAACAAAGGTATCACTGTATAGTACCTTACAGGCCAATGGAAATGCATCCTTTTCATCTGCAGACAGTTGTTGCAAAACTCTTATCGAAAGAAATGGAGCTGGTTTAGTGCCGTAAGTGACAGTAGTAAGACTATATATGAAAATATTATCTGAATCAGGATTTCGCCATAGTATTTGCTGGTATTTCTGGTGTTCTTTAACTACATTTATTTGTCGAAACATTTTCTCTAAGTCCGCCCTAAACCCAATACGGAATCGCCTCCATCGTGTTATAATTGTCGGAAGATCATTTTGCAAGGGTGGACCTGCAGCAAGCTCATCATTTAGAGATGTTTGATATGTTGTCTAAGAACTACCATCAAAAACGACTCTTAACTTAGTGATGGTGCTACTGTCTCTTAAAACACCATGATGTATTTTTCGCAGAGTTTTTCTTCATCCGTCAACTGTCGTTTTTCTAATATTTCTTCCTGCTCCAAAAATGCACGTAATTGTAGTTCTAATGAGCAAATATTTACATTTATGTTATTGTGATGGTGCAAGATTGGAGCTGTCGGCCCAGATACTACCTAACCAAAATCTGTAAGCTGCAATAATAAGCCGCCGTTTAATTTTCTTTGATGTGGTAAAACAATATCTCCATAGACATCTCCGCCCAACAAAATATCGATTTGCCCACGTTCGGTGAAATATGGATGGGCTAGTGTATAATTATTTAAATTGGGTAAAGATGACGCAGATATTGTCCGAGACTGATAAGCAGTTATCTTTGGCAAAATAAAGGCCTTACAAGTTATTTCAAAATCTTTATCCGTATTCGATAACAATTTGACATGAGCTAATTTCTTCGAGATGTAATCATTACCACCAACACCGCTAACCTGAACATGAGTTTTGGTCATTGGAAGTTTTAAAATTTCAGTTGCGTTGTTAGTTATAAACGATGCTTGAGCACACTGGTCCAGAATCGCCCTTAAGTTGAATCTTCCATATTGAGTATTGTAGCTAAAAGTATTTGAGGCTGTTCAATTATATTGCCGCAATTGCATACTATATTTGCAATAATATTCTCGCTCGACTGCGAGGCAGCAGAATTTAATGACGCTGTTGTTTGTATGTTGTTACAATTGTCTTTTGTAATCGCGTATTCTTTATGCACAGTGGTGTGGTGCTTCTGCTGACATATTTGGCAACGTGATATTGAATTACAATTGCGGCTAAAGTGGCCTGTACTAAGGCAGTTTCGACTGATTTTCTTTTCATTTATAAAGGTACGTTTATGTTCAGACGACATTGCAGCAAATTTAAAGCATTTGAATAACAGGTGACGTTTGCCACAGCAGGGACAATTAACATCATTGCTGGCGGCAGAGACATGAACATTCCGTCGGAAATTATTCTTGTTTCTATAGGAATATGAAGCTCGAGATGATTTATTAAAGCTTTACTGTGAATGTTGAGGCTCCGAGATAGTTTCTAATGTTCTAAACGCCGTTTCTAGGAACTCAAAAAGTGTATTATTTGGAGGAATTTCCGTAGATGCCTTTAACGATTGTTCCCATTCCTTACGAGTCTGATTGTCTAGTTTACTAACCGTCATGTAAATAAGAATTGCGTCCCATTCATCGGAACTTGTATCGAGAGTGCGTAATAACGCAAGACAATTGCATGTACTATCTAAAATAGTTTGAATGCTCTGATCAGAACCGTTAGAGGGTGATATAGAAAACAACTTGTTCAGAATAGTGTCAACGATTTTTCTCTTGTTATGGAAGTGGTTCTTTAAAGCTTGCCAAGCTAGACCGTAACTGGCATCTGAAGCTGGGTATTCGTTTACAATGTCTAGTGGAGTACCGGAACATGAACCTTTTAAGAAGTAGCACTTCTGTACATTGCTTAATGCTTGATTATTATGAACCAAGGAAGTAAACATATCTTTATATGAAATCCACGATAAGTAATTTCCTGAGAACACTGGTATGTTTATTTTTGATAGACGAGCCTCAGCGACCATTGTTTCATTTCTATTGTGCGGTATTGTTGCAAACGTACTTGAATGAAAACCAGGCAACCGAGAATTAGATTGTTCATCTAGCGCATCAATTAATTTTTCTTTTAATGACAAAAACAAATCCTGAAACGCATAATATAAATCTTCCGAAAAGTAAGGTACTTGGGAAACATTAACAGAATTTTCGTGTACCGTTTCTACTAGTTGACTATGAACATCTTTAAATAATTTAAAGGATGCTTCGACTTCTTCTAATACACTTTCGGCGTAGCCACGTGTTATGTTTGTTTTGGATGTGAAAGTTTGCTTTGTTTTTTCCAAAATTGTGAACAACATGCGTTGTCCTTCGATAACATGAGAAATATCTACTATTATTTTAAACTTCAATATAATGGCACAAAAGTTTGTTTGGTTAGAATTAATCTATTCGTTTTAATTACAAGATATAAGCAATAGTAACGCAGGTAAACATCAAACCAATTGTTTCAGTTAATTATTAAGATTAAATACTTAGCCCACTTCGAGGAGAAGTCTTTACAAGTTAGCCAGTTGAAATCCGCTACAGGTTAGATAGTTGGGACAGTACAAGTCCAGTAAGTAAAGGTACTAAGCAAAAAGTACGCTATGCGTTCGTAACTCTACAACGCCACCAATATTCAATGAATCATGGAAATGATTCCCGGGTTTCGGCACCAATGTTTAAGATGAGTATTTTGTGTGAAACTAGTGTGTGTTTGTCTGCTAAACACCATTTTTCCACTTTTTGTCTATTTCAATTAAAAGAAATTTTTTTTCACTAATATCAATTTCTTTATTTAATGCATTTTAATGCATCTAGACAGATCTGTAAAGAATGACGATTGACTTTCAATTTAATTTCAAAAGTATTTATAAAAAATGTTAAATAAAAGATATAATGTGTATAATCCATAAAACGGGGGATAATGATAATTCCATAAATGTATGTACATACGTATTACAAATAAGCTTAATAATAAGCAATAAAATATAACGTTACATATTCGAAGTGCAATATTAATATGCAAGTATTTTAATCTCTGTTGAAATATAAAATTGTCTCTTATTTTGGTGATAACAATGCACTGTGGCCTAATACGAAAAATATATTGGCAATATAAAAGTAATACGAAATATTGTAATATATAAATGTAGTTGTTGACCAACAATATATATATATATATATATATATATATATATATATATATATACATATTTATATATTTATATACATACATACACGTTTTTAATATTTTCTTAATCGATTTTTATAGACAGATTTTTCTTTGTTGGTTATATTATTATGGATCGTTACATTGGTATCATCTATATATTTTACAGTGTATGGGCCCTATATGTTTTTGTGTTTTTCCTATGGCTTTTTTTGTAGTACAACAATATCGTTAATTTTTAAACTTATTGGCTTTGAAAGTTTGTCATAATATTTCTTAGCTCTATCTTTATTCTTATCAATCAATTGCCTTGCAAGTATATTAGTCTTTTGCAATCTATATTTAACTTCCTTGCTGTAGTTGTCTAAATTATAAACTGGATTTAGGTTATTATAGCATTTTCAGTTTAAATTAAACCTTTTTCTAAATAAATGAAACCTTTTTCAAAATGAACGAAACCTTTTTCAAAATGAACGAAACCTTTTTCAAAATAAATGAAACCTTTTCCAAAATGAACTAAACTCTTTTCGGAATAAATAAAACTTTATTCATATTCAATTAAACATTTTTCAAATTAAATTAAACCAGTTTTAAAATTTACTAGAAAACAAAAGAAAAACAAAATTAAACATATTAAACATATTCATTTTTTATTAATACTTGCTAAAATTAATGAAGAATTTGTCCACTGACCGCTTTAGGAATTATCATGATAATATCCATAACATAGTTCGCACAGTCATTTTGATTAATGCTTTCTCTATCGGGTTCAGCATAGGAGAATAAGGTGGTAAAAATTTAAGTGTACAGTCACTATTATCCACCATATTTCGAATTTCCAACCGCTATCAGACACCAACAACAGTAGGTCATTTACAGTAATCGGTAAAAAAAAAAATTTCAAATAAAAAAAAACAAGTAAAAACGTTATATTCGACCGGGTCGAATCTTAAATACCCTCCAAATATTTAGTAAGTGAATTTGAAATGTTTAACTTGGTGGGACAGAGTTCCTTTATATAATATCGTACGTCAACGCCCACTAAAGGGGGCGGGGTTCAAAAATATGCAATATCATGTTTTCCACAGACGAACGTATGGGCATTGCTAGACCGTCTTAGACTTCATCACAATTCTCTTTGGAGGCTATAAAAACTGTATTTTGGCGGGGTCGCTCTGGCAAGGGCTGTGGGGGAAACATTTCACCTATGTCATTAAACTCTAAAAATAAATGCTTGGGATAATTATATACAAAATTAAAATTTCTTTTTTTTGATAGGGTCATTTAGCGGGCAAAGGGGGAGGAGGGGGTAGGGCAGCAACAGGCAGTCATAAAACTCTAAAGATAAATGCTTGGGATGATTATATACAAAATTTAAAAAAAAAATTTTTTTGGTAGGGTCATTTAGGGGGCAAAGGAAGAAGCGGGGGGGGGGGGGTGCTAGGGCAGAAATCGGCAGTCATAAAACTATCAAGATAAATGCTTGGGATGATTATATACAAAATTTAAAAAAACATTTTTTTTGGTAGGGTCATTTTGGGGGAAAGGAAGAGGGGGGGGGGGGGGGTAGGGCAGAAATCGGCAGTCATAAAACTCTAAAGATAAATGCTTGGGATGATTATATACAAAATTTAAAAAAAAATTTTTTTTTTGGTAGGGTCATTTAGGGGGCGAAGGGGAAGGAGGGGGTAGGGGCAGAGTAGTACCAGGTTTCGTCTCAGCTTCGTCATTAAAGGTTAAAAGTGTTATTTTTAAGGAATGTAGGCTTAAGTAAAACAATTTGTTAAATTTTTATGCTATTTTTGCCTATAATAACGCCCACTGAAGTGGGCGGGGTCAAAAAATATTTTTATTTTATTTAATGGCTTCAATTTTAAGGCGTTGGACCATATTTGACATAAAAATATATCATTTGCTTAACAAAATAACCAAAAAACTTTAAAAATTATGTTGTTTTTTCTGGGTTGGTTTAGTTCTTCTTAGGGGAACTTTTTTCCCTCTTGCCCGATTTAGCCCATCTTCGAACTTAACCTGCTCTAAGTTTTAAAATATATTTATGCCAAATTTCAAGCGTCTAGCTCTTTTCGTTTGGACTGAATCGTGATTTCCACAGATGGACGGACGGACGGACGGACGGACATGCTCAGTTCGTCTTAGGTTTCATCACTGATCAAGAATATATATACTTTATGGGGTCTGAGATGGATATTTCGATGCGTTACAAACGGAATGACAAAGTGAATATACCCTCCAAATTCTTTTTTGAAGGGTATAAAAAAAAATATGTATGATAAACGTACAAATTTTAAAACTGGTTTAATTTAATTTGAAAACTGTTTAATTGAATTTGAATAAAGTTTAATTTATTCTGAAAAGAGTTTCATTTATTTGGAAAAAGGTTTCGTTCATTTTGAAAAAGGTTTCATTTATTTTGAAAAAGGTTTCGTTCATTTTGAAAAAGGTTTCACTTATTTTAAAAAAAGGTTTAATTTAAACTGAAAATGCTATATTTACTTCATCTGGCATGACTGCAGGTTTATCAAAGACAAGTTCAAAGGGAGACAATTTGTAGTCGAAAGCTGTGTTTGTTTTAGTATTATGGTAAAATGTAAAATATTTGAGGTATGTGTCCCAGTCAGACATATTTTCATTTATATAAGCGGGATACTCATTGAACACTCTATGGTTGCGTTCCACTGTTCCTACGGGCTGACGGTGATATCCAGTAGAAAATTTTATTTTAACTTCTAGAAATTTGCAGAGTTCCGTAAGAAGGTCGTTTATAAATTCTGTTCATAAATCACTTTTTATAATATTCATTTTCCCGTAGACTTATATAAAACTCTCAAAGATGGCACGCGCCACTGTTTGCGCTGACTTGTCCGGTATATCGTAACCAAGTATTTTGATAAGTCGCACATGAGCGCTAATGCGTATTTATTTCCGTATGCGGATTGAGTTAATGGACCTATTGTGTCTAAGACTACAATGTCAAAGGCAAGGACAAGTTTCTCAGCATTTCTTGGCTTAACTTTATTTAAAGTACATTTTGGGCAATTGCGAACGAATTTGGCTATGGCCCTTGTCATTCCCTTCCAGTAAAGGATCATTATGGTATATTTGCATAAGTTTTTGTTTTTTGTCATTTTCCTTTATTGATTCAATTGGTTCGGTTAGAGTAATCTCCAACGTTTTTAATATCTGGTTCCCGTAATCTTTCAAATTCCGTATTGTAAAAAGTGTAAAAATATATCATCCTTTGACCATTCTGCTTTGTAAATTTTGTGTTTGTTGGCTGTAATTTGTAGCCTCGAAAGCAAATAGTCTAGTCTATACGTTTCGTTAACAAGTTCAAAATCAACAGATAGCAGTTTCTTGAATTTCCTATATAAGTTTAGTTTTTGGTTCAACATTAATTATTTCCGTTCTAATTTTTGGGATGTTCTTGTTAAAATCGTTGGAGAATTTGTCGTAAATTTTAAACTTAGGAATCTCAACAAATTGTTTAACAGCAATTTTGTCATTATTCATGTTCTTTGTGCCAATTCTTGATGCATCGACTGTTATTAGAAATTCTTTACTAAAATCAGGGTATTGCAAAATTTTCGGTGATAGCAATGCAAATTTTAATTTATCGAATTCGTTCTGACATTGCTCATTCCAACTAAAATTTACCTTTTTGTTCGTCATGCTATTTAAAGGAGCTGCATTTGAAGCAAAGTTTGGAATAAATCGCCTGTAGTAGTTGGCGAATGCCACAAAACGCCTAACTGAATCTTTATCATTAGGTATGGTATAATTTTTAATTGCACTAATCTTGCAATCGTCTGGTAAGAGTCCCTTAGCTGTACATTTATGCCCGAGAAAGGTAACTTCGGGGCGGAAAAAATTGCATTTATGAGGGTTTATTTTCAGGTTATGTTTTCTTAGGATTTCGAAAACGTATTTTAAATTGTTTAAGTGGTGTTGTTTACTACAACCGACAGTCGAAACATGCTGATGGCTTCAGTGCATCTACCATCGGATAACCCGACACCTCCACCAACGTCGGATTTGAGGCGCATTATATCTTCCGCCAGGAGTAAAGGTAGGAATATCTTAATAGGGTGTGATGCCAACTCGCATCATCTCTCTTGGGGTAGTACTAATTGCAACAATAGAGGTGATGCGTTACTTGAATATTTAGTGGCAAATAACCTCTTCACAGTAAATACTGGGAATGAACCAACTTTCATTAACAGAATTAGGGAAGAGGTTATTGACATCACTATGTGCTCAGAAAACTTAATTGATGAAATAAGCAATTGGCACGTGTCGGAAATACATTCCTTCTCTGATCATCGCTATATTTTCATGACTTTAGACCATCCTGATCCTAACCCCATAACATTTAGGAATAGGGCCAAGACGGACTGGTCAAGATTTAGGTCTAGTTTACAAAACAAACTCTAGAACTATCCACCACCAGTAGATACTGTAGGGCTCATAGATTCAGAGATAGATAGACTAAGTACTGATATTAGCGAATCCTTTGAGGACAGTTGTCCACTCAGAAATAGGCGAAACCCAAAAGAAAAACCCTGGATGACGGGTCAACTTATAAATCTCAGAAGAGAAACCAGAAGGCTCTTTAATAGGGCCCGTAGGAAGGGACTCGATATACACTGGGAAGAATATAAAGATAAACTTAACGTTTACAATAAAAAAATAAGGGATGCCAAACGCGAATCCTGGAAGCTTTTCTGCGAACAGGTACACAGCGTTAGTGAGGCTTCCAAAATAAAGAAACTTCTGTCGAAAACCCACACTC
Source organism: Linnaemya tessellans (assembly GCA_951800035.1). NCBI lineage: Eukaryota > Metazoa > Arthropoda > Insecta > Diptera > Tachinidae > Linnaemya > Linnaemya tessellans. The sequence goes on from OX637534.1 coordinate 54,041,167, forward strand.
AACCTGAGACACTCGTTGACTCGGAGGGCAGGAGGGCAGAGACGATGGAGGAGTTATTAGGGTTTCTTATGGAGGCACACTTCCGTACGGTGCAGGAGAACCGTCCGGAAGCGGTACACCCTCGGGGAATATGGACAATCCAAGGATAACAATAGATACTCGAATGGTATGTAGAGCGGTGAAGAGCTTTTCGCCCTATAAAGCAGCAGGGCCTGATGGCATTTTCCCGGCTCTTCTTCAGAGAAGTATGGACCTGATAGAGGACAGGTTGGCTAATATCTTCACAATCTGTCTTACAAATGCATATAGCCCCCTGGCATGGAGGAAGGCTAGAGTTGTCTTCATTCCAAAACGGGGTAGGGCAAGCTATGCGGATCCGAGGGCTTACAGACCGATAAGCCAAACTTCATTCTTACTGAAGACATTGGAACGAATTGTGGATACAATGTTGAAGGAAAAGATACCGCACGATATACTGAAATTTAAACAACACGCTTATATTAAGGGCAGGTCTGTTGAGACGGCCCTACAATAGGCTGTATATCATATAGAGAGAACCTTCGATCTGGGTATGTACACCATGACTGTATTTATCGATATAGAGGGGGCTTTCAATAATGTAAGGACCTCGAGCATTATTGACTCGCTGGGCAACTTTGACTTGGACCAGAGATTGACTGGATGGATCAGTCATATGCTAAGGAACAGGAAGATGAGTTGCGAGGTTAACTACACAAGGGTAGGGGGGAATGTGTGTTGCGGAACGCCACAGGGGGGAATACTGTCTCCCCTGTGGTAACCATAAATACCCTACTGAAGACATTATCCCAGGAAGCATTTGCTCCCGTCTGCTATGCAGACGATGTAGCGATACTGATAAGGGGAAACAATCCTAGGGTTCTTTGCGAAAGAGCAATAGAGGCCCTGAATTTAGCTTATAACTGGGCTACACAAAGGGGTCTCAATGTCAACCCAGAGAAGACAGAAATCTGTATGTTTACAAGGAAACGGACGATTGCACATTTGGAATCACCGAGATAGGACGATACAGATTAATAACAAGTAAAAACGTTATATTCGACCGGGTCGAATCTTAAATACCCTCCAAATATTTAGTAAGTGAATTTGAAATGTTTAACTTGGTGGGACAGAGTTCCTTTATATAATATCGTACGTCAACGCCTTTAGTGGGCGGGGTTCAAAAATATGCAATATCATGTTTTCCACAGACGAACGTATGGGCATTGCTAGACCGTCTTAGACTTCATCACAATTCTCTTTGGAGGCTATAAAAACTGTATTTTGGCGGGGTCGCTCTGGCAAGGGCTGTGGGGGAAACATTTCACCTATGTCATTAAACTCTAAAAATAAATGCTTGGGATAATTATATACAAAATTAAAATTTCTTTTTTTTGATAGGGTCATTTAGCGGGCAAAGGGGGAGGAGGGGGTAGGGCAGCAACAGGCAGTCATAAAACTCTAAAGATAAATGCTTGGGATGATTATATACAAAATTTAAGAAAAAAAATTTTTTTGGTAGGGTCATTTAGGGGGCAAAGGAAGAAGCGGGGGGGAGGGTGCTAGGGCAGAAATCGGCAGTCATAAAACTATAAAGATAAATGCTTGGGATGATTATATACAAAATTTAAAAAAAAAATTTTTTTTTGGTAGGGTCATTTTGGGGGAAAGGAAGAGGAGGGGAGGGGGTAGGGCAGAAATCGGCAGTCATAAAACTCTAAAGATAAATGCTTGGGATGATTATATACAAAATTTAAAAAAAAAAATTTTTTTTTGGTAGGGTCATTTAGGGGGCGAAGAGGAAGGAGGGGGTAGGGGCAGAGTAGTACCAAGTTTCGTCTCAGCTTCGTCATTAAAGGTTAAAAGTGTTATTTTTAAGGAATGTAGGCTTAAGTAAAACAATTTGTTAAATTTTTATGCTATTTTTGCCTATAATAACGCCCACTGAAGTGGGCGGGGTCAAAAAATATTTTTATTTTATTTAATGGCTCTAATTTTAAGGCGTTGGACCATATTTGACATAAAAATATATCATTTGCTTAACAAAATAACCAAAAAACTTTAAAAATTATGTTGTTTTTTCTGGGTTGGTTTAGTTCTTCTTAGGGGAACTTTTTTCCCTCTTCCCCGATTTAGCCCATCTTCGAACTTAACCTGCTCTAAGTTTTAAAATATATTTATGCCAAATTTCAAGAGTCTAGCTCTTTTCGTTTGGACTGAATCGTGATTTCCACAGACGGACGGACGGACATGCTCAGTTCGTCTTAGATTTCATCACTGATCAAGAATATATATACTTTATGGCGTCTGAGATGGATATTTCGATGCGTTACAAACGGAATGACAAAGTGAATATACCCTCCAAATTCTTTTTTGGAGGGTATAAAAAGGTCAAATATCTAGGAGTGATACTCGACTGGAGGTTATCCTGGAAGGACCATATAGAAGGTAGGGTGATCAAGACCCAAAGAGTCTGGACCTATTGCAGAAGGGCAATCGGGTCCAAATGGGGAATGAGCCCAAAGATGGCACACTGGCTCTATACGAGTGTGGTAAGACCAATTGTGACGTACGCCTCGTTAGTATGGTGGACGTCCTTGGAGAAGAAGGTGAATATCAAACATCTTCAAAGGATACAAAGACAGTGCTGTATCGGCATCTGTGGCGCGATGAGAACCACATCAACTAAGGCGATGGAAAATATTCTATCAATACTGCCTATTGATATACAGGTTAAATATGAAGCAGCTCTGGCTGCTACGAGATTGATGGTAATGGGTGAGTGGCTGACAAGGGAACACACAACCAAACACCAGAATATAGTACACGTCTCACCCGGGAACAACGCTCGCATGGTCACGTGCGATAGAATCCCTATTAGATATGTACAATCACACTGCACCACCATAATATCGGAAGGTATGGAGTGGGAGGATGCAGGTACAATGAACCCCATAACTAACCTATACACGGACGGGTCGAGGATTGGTGACCGATCGGGTGGAGGTTTCTGTGAAATGGGTCGTAACTTTAGGAAATACTTCCGCCTGCCGGATCATAGCACGGTATTCCAGGCTATTACGGAAGGTATAAAATGGTTGAAGGAAATCGATAACAGACTACCGATTCGTATATTCACGGATAGCAGGAAGGTCATCGAGGCCCTGAGGAATCATGTGGTTCAATCTCGGTGTGTACTACAGTGCAAGAATGAGATTAAGTCATACACGCAATTTGGGGGCATAGAGATAATATGGATTCCACGACATCAGGGGATACCTGGAAATGTTGAAGAAGATAGGCTAGCAAAGATGGGAGCATTAATGGCGAACATCACACTAGATAGTCCGAAGCCAGGACAGGAGATGGAATTCCTTAGGGGCTCTAATTGGAAAGACTTAAGGAGGTACATTGAAGAAACTAGGTTCTTGACGTAATCAAACTCAGAGGTTTCCATGGTATCGGTGGAGGCTCCCTACAGTGGAATGGGAACTCCTTATTATAGAGCGCACAACAGGCCTATGAGGCCTAAGTGTAATCCATGACGGATTGGGATGCTTATGCCCCTCTTCTTCAACCTAACCTAACGTAACCTACTACAACCGACAATAATTATGTCATCGACATATAAGAAAGCTTTGTTTAGCTCAAGCCCTGAGAATGCGATTGACATCATTCTGGAAAATGAATTTGGTTCCACATTCAATCCAAATGGTAAAACTCTCCAACGGAAGGAACCTTTGTCCGTACTAAATGCGGTAATATCGCGATAATCTTTGTGTAGCGGAATCTGCTGAAACCCAGAAAATAAATCAATGATCGAGAAGTGCTTTGCACGGCCTAAATTGTCTAATATATTGTCTATGCGCGGTACGGGTAATTTCTCTGCAATGAGTTTATTATTTATGGCGCGGTAGTCGACGCACATTTTGTAGGCTTTCTGAATGTTCGAGCTTTTTTTCGGTACAAGAATCAATGGGCTGTTAAAGTTGGAGTTACTAGGTTCTATCAAATTATTTTCCACTAAATTCTGAACCTGCCTATTGATTTCTTCTCTTTGTGTATGTGGTAATCTGTAATTTTTTACATAAACGGGTAACGCATCAATTAATCTCAATTTTTGTTCGTAATAGTTGTTAACTGTCATTTTGTCATCTTCCAGAACAAAAATATCCGCGTATTCTTCACATAGTGGCATTAAGTTATTTTGTATATCGTTTGGCATTTGTTCTTGAAGTATATTTTTTAGTCTCACGATACGTTCATTGCTTATATTATTTTCATCGATTGAGTATATGTAAAAATTTTCAAGCTTTTCTGTTTTAAGTCTATCATTCTGAATGCATTTAAACTCGTCCGTTGTGTTCATTATTCTCACAAGTGGGTTATTTGAGCTGATTATACCTTTTCCTACGAAAACACGTTGCAGATTTCCTGCGAATCAACAAACGTGGGTACTGTAATGTTATGCAGATGAAAAATTCTGAAGACGCATCTAAGTGGGATAATTCCCGTACATGTAACGTTACGTGTTCCATGCTGTATTGGTATTGTTATTTTTGAACTTCTAATAGATACCGAAATAGTCATATGTTCATAATTGATTTTACATTTATTATTTTTAAGAAAATCTTTACCTAAAATTCCGTTTGCAGGGATATTGAAATCATCATTAACGATGTGAAAAACTTGCTGGATTAAATGGTTTGCAATTACTAAAATTGTACAAATTGTTCCTAATGTTAATATCGCGTTTGACGTTATGCCGGTAATACTGATAAAATCGTTTTTATTCCAGATAGTATCAGGGTTTACACAAGAAATTTTTATAAGCGATATATCTGCTTGTGTGTCGACTAAGAAAGAGCATAATTTGGTAGTTTCAGTACAACCTATTTTAATAAAATCAGCGTAATTAAAGTTGAAACTATAAACTGCTCTTTGCAAGGTTTGTTTGTGTCTTCTTCCCTCAACGTTGCTTGTTGAGGGACTACCTCATTTCAAGTCCGTACTGAAGCACTTTGATTGTTGTTGTTATAAGAAAAATTATTTGTGTTGTTACCGCGATAACTGTTTTGATATTGACTACTGTTGGGGTTGTAATAGCTGCGCCTTTGATAATTCCTACTCCGAAAATTGGTACGATTGTTTCTTCGATAAGAGTTAGCATTACTATTCCCGCGATAGGAATTATTAGTATGAAAACGATTAAAATTATTACTCTGTTGGAAGCTATTGTTTCTATTCTTGTTAAGATTCTGAATGGCGAAAACACGTCTTTCTTTTTGTTTGTTTGTTCTACTACGAGTTTAGCTTATCACATCTTTCGGATCGGAAAATGCCGATGAAGCTAGAATCGATTTAACCAAATCTGACTTAGTGTTTAACCGACAGACTGTTACTGTTTGTTCTATGGCCATTTCTTGGACTTTCTTTTTTGTTATGCCCTCAATGACAAGAGAACGCTTTAATTCATCAGCGAGATCTTCTGCTTGTTTGCTAAATCCTACGTAATCATCATTTCTAACACTAAGTGCTGCTAATCTACCGGGTATAACTATCAGGTTTTATGCCATTCTTTAAAGCAACTGTGATGTCATTTATTTTGATTTAACAAAGTTCAAAAATGTGGTTTTGTAGGTTTGGGTCAGTGAGATCTTTAAAGAGATCGATTTTATCCAAAAACGATTGTAGTTGTAATGGATTTCCGTCATAGTTTTCTCTGAGTATCGAAGAATACATAGTAATGTACGATCTCTTCTGTTCTGTAGATGCCATTTCGAGCACGGTTTCTTTCTTGTCTTCACTAAAGAGGTTTTCTACGCTGTCTATTCCGCCGATTTTGGTATCTTTTACGATTTCTAACATAGCAGTTTTATCAGCTTGTAACAATGAATCTATGTTCTCTGGAATGTCTATCTGACAACCGAGTTTTGAAAAGCACTCTATTAGCTTCCTTTTACATTTATTAGTTCTTGAAAAATTTCGTTCTTTATCAGATTGCAACTGATTTTGTGAGCTAGATTTTGTGTAACATATAATTATATTATAATGTTCTATTAATAGTTTGTTGTATTCTTTTAATTTTGCTGAATTCGTTGATAAAGGTCTATGTCGTAAAATTCTTTTTACAATTTTATAAAATTATTGTAATAATTCCTTAAATTTGTCTTCGTTAAATTCTGACATTCAAATATTTGTAAAAGAAAATAATTAAATTAAACAAGTAAAAACGTTATATTCGACCGGGTCGAATCTTAAATACCCTCCAAATATTTAGTAATTGAATTTGAAATGTTTAACTTGGTGGGACAGAGTTCCTTTATATAATATCGTACGTCAACGCCCACTAAAGGGGGCGGGGTTCAAAAATATGCAATATAATGCACAGACGAACGTATGGGCATTGCTAGACCGTCTTAGACTTCATCACAATTCTCTTTGGAGGCTATAAAAACTGTATTTTGGCGGAGTCGCTCTGGCAAGGGCTGTGGGGGAAACATTTCACCTTTGTCATTAAACTCTAAAGATATGTACATGCTTGGGATGATTATATACAAAATTTAAAATTTTTTTTTTTGTAGAGTCATTTAGGGGGCGAAGGGGAAGGAGGGGGTAGGGCAGAGTAGTACCAGGTTTCGTCTCAGCTTCGTCATTAAAGCTTAAAAACGTTATTTTTAAGGAATGTAGGCTTAAGTAAAACAATTTGTTAAATTTTTATGCTATTTTTGCCTATAATAACGCCCACTAAAGTGGGCGGGGTCAAAAAATATTTTTATTTTATTTAATGGCTCCAAGTTTAAGGCGGTGGACCGTATTTGACATAAAAATATATCATTTGCTTAACAAAATAACCAAAAAACTTTAAAAATTATGTTGTTTTTTCTGGGTTGGTTTAGTTGTTCTTAGGGGAACTTTTTTCCCTCTTGCCCGATTTAGCCCATCTTCAAATTTAACCTGCTCTAAGCTTCAAAATATATTTATGCCAAATTTCAAGAGTCTAGCTCCTTTCGTTTGGACTGAATCGTGATTTCCACAGACGGACGAACGGACGGACATGCTCAGTTCGTCTTAGATTTCATCACTGATCAAGAATATATATACTTTATGGGGTCTGAGATGGATATTTCGATTAAAGTTGTTTACAGCTCTACAATGCGTGTACACACGTACGTAACAGAAGAGTAAATGAAAAGGCGCCGCGCCCTGCATTTGCCTTTCCCTGTTCTAAACTTTAGAATATACTTCTTCACACAAGCAAAGAAGTTGTTCATATTAATGCGTCAAATGATAACGAGCCAAAACCATCATCCTAAAGTTGAAAGAAAGGAACGAGTTTAGCGTTATACATGATGTAAAATGTTGTTGGTCATTGTTGTTCAAAATGATGGGCAATTTTCTTCATATGTGACGCGCAAAATAGAAAGGGACCTAATTGTAAAAACCGGTTTTGTTCAGGAGAGCCATTTTATAGATTTAAATATGTGTATCTTTGGTGCACCATCACTTCATAAAGCGCGCATATCTCTGGGAGGAAACACTTCTGGGGCATTGGATCGGTCTCAGATGTTGTCCACATCAGATGCTCAGATGTTGTCCACATCAAAAAAAAGTGAAAATTGATTGTTTTACCCTTAGGTCACTCTCTCATGCGCTGTCACATATATATAAACGTATGGGTCATATTCTGGCTGATTTTGGTTTATATAAACTGGTATTAGAAAACTTTGTAGGTATGAAACAGCTAAAGACTCTGCTAGTCTGATGGAGCTTCAGCGAATTAATAAGTTTCTGAATAGCAATTTAATAAAAGTGAATAACACTGTTGAAAACGGTTAATTAAAAATCTAAGGAATCTAACGGGACATTAACTTGGTCTGATCACATAAACCAAGATTGCGATAGGGTGTGTGGTATGCTGCGAAATTTGTGGGCTACTCAAAATTTTACTCCTATAAGAATAAGATCACTATTACCGAAAACATATCTTCTTCCCACGTTACTATATGGATCTGAAATTTTTCTGGATCTTCTTCCTGTGGCATGAGAAAATTTAAGACAACATATAACAATATTGTTCGTTATAACTATGGTTTAAAAAGATATGACGGAATAACGGCTCTCTCAATGCGTTTTATAAACCTGTCTTTTAATAGTTTCTTAAATATGAGATGCTTAATTTTTTACATAAAATCATTTTTACGGAACAACCGGAATTGGGATCTTGCCTCGATTTGCAAGATCCCAAAGGGGCAGGTCTATTATTCAATTGTGTCATCGTAACCATGCTTCAGAATGTCAATTGTTCATCATGAGTATTGGTCTCTGGAATCAAAACATAAACAACGCAACAAATTTCAGGAAATTACTTCATGAATACTTAAGTGTCTAAAATTATAACTTATTTTTCAGATAAAATGTACTATTTAGTACTTATTTTACCCAAAAAAGAATTTGGAGGGTATATTCACTTTGTCATTCCGTTTGTAACGCATCGAAATATCCATCTCAGACCCCATAAAGTATATATATTCTAGATCAGTGATGAAAACTAAGACGAACTGAGCATGTCCGTCCGTCCGTCCGTCTGTGGAAATCACGATTCAGTCCAAACGAAAAGAGCTAGACTCTTGAAATTTGGCATAAATATATTTTAAAACTTAGAGCAGGTTAAGCTCGAAGATGGGCTAAATCGGGCAAGAGGCAAAAAAGTTCCCCTAAGAAGAACTAAACCAACCCAGAAAAAACAACATAATTTTTATAGTTTTTTGGTTATTTTGTTAAGCAAATGATATATTTTTATGTCAAATACGGTCCAACGCCTTAAACTTGGAGCCATTAAATAAAATAAAAATATTTTTTGACCCCGCCCACTTCAGTGGGCGTTATTATAGGCAAAAATAGCATAAAAATTTAACAAATTGTTTTACTTAAGCCTACATTCCTTAAAAATAACACTTTTAAGCTTTAATGACGAAGCTGAGACTAAACCTGGTACTACTCTGCCCTACCCCCTCTTTCCCCTTCGCCCCCTAAATGACCCTACCAAAAAAAAATTTTTTTTAAATTTTGTATATAATCATCCCAAGCATTTATCTTTAGAGTTTTATGACTGCCGATTTCTGCCCTACCTCCCCCCCCCCCCTAAATGTCCCTACCAAAAAAAAATTTTTTTTTAAAATTTTGTATAGAATCATCCCAAGCATTCATCTTTAGAGTTTTATGACTGCCGATTTCTGCCCTACCCCCCCCCCCTTTTCCTTTGTCCCCTGAATGACCATACCAAAAAAAATTTTTTTTTAAATTATAATTTCGGTTCCGGGGTTGGAAAATTGAAATATTTTTGGTATATAAAAGTACATACATAAATTCCAAATTTTGTGTTTTTAGTGAATTAAAGCTATTTTATATATCAGAAAAAATTAAATTAGTATTAAAAAATTAAAAATTCGGTTCCAGGGTTGGGAACTCGACATTTTCTGATTCATAAAAGCAGCCACTTAATTTGTTATTTTTGATTTTTATGATGAATTATACCTACTTTATATATCAGAAAGAAGTAAACTGGTATTAAAAACCAACAACATTGAAAACCAAAGACGATTCTACGGTTGGACAATTAGAACTTTTTGGGGTACATGAAACGGATTTTTTGTTTTGTTTGTAAATTAAATATATATAATATTTTTGAAAGACTTTCATTGGTATTAGGTATAAGAAAAGCCAGACATTTAGCTTCCTAGCTGAAAAATTTAAACGTTTTCTTAAATATAAAAAAATAACCGATAACATCATTTTGATTTTTTAATTAAACCAACTTTCTGTTTTGGCAAGAAAGAAAGAAAGTAGAATTACACCTGTGAAGGGTATTTAAGATTCGGCACAGCCGAATATAGCACTTTTACTTGTTTATTTTAATAAATGAACGTGATTACATTCTATTTATTATTTTTGAGAGTGGAATATTAAGAATATTTTTCATAGTCATTAAACCAGCAGAACGGATCAGTACTGATTTCGAGGCCGCTACGCCATCTAATCAGCGTTCTTTGCTCAATTTTTCCACTGTTTCAAGTGGTGCTAGTTAGTACGAATATCAACTATTTAACCAATGTTTTTAACGAAAATTGAATATGAGAAGTTCCCACATTCATATTTTCAAGTTATTACCTTTTTGGTTAGTACGAAATTCCCCAACCCTGACGATTAATATTCCCAATATTCCATGTATCTCTTTCGCTTTTTCCAGAGCCTTCGGCTGCTGACATCTAAAGCTTTTTGTTATTTATGTTCAAGGAATTGCATTTTTAGTTAACAATTTGCAATGAACATGTAAACAAGTGCGCGTGCCCTCGCAATGTATTAAATTAATGTATGAATTTCTATTTTAATGGTGAACCTATATTTATGTAAATTGTATTACAGGATGTTAATTTTCCCAACAGGCTATAGGTTCAAATCTGCGAAACTGCAAATAATTTTTTATTTAATTTTTTTATTTTTTATTTTAATAAATGAACGTGATTACATTCTATTTATTATTTTTGAGAGTGGAATATTAAGAATATTTTTCATAGCCATTAAACCAGCAGAACGGATCAGTACTGATTTCGAGGCCGCTACGCCATCTCATCAGCGTCGAAGTCTCTAGCTCTTCTGGGGGCTTGGGAAAACCGTACAACAGACGGACAGATGGACATCGCTCAATCGTCATCGCTGTTCATTAGGATCCAGAATATATATACTTTATGGGGTCCTATATTGATATCGAAGAAATTACACCCGGAATGACAAATCTATATATACCCTTTCACTTTTTCTGTGAAGGGTATAAAAAGCACTTTCTAAATCTAACTGCTCTTTTCATAATGTACGATTAAAAATTAACGTGGACTTTAACGTCAAGTTTGGCATACAAAAGTTGACGTTAAAGTAAACGTTAAGTCTTAATCATACATTGTGAAAATGGCCATAATAATGAAAATATCAGCTTATTAGTTAATATATCAAGTAAGTAGACAATAAGTGGCAGAGGATAATTTCCTTTATAGTCATCTTATTCAAAATCCTGTAGTCAGTACACAAACGTAAATCACCGTTTTTTTTTCTTTAGCAATACAATCGGAGAAACATATTCAGAATTACTAGGTCTAATAATCCCCTTAGATAAACGATAGTCCAAAATTTCTTGCAATTTTTCATTCTTGCAATATGACAATCTACGTCGTGAGAATTGGAATGGCTTCTCATCAATCAAATTCAATACCTTTTTGGATTTGGTATCTGATACATCAGGACGATCATAATCTAAATAAAATATCTTGAAAGTATCCATAAACAGCTGCATATCCTTGTATACTATATTTTTATTCAAAATCTTCACATATGTTTATATTGGATAACTATGTGGTCACCCTATCTCTTTAGATATAATATTATTCTTATACGGTTACTTTGTATCAATTAGATATACAGAGGGCGCTAACTATTTATATTTTGTAGCGTTAAACCATGTAGTTTTAAGTTACGATTCTGCGACTCATCTGAATATAATAAAGTTTAAGTTCACTTTGAATTTGGCCTTGAAGGCAACGTGACTAAAGTCTTTAATTACAAAAAGGAAGGAAATCATATTTCCTTAGATCATACTAGAATCCACAAATTTAGTAAGAGGTGGTTTTTCTGAAACATAAATTATGGGGCGAAATTTCCCAGGCTACGAATCAGTATTTCTCCGAAAAAAAACTAAAAATTTATCATCTTCAATATCAATTGCCAATAATTCAGATAATTCATTATTACAATCATTATTATTACTAAAATCCCCTTTTTGCATAGATCGTAGTTCTATTAAAGCCTTTCTCAAAAAAGCTAATCCCAATACCATGTAATACTTCTTGCAACAACAAATAATTTTAATTCAATAAATTTATTCTCATAAAACACTTTACATTTTACACGACCTAAAATATTAAGTCTACTGTTATTAATACCGTAATATCCATAATCTATTTTTCGAAAAATAAAATAATATGGCACGAACTCTTTTCGAATAAAACTTATGGGGTTACCTGTATCAACTAGGAATCTAGCCAAATTTTATAATTAAAATTATTCTCCAAAAATATACAATATAAATTTCTTACATAATCATCTGGTTGCTTTTCAGGTCCTTTTGCATGAACTTGTATTGATTTCTTTTTTGAACAAACCGAAGCTAAATGTCGCATGTGACCAGATATGTAACAAGCACCAACCTCAAGCTTCGGCTTACGACACTCACACTTTTAACCCTTTCGCCCCCAAAGTTGCTTATAAGCAACTTTGATTTTTAGGTACCGTTTTATTTCAAACAATTGTAACTAACTCATTAAAGTGCACATAGAGTTGGTTGATTATAGTTCTTAGAACTAAAAAACAACAAAAAAGTAGCAGCAGCGTCGCGATCAACATAAATACAATTCATCCTTTGGTGTGAAGTCCAGGAAAACGCAGGTGTTGAAATTTTAGTGCAAAAAGTAAAAAATAAATAAAAATACTTAGAAAATATAATTTTAAAAAATAAGTATGCAGTTTTAACAATTAAAGTTGTAATAAAAAGTTAAAAAAAAGAAGTTAAAAAAGTTGCATTGTTACGGAGCAATATTTTTTTGTTTATTGAAGTTGCTTATAAGCAACTTTGGGCAACGGTGGTAGTAAAAACATTGATATCGCAGGCATGTCCAAACCACGCAAAGGACTTTGTGAAGCAGATATAGAGGCTGCCCTGAAGTTTGATTGGGACGAGTCTTCTGATGAGGAGTGTGAAGATGATGAGGCAGAATTTTTGGAGAAAGGGCTAAAAGAAATTTTGGAGAAAGGTGAGGAAATCGAGATTGACTTACTAGAAGTTATCGCCACTGAAGAGAATGCCGAAGAGTATCCAGAGAGGCCTGAGCGCTTTGTGGCGGAAAAAGTAGAATTGTCTACGTTGCGATGGAGGAAAAAACAATTTGATCCAAAAGTTGATCTCTCTGACATGCTAATGGAGCTTTATAAAGTTAATCATCGCTCTGCTAAATGGCACATGCGAATATTTTACTTGGGAACGGCAGTAACCAATTCGAGGCTTTTGTATCGCAAGCACCTCAAAATGGTGGACCCGAGCGCAAAACATATTCCACTAATAAAATTTCAAATGGAAATAGCGAATGAGTTGCTAAATGCTGCAGCATCATCCTCGGGTTCAGTACAAAGGAAAAGAAGACGACCCAGTGGAAATACTTTCGAACAAGAGGAAATAAGTTCAGCACAGTCGTCTCCGTCTTCTCTTTCGTCTAGTTCCAGTTCCAAGCGCCATATAATTAATCATGATCCTCCGAATTCGAAGAGATACGATAAAAGCGGCCATTGGTTGGAATGGGGAGGAAAAGGACGATGCCGCCTATGCAAGACGGGAACACCGCTCTCAAAATGTGTAAAATGTGGTGTTCACCTATGTTGCAATACCAGTAAAAATTGTTTTGTAGAATATCATACCTAGTTTATTATAATACCAAAAAGGATTCTTGATTAATAAATAAATAATAAAAAAATATTATTTTTTCATTGCCATTAAATAGTTCCTCAACGGCCCAAAGTTGCTTATAAGCAACTTCCAATATCTAGTGACCCGATAACTCCAGAAGTCCGAAATCGTCAAAAATCCTTAATTTAGATCTACTAACCAAGGAAATCATAAAAAAGAATTTTTCCGACAGTTGGTTCAGGAGCGGGGCCGAAAGGGTTACTGTAATTATCATCTACACATTTATGATAATTGTTAAGTTGTTAAGTTTTTATCGGGCTTAAGTTCGAATCTTGCATGACTGCAAATTATTTTTTGTTATTTTTTTATTATTAATAAATGAATTTGTTTAAATTCTATTTATTATTTTTATATTAAGATTGGAATATTAAGAATATTTTTAATAATCATCAAACCAGCAGAACGGATCAGTACTGATTTCGAGGCCGCTACGCCATCTCATCAGCGTTCTTTGTTCAATTTTTCCCACTTTTTTGCAAGTGGTGCTAGTTAGTAGGAATATCAACTATTTAACCAATATTTTAACGAAAATTTAATATGAGAAGTTATCACATTCATATTATTAAGTTATTACATTTTGGTTAGTACGAAATTCCCCAACCCTGACGATTAATATTCCAAATATTCCAATATCTCTTTTGCTTTTTCCAGAGCCATCGGCTGCTGATAGGTAAAGCTTCTTTGTTATTTATGTTCAAGTAATTGAATTTAGTTGTCAATTTACTTTGAACAAGTGCGCGTGCCCCCGCAATGTTTTACATTATGTATGAATTTTTATTAGTCGAACTTTTTCTTATGTAAATTGTTAAGTTTTTATCGGGCTTAAGTTCGAATCTTGCATGACTGCAAATTATTTTTTGTTATTTTTTTATTATTAATAAATGAATTTGTTTAAATTCTATTTATTATTTTTATATTAAGATTGGAATATTAAGAATATTTTTAATAATCATCAAACCATATATGATAATAATATTTCAAATCTAAAAAAGAAAACAACATGTTTTCATATCAACAACAAAAATCATTGAGTGTTCGAACTCACGGGCGATGTGTTAACACCTTTTTGTTTATTTATTTTATATTGTTACAAGGTTCAAAAGTAGATTTAAATATAACGACAATGTGGCTATATGTACTTGCCAGCACTACCAATTCATCTCAAGTTGTCACAATGTTACAACCCTGGTAAACACAAAGCAGATAATATTTGAATTAACGGAAATGGAATATTCCGGATACATCGTCGAGAATATACAAGATCATTCGAGGCTGTGCAATAATAAGTGTAAATAACAACAACGAAAAACCTAGCAACTTCAATGCTAAGAGATGATGATGTTATTCTTAATGATCTTGTACGCAAGTATTCGCTGCTAACAAAAGCTAAACATGTACACCAATATATACAGCAACATACACACACAAATATACACATAAACATACCCACATAGCACAAGAAGAAACAAAACTACGCAACACACAGAACACTCATACATACAACCACACATAGTTACAATAACCAAAACACACAAGACAGCATTGTCATATAAACAAACACACGTATATAGCTACATGTTAAGTAAAGCACAACCAACAACAACCATGACCAGATGCTTCGCGAAGTTACCAGACGATGTCATTTTGCTATATAAAGTCGCTGCCAGTAATCAGCGGGATCAGTGTGATTTTAAATCTAGACGTGTTTACATCGCTAAGTGTTTAGTAGTACAAATACTCGTGTTAATAAAGTAGTAAATAAAGTGTTGCCGCATTATATTTCTAAAGTTAATTGTCTGTGTTTTTAATTTGATGCAATTAAACGAATCCTTGAAGGATAAGTAAAAAGCGTTTTTACGAAAAGGTCTAAAAACGTAACAATTGGTGTCAGAAGTGGAATTGCAAAAATAATTAAAGAGGACATTGCAATTTAAGGAAAAAAAGGACATAAAAAAATTAATAATTATGAAATTTGATGAGCTAAAAGTTGAACAGCTAAAATAGGAGCTTAGTAAGCGGGAATTGCCAACAGCAGGTAACAAGGCTGAACTGCAGAAGAGGCTGATAGATGAGTTTAAGAATCGCGGCATGGACATCGGGATATACGAGTTTGAGGACAAAGACGATGTAGAGGTATGTCCTCCTGCTACGAGCAGCAGCATGGACATAAACTCAATGTTCGCTGCTATGATGATTCAGATAAAAGGAATCAATGATGCACAAACTGCATCAAAAATCAGCAGTGACAAACTTGTAGCCCAAATAGTTGAAATTAAACAGAACTCTCAGCAGATGCAAGAGGCATCAAGGATCAGCAGTGAAAAGCTTGTAGCCGAAATAACTGAAATAAAACATAACTCTCATCAGATGCATGAAGCATCAAGGATCAGCACTGAAAAGCTTGTAGCAGAAATACAGGAGTCAAATAGAGCCACGAACGAGACTCTGGTAGAGGTTTCTGAGGCCATTAATAGGAGGGTGGATTCTATTGAGAACAAATTCTCAGAGCTGGCAGAGAGAGTTCAACATCTAGAAAGCGGTGGCCTAGAACAGCATGCAAAAGAGTTCGAAGAAAAATTTCATGCTCTAGAGGACAAAGTGCATAACCTCGAGCGTAGTGGCGGGACAGTACGAGCAGTTGCGGAGGTTTCTGCGCGAATAAAAGCGCCATGCTTTGACGGCAGCGTACCATTGGGCATCTTTAGATTCCAGTTCGAGACGGTTGCTAGCAGAAATGGATGGGATGCTGAAGAAAAAGCCATACAGTTGATTTTGTCCTTAAAGGGTACAGCCGCAGAGGTACTTGAGACCGTGCCAGTAAGCAGCAGAAACAACTATAATGAAATAATGGCAGCATTGCAGCGCAAGTATGGTGGTGAGCACAAGCGCGATTTATACAGAATGGAATTGCGATGTAGAGTTCAAAAGCCTAACGAGTCTTTACAAGATTTCGCAATGGAAATCGAGCGTTTAGTGCAGCTCACATATCCAGGCGAGAGTCACCCGTTCCTGGACCACTTTAAAACTGAGGTGTTCGTTAACGGCATTCGCGACTCTGATGTTAAACTGGCTGTGTTCGCAACGCAGAAATCCACTTTCGCTGAGACAGTTTCATTTGCTCTGGCTCAAGAGACTGCAAGGAAGGTTTGCAATCCACAGATATGTAAGGTGCAGAATATGGAGGTTTTGTCTGAGGAGGATAACAACCTAGTCGCTAGTGTTAAGGAGGCAATGCGACAACTGTTGGCGGAAAGTGCTACCAAAGAAAAGCCTAAGTGCTTTAACTGCGGAAAAATCGGTCATTTTCAGCGCAGCTGCAAAGCACGAAGAAAAAGAGGTAGATCTGTTTCGCCACCAAGAAACAGCAAACGAGTGAACTTAGAACCACAGCAGCAACATCATAAGAATCATCAAAATAAGTCTAAACATGGCGGTGGTGGTCAATCGTGTGATGCTGGTCGTAAGCGGCAGAACCATCCAAATCAACGTGGAGACAATCAGCAACGCAACAGCGGTAATTATTGTTCCAGTCGTATGATGGAAAATTATAGCATGAATCATTACAACCAACGCAATTATCAGGGCGGTAACCCTAATCGGCGCAATTGGAATACAAGCCGTGGCAACAATATGAGCAATTATGGAATGGGACCACGTTCTAATATGCGTAAGTTCGAAGAACTTCGGTCACGACTACCAAAACATAAGGTGAGCGATGAACCAAAATCAGAACAGATGAATGGCGAAACTGATAAAAAGGATGAGTCCGGCAATGAAACTGGTGAACATGAACCAAGAGAAAAAGAAATTACTGTAGGCTACGATAAGACCAAAACATTCTTTGATAATATTTCCGGTAGAACTACACGAGTTCGTACAAAGAATAAGAATTATGATTGGCGCCAGGAACGGATATTGAATGGTGAAACATTTGGTGTGTCATCTACAAGGCGCGGAGTTTATAGAGGACGCGGCAACTACAATAATCGTAATATAAGCCATTACAGTAGTGACAGTTACAACAATCGTGGTTATTATGGCAATAATTATCGTAATCGCAGCAACAATCGGAGTAAGATGCATAACAGAATCCAGATGGTCAGTGACAACATGAAGGCTAGACAATTGGTTCTACTTTATAAAACCCAACGGAAGAAAGGATTGTCCCCAAAAATACAGACTCACTGGGATGGCCCGTATGAAGTGATTAAGAGAGGGAATGACGTCGTGTACCGGAAACAGAAATGCTATAACCCAAGGTCGAAAATGAAGATGGTACATTTCGAACGATTGGCGCACTATGGAAAAGGTGATTGTATGCCTATTCGGGTCGAACAGGCTTAAGTGGGCGGCAGTGTTACAAGGTTCAAAAGTAGATTTAAATATAACGACAATGTGGCTATATGTACTTGCCAGCACTACCAATTCATCTCAAGTTGTCACAATGTTACAACCCTGGTAAACACAAAGCAGATAATATTTGAATTAACGGAAATGGAATATTCCGGATACATCGTCGAGAATATACAAGATCATTCGAGGCTGTGCAATAATAAGTGTAAATAACAACAACGAAAAACCTAGCAACTTCAATGCTAAGAGATGATGATGTTATTCTTAATGATCTTGTACGCAAGTATTCGCTGCTAACAAAAGCTAAACATGTACACCAATATATACAGCAACATACACACACAAATATACACATAAACATACCCACATAGCACAAGAAGAAACAAAACTACGCAACACACAGAACACTCATACATACAACCACACATAGTTACAATAACCAAAACACACAAGACAGCATTGTCATATAAACAAACACACGTATATAGCTACATGTTAAGTAAAGCACAACCAACAACAACCATGACCAGATGCTTCGCGAAGTTACCAGACGATGTCATTTTGCTATATAAAGTCGCTGCCAGTAATCAGCGGGATCAGTGTGATTTTAAATCTAGACGTGTTTACATCGCTAAGTGTTTAGTAGTACAAATACTCGTGTTAATAAAGTAGTAAATAAAGTGTTGCCGCATTATATTTCTAAAGTTAATTGTCTGTGTTTTTAATTTGATTTAAACGAATCCTTGAAGGATAAGTAAAAAGCGGTTTTACGAAAAGGTCTAAAAACGTAACAATATTAAACCCACAAAAAACAAAGAGAATGCAAAGCAACAGACAAATGTACATACATACATTGTTATGTTTGTACATAAGCTACATACGTTGCAGTCTTGCTATCTCATTTTTATATATGTACGTATAACCACGTCACTATTCTCTTAGCTATGCATAAGACAAAAATGAAGATCAACATAAAACACTTTTTTAATATTACTCCGAATTAAAACACTTAAATCTCCGCTCGCCGATATCGGATCGCCTTAATTTTTGGCCTAAACTCTTCGTCGATACCCGCACTAGCGTTTTAATCCAAAAATTAATAAAATCGGCTATGAATTTCCGGAGAAAATCGCGTGGGAAAATTATATGAAAATCGCCCAATAATCACTTTCAATACCGACTGCCAAGCAACGAACAAACAAACTCTTACACTTACGCTTGCGTATGTATTGAAACTGATAGTTTACTGCCCTAGAGGCGCGCGTATAGATGTTTACACACTAAAAAAAAAAACAATTAAAAACGTTATATTCGACCGGGTCGAATCTTAAATACCCTCCAAATATTTAGTAAGTGAATTTGAAATGTTTAACTTGGTGGGACAGAGTTCCTTTATATAATATCGTACGTCAACGCCCACTAAAGGGGCGTGGTTCAAAAATATGCAATATCATGCACAGACGAACGTATGGGCATTGCTAGACCGTCTTAGACTTCATCACAATTCTCTTTGGAGGCTATAAAAACTGTATTTTGGCGGGGTCGCTCTGGCAAGGGCTGTGGGGGAAACATTTCACCTTTGTCATAAAACTCTAAAAATAAATGCTTGGGATAATTATATACAAAATTAAAATTTCTTTTTTTTTTGATAGGGTCATTTAGAGGGCAAAGGGGGAGAGGGGGTAGGGCAGAAATCGGCAGTCATAAAACTCTAAAGATAAATGCTTGGGATGATTATATACAAAATTCAATAAAAAAAATTTTTTTTTTGGTAGGGTCATTTAGGGGGCAAAGGAAGAAGCGGGTGGGGGGGGCTAGGGCAGAAATCAACAGTCATAAAACTCTAAAGATAAATGCTTGGGATGATTATATACAAAATTTAAAAAAAAACATTTTTTTTGGTAGGGTCATTTTGGGGGCAAAGGAAAGGGGGGGGGGGGGGTAGGGCAGAAATCGGCAGTCATCAAACTCTAAAGATAAATGCTTGGGATGATTATATACAAAATTTAAAAAAACAAATTTTTTTTTGTAGGGTCATTTAGGGGGCAAGGGAAGAGGTGGGGGGGGAGGTAGGGCAGAAATCGGCAGTCATAAAACTGTAAAGATAAATGCTTGAGATGATTATATACAAAATTTAAAAAAAAATTTTTTTTTGGTAGGGTCATTTAGGGGGCGAAGGGGAAGGAGGGGGCAGGGCAGAGTAGTACCAGGTTTAGTCTCAGCTTCGTCATTAAAGCTTAAAAGTGTTATGTTTAAGGTATGTAGGCTTAAGTAAAACAATTTGTTAAATTTTTATGCTATTTTTGCCTATAAAAACGCCCACTGAAGTGGGCAGGGTCAAAAAATATTTTTATTTTATTTAATGGCTCCAAGTTTAAGGCGTTGGACCTTATTTAACATAAAAATATATCATTTGCTTAACAAAATAACCAAAAAACTATAAAAATTATGTTGTTTTTTCTGGGTTGGTTTAGTTCTTCTTAGGGGAACTTTTTTCCCTCTTGCTTGACTTAGCCCATCTTCGAACTTAACCTGCTCTAAGTTTTAAAATATATTTATGCCAAATTTCAAGGGTCTAGCTCTTTTCGTTTGGACTGAATCGTGATTTCCACAGATGGACGGACGGACGGACGGACATGCTCAGTTCGTCTTAGGTTTCATCACTGATCAAGAATATATATACTTTATGGGGTCTGAGATGGATATTTCGATGCGTTACAAACGGAATGACAAAGTGAATATACCCTCCAAATTCTTTTTTGGAGGGTATAAAAAGGTTCGCAGTAGAAATGCTACATATAATTAACACTCCCGCCGAAATTAGGATGAACTACAAAACAGACACGGAAAATTGCGCGCATACGTATTGTATAATAACAAAACACAATAAACCAAAACAAATTTAGTAAACAATTCACCCTATTGCTAAGTGGACGACTTTACTCGAAAGTAAGGCAAAGATACTTGTTTATATATATATTTTTTTTTTTGCTTTTATAATTTTTAAACATAAAGAAAATAATTTTTGTTACTTAAATTAAATTATATTATTTTTGTGATACTAAATGTTGTGATAACCAATTTGTTTTCCAGTTTTTTCCTGAAATATTGAAAGAAAATATATAAACGAATAAGAAAATAAAATATAAAAAACGGAGTTTTATTTTCAATTCTTAGACCTAGAGCCTGAAGATAAGAATTTTAGAAAATAAAATAATTAATAAACAAAACGAAAATAAGTGAAAGAGCGACCTCGAAATGTCTTCTGGTCC
The DNA here is from genome assembly GCA_951800035.1 of Linnaemya tessellans. Classification (NCBI taxonomy): domain Eukaryota; kingdom Metazoa; phylum Arthropoda; class Insecta; order Diptera; family Tachinidae; genus Linnaemya; species Linnaemya tessellans. The sequence goes on from OX637534.1 coordinate 54,062,377, forward strand.
AAAGCAATTATTATGGTCCAAAGCAATTATTGGAAGCAATTATTGGGATATACTTGCTAATGACAAAAATTGCAACAACTTCGTTGTACAAAAATTCCAAAAGTATGTAGAGGAGAGCGTGAAACCAACGTCATAAAAAAATGCAGTCAGCATTAGTGCAGCCATTAACAATAATAGTGTGAATAATGAGAGTTCAAAATCAAATAAAAACAACAACAAAACAATAAGTTAATTGAGTTCATTAAAGAGGGACTTAAAATTAACGAATTTCAAAAAAAAAGAATTAAACAATAATAAGTTATTGTATTACAGGAAGTTAATTTTCCCAACAGGCTATAGGTTCAAATCTTCGAAACTGCAAATTATTTTTTATTTTATTTTTTTATTTTAATAAATGAACGTGATTACATTCTATTTATTATTTTTAATAGTGGAATATTAAGAATATTTTTCATAGTCATTAAACCAGCAGAACGGATCAGTACTGATTTCGAGGCCGCTACGCCATTTCATCAGCGTTCTTTGTTCAATTTTTCCACTGTTTCAAGTGGTGCTAGTTAGTAGGAAAATCAGCTATTTAACCAATGTTTTTAACAAAAATTGAATACGAGAAGTTTCCACATTCATATTTTCAAGTTATTACCTTTTTGGTTAGTACGAAATTCCCCAACCCTGACGATTAATATTCCCAATATTCCATGTATCTCATTCGCTTTTTCCAGAGCCATCGGCTGCTGATATCTAAAGCTTTTTGTTATTTATGTTCAAGGAATTGCATTTTTAGTTAACAATTTGCAATGAACATGTAAACAAGTGCGCGTGCCCTCGCAATGTTTTAAATTAATGTATGAATTTCTATTTTAATAGTGAACCTTTATTTATGTAAATTGTATTACAGGATGTTAATTTTCCCAACAGGCTATAGGTTCAAATCTGCGAACCTGCAAATTATTTTTTATTTTATTTTTTATTTTAATAAATGAACGTGATTACATTCTATTTATTATTTTTGAGAGTGGAATAATAAGAATATAGTGAACCTGTATTTATGTAATAAGTTATCTCTATTTACTACGTCATCTGATGATTATATATATATATATATATATATATATATATATAAATATATATATATATATATATACATACACATATATATATATATATATATATATATATATATATATATATATATATATAGTTTATGGAGCCCTATATTGATATCGAAGATATTACACACGGAATGACAAACCTATATATACCCTTTCTCTTTTTTGTGAAGGGTATAAAAAGCACTTTTTAAATCTAATAATGAAAATATCAGCTTATTAGTTAATCTATCAAGTAAGTAATCAATAAGTGGCAGAGGATAATTATCTTTTATATTCATCTTATTCAAAATACTGTAGTCAGTACACAAGCGTATATCACCGCTTTTTTTTCTTTAGCAATACAATCATATTCAGAATTGCTAGGTCTAATAATCCCCTTAGATAAACGATCGTCCAAAATTTCTTGCAATTTTTCTTACTCGAAATATGACAATCTACGTTGTGAGAATTGGAATGGTTTCTCATCAATCAATTTCAATACCATTTCGGATTTGGTATCTGATACATCAGGACGATCATAATCTAAATAAAATCTCTTGAAAGTATCCATAAGCAGCTGCCTATTCTTGTATACTATATTTTCATTCAAAATCTTCACATATGTTTATATTGGATAACTATGTGGTCACCCTATCTCTTTAGATATAATATTATTCTTATACGGTTACTTTGTATCAATAATTAGAAATACAGAGGGCGCTAATTAATTATATTTTGTAGCGTTAAACCATGTAGTTTTAAGTTACGATTCCGCGACTCATCTGAATATAATAAAGTTTAAGTTCACTTTGAATTTGGCCTTGAAGGCAACGTGACTAAAGTCTTTAATTACAACAAGGAAGGAAATCATATTTCCTCAGATCATACTAGAATCCACAAATTTAGTAAGAGTTGGTATTTCTGAAACATAAATTTTAGGGCGAAATTTCCCAGGTGACGAATCAGTATTGGTCCTTAGAACCGGATTGTCATCCATGGTATTCGATTACGCTATCAATATTGCAACGAGTATTATTTCAACATCTCAGGATCACTCTCTGTTTCATTTCATAAAAAACAGGTTCGTCTTTATTATAAATCGTTATGGTATATACATACAACACAGTTACAATATACAAGAAGAATAGAAGAACAAGTAAAAACGTTATATTCGACCGGGTCGAATCTTAAATACCCTCCAAATATTTAGTAAGTGAATTTGAAATGTTTAACTTGGTGGGACAGAGTTCCTTTATATAATATCGTACGTCAACGCCCAGTAAAGGGGGCGGGGTTCAAAAATATACAATATCATGTTTTCCACAGACGAACGTATGGGCATTGCTAGACCGTCTTAGACTTCATCACAATTCTCTTTGGAGGCTATAAAAACTGTATTTTGGCGGGGTTGCTCTGGCAAGGGCTGTGGGGGAAACATTTCACCTTTGTCATAAAACTCTAAAAATAAATGCTTGGGATAATTATATACAAAATTAAAATTTCTTTTTTTTTGATAGGGTCATTTAGAGGGCAAAGGGGGAGAGGGGGTAGGGCAGCAACATGCAGTCATAAAACTCTAAAGATAAATGCTTGGGATGATTATATACAAAATTAAAAAAAAAAAATTTTTTTGGTAGGGTCATTTAGGGGGCAAAGGAAGAAGGGGGGGAAGGGGGTAGGGCAGAAATCGGCAGTCATAAAACTCTAAAGATAAATGCTTGGGATGATTATATACAAAATTTAAAAAAAAAAATTTTTTTTGGTAGGGTCATTTAGGGGGCGAAGGGGTAAGGAAGGGGTAGGGCAGAGTAGTACCAGGTTTCGTCTCAGCTTCGTCATTAAAGCTTAAGGGTGTTATTTTTAAGGAATGTAGGCTTAAGTAAAACAATTTGTTAAATTTTTATGCTATTTTTGCCTATAATAACGCCCACTGAAGTGGGCGGGGTCAAAAAATATTTTTATTTTATTTAATGGCTCCAAGTTTAAGGCGTTGGACCGTATTTGACATAAAAATATATCATTTGCTTATCAAAATAACCAAAAAACTTTAAAAATTATGTTGTTTTTTCTTGGTTGGTTTAGTTCTTCTTAGGGGAACTTTTTTCCCTCTTGCTTGACTTAGCCCATCTTCGAACTTAACCTGCTCTAAGTTTTAAAATATATTTATGCCAAATTTCAAGGGTCTAGCTCTTTTCGTTTGGACTGAATCGTGATTTCCACAGATGGACGGACGGACGGACGGACATGCTCAGTTCGTCTTAGGTTTCATCACTGATCAAGAATATATATACTTTATGGGGTCTGAGATGGATATTTCGATGCGTTACAAACGGAATGACAAAGTGAATATACCCTCCAAATTCTTTTTTGGAGGGTATAAAAAGGTTCGCAGTAGAAATGCTACATATAATTAACACTCCCGCCGAAATTAGGATGAACTACAAAACAGACACGGAAAATTGCGCGCATACGTATTGTATAATAACAAAACACAATAAACCAAAACAAATTTAGTAAACAATTCACCCTATTGCTAAGTGGACGACTTTACTCGAAAGTAAGGCAAAGATACTTGTTTATATATATATTTTTTTTTTTGCTTTTATAATTTTTAAACATAAAGAAAATAATTTTTGTTACTTAAATTAAATTATATTATTTTTGTGATACTAAATGTTGTGATAACCAATTTGTTTTCCAGTTTTTTCCTGAAATATTGAAAGAAAATATATAAACGAATAAGAAAATAAAATATAAAAAACGGAGTTTTATTTTCAATTCTTAGACCTAGAGCCTGAAGATAAGAATTTTAGAAAATAAAATAATTAATAAACAAAACGAAAATAAGTGAAAGAGCGACCTCGAAATGTCTTCTGGTCCAAAGCAATTATTATGGTCCAAAGCAATTATTGGAAGCAATTATTGGGATATACTTGCTAATGACAAAAATTGCAACAACTTCGTTGTACAAAAATTCCAAAAGTATGTAGAGGAGAGCGTGAAACCAACGTCATAAAAAAATGCAGTCAGCATTAGTGCAGCCATTAACAATAATAGTGTGAATAATGAGAGTTCAAAATCAAATAAAAACAACAACAAAACAATAAGTTAATTGAGTTCATTAAAGAGGGACTTAAAATTAACGAATTTCAAAAAAAAAGAATTAAACAATAATAAGTTATTGTATTACAGGAAGTTAATTTTCCCAACAGGCTATAGGTTCAAATCTTCGAAACTGCAAATTATTTTTTATTTTATTTTTTTATTTTAATAAATGAACGTGATTACATTCTATTTATTATTTTTAATAGTGGAATATTAAGAATATTTTTCATAGTCATTAAACCAGCAGAACGGATCAGTACTGATTTCGAGGCCGCTACGCCATTTCATCAGCGTTCTTTGTTCAATTTTTCCACTGTTTCAAGTGGTGCTAGTTAGTAGGAAAATCAGCTATTTAACCAATGTTTTTAACAAAAATTGAATACGAGAAGTTTCCACATTCATATTTTCAAGTTATTACCTTTTTGGTTAGTACGAAATTCCCCAACCCTGACGATTAATATTCCCAATATTCCATGTATCTCATTCGCTTTTTCCAGAGCCATCGGCTGCTGATATCTAAAGCTTTTTGTTATTTATGTTCAAGGAATTGCATTTTTAGTTAACAATTTGCAATGAACATGTAAACAAGTGCGCGTGCCCTCGCAATGTTTTAAATTAATGTATGAATTTCTATTTTAATAGTGAACCTTTATTTATGTAAATTGTATTACAGGATGTTAATTTTCCCAACAGGCTATAGGTTCAAATCTGCGAACCTGCAAATTATTTTTTATTTTATTTTTTATTTTAATAAATGAACGTGATTACATTCTATTTATTATTTTTGAGAGTGGAATAATAAGAATATAGTGAACCTGTATTTATGTAATAAGTTATCTCTATTTACTACGTCATCTGATGATTATATATATATATATATATATATATATATATAAATATATATATATATATATATACATACACATATATATATATATATATATATATATATATATATATATATATATATATATATATAGTTTATGGAGCCCTATATTGATATCGAAGATATTACACACGGAATGACAAACCTATATATACCCTTTCTCTTTTTTGTGAAGGGTATAAAAAGCACTTTTTAAATCTAATAATGAAAATATCAGCTTATTAGTTAATCTATCAAGTAAGTAATCAATAAGTGGCAGAGGATAATTATCTTTTATATTCATCTTATTCAAAATACTGTAGTCAGTACACAAGCGTATATCACCGCTTTTTTTTCTTTAGCAATACAATCATATTCAGAATTGCTAGGTCTAATAATCCCCTTAGATAAACGATCGTCCAAAATTTCTTGCAATTTTTCTTACTCGAAATATGACAATCTACGTTGTGAGAATTGGAATGGTTTCTCATCAATCAATTTCAATACCATTTCGGATTTGGTATCTGATACATCAGGACGATCATAATCTAAATAAAATCTCTTGAAAGTATCCATAAGCAGCTGCCTATTCTTGTATACTATATTTTCATTCAAAATCTTCACATATGTTTATATTGGATAACTATGTGGTCACCCTATCTCTTTAGATATAATATTATTCTTATACGGTTACTTTGTATCAATAATTAGAAATACAGAGGGCGCTAATTAATTATATTTTGTAGCGTTAAACCATGTAGTTTTAAGTTACGATTCCGCGACTCATCTGAATATAATAAAGTTTAAGTTCACTTTGAATTTGGCCTTGAAGGCAACGTGACTAAAGTCTTTAATTACAACAAGGAAGGAAATCATATTTCCTCAGATCATACTAGAATCCACAAATTTAGTAAGAGTTGGTATTTCTGAAACATAAATTTTAGGGCGAAATTTCCCAGGTGACGAATCAGTATTGGTCCTTAGAACCGGATTGTCATCCATGGTATTCGATTACGCTATCAATATTGCAACGAGTATTATTTCAACATCTCAGGATCACTCTCTGTTTCATTTCATAAAAAACAGGTTCGTCTTTATTATAAATCGTTATGGTATATACATACAACACAGTTACAATATACAAGAAGAATAGAAGAACAAGTAAAAACGTTATATTCGACCGGGTCGAATCTTAAATACCCTCCAAATATTTAGTAAGTGAATTTGAAATGTTTAACTTGGTGGGACAGAGTTCCTTTATATAATATCGTACGTCAACGCCCAGTAAAGGGGGCGGGGTTCAAAAATATACAATATCATGTTTTCCACAGACGAACGTATGGGCATTGCTAGACCGTCTTAGACTTCATCACAATTCTCTTTGGAGGCTATAAAAACTGTATTTTGGCGGGGTTGCTCTGGCAAGGGCTGTGGGGGAAACATTTCACCTTTGTCATAAAACTCTAAAAATAAATGCTTGGGATAATTATATACAAAATTAAAATTTCTTTTTTTTTGATAGGGTCATTTAGAGGGCAAAGGGGGAGAGGGGGTAGGGCAGCAACATGCAGTCATAAAACTCTAAAGATAAATGCTTGGGATGATTATATACAAAATTAAAAAAAAAAAATTTTTTTGGTAGGGTCATTTAGGGGGCAAAGGAAGAAGGGGGGGAAGGGGGTAGGGCAGAAATCGGCAGTCATAAAACTCTAAAGATAAATGCTTGGGATGATTATATACAAAATTTAAAAAAAAAAATTTTTTTTGGTAGGGTCATTTAGGGGGCGAAGGGGTAAGGAAGGGGTAGGGCAGAGTAGTACCAGGTTTCGTCTCAGCTTCGTCATTAAAGCTTAAGGGTGTTATTTTTAAGGAATGTAGGCTTAAGTAAAACAATTTGTTAAATTTTTATGCTATTTTTGCCTATAATAACGCCCACTGAAGTGGGCGGGGTCAAAAAATATTTTTATTTTATTTAATGGCTCCAAGTTTAAGGCGTTGGACCGTATTTGACATAAAAATATATCATTTGCTTATCAAAATAACCAAAAAACTTTAAAAATTATGTTGTTTTTTCTTGGTTGGTTTAGTTCTTCTTAGGGGAACTTTTTTCCCTCTTGCCCGATTTAGCCCATCTTCGAACTTAGCCTGCTCTAAGCTTTTAAATATATTTATGCCAAATTTCAAGAGTCTAGCTCTTTTCGTTTGGACTGAATCGTGATTTCCACAGACGGACGGACGGACATGCGCAGTTCGTCTTAGATTTCATCACTGATCAAGAATATATATACTTTATGGGGTCTGAGATGGATATTTCGATGCGTTACAAACGGAATGACAAAGTGAATATACCTTCCAAATTCTTTTTTGGAGGGTATAATAAAAGAGTGCAGTTAAGTATATAGCAAAGTAGTAAAAATATACTGAATACTTAGTTTTTCGTAAAAAAGGTACTTCACGTATAAGTACTTACGTACGTGTAGAAGGCAAAAACATAAGTGCCAAAAAGCATCAAGCCTCATGTATATACATATTTATGCAGGTACAATAACGTAACCTCAAAAAGGAAACCTTTGGGTCTCTATACCTCAATCCAAAAAAGAAGAAAAAGAAAAAAGTGGTGTCCGTACTTATAGGAACATCACCTTCACGTAACCTTGAGAGAAAAATATCTTCAAAAGGTCACACCATAAAAAAAATTATAATCAGTATTATCGGTATGTATAAGTTTTTTTTTCTCCATTTGCAATTAAAAATTTTACATACATACGTACATATTCACACAAACAAAGTTAAGTACAAAGAAAAGAAAGTTAGGACTCGTTACATTCTTTGTACAAAAAGTTTACTCGTTACAATTACCACTCGTTTTTTTTATTTCCAAAAAGAAAAGAAAAAGAACAAGTGATATATTGAATGATACTTCAGTCGAGATTATGAATTGAATAAAATTAAAAAACAAAAAAAAGGAAAGAGCTCAAGATACCGCTCGTTGCAATTTGTTAATAAAGGTATTCAACTAAAAGTTTTACAATACAACACATGAAACTTTATCAATCTCGATATACTTAAATTTCCATCAAAGGAAGATACAATTAAACACTATTTAAAATTTTTAATTTATCATACATATAAAGCTTGTGGTAAATTAAGGATTATATCTGATTTAGACATATTTATTGTTGCTAACGTAAAACTTGTTCAATTCGAACAAAAACTTGATGAAAATGCAATTTCACTGGCATCTGTCTTTGCTCTTGAAGTACACAGAGACGAAGCTAAAGCTATATGGGAAAACATTAAATGTCTATATGAAAGTTTTATAGAAGGAACTAAGTCCAAATTTTATCTACCTGCTTGTGATATAGAAATATTTTCGGATAACTATCAAACATGGCTATCATTCCGAGATATATTTTCAGCCATTTACACGAATAATTTAAATCTGTCTAACATTAAGAAATTATGTATGAATTTTTATTAGTCGAACTTTTTCTTATGTAAATTGTTAATTTTTTTATCGGGCTTAAGTTCGAATCTTGCATGACTGCAAATTATTATGCTACCTAAGAAAAAACCCAAGGTGAAGCTTATGATATAGTTCAAAAGGCTCCTTTATCCAACAGCGGATTTGAGATAGCATGGAAATGCCTTGAAGATCGTTTCGAAAATAAACGCATCTTAATTCGAAGTCAAATACGTGTTTTATTGAATCTGCCAGTGATCACATCAGAGTCTAGTGAAGAAGTTAAATGTCTTCAGTGGAATATTCATGCTTGTACATCCTTCTTAGTGGCTTATGACCTTGACCTAACAAGTTGGGATGCAATATATGACTATATTTGCTTCACTAAGCTTCCACGTACTACCCTAGCTCTCTGGGAACAGTCAATTGAAATCAAGAAGGATGTTTCAAAATGGTGTGATTTGAATGAATTTCTATCAACACGAACTCAAACCCTTGAAACTATACCAGATTCCAAGAACGTATCACAATCTACCAAGAATATTTGAAAGTAAATACGCCAAAACCAACTAATTTTAAAACCATTAGTAACAATCATGCTAGAGTTTATGATGTTTTAAGTGCGTGCAAGTTATGTCCAAAAAATAAACACATTATTAGAAAATATCCAAAATTTCTCAAAATAGATGTTGATAAAAAATATGCTTGTATTAAGAGCTTGAATTTATGTATTAACTGCCTATCAGGTATGCAAAAGCCATTTTAATTGTCTTATATGCAAGAAAAGGCATAACACCTTATTGCACCGTGATAATTTGAATTCTAGCCCAAGAAATACGCAAACATTTTCAACTACAGATTCTCCTTACAAACAGTCCACAAACACTTATCAAACTATATAGAATTCCGATGAGTCCTTAATGAAACCATCAACGTCAAAGGGTCTCAAATATTCTGTACGAGCATTGATCGATTCGGGTTCCCAAGGGACATTTATTTCACAAAAGATGTTCAACGTTCTCAAATTACCATTTAAGTACACTAATGTTGAGATCTCGGGCCTCAATGGTGTAACATCAGCTAAATCAAAAAAATTTTGCATGTTTTCCATTAGCTCACGTTTTAATTCAAACATAGAATTAGATGCATTTGCACTAGTTGTGCCGAAGCTGTCCGCTTCTCTTCCTTCATGTTCAATTGATAACTCTGCTTTTTCAGGTTTTCCAATTATTCAACTGGCAGATCCAAAATTCAATGATCCCGAATCGATCTTTTAACTGGGGCTGACATATTTAATAAAATACTGCGGGATAAAGTCAAACTTAATGTGTGTGAATCATTAGCTGCACAGGAAACTATCTTTGGATGGATAGTTACAGGTTCCATACATAGAAAAATGACGCTAAATTTCAACGAATATTATTTAGATCATCACATGGTGATAAAGTTCAAGATTTTGAGCTTCGTATCGCCACATTCGGAGTGAATTGCGGTCATACCTTGTAATTAGAACATTTCTGCAGCTAGCCAAGGATACTTCAAGCTAGTGTGATACTTCAAAATTCAATGTACGTTGATGACGTTACAGCTGGAGCACATGACTTGAAGACTGCCATTTCAACAAGGGACCAACTCATAGAAGCTTTAGCCTCAGCATGCTTTCCACTTCGTTAGTGGACATCCAATTCAAGTGAGATTCTAATTGATTTGCACAAATCCTACTTAAAGAAGATTTTCTTAGTTTCGACGACAGTAGTCAGACAAAGACTCTGGGTGTTATGTGGAATGCTAGGTCTGACCAATTCCTGTTTGACTCTAAGCCACTTACAAATGAAACAAAACTTATTAAAAGGAAAATTCTTTCAAATATATCAAAGCTATTCGATCCAGCTGGTTGGCTAGCTCCTGTCATTGTTTCAGCAAAAACTTTAATGCGTAAAATATGGCAATCTAAAATCTATTGGGATGACAAATTGTCTCCGGCATGTGAACAAGATTGGAACAAAGTTTTTAAAAAATATCCATTTATAAAGTCCATAAAAATTCCAAGATGGATTCATTATTCACCGAAATGAGACTTACAGTTTCATGCATTTTGTGATGCATCATAAAATGCATACGCAACGGTCATTTACACAAGGGTTCAACTGGAGAACCATTCCGTTCTTGTTAATCTATTGGTGTCCAAAACGCGAGTCTCCCCAGTAAAAAATATTGCTATACCTAAATTAGAACTATGTGGCGCCACTTTGCTACCAATTTGGTCTATTCGGTTATTCCATCAATTCGAATTTCAGATTACAAGCTTTACAAATGGACCGATTCAACCATTGTACATGCGTGGCTGCAAAAGAACCCTTACAATTGGAAGGTTTTTGCAGTCAATCGTATCTCAAGGATAGTGCAAAAGGTGGGATAGGACAACTGGAATCACGTAGATACTAAATCCAATCCAGCTGACCTAGCTAGTCATGGACCATATCCTCAAGAATTAGCCGAGAAAAGCTTATGGTGGCAAGGACCAAGTTGGCTTAGTACTTCTTATAATGATTGGCCTATCAAGCATAATATTTCATGAAACTAATTTAGAACAGAAACCTTCTCTAAACCATTTTGCATATTACTCAAACTATGAGGATCTGCTAATTCGATTTTCAAGCTTCAATAGAGCAATTCGTGTCATATGTTACGTTTCGCGATTTATTCATTGCACCCGACTGAAATTTCGTAAATTATATTTATATCCTTCACTCGGGCTCGGTTCGAATAAAGTTGAAAATGTAAAGAATTGTCTCGTTATTCTGGCTCAGAAGTCTGCATATCCAGAGAAAAAGCTTTGAACCAAAAGAAAAAATTCCAAAATCTTCCGTCATTCTTAATTTAAAATTCGTGCTCACGGTAGACTAGCTTATTCCAGATCTTTAAGTTATGATGAAAAATTTCCTATTATCCTTCCCTATAGTTGTCATTTTTCGAGACTACTGGTACAATTTACCCATATACTGAGCCTTCATGGAGGAAATCAATTAGTTTTACGGCTTGTTCGAAAGCAATTTTGGATTCCAAAATTGAAAAATATGATAAAAACTACCATTCACAGTTGCATAATATGTGTGCTTCATTTGAAAAAAGTTCAGGAACAACTTATGAGTGCCCTTTCCGCAGAAAGAACAGTACTTACTAGTTCATTTCAGAAGACAGGAGACTTCGCTGGACCCTTTCAGGTAAAAAATCTCACGGCAGAAGAAATATAACAACCAATGATTGGGTCTGCATTTTTATTTGTTTTTCAACCAAGGCTACATTTGGAGACAGCCACATCCTTGTCTACGTCCACATTTCTGGGTTCCTTCTACCGATTTATATCCCGATGGGGATGTCCTTTAATTATCTACTCTGACAACGGCAAAGAACTTTATTGGTGCTTCCAAAAAAGTAATAAAGACTTCCTAAATTCATCTCGTTCTACTATTTTAACAAACTTTCTTCAGCAGGGACTATCATGGCATTTTATTCCGCCTGGCGTGCTCCATATGGGTGGGCTTTGGGAGGCAGGTGTCAAAAGTTTTAAGACTCACCTTAAAAAGTATCCAGTATACTTTTGAGGAACTATGGTCATTGTTTTCTCGAATCGAGGCTTGTCTTAATTCGCGGCTTATCTACTTCCTCTCACTCCAGGGCATTTCCTCACTGGCGGTATAAATCTAGTTCCACCAGAACCTTCGATTGAAGCGCAACCTGAATCTGTACTTAATCGATGGCAACGTTTTAAAGTCCTTCATCAACATTTTTGTCCGAACTTCACAAAAGTCATGAATGCAAAAGTTCTGAGCAAAATATTGGTGTTGACTCAATTGTAGTTATTCGTGACGAACCTCTTCCTCCAAATGAATGGACACTCGATAGAATGGTTAAAGTATATCCTGGAAAGGATAATAGGGTACGCAGTAATCACCAAACGCGTCACTCTTTTCTTTGAATAAAAATTACTTCTATCTATTCGCCTTTTTCAGAAGAAAATATAAAGGGCTATCAACAATTATCAAAAGAAGAATCGATGCCGTGTTTTAATCAGTTTCATCCCCTTCGGTCATGTCAACGTTTTCTACAATTGGACGCCTAAAACAGAAGAAAACTTGTTATTCAACTTGTTATGTACTGGGTGTCATATTTGTAAACGTAATCATCATACTTTGCTCCATAATAGTAAAAGGAGTCAACCAAAACGTCGCCGAGTTTCAATACGCACTCCATTGCGTAATGTTTTCTCAACATGCTGTCACCATATTACCTACTGCAGAAGCAAAAATATCCGTGAATGGTCGGCTGCATCCACTTCGAATATTGTTCGACAGTGGTTCCACTATTAAAGTTTCAAAAACCGTGTTGAAACAATTAAGAATCGGGTCCCAAATTGTAGAAGATATTAATATGTGCACACTACATATCAGAACGAATGCAGATAAAAACCTTCGTCTTGAAATGACTGCGCGTGTTACAACTGAAATTTCTATTAAAATGCCCAGCAGATCTTTACCTTCTACATTTCGTGAAAAGTTTATGAATCTAGTTCTTGCCAACCCTAACTTTTACGAATGTAATTCCATAACAGTCATTATCGGATCGAATTTCTATCCTAAAGTAGTTCTTAATGGAATATTGCCAAACCAAGATGGTCTTCCTATAGCGGATTTTATTCGGCATCTTATCCATCTACCTCACATGGTACCCATCAAGGCGGCCGGAATGTTTATATTGGATAACTATGTGGTCACCCTATCTCTTTAGTTATAATATTATTCTTATACGGTTACATTCTATCAATAATTAGAAATACAGAGGGCGCTAATTAATTATATTTTGTAGCGTTAAACCATGCAGTTTTAAGTTACGATTCTGCGACTCATCTGAATATAATAAAGATTAAGCTCACTTTTAATTTGGCTTTGAAGACAACGTACCTAAAGCCTTTAATTACAACAAGGAAGGAAATCATATTTCCTTAGATCATACTAGAATCCACAAATTCAGGTGACGAATCAGTATTTCTCCGAAAAAAACTACATATTTATCATCCTCAATATCAATTGCCATTAACTCAGATAATTCATTATTACAATCATTATCAATACCATAATCCCCTTTTTCCATAGATCGTAGTTCTATTAAAGCTTTTCTCAAAAAATCTAACCCCAACACCATGGAATACTTCATGGTTCCATTTGCAACCACTTTAAATCAATAAGTTTATTCTCATAAAACATATTACATTTTACTAGACCTAAAACTTTAAGTCTACTGTTATTAATACCGTAATATCCATAATCTCCTTTTCGAAAAATAAAATAATATGGCACGAACTCTTCGAATAAAACTTATGGGGCTACCTGTATCAATTAAGGAATCTAGCCAAATTTTATAATTAAAATTATTCTCCTAAAATATACAATATATATTTCTTACATAATCATCTAATTCCTTTTCAGGCCCTATTGTATGAACTTGTATTGATTTCTTTTTGGAACAAACCGAAGCTAAATGTCCCATTTGACCGCATACATATGTAACAAGCACCAATCTCACGCTTCGGCTTACGACACTCACACTTTTAATGCAATAATCATCTACACATATATGATAACAATATTTGAAATCTAAAGAGGAAAACAACATGTTTTCACTTCAACAACAAAAAACAAACTAAGAAATTATTTATCACTCTCTAACTCATTAGCAAAATGGCCAATTGAATTATGGAGTTTGATCGTGAGTGTCATGATAGACAGACGCGTGCGGAGATCGATTATCTTAAATATTAATAAAATATTTTATGTCTTCTTTTTTAAGGTACGCATTGTTAAAATTGTCTTGATATAATATTATCTTAATTTACAAAATCAAGGGTAATAGACTCTTAAAAATAAACTCAACTTTAATTTATTTCAAATGAGTCAGTCTGACTCCATGGAAATAAAAAATAAAAATGTCAATTTAACAGAAAATAAAATAATTATTAAACAAAACGAAAATAAGAGAAAGAGCGACCTCAAAATGTCTTCTGGTCCAAAGCAATTATTATGGTCCAAAGCAATTATTGGAAGCAATTATTGGGATATACTTGCTAATGACAAAAATTGCAACAACGTCGTTGTACAAAAATTCCAAAAGTATGTAGAGGAGAGCGTGAAACCGACGTCATCAAAAAATGCAGTCAGCGGTAGTGCAGCAATTAACAATAATAGTATGAATAATGAGAGTTCAAAATCAAATAAAAACAACAACAACAAAAAGCCACCAATAAATATATATGATGAGGGTTCCATAAGTGAATTGAATTCAATTAAGAGCAGGTATCGGCAAACACATACATCTTCATTGTAAGTTTGATGAGTGAGATAAAATAACATTTTTCTCCATACACTTTTTTCATAAATACAAGAACGACAACAGCAAGGTATTTTGTCATAAACATACAACAACGACAATAACAACATCAACCATTGAAGGTTCGTACAAGAATGAGAGTAACTATATGTACTCAGTAAAATCATGTGTGTGACTCTCAAAAGTAAATTTTATTTTCACGTGCAACCCGCCGCCGACTTCTGATTAAGAGGGACTTAAAATTAACGAATTTCAAATAAAAGAATTAAAGAATTATTATAAAATCAGAGCATATTTAGAAAAAGCAAAAGCGAAATTCTTGACTTATACACCTAAAAATACAAAAACCAAATCTTAGTTATTAAAGGGCCTAAGTGGCAATATTGAACCGAAAGAAATATTAGATGAACTAATTAAATTTCAAAATGAGAAGCTTCAAATTTTAAAAGTTAGCCCTTTTGTGACAAAACGTTCCACAGAAAACAATCATACTTTAACAATTTATATCGCACAAATTACCGCAAATAGTAACGTAAATGATCTCAAAAAAATTAAAGGAATCCTCTTCAGGCGTGTACGCTGGGAGGCACTGAAAAAAACCTGAGATACCACAATGCAGAAATTGCCAACGATTCCTCCACAGCGCATCTAATGTTATTTACCAAGAAGATGTGTCAAATGCTGTCAAAACCATGAAAACCATGTTCTCTCTGTGTTATTCAAGAAAATGAAAAGGAACAACTTTTTGCGTTGTATGCAACAAGTACGGACACCCGGCATCCTAAAAAGGATGCGAAAAATACAAAGAGCTGCAGCAAAAACTTCGCGCAAAAAGACAAAACTTTAATCAAAAAAGAGCAGTCAATAATAGATGTAACTCGGATAATGTCGCAAGTTTTGCCAATATTGTAAAAAACAATACACCAATAGTAAATATCAATGACTCTATAAACAAAGTTTTCGAGGAACTTAAAAATTCAATGCAAAATTTGGCAAATCAAATTCAAATACAAACGTCTAGGATAGACACAATTTTCACGATGATTGAAACGTAATTCTCAACAATGGAGGGGACAGTGAAAAAAACTCTTAATATTATCCAGATAAACGTCAATTCATTAATAAAATTAAGTAGAAACCACGATCTTAATACATTTATAACTTCCAACAACCCTGATTAGTTTTACTCAATGAAACTAAGCTTAACGCTAATCATAAAATAAGTTTCCAAAATTATATTCTAGTAAGAAAATATAGAAAATATGTAAAAAGGGGCGGTGGCACCGGAATATTAATTAAAAGTAACCTGAAACATAGTAGTTATACTAACAATATTATAAATAATTTCATTCATTTAGAAATTTGTATTATAAAAATACCATTATTAGCAAATAAAATATTATTTGTAATATCGGCTTACTTCCCTTCTGGAAAAATTTTAACGTTTTCCATTCATTAAAGTTAGAAAACAGCAATCACTATTATATCTTAGCGGGCGATTTAAACGCTAAGCATGAAGATTGGGGTAATAATTGTAATAACTCACAGGGCACTAAATTAAAAGATTGGCTTACACAGAACGAAATAAAATACAGAAGTAAGTTATTCGCTTCTATCTATTCTTCATTTCCTCGAGCTGGATCCTTCTTAGAATGCAAGATTAATAATAAATAAAGCAAATAATACCTTGAGTTGTCTTCAAACTATCGATTATGACAGCGATCATAATGCGGTAGAAATCGAAATTTTAAAAATAGATAAAGACCATTCATTAACAATGTTAAAAGAATCAGCTGATTTAAAACTTAACTATAAAAAAGCAAGTTGGATTAAATTTAAATCCCACATTATAAACGAATTAAACAGTGGTGATTCAATACCTAACGATAAAAACCTCTCAAACTCAGAAATTGATCTTCATTTACTCAAACTAAACCAAATAACATTAAATTCAACAGAAAAATCCGTCCCGAAATTTGAAAATGGCAATGATACTAATAAATTCCTTAACACTATCATAAAAAAGGTTTATTCTGAAAAAAGCGAAATAGTAACCATAATTAAAAAACACAACAGGTTAGAAATAACATTATCCCAAACAACAAAAACTTACTCAAAGCAAAACTAAAATTTATCAGAAAACTAATAAATGATAATTTTAGTATTGCGGTGAATAAACATTTTCAGGAAAAGCTAGAAAATATTATTCTCAGCAATCAATCGGATATGTTTACCGAAGCCAAAGAACAATTGAAATACACAGAGCCACTAAAAATTTAAGCCATTAAAGTAGCTACCATTGACGAAACTGTTATTAGGAATGCTGGCCTAAATTTATATACATTGGAAAAGGACAATAATTGTACACATTATTTGATATATGATGACATCCAAAAACTGGACGTAATTGGAACGTACTTTGAAACAGTTAATGCTTTTAAGGATAGTCAGAAGAGACTTCATATACAAATCGTAACATATTTTAGCAGATTCCTAAAAGAGAAAGAACGTTATGAAAATAACAAATCTACAGTTACTACATTTAGTTCTTTAAGCAGGCTAATAACATAGATACATCTATCTCATCTAATCTCTTCATAACGGTTGATTCAATCCAATACATTTTCAAAAATGTAAGAAAGAAATTATCAACTGGTTTTGATAATATCCCGAATATTGTGTTAAAGAATCTTCCAGACGAAATAACAATAGAATATTGTACCTTCTTAAATAACATGCTTAATAACACATATTTTTCACATGCTTGGAAGGAAGCTAAAGTAGTGGTAATACCAAAAAAAGATAGAGATACAAGTATACCAAAAAACTTAAGATCTATTAGTTTACTTCCAAACATAAATAAAATTTTCGAAATTTGCGTGAATAACAATGTAGTAAATATATGTAAAGATGAAAAACTTTTTTCTGATAAACAATTCAGCTTTAAACATAAACAGTTTACAATCCACGCCGTACACACTTCAGTTTCAAGCATACATTGGAATCTAAATAAACCCTTAGCAACCGGAGCATGTTCAATTGATCTAGAAAAAGCTTTCGATAATGTATGGATTCCGGGTTTAATTTTTAAACTAATGTCAATTGGTTTTCCATTTTACATATTATTTTTAATATATTTAAAACATTTAAAGTTTGTAATGGAAAATTTGTTAACACAAAACGGTTTATCATGGTAAATGGTCTACAACAGGGTACTGTTAATGCATCAATTCTTTTTAAATTTATAAATATGTAAACTTTTAAACAAGGTCGAGAATATCATTGGAAATAGAAAAAATTAATGATAAACTGCAAAAGTATTTTTACGAGTATATCATAGAAAAATATACGATAGATTGGCAAATGAAAATCAATGTTAATAAATGTGAGACTATACTTTGGCGATCTCCTGTGGTTAAATGTAACAACAATATAAAACGCAAATGGAGTTCATTTAATATTAAATCTATGGATAATATTAGCATCGCAAATAAGAAAGTGGTTAAACATGTAGGCAACAATATCGACAAGTTATTATATTTTAATGAACACATTAAAATTCAAATTACAAAAGCTCGTAACGCCTTCCTCATGTATAAGAAACCATTCTTTTCTAATTGTGTTTCTAGATTTTCTTTGGCCAAGTGCATAAATTTCAATACGTGAAGAATTTTTTTGAGCTAATCAGGCCTAACGCATTCAATGTTAATAAAAAACCTTTATTACATTTTTTCCCCAACGTTTCGTCAATTGTTTGTTGACTTCTTCAGGGGTTTTTTTGTCTATTTTGATTTTAAAACATACCAGTTACAATTTAAAAACATTGTTTCTTTTAAAGTTAGAGTTATACTCACAATATTGCGGTTCGTACTACATTAATTACATATAAGTTTTTTCTGTTTTTAACAATTAAAGTCAAATTAAAAAATTTTAAATTTGTTTAGATCACAATTTTAAAAAATAACTAAAATCAACCAGTGTATATCTCAACCACTGAGTCAAGTTCAATAGTTGATATGGCAGTTTGTTTTTTATTTTATAGCAACAATATAGCTAGCATTAATATTATCGGTATCCTCTTTTATATTCATAGTTCTTTCTATCTTTTGTTGTATACGTAGGCTTTCGATCGTATATCTCTTCCTTTCTATATTTTCTCTATCTAGAATTTTGACTTTGTCAAAATCCACTGAATGTTTCTTGTCGATAACATGGGCTGATAAAGCTGTCGATGTTTTTTATTTAGCGATATCGTTTTTGTGTTCTGAAATTCTGGTTCCCAAGTTTCTTTTTGTAGTACCTATATATATTAGGTTGCATTCTGCTTCATCATTGCCTTTACATTGTAATTCGTATACTAAATCACATTGTTGTTGTTTCTTTGTTGGTGCTTTGATTCGTGTAAATATACTGCTGAGTGTTGTGTTTGGTTTGTACGCAAATTTGATGTTGTTATTTTCAATTGCTGTTTTTATTTCTTTCTTGTCCGTCAAACCAGGAATAAATGATACACTGTAAAAATAATTTTTGATTTCTTTGTTGATTTCCTCAGCAGGTGTTATTTTTTTGCTCTTGTTTTCTAAATTTGCAATGGTTTCATTGATTAGGGAATATATTAACTTCTCCGGAAAACTGTTCTGTTTAAGAATTGTTGTGACTTTTTTTTTTTTTTTTTTTTTAATCTTGGACCAGCTCTCAGGGGATGACCCCTATATATGCAATGCATTGCGCCGGAACTGAAAACGAGGGGATAGTTTGAGGGGACAGATTAGGAAAGATGAGAGAGAAGATAGACAGTTTTTTTTTTGTAGCTATTTCAACCTTTTACTTCGCCGGTTAATTTTTGCTACAGGGCCGACGAAGGAACTGTTTATTACTAATGTTTAGGACTCTGAGAATAAAATACTTTGCAGTATTAACGATCTGACTTTTTGGATGTGTTGCGTTGAAATTGATAATTCTGCCCGAAGAACTTTCCTTAGAGTACCAATCTAAGACGATATTGTTTTTTATCCTATGTAAAGTTGTGTCCAGGTAGCTTATGCAACCATTCTTTTCAATTTCAGTTGTGAACTGAAGCTTGGGGTGATATTTGTTGAAAACACCGAGTATTGTGTCCTTGTCCTTATAGCTGATAATTGCCAAAATATCATCTACATATTTAACTATGTATTTGATGTGAATGTTTTTGCTTTTTAATTCTGCAATTGTTACGTCAAGAAGTCCATCTAATACGATATCGGCTATAGTAGGTGAGAGGGTATTGCCCATCGGCATGCCAAAAACTTGATTGAAAACTGTTTTATCATACACAAAGTAATTGTTATCTATGAGACAGAAACGTAGAATTTTTAAGAACAAGGTCTTAGATATTTTGGTAAAATTGCTTATGATATTCCATTTACTCATTATGGTTTTTATTGCGACGTGTATTGGTATATTTTTCATTACTACATATTGTTCATATTTTTCAGCACTACATATTGTGGCTGACATTGAACAGTGTATTCAAGCGATGGATACAAACTTGGAAAGGGGGAAAGATATAGCTCGAACAGTAGTAGCTAATAACGTTACTAACTTTAAAAATAAAATAAAAAACACGCCTAAGGATAGATTTATTCTTACAATATATGGAAAAACCAAAAAGTTTTTAAGGAAGCATAGTAACATTATTGTCATACCATCAGACAAAGGTAATAAGACCGTCATAATGTACAAAGACGAGTATAACACAAAGATGATGTCAATGCTAGGAAACAGAGACACTTACAAACCCGTGAGGATGGATCCAACAACAAAGCTCCAAAGGGAAAACAACAACATTATTGCAGATCTACACAAAAGAGAATGCATTGATATCTACCAAAAGCGTAGACTACAGGGTTACTCTGCAATAGCCCCGAGAATATATGGACTTCCCAAAATACATAAGCCTGAAACGCCCCTCAGACCAATCGTATCTTCGATTAAAGTACCTTGCTATCAACTGTCGAAACACATAGGGCATATTCTTAAAAACATAATATCTGAAACGTACAACATCAAAAACTCACTGCAGTTGAAAAACCAATTGATACAGACTACTATAGATGAAAACGATATTTTAATATCTTTTGATGTAGTTTCACTGTTTATAAATATACCAATACACGTCGCAATAAAAACCATAATGAGTAAATGGAATATCATAAGCAATTTTACCAAAATATCTAAGACCTTGTTCTTAAAAATTCTACGTTTCTGTCTCATAGATAACAATTACTTTGTGTATGATAAAACAGTTTTCAATCAAGTTTTTGGCATGCCGATGGGCAATACCCTCTCACCTACTATAGCCGATATCGTATTAGATGGACTTCTTGACGTAACAATTGCAGAATTAAAAAGCAAAAACATTCACATCAAATACATAGTTAAATATGTAGATGATATTTTGGCAATTACCAGCTATAAGGACAAGGACACAATACTCGGTGTTTTCAACAAATATCACCCCAAGCTTCAGTTCACAACTGAAATTGAAAAGAATGGTTGCATAAACTACCTGGACACAACTTTACATAGGATAAAAAACAATATCGTCTTAGATTGGTACTCTAAGGAAAGTTCTTCGGGCAGAATTATCAATTTCAACGCAACACATCCAAAAAGTCAGATCGTTAATACTGCAAAGAATTTTATTCTCAGAGTCCTAAACATTAGTAATAAACAGTTCCACACTAAAAATATTAAAAAAGTCACAACAATTCTTAAACAGAACAGTTTTCCGGAGAAGTTAATAAATTCCCTAATCAATGAAATCATTGCAAATTTAGAAAACAAGAGCAAAAAAATAACACCTGCTGAGGAAATCAACAAAGAAATCAAAAATTATTTTTACAGTGTATCATTTATTCCTCGTTTGACGGACAAGAAAGAAATAAAAACAGCAATTGAAAATAACAACATCAAATTTGCATACAAACCAAACACAACACTCAGCAGTATATTTACACGAATCAAAGCACCAACAGAGAAACAACAACAATGTGATTTAGTATACGAATTACAATGTAAAGGCAATGATGAAGAAGAATGCAACCTAATATATATAGGTACCACAAAAAGAAACTTGGGAACCAGAATGTCAGAACACAAAAACGATATCGCTAAATAAAAAACATCGACAGCTTTATCAGCCCATGTTATCGACAAGAAACATTCAGTGGATTTTGACAAAGTCAAAATTCTAGATAGAGAAAATATAGAAAGGAAGAGATATACGATCGAAAGCCTACGTATACAACAAAAGATAGAAAGAACTATGAATATAAAAGAGGATACCGATAATATTAATGCTAGCTATATTGTTGCTATAAAATAAAAAACAAACTGCCATATCAACTATTGAACTTGACTCAGTGGTTGAGATATACACTGGTTGATTTTAGTTATTTTTTAAAATTGTGATCTAAACAAATTTAAAATTTTTTAATTTGACTTTAATTGTTAAAAACAGAAACAGCTTATATGTAATTAATGTAGTACGAACCGCAATATTGTGAGTATAACTCTAACTTTAAAAGAAACAATGTTTTTAAATTGTAACTGGTATGTTTTAAAATTAAAATAGACAAAAAAACCCCTGAAGAAGTCAACAAACAATTGACGAAACGTTGGGAAAAAAATGTAATAAAGGTTTTTTATTAACATTGAATGCGTTAGGCCTGATTAGCTCAAAAAAATTCTTCACGTATTGATATTCTTTTCTAAATTCATAAAACCAAAAATCAAGATAATCATGTATCAGCCCTTAATTAAACCAATCATAACGTATCTTTGCCAACTTTGGTTTAATATTTCTCCATCTTATATGGAAAAACTAAAACTATTCGAAAGAAAAGTTTTAAGATCTTGCACATCCTTGTTCAGATTATCAAATAGTAATTTTAAAAAGTACATATCTAACAAAGTACTATATAATGAAGCAAAAATAAGCAGAATAGACAATTTTACTATACACTTTATAAGAAATCACATCCTCAAATGTTACGAATGGAGCGAGAACAAATTAATTCTAGCTCCTTACCACGTAAATGACGAATACGTAGCTCAAATACTACCAAAAGGATGTGTACCACCGTGGAAACACATTGGGGAGATTACTGTAAAGGCCGAGACACAGAATCCGTCATACGTTATACGTCGCCTTTTTCAACTGACAGCTGAGTTGAAATACATGCTTTCTTATGCGAGTTGTCACATTCAGTACTTCTGCGTCAAAGGAAAGTACGAAAGTTGGCCAACTTTTAACTTTTGACGTACGTTGAATACTTTGACAGAAATCGCTGAGTTTTAAATTATTTATAAATATTATTATTGTTATAAATTTTTTGTATTGTGTGTTCGGGAAAAATTAAATAATATACAAATAAATTTTATAAAATATATAAATTTAACATAAATAAATAAAATGGGGAACATATAATTGATTTAATATCATTGTGTCAACCTTCTCCGTCAGTACGTTCAAGTCAGTTGAAAAAGGCGACGTATAACGTATGACGGATTCTATGTGTCTCGGCCTTAAGCCTTTCTAATACTTTTATGTTCTGTTGTGTTTGTCAGTCAGACGTTTTTTCATGTTTCAACACAGTTAAGTCGAATGCGATAGGTTGCGAATAGCTTGATAATAGTCACATTAATTTTTTGGTCCTGATTGACCACTTGAAAGCTGCTTGTGAGTAGAATATACCACAAGTTGAGGTAATTATTGTCTACACAACGTTATACACCTCTGCATATAAGGGAACTTCTTGCCAAATCTTACATTATGCCAGGTATACTTTATGGCTGTGAGCTTTTTTCTAGTTGTAATTCTGTTAGTAAACAAACATTAAAGGTGATATACAACAATATTATACGATATGTATATGGACTACGATGGTACGATCACGTTTCTTGCTTCTCCATTAGGCTTTACGGAGTATCCTTCGATAATTTGTTTAAGATTCGCGTTCTTTTACTCTTACATAAAGTTATTTATACTCCAACACCGTGGTATCTGTTTGAAAAAATCAGTTTTGCCAGACCACCTAGGGGTAAAAAAATCATTATTCCGTGCCATCGATACCTTGTGTCTGAATGGCAATTCTTTCTATACGCATCACGTCTTTGGAATTTTCTCCCTCAAACCAGCAAGTCAATAGCAACGCAACAAGTTTTAAACTATTTTTATTTACTGTTGTTCTCATGACTTGACTTGAGAGCTAATAGTTTTAACTTTATTTTGTCCTAATAATTCTTAAGTACATACATTATTATTATTTTTCTCCTATTTGATTTGATTGTAAAAATGCCATCTTGCCTTTATCTCCAAAGTTAACATTCATTATAATATATTATACCTCTTTTATTTCATTATTATTATTGTTAGTTTTATTATTATTATTTTTTTTTTAATCTTTACTTATTTTTAAATGTTTTGGCTGAGCTATGCTTTCCTGTACCTTAATTATAAATAAATAAAAATATACAAAGTAACAAGAAAAAATATTAGTGACTTAACAGCTAATTTCTCTTTTTATTACCTGACATTACGCCTTTTTTAAAAATAAAGTGTGATTTTTTCTTCTGTTTTCCGCATATTTAAAAAATTGAATGTTAAATTATTTTAAATTATTAAAATATAATTATTTATTTTATGAAATTCTTTATTGGACAAATTGTTGTCACAATACTACTATATATAAATGAAATTTTGTTGTTGGTGGTTAAGCAATGTCTATATGCATTTCATTGGTGCTTTACCAAATCATCAGTAGACTTTTTTTTAACTTTTCAAAACTGCACCAATGAAATGCATATAGACATTGCTTAACCGCCAACAAAAAAATTTCATTTATATATTATTTATTTTAAATAAAAATTACAGAAAATGTATTTTATATATATGTATATATAAAATAGCAAGTATACTTAAGAGCCCGTTAGGAGGGCCAGCGTATAAAATAATTTATACTTAATTACTATTTTTTAAAATCGTTTATTCGACATATTGTCTCAATTAAATTAGTGCTTTTTTGTTTGTTATGTGGTCAAGTATGTCTATATGCCTGCATTTTTGAATTAGGTTAAAGTCTACTGATGATTTGGTGTAAGAACCAATGAAATGCGGGCATATAGAAATACTTGACCACATAACAAACAAAAAAGCATTAACTTAATTACTATTTTTTCATTGATAGTTAAAAACAAGGGAAAGTGCAATATTCGGCTGTGCCGAATCTTAAATACTCTTCAGAGATGTAATTATGCTTTCTTTCTTGCCAAAACAGAAATTAGGTTTAATTAAGAAATCAAAATGATGTTCCGGTTACTTTTATATTTACGAAAACGTTTAAATTTTTCGGCTGGGAAGCTAAATGTTTGCCTTTTCTAATACCTCTGAACGTCTTTTAAAAATATTAAATACGTTTATTTTACAAACAAAAAGAAAAAATCCGTTTCATGTACCCCAAAAAGATCTAATAGTCCAACCGTAGAATCGTGTTTTAGATTTTTTTGGTTTTTAATAACAATTTAACTCTTCCCGAAGCATAAAAGAAGAGTTCAACCACAAAAAACAAAATTAGGAACTTATATGGCTAATTGTATGTACTAAAAAATTATGATTATCCAACCCTGGAACCGAATTTTTAGTTTTTAAAATTTTTAATACCAATTTAATTCTTAGCGAAGTATAAACTATGTTGAACAAAATTTCGATTTTCAAACCCTGGAATCGAATTTTTAATTTTTTATAACTAATTTAGTTTTTTCTGATATATAAAATAGGTTTAACTCACTAAAAATACAAAATTTGGAATTTGGGTACTTTTATGTACCAGAAATATTTCGATTTTCCAGCTGTAGAAGCGAATTTTTATTTTTTTACCAATGTAAAACTTAAACTTTTTGTCACTTTCATGTACCATAAAATATTTCATTTGTCCAACCCTAGAGTCGAAGTTATAATTTTTAAGATTTCAACACCAATTCTGTTCTTCCTGAATTATAAAACAGTTTTAATTAGCAAAAACAACAACGTATATTGCCTTTTTGATTACTTTTATGCAGAAAAAATATTTCAATTTCCCAAACCTGAAAACGAAATTCTAATTTTTTTTTTGTTTTTTTTACCAATGCAACTCTTAATGAGGCATGAAACAGTTTTATTTAAGAAAAACTTAATATTTGTAACCATTTTGGTCACTTTCATGTACTACAACATACTGCAGTTATCCAACTCTGAAACCTAAATTTTAATTTTTTTTATATTAAATTGAATTAAGATTCTATAGGCTAATTGTTCGAAATTTTTAATTTAAATCTCAGAAAGACATGATAAATATTCCAAGGCACAAAGGCAAGTCAACATCAGTTTTTGTTATTCAACTTACACAGCAGAGCAGAACAGCTGTTTTCGAAAGACGCAACCCTTTCATCATCAGTGCTCATGTGTATTGTGTTTGTCACCACTTATTAGGTGGCTTAGTTGAATGTGATAACAGTTCCTATTTACACAAATTTTATTGTGAAAAAGAAAACGAGAACCGTATCAAGCTGATGTTAACCTGTTATTGTTATAATACCCGTGTTACCGTTTGATTATATTTCTTCATGTCCCATTTTTCTGAATTTTTTGTTCCATCATACCTAAGTCAAACTTATTTGGTTTGAATTTTATACTTAAGTACATGTGAACGTTTTTCTAATATTTTTTTATTATTGGTAGCTCAAGCCATAGCTTAATTTTTTTTCAACTAAGCCACCTAATAAGTGGTGATAAACACAATACACATGAGCACTGATGATGAAAGGGTTGCGTCTTTCGAAAACAGCTGTTCTGCTCTGCTGTGTAAGTTGAATAAAACTGATGTTGACTCTCCTTTGTGCCTTGGAATATTTATCATGTCTTTCTGAGATTTAAATTAAAAATTTCGAACAATTAGCCTATAGAATCTTAATTCAATTTAATATAGCAATATAAAATGTTCGTTAAAAATTCTTACTACATACAAATTTAAGCTTTGGCTTGAGCTACCAATAATAAATTGGAAAAACGCTCACATGTACTTAAGTATAAAATTCAAACCAAAAAAGTTTGACTTAGGTATGATGGAACAAAAAATTCAGAAAAATGTGACATGAAGAAAAATAATCAAACGGTAACACGGGTATTATAACAATAACATGTTAACATCAGCTTGATACAGTTCTCGTATTCTTTTTCACAATAAAATTTGTGTAAATAGGAACTGTTATCACATTCAACTAGGCCACCTAATAAGTGGTGACAAACACAATACACATGAGCACTGATGATGAAAGGGTTGCGTCTTTCGAAAACAGCTGTTCTGCTCTGCTGTGTAAGTTGAATAACAAAAACTGATGTTGACTTGCCTTTGTGCCTTGGAATATTTATCATGTCTTTCTGAGATTTAAATTAAAAATTTCGAACAATTAGCCTATAGAATCTTACTTCAATTTAATATAGCAATATAAAATGTTCGTTAAAAATTCTTACTACATATTAATTTTTTTTAATTTTTTATCCAAATTTTGTTTTTCCTGAACTACAAAATAGTTTAGTGAACAACGACGTTAGTTGCCTTTTTAGTTACATTTATGTATGAAAGAAATATCAATTTCCCACCCCTGGAAGCGAAAGTTTAATTTTTATCGATGCTAGTCTTCGTTCGGTATAAAGTTGTTCTATTTAAAAAAAAACTTAAAACTTAAGTCACTTTCATGTACTACACTATACCATGTAGCAAAAAACTTTCAACTTCCCAACTCTGGAAGTGAAATTTTAATTTTTTTTGTTTTGTTTACCAATGAAACTCTTCATGAGGTATAAAGTAGTGTTATTTAAAAAAAGTTTACAATTTTGAACCCTAATCATGAACTAAAATATTGCACTTGTCCAGCCCTGGATTCGAAATTTCGATTTTTTTTTTAATTTTTGATACCAATTTTGTTCTTCCTAAAATATAAGACAGTTTTAGTTAGCAAAAAAAACAACATTAGTTGCCTGTTTGATTACTTTCACGTGTAAAAATATTAAATTTCCCCCTGGAAGCGAAATTTAAATTTTTTTTATCAATGCAAATCTTCATGAGGTATAAGGTAGTTTTGTTTAAGAAAAACTCAAATTTTGTAACTAGTTTGGTTATTACGTGTACTACAAAATATTGCATGTACCAAAAAAAGCATTAATTTTCCCAACCCGAAAAGCGAAATTTTAATTTTATGTTTTTTTAATCAGTGCAACGCTCCACGAGGTATAAAGTAATATTTTTTAAGAAAAATTTCAAATTTTTAACCATTTTGGTCACTTTCATGTACTATTAAATATTGCACTTGTCCATCCCTGGATTCGAAATTTTGTTTTTTATTTTTGAATTTTTGATACTAATTTTGTTCTTCCTAAATTATAGGACAGTATTAGTTAGCAAAAACTAAACAACATCAGTTGCCTGTTTGATTACTTTCACGTATAAAATAAATGCAATTTCCCACCCCTGGAAGCAAAACTTGAATTAAAAAAAATTTCTTTTTTTTTGCCAATGCAAATCTTCATGATGTATAAAGAGGTTTTGTAAAAGAAAAACTTAAAATGTTTAACAATTTTAGTTACTGCATGTACTACAAAGTACGGAATAGGCAGAAAAAAATGTTTAATTTTCCATCCTTGGAAAATTTTTTTTATTTTTTTAGTTTTTAATAGACCATTGAGAGTTCTCAAAGCAAGAAATAGGTTTAATTTACAAACATTAAAAAAAATAATTGATTTTTGGTATAAATTTTGCGTCGAGAAATAGGTGTAAGCTTCCCAGCTCTGGAACTTCGGATCTTTATGAATTTCAATAGCACTCTATTTAAGTTCATTTCCAATCCAACGGTCTAAGAACGAAGTCTCTAGCTCTTCTGGGGGCTTGGGAAACCCGATTTCACGTACAGACGGATGGACAGACGGACATCGCTTAATCGTCATCGCTATTCATAAGGATCCAGAATATATACACTTTATGGGGTCCCATGTGCATATCGAAGAAATTACAGACGGAATAACAAACCTAAATATACCCTTTCACTTTTTTGTGAAGGGTATAAAAAGTGAGAGCACATTAATTCTGCAAGCTGTTAAATTTTCCAGCATTTGGTACAATTTTTCAGCACAAGCTATATAGCACTAGCTAAGTGTTATTCACACTTTTCCTAGTTTTAACTAGCAGCTTTAGCTAGTACTGAAAGCTAGTGCTACTACTTAAAGCTGTGTAGCATAAGCTACATATTTCTTCACTCAGCCCAATATCAGGCGGATGCTTACGAATTTTTTTCCAGTAAGTTTGCCCAGCAAACAATTTCAGTCATGATGATTTGCGAAAAATATGTTGTCATAAACAATGCTTTCGGTAACATACAATGGCTTTTATAAAATGTTTCTCCAATAACGGACTATACTAACTCTCCTAATTTAGTAATACACTTAGTCTTATTAGTTAGTCTGTGCAAAATTTTGTCAAACATATTTTTAATATGTTTCCCATATGAAAATGATCTTCCATGCCTACAAATATCAAAGCTTATTAAGTTTGATACATACAACCGCGTATTTTTATTTAGCGAATATTCAGTGTTATGCTCCAACAAGCAACCATTATTTTATTGATTATTTTTTCTTGAATGGAAAACATAACATATTATTCTCCTATCTTTTTTAATTTTTTCCATTTGACTGTTTACTAAGAAAAAGTTTTATTTTTAATTAATAATTTTACGTAATCAACGTTACTTATGAGTAAATATATAATGCACTACTATCCCTCAAACGCTTGGCTTTTTGTTTGGTGGGTAGCTCGCGAGCTCAACACATACCAGAGTCTTCAAAATCACGCTTTTTCTTGATTTTGTTCAGCACGCAAATTTTTGTTCATTGTAAAGATTAAAGAAAAATTCAATGATGATTAAAAATCATTTCATTCTGATGTATACATCAAATTCTGATTATGAGTAAAATTAACAAAAGCATTTTATGAGCAAGATCGCACAGGCAAGAGAAGGGCTTGCAGTAAATTCATCGTGTCCAAACGCTCTTATTCTCATTAATTCACACAACATGTTTGAACCGACCGTCTGTGTGACTTGAGCAATATGATATACGAACAATGCAAACAACATAACCAATTCAACACTGATGCATGAGTGGAGGTACAGGTTTAGTATTTATTTGAATTTGTTCATCAAAAACAAAGTTAAAGGGAATACACATGGGCAAATGCACGGTGGTTTATGGGACTTTTTTCTTTACAAAATTGAAACAAATGAGAATGTGTGCACAAGTTTCATCATTTGTTTGTTTTTTTATTGTTAAACATGTGCCCGATTAAGAGAACAAATTTAGTTGAATTACATACGCCGAAATACACATGCAAATATGACATAAGGGAAAAAAATTTTTTTAAGTCAAATTTCGAAGAAAGTTTACACCATGTCGCCTCGGCGTAAGGGAAAAAATATAATACGGTCCATATTAAGTGAAATAATTATGGAAAACGAATAAGTACTGGAGGGCTACTTATGCTGCAGAAAATTTGTGCTTCTCAATATTAGCTTAATAAGAAATACAAATTAAATAACACAAAAAACACCACTGTAAAGGAGAACAAATAAAAATAAACAAAAATAATAATAAATATTATTTGCAATATCGAACTGCAAATAAAAATAATATTTTCTTAAAAAAATTTCCTATTTTGTCATAAACAACGCGAATGGACATCATAAACCACTGTAAATTAAAATAAAAAAACAAGCGTGCCTTTGTTGATAGGAATGAACAAATTCATACACAATGATTTCTTGCTTTTTGTACTTTAATGTTGATCAAATTTTTGAGCGTTGAGCGGAATAGACAAGTACACAAGTTGACAAGTTTGATTCGACCTATGATGAAAATAAGCAAGTGTTCAACTTGCATGTGGTTCGATTGCCTTATAATGAACAACGCATATAAAAGCTTGAGCAAGTTTGATTAATGTTTTTATTCCTAGCTTAAAAAAGATTATTGTTGTGAGTAAGCCGATGTGTTTAGCAGAAATATGTTCGTTTAATTTAGTGTTGAAAAAAAAACAATAGTTTTGTTTTTAATCGAACTTGGTTTATTGACTCCACGAATAGGAATGAGTGATATTTTACAAAATTCTTAATATTAAATACAGAAATAAGTTTACAATTAAACAAAAAATAGTTTTACAAATTTCTTAGAATAAACAAAAATGCAATTATCAATATTTCGTAATGATTTTGTATTTAAGGGGTTCATGACCATAATTAAGTACAAAATCTTGAATAGTTCAGCATTCTTAAAAATTAATAGTTTTTGTTAAACAGCAAAAGAACTTAAATTGTTTATAAAAAATATGCTTGCATGGATGTTTGTATGTTTCTGTGTTTGTTTGAGTCTTATTTTAAGTATTGTTTATTTGTTGACAGAAATGCATAAAAGAAAGTAAAATGTTTTAAGTGGAAGTATGCATGTACATATGTATATGCAAGTATGTATGTATGTACATGCAATTGCTTCTTTATATTATTATTTTATGTGGGGGTATCGTTGATATCGTAACTCCCCCTCCGTTAGATTGAGGCTCCGACGAAGAAACGATGTAAGTTCTTTTATTGTTTTTTACATAAATTATTACTACAGCACAAATAAAAATTATTAGGATTCCTATATTGCTCCCAGTATTTATTACAGTGCTTGTGAAGAGTTTATATTTTACATTTTTTATTGTATCATTAAAGTGTATTTCATCGAGATTTAAATTAGGAAATGTTACATTGTTTTCTTTGACTTTAAAAATCAACTTATTTAAAATAAAAATTTCTTTTATATTTATTCTGTAATTTTCATACGTTCTTAAATTAGTTTCAACTAAGCAATTTTCGAATTTTAATAAAAATGTTTTCAAGTTTTTAAATTCAAGTGAATGTTTACAATTTGAAACGATTTTATCTTGATAGTTCTTAAATATAAGTAAGCCTGGATAAATTTCTTTTTCCTCTTGATAATTCATTATAGTCATATTACATTTAGGTTCTGCATTTTTCACAATATTTGTTAAGCAATTATCATTTATTCTTGTTAGTTTTTTGTATTCCAATGTGTTTGATTTATAAATTTCATCTTTATATATTAGAACTCTATTTTCATCTAAGATTAAAGTTTTATTGTGATTATTGGGTAGTGGTTCAAATATAACTTCCGCAAATGTTTCGTTTAAAAACTTTGGGATGTTTAATGTTAAAATTACTAAGTTTTCTCTATATGCAACGGATACTTTAGTGTGAAGGTATGATTCTGTCCTGTTTATGTAATTGAACTCTTGGGTCGTCAATATGTCTGAAGGAATTATTCCTAGTTTAGAATTAAATATTACGTGTCCTATTTCGTTTACGTGATCTATGAGTAAATTTACATCATTATTGATTTGGAAAACATTTTCTAAAAACAAAGTTTCGTCTTCTAGGTTGAGAATTTTATTTTGAATTTCTGTTTTGAATTTGTTTATATATTTTTGAATAATTTTCTGTTGATTATTAATATGATCTGTAATATTCGATATTTTATTTGATATGGAATTTCCTAGATACGTCATTTCGTTAAGAGTGATCATTGTCTCTGTATTACTTTTGTCCAGTCTTTGAATTTTGTCAAGAATTTCTTTTTCGTCATCGCTGTCCATTGTTCCTGCAACATATTTTAGTCCTTTCCCTATTGCATTTATTAGTCCTCGTTTTTGTCTAAAGTTAGGAGTTAAGTTTTTGATTTTTGTTCTACATATGTCCATGCTTCTATTAACACTGTCCAACAGTGGTGTAACGTTCGTATACGTGTCTGATAGTTTAAGTATATTGTCTTGCAAAATGTTAATTGTTTCTAGGTATTGAGTTGTATTGATAATATGTATTATTTTTAAATAGTTTTCGATTATTTCTACGTCTTTCAGTTTGATTGGTAGGTATCCGTGATTGGTTGTCAGGTCTTCCACCTCTAAGTATTGTGTTCTTACGTTATCTGAAAATAAAGTTTTATGATATTTTTTTTTTTTTTTTTTTTTTTTTTAGTTTTCTGAGGAAATTTCGTTTTGAAATTTTGTTTTCCTTTTTATATGCGATTTATAATATTTATGACCTCGATCTGTTATGACATGATCATCATCTAACCGTGACACTTTTATTTTCCTAAATTTCGAATGATTTTTCCCACCTCTTTCATCTTTTAAGTAAATAGGTCCTGTTCGTATTTCTACGTCCTCACGATTTTTGTTAAGTTTTTCTAAATTTCTCTCTTTCATTTTTATAATTTCTTCTCTGATTACAGGGTATTCTTCTCGATTAATTATACCGTTTTTAAAATCTATAGGTTTCCTTTTTGTAGTAGAATGAATTGTATTATTATAATAATTTATACTTCTAAGTATCTTTTCTTCAACTGTTTCTAGATCTTTTCGGGGGTCATGTTTTAGTAATCTAATATGTTCATTTAAGGTGTTGTGGAGTCGTTCCACATCTGCATTAGAAGTATGGTTATTGTTTGACGTATAGTGAATTTCGATTTCTTGTTCCTGTAAATATTCCAAAAGGGGTATTGCTTTAAATCCTAGTTCATTATCAATAACAAGTTTTTTTATTTTTCCCACAGACGACAAATATTGAGCCAATGCAATTTTGAATTCTATCCAAGACCTGTTTTTTATTTTGATTGCTTGTGCGTATTTGGAGAACTTATCAATGAATGTCAGGAATAGTGTTTTCTCTAAGCTGTAATAGATATCTGCGTGTACAATTTCACCTGGGTTTTCTGGGGTTTCAGTTAGTTTGAACTTTTGTTTGATTGGATGCCTTTCGTATTTTTCTTTATTGCAAATATCGCAATTGTTTATAAATTGTGTGATTCGTGTTTTAAGCTTTGGGTGGTATACTTCCGTTTTTAACTCTGCAAAATTTTCATTAATACCTCTGTGGTTGTTCTTTTTATGTTCTCTTTCTATTATTGTACTAAGTTCATCTTCATCTAGGACATCTCTTAAAATTTTCTTACTCAAGAGGACTTTAAATCCGTTGTTGGATTCGAAGTATTTATGTACAACATTTTTAAAATTTTGAAGTATATTATTATCTCGAATTAGAACCGCATTGGTTTTTTCTGGATCAAAATGATTTTTCAATATTGTTATTAGTGTTACTTCATCGAATTCTTTAGCAGAAATTGTTTTTCTTTTATTCTGAAAGATAGTTTCATTTTTTATTCTCATTGAACCGGAATTACTTTTGTTTAAGATTATTTGCCTTTTGTAGAAATTCAAGGGATTGTTTGTTTCTAAAACTACATTATTGGTTAAGGATTGATCACTTGTAGAAGGATTATCTTCGGCATTTAAATTTATTTCTATGCGGGATAGTGCGTCGGCATTTCCGTTCAAAACACCTTTTTTTAAATTTTATCTCGTAATCGTATTCTTGTAACCGTAATCTCCACCTTACTAGTTTCGAATTTGGTTCTTTTATTGAAAATAGCCAAGTAAGTGGCCTATGATCAGTTTCGATAATAAATCGCCTACCGAATAAGTATGGACGTAATTGTTGTGTGGCCCACACTATTGCCAACAACTCTTTTTCTATAGTGCTATAGTTCTGTTCGTGGTCATTAAGCGTTCGGCTCGCATAACATACCGGGTGTCCTTCCTGTGAGAGTACTGCGCCAATTGCGAAGTTACTTGCATCTGTTTGTAAAGTAAATGTCTTACTAAAATCAGGGTAAATCAAAACCGGTGAACTGATAAGCAATATTTTTAATTTCTCGAAACTATCTTTATATTCTGGATCGTTCACATTTATTTTACAATCTTTTTTCAAATATTTTGTCATTGGTCGGGCAATTTTCGAATAATCCTTAATAAATTTTCTATAATACCCCGCTAAACCTAAGAATTGTTTTATTTCCTTTGCAGTAACAGGTAAAGGGAAGTTTTTTACGCACTCTATTTTTTCTGGATTTGGCTTAATGCCTTCTTCAGTTACAATGTGTCCTAAAAAATTTGTTTCTCGTTTCAAGAATTCACATTTATCTAATTGTACTTTTAGATTAACATCTCTGAGTCTCTGAAATATTTTAGTAAGTGATTCCAAGTGTTCTTGGAGTGAAGTAGAAAAAATGATGATGTCATCCAAGTACACCAAACAGATTTTGTTAATAAAGTCAGCCAAAACATTGTTCATTAATCGCTGAAAAGTGGCAGGGGCAGTTTTCAGCCCAAAAGGCATACGAAGGAACTCGTAATGCCCCCCTTCGACGCTAAATGCAGTCTTTGGTATATTTCTATTTGATGGAAACCCTTTGCGAGATCCAGTGTTGTGAAATACTGACATCTTCCTAATTTCTCCAATATCTCATCTATATTGGGAATTGGATATTTATCATCTACTGTGACTTCGTTTAACTTACGATAGTTAACTACTAATCGCCATTTTGTTTTACCGCTGGCATCCATTTTTTTTGCTACTATCCAAACTGGTGCTGAATACGGTGAATGGCTAGGTCTAATTATGTTATTGTCTAACATTTCTTTTATTTGTTTTTTCACTTCTTCTTTGTGAATATAAGGATAACGGTATGTTTTTGCTGCGATTGGAATGTTATTTACAGTTCTAATTTCATGTTTAATAGCGTTAGTGAACGTAAGATCTTTACTCTCTGTGTAAAAGATTTTTTTAAATTTATTTATTATTTGTAATAGTTTTATTCTTTCTTCATTATTTAAGTGATCAACTCGTATTTGTTCCGAAATATTATGTTGTGGGGTTTCTTCACCAATATTATAAATACAAAAATTTTCAGTAGTGACACTTTCAGTTTTACATGGTTTAAATTTTACCATCTTTGGGTATTCTCCATTAAAATTTATAGTAGCGTTAATTTTATAATTCTCTGCTTCATACACACCTTCTAGGATTTCTATGTTCTTATCAGATGACAGTACTTGATTCTTATATACTAGTCCCTCTTTACATTCTGTGGGTAATTCAACCTGATATAGTCCTTGTTTTTCAAAGTAATATTCTACCTGTAATTGACCAAATTTCAATGGGACTTTTTTCTCTCCTATGTTTATTTCATTATCTTTTAAATTTATTATTGCTCCTAATGGTTTCAAAATATTATTTCCTAATAGTCCATCATATACATCGTGAAATTTGCAAACAAAAAATTCAACTAATACATTTTGATCGCCAATTTCTTCAAAAAGAGGAATGCGAACCTTTTGATTTATTTTAATAAAATGTTGTAAAGTCCTAATATTCGTGTCTTCCATATGAACATTCCATTTTGGGTGGCATATACCCGGATTAATAATTGAATGGGAAGCACCTGTATCGATTAAAAACTTTAAATACCCTAATTTAGTTTTTACTGTTATATGTGGTAGTTCACTTTTGAGGCCGGAAAGTGAAAATTTTCACATGTTTGATTTATAGGAGTTATTTGAACAGCATTCACATCCATAGGCTCTGGTTGATCACGTCTTTGGTAATTTGTATCTGAGTTTGATCTATTAAAATTGCTCCACTGTTGATTTGGATTGTAATTAGATCTATACTGTTGGTTTGTGTTTGGTCTTTGTTGATTACCTGTATTTTGATATTGGTTATAGTTAAAATTAGTTTTATATTGTGGGCTTGTGTAAGATCCTTGATTGTGATTTTGGTTGAAGGAAGTTCTAAATTGGGGGTAAGATTTTTGTTGCAAAGGATTATTGGTTTGATCATATCTATGATTTGAATTATTGTAATTTTTATTTCGATTATGATTTGGAGGTTTCACAATTCTATTTCCATAGTTAGCGTAACCTGATTTAAATAATATTTCCATTGCTTCTTCCAAACTACTTGGGTTCCTGCAAGCCAATATAGTTTTCATCGGCTCTGGAATTTTTTCTTTGAAGATATTTAGAGCGGATCTCATATTATTTTTAGCTATTACTTCTGTTCCTGGATTGTCTCCCATTATGATACTTGTTTTATTATTTAGTTTTCTTAGCCTATCTTTGATGTCATTATAAAAATCAGATGTGGTTGTTTTAAATACTACTGATCGCATTTGATCGTATAATTCTTCTATACTAAGTCTTTCACCGAAATTATTTATTAATACATCTTTGATGTCTGCCCACGATTTAACATGAAAATTTATTTCAATTATTTCTCTAGCTTTGTTCTGTAACCTACTTTTAATAATATCGGAAAACACCAATTGGGACATTGCATCGTACTGTGTCAGTACAGGGTGTATTCTTTCTACTAAAGTTATAAAATTGTATAAGTCATTTCTATTTCCGTTAAACTCGGGTAGAGTTTTTAGGTATTTAATTGGATCAATTGTAATGGAAGGTGGTTGTGCCATGATTTAAAGGAGGAAATATCCTTATGTCGAGAATTCGGAAAATATATATATCAAACACTTGGAAAACACTTTTCACTTTTTCTTAATTTAATTAATTTAAAAAAAAATTTATAATAATCACAAAAAATTTAAATATTCTTTTTTTTTATTGAATTTTCAAAAAACTAGTCTTAAAATGAATACGTATACTTTTAAAAGTATTTATATAATTGACTTACATTTAAAACTTTGAAGGCTGTTGTAGTGGCCTTGGACTTCAGTTGTTGTTTCTTTGGGCTAGTTGTCCTTTATTTTCAATTGAATGTTGTATGATGTTTATGATTAAGTGTATGATGTTGTTTCTTCGGAATTGTTGAGAGAATGTTGTTTGCAGTTGAATGTTGAATTATGTTGTTTCTTCGGAATTATTGTCCTTGTTGAGAAAAATGTTGTTTGCTATTGAATGTTCTTCTATGGATATTGTCTTCTTGTGTTGTTTTGTTGTTCACTTGTATGTAGTTATGATGAATATTATTTTTCAGTCACTCTTTCTTTTAGGATTTCATTTTTTTAGTCAAAATTTTTTTGTTATATATGTATCTAACCTTAATATGTTAAGGATTATAAAAATTTTATATATATATTAATATATATTTTTTTCAGTCACTTTAAATGAAGCCTTAATTTTTTAAGGACTTTATTATTTCTAAAAAAGAATGCTAAATATTTTGCACTTTTCCATAAAAAATTCCAATATTATGGCATTTGGAAATAGTGAATTTATTAGAAATCAATCTACCATCTCTTACGAAAAATTAGTTTTATTTTAAAAATGTGCACTCAGGACCCTCCGCTTCATAGTCTCGTGTTCTACTACTTCAGGCAACAGCACCCTCATGAAAAAATCGATACACTGATAACTAATGCAAAGAAGTCATTGAGTAAGGCATATACGGCAAAGACTACACAAATAAACAGGAAGGAAATTGATAAACTAGAAAAAGCTACTAAAGGTATTTTGAACAATAGCAAATGATGGACAAGCAATTACATAGTAACAAGTTTAAGGAATTACGCAAGGAACCATTACATATTTTATGACTTCATCAAGATAAGGCCATGCAAAACACTGATATTACAACTTTACAAGAAGGAAAATAATCATTGGGCTATATGACTGAGGAAAATCTTAGTGCTGCCGAATTGGCATCAATTTCTAAATGAATAACAACATTTGGTGGAATAAAAGAAGAATTAAACCCATTCATAGCAAACTTGGAGATTCTTAGAGGCATGTTACCACAGAATAAAAGAAAATAATTTTTTAACTGTATAAAAAACTAAATTGACAGTAGTGGTACGGAACTGAATAAGACAGACCGAAATTCCAACATGTATAGACACGCTAATTACAACATTAAAAACTATAAACCAAAAAAATCACCATATATAATTCTGGAAGAATTAACAAGAGTTAGCCAGACGGACTCAATAAAATGGTTTGCAGATAGAATAGAACAACTAATAATGGAACTGAATGAAATTCAAATATGTTCAAGGGGAGAAGAAAATAGGAACGTAATAAGTAAAACAAATTCGGTTATAGCATATAAAAACGGAATAAAAAACATCGACATTGTTAGAATCAAAGAAGCAAATAGAGTGAAGAAGCTTAACGATGCCATCGAAATAGCAATAGAAGCTTCCACTAGACACAACCAAGTATGTTTTCAAGCCATACAACCAAGGAACAATTTCAGAAATTTTAATAATGACAGAAATAACTATGTATTCTCAAAATAGAAGCAGATATTATAGTAACTATAACAGTAACAATTACGGAAACAGGAACATAAACAATAACAACAACAGATCTAACCATAACAATTAAAATAGAAACAGGCAAAACAACAAAATAAATAGTGGTGGAATGAGTGGCAAAGGGAGAGGTAACATATATAACAACACAAATAATTATCGTAATAACAACAAATATAGAGGACGGAACACATATCATGTACAAGGACAGGAAAACTTACAAGATCCGGAGACCGTCCGTCAACAAGGATCTCCAGAGCAGAACTAATAAATTCAAACAGAGTATTCACCATTTCATCTGATCTACAAAACTATGTCAAACTAAATGTACTTAACACACATCGTACACTAACCTTTCTAATAGACACGGGAACCGAAGTCTACTTGTGCAAGGAAGATTTATTGTCAAACTACGAAGAAAACCGAGATGACTACTGCTGTTTAATAGGAATTACAAGAGAAGAAATAAAATCATTAGGTTCCTCAGAAATATCAATAAAAATTGATGAGACAATATTCAAACATAAGATACATATGGTGAAAGTTGACTTTCCCATTTACACTAACGGTATACATACTAACAATTAATATCGGAAAAGACATTGTAACATTGCCAATCTATAGCAATACGTTTAGACTAACAACAGTGAACCAAGAAGTGACCACCAAGAAGTGAAAACGTTGTTCCATTGCAATTCAACATTGAAGAAGATGGAGTAATATGCAATCGAGAAATTGCAGAAGTATATTTCTGGCACATACCATTGCTCCCAGAAACGGAAATAAACACATAAAACTATTAAATATCTGACAGAATAACAATAATAGAAAACTTGAAAATAGAAACCATTCCGCTGAAGAACTATGAAATATACAGAACTAGCGAATTAGGAAACAAATATGATAAAGAGCGATTCAATAGAATGCTGAATGAACTAAACATAGATAACCATGATGAGACAGCGAATATTGGGTTGTAAGAGGTACTTGAATATTATCAGCCAATATTTCATTTGGAAGGTGAGAGTTTGACAACAAATAATTTTTATAATCAAACCATTCACTTGAATGACACAAATCCAGTTTACATAAAAAACTATCGCCTAATCCAAACGCACACAGAGACATTAATAACCAAGTAAAACATCACAACAGCAACTTGGTTAATGTTTTCGACAAATTATACTGCTCAGCAGTAAAATCCTCCTTTATATAAAAAGAATATGGAGGGTATATTATTTTTATCATTCCATCTGAGACCACATAAGGTATATATATTCTTGATCAGTGATGAAATCTAAGACAATCTGAGCATGTCCGTCCGTCCGTCCGTCTGTGGAAATCACGATTCAGTTCAAACGAAACAAAAAATAACAAAATAACCAAAAAACTTTAAAAATTATGTTGTTTTTTCTGGGTTGGTTTAGTTCTTCTTAGGGGAACTTTTTTCCCTCTTGCCCATCTTCATACTTAACCTGCTCTAAGTTTTAAAATATATTTATGCCAAATTTCAAGAGTCTAGCTCTTTTCGTTTGGACTGAATCGTGATTTCCACAGACGGACGGACGGACGGACATGCTCAGTTCGTCTTAGATTTCATCACTGATCAAGAATATATATACTTTATGGGGTCTGAGATGGATATTTCGATGCGTTACAAACGGAATGACAAAGTGAATATACCCTTCAAATTCTTTTTTGGAGGGTATAAAAACAGCATAATTTTTAAATTTTTTTTGTAATTTTCTTAGGCAAATAATATATTTTTATGTCAAAGACGTTAAATTTGGAGCCAAAAAATAGAGAAAAAGTATTTTTTGGACCCCGCCCCCTTTAGTGGGAATTATTATATGCAAAAATAGTGTAAAAACTTAACAAATTATGTTACTTAAGGTTACATTCCTTAAAAATAACACTTGAGCTTTAATGAGGAAGCTGAGACTTAACCTGGTACTACTCTGCCCTACCCCCTCCTCCCTCTTTGCCACCTAAATGACCCTATAAAAAAATTTAAATAATTTTTACATTTAATTATCCCAAATATTTATTTTTAGAGTTCTATGGCAAAGATGAAATGTCTTCCCCACAGCCCTTGCCAGAGAGACCCCGACAAAATGCAGTTTTAATGCCTTCCAAAAAAAATCCCACAAAGTATATATATTCTTAATCAGTGATGAAGTCTAAGACGATCTCGCAATGCCCATACGTTCGTGTGTAGAAAACATTATGTAGTCTATTTTTGGACCCCGCACCTTCAGTGGGCGTTGACGTACGATATTGTATAAAGGAACTCTGTCCCACAAAGTTAAATATTTGTAATTTACTTACTAAATATTTGGAAGGTATTTAAGATTCGACCCAGTCGAATATAAGGTTTTTACTTGTTAATATAATCATTTTGAATTTCTTGCCAAATCGACCAACAAAAATCTGCAAGCATCCCTTCCGATGAAATCTAGATGCGAGTCCAAAAAATAGATTTTAAGGGACATGTTACACTTTAGACCTTTGTATGCAGAAAGTAGTTCTTCGATGATTTCATGGTAGTTTTCAGCTTTTCTGTTTCCCAACCAATTGTGGCACACATTCACAAAACCTGTCCATGCTCTTTCTTCCACATCGTTCAATTTCGTTCTAAAGACCTCATCCTTTATAACCTCTCGTATTTGTGGATCTACAACAGATACGGGCGTTTCATAGCACAATTGTGCTGAGATAATTCACACGTATTCTTACCCTCTTTAATTTAGTCGTCGATGAGACAGCGACGAATGAATATCAGGCGGATGTTTACGAATTTTTTTATATTTTTTTCCAGGATATTTGTCCAGCAAACAATTTCAGTCATGATGATATGCGAAAAATATTTTGTCATAAACAATCTTTTCGATAACATGCAATGCCTTTTAAACAACTTTTCTCTAATAACGGACTGACCTAATTCTCCTAATTTAGTAATACACCTAGTCTTATTAATTAGTCTGTGTAAAATCTTATCAAAAATATTTTGAATATGTTTCCCATATGAAAATGATCTTCCATGCCTACAAATATCAAAGCTTATTAAGTTTGATACATCCAACCACGTTTTTTGCGAATATTCAGCTTCAGCAAGCAACCATTCTTTTATTTATTTATTTTTTTTCTTGAATGGAAACCATAACAAACTATTGTCCTATCTTTTTTAATATTTTTCATTTGACTGTTTACTTAGAAAAAGTTTTATATTTAATTAATAATTTTACGTAATCAAGTTTTTTTTTTCAATTTAGAAAAAATTGGTACTTATGTATAAATATATAATGCACCATTATCA
The DNA here is from genome assembly GCA_951800035.1 of Linnaemya tessellans. Taxonomy (NCBI): domain Eukaryota; kingdom Metazoa; phylum Arthropoda; class Insecta; order Diptera; family Tachinidae; genus Linnaemya; species Linnaemya tessellans. The sequence continues at coordinate 54,104,890 of OX637534.1, forward strand.
TTCAAACGCTTGGCTTTTTGTTTGGTGGGTAGCTCGCAAGCTCAACCCATACACAATTTACCAATACCATTGACAGTGCCCACCACTGATCTACAAATATGCCTTCTTTTACTTTTGATTCTAAGAAATTTGCTCTTAATGTATAGAAAGCCTTTACCGTCCTTGTTCATTGCTTTGAAAAAAAATTTTTTCATTAGGCCTAGCTTTATATGAAGAGGAGGGAGAAGAATTTTTTCTTTTTGAATTAAAGGTTCTTCTGCCACATTTTTTCTGCTGGAATAAAATTTACTCTTTTGGCCCAAATTTTAACATTGTAGTGTTTTTCTCTCGCGCGGCTACCCCATTCGCATAAAAATCAACAATACTTAGAATATCCACTTTGCAATCCGTTTAACATTGCTACGACTTTCAAATCTGCACATACGTTCCATGAGTAATGTGAGTATATAATTTTTTATAGTATCATCTTCATGCTACAATAGCTTTCTTTCATATTTCTTACATACGCGAGTGGAACCGATGGAAATTTGTTGCCATTGTGAAGTAAAACGGCTTTCAAACTTGTCTTGGATGAGTCAATAAAAACCCCCCAATCCTCAGATTTATCACTGAAACACAAAATACCAAATCTCCCTCTCTGCTGAAATAACTCAAAAAAGCTTGTTCTCTATTTCGAAAGTACGAGACCTTCACGTCCTTTTGCACCAAATTCCATTGTTTTAATTTGGATGCAAGAAGCTCAGACTTGTCTTTTGAGAGCCCTAATTCATGAAATTAGGGCTGTCAAAACATGTCATTAGTCATATTCACTGTCTGTATTTATAATAAAATATCTACTTATGTAAAATAATACTTTGAATATAAGAAATAATTTAAGAAAGCAAGCTTGTATATATAAATTAAGTTGTACAAATAAAAAATAAGATTCTGAAAGAAACTAATAAATAAAGAAGTTTAAATAATATTCTTGAAATTCAGAAGTGGGATTCCAACAATGTCTGAAATAGAAATTTTTGGGTCGTTTACGGTTAAGCATTTAAAAAAGATATTAAGCGTTTTAAACAAAAAAACTACGGGCAATAAAAATGAAGCTGTACTACGTCTTATGCAGCTTTCCGAAGAAAACGAGACCCTTACTATGAAGTTAAAGAAAATTGCATTGGATGAAGTAAACATAAACCACAATGGTGATGAAATTGCAGGACTATGTGGTGAAGATAAGGCCGATCTACATAAAGAAGAAAAGACAGAATTATATGTTGAAGATGGAAAAATGAATGATGATTTAAGTGTTACAAAAGATGTTAAAGTAAATCTTAGACAACAAATGAAAGCTGATGAGTGTGAATGTCTAAATATTGTTGAGGAAAATGAAGGAAAATATATAATAAGTGAAAGAGAATTAATGCAAAGAGAAACGTGAAATAGAGATACAAAAGCGAGAAATAGAAGTTATGAAAAGAGAAAAATATGCTATGGATCGTTAGTGGTGGGCACCGTCAATGTATTGGTAATGTTGATTTCTTTTCTAAAAAAGAATGCTAAATATTTTGCACTTTTCCATAAAAAATGCCAATATTATGGCATTTGGAAATAGTGAATTTATTAGAAATCAATCTACCATCTCTTACGAAAAATTAGTTTTATTTTAAAAATGTGCACTCAGGACCCTCCGCTTCATAGTCTCGTGTTCTACTACTTCAGGCAACAGCACCCTCATGAAAAAATCGATACACTGATAACTAATGCAAAGAAGTCATTGAGTAAGGCATGTACGGCAAAGACTACACAAATAAACAGGAAGGAAATTGATGAACTAGAAAAAGCTACTAAAGGTATTTTGAACAATAGCAAATGATGGACAAGCAATTACATAGTAACAAGTTTAAGGAATTACGCAAGGAACCATTACATATTTTATGACTTCATGAAGATAAGGCCATGCAAAACACTGATACTACAACTTTACAAGAAGGAAAATAATCATTGGGCTATATGACTGAGGAAAATCTTAGTGCTGCCGAATTGGCATCAATTTCTAAATGAATAACAACATTTGGTGGAATAAAAGAAGAATTAAACCCATTCATAGCAAACTTGGAGATTCTTAGAGGCATGTTACCACAGAATAAAAGAAAATAATTTTTTAACTGTATAAAAAACTAAATTGACAGTAGTGGTACGGAACTGAATAAGACAGACCGAAATTCCAACATGTATAGACACGCTAATTACAACATTAAAAACTATAAACCAAAAAAATCACCAAATATAATTCTGGAAGAATTAACAAGAGTTAGCCAGACGGACTCAATAAAATGATTTGCAGATAGAATAGAACAACTAATAATGGAACTGAATGAAATTCAAATATGTTCAAGGGGAGAAGAAAATAGGAACGTAATAAGTAAAACAAATTCGGTTATAGCATATAAAAACGGAATAAAAAACATCGACATTGTTAGAATCAAAGAAGCAAATAGAGTGAAGAAGCTTAACGATGCCATCGAAATAGCAATAGAAGCTTCCACTAGACACAACCAAGTATGTTTTCAAGCCATACAACCAAGGAACAATTTCAGAAATTTTAATAATAACAGAAATAACTATGTATTCTCAAAATAGAAGCAGATATTATAGTAACTATAACAGTAACAATTACGGAAACAGGAACATAAACAATAACAACAACAGATCTAACCATAACAATTAAAATAGAAACAGGCAAAACAACAAAATAAATAGTGGTGGAATGAGTGGCAAAGGGAGAGGTAACATATATAACAACACAAATAATTATCGTAATAACAACAAATATAGAGGACGGAACACATATCATGTACAAGGACAGGAAAACTTACAAGATCCGGAGACCGTCCGTCAACAAGGATCTCCAGAGCAGAACTAATAAATTCAAACAGAGTATTCACCATTTCATCTGATCTACAAAACTATGTCAAACTAAATGTACTTAACACACATCGTACACTAACCTTTCTAATAGACACGGGAACCGAAGTCTACTTGTGCAAGGAAGATTTATTGTCAAACTACGAAGAAAACCGAGATGACTACTGCAGTTTAATAGGAATTACAAGAGAAGAAATAAAATCATTAGGTTCCTCAGAAATATCAATAAAAATTGATGAGACAATATTCAAACATAAGATACATATGGTGAAAGTTGGCTTTCCCATTTACACTAACGGTATACATACTAACAATTAATATCGGAAAAGACATTGTAACATTGCCAATCTATAGCAATACGTTTAGACTAACAACAGTGAACATACCACCAAGAAGTGAAAACGTTGTTCCATTGCAATTCAACATTGAAGAAGATGGAGTAATATGCAATCGAGAAATTGCAGAAGGTATATTTCTGGCACATACCATTGCTCCCAGAAACGGAAATAAACACATAAAACTATTATATATCTGACAGAATAACAATAATAGAAAACTTGAAAATAGAAACCATTCCGCTGAAGAACTATGAAATATACAGAACTAGCGAATTAGGAAACAAATATGATAAAGAGCGATTCAATAGAATGCTGAATGAACTAAACATAGATAACCATGATGAGACAGCGAATATTGGGTTGTAAGAGGTACTTGAATATTATCAGCCAATATTTCATTTGGAAGGTGAGAGTTTGACAACAAATAATTTTTATAATCAAACCATTCACTTGAATGACACAAATCCAGTTTACATAAAAAACTATCGCCTAATCCAAACGCACACAGAGAGATTAATAACCAAGTAAAACATCACAACAGCAACTTGGTTAATGTTTTCGACAAATTACACTGCTCAGCAGTAAAATCCTCCTTTATATAAAAAGAATATGGAGGGTATATTATTTTTATCATTCCATCTGAGACCACATAAGGTATATATATTCTTGATCAGTGATGAAATCTAAGACAATCTGAGCATGTCCGTCCGTCCGTCCGTCTGTGGAAATCACGATTCAGTTCAAACGAAACAAAAAATAACCAAAAAACTTTAAAAATTATGTTGTTTTTTCTGGGTTGGTTTAGTTCTTCTTAGGGGAACTTTTTTCCCTCTTGCCCGATTTAGCCCATCTTCATACTTAACCTGCTCTAAGTTTTAAAATATATTTATGCCAAATTTCAAGAGTCTAGCTCTTTTCGTTTGGACTGAATCGTGATTTCCACAGACGGACGGACGGACGGACATGCTCAGTTCGTCTTAGATTTCATCACTGATGAAGAATATATATACTTTATGGGGTCTGAGATGGATATTTCGATGCGTTACAAACGGAATGACAAAGTGAATATACCCTTCAAATTCTTTTTTGGAGGGTATAAAAACAGCATAATTTTTAAATTTTTTTTTGTAATTTTCTTAGGCAAATAATATATTTTTATGTCAAAGACGTTAAACTTGGAGCCAAAAAATAGAGAAAAAGTATTTTTTGGACCCCGCACCCTTTAGTGGGAATTATTATATGCAAAAATAGTGTAAAAACTTAACAAATTATGTTACTTAAGGTTACATTCCTTAAAAATAACACTTGAGCTTTAATGAGGAAGCTGAGACTTAACCTGGTACTACTCTGCCCTACCCCCTCCTCCCTCTTTGCCACCTAAATGACCCTATAAAAAAATTTAAATAATTTTTACATTTAATTATCCCAAATATTTATTTTTAGAGTTCTATGGCAAAGATGAAATGTCTTCCCCACAGCCCTTGCCAGAGAGACCCCGACAAAATGCAGTTTTAATGCCTTCCAAAAAAAATCCCACAAAGTATATATATTCTTAATCAGTGATGAAGTCTAAGACGATCTCGCAATGCCCATACGTTCGTGTGTAGAAAACATTATGTAGTCTATTTTTGGACCCCGCACCTTCAGTGGGCGTTGACGTACGATATTGTATAAAGGAACTCTGTCCCACAAAGTTAAATATATGTAATTTACTTACTAAATATTTGGAGGGTATTTAAGATTCGACCCAGTCGAATATAAGGTTTTTACTTGTTAATATAATCATTTTGAATTTCTTGCCAAATCGACCAACAAAAATCTGCAAGCATCCCTTCCGATGAAATCTAGATGCGAGTCCAAAAAATAGATTTTAAGGGACATGTTACACTTTAGACCTTTGTATGCAGAAAGTAGTTCTTCGATGATTTCATGGTAGTTTTCAGCTTTTCTGTTTCCCAACCAATTGTGGCACACATTCACAAAACCTGTCCATGCTCTTTCTTCCACATCGTTCAATTTCGTTCTAAAGACCTCATCCTTTATAACCTCTCGTATTTGTGGATCTACAACAGATACGGGCGTTTCATAGCACAATTGTGCTGAGATAATTCACACGTATTCTTACCCTCTTTAATTTAGTCGTCGATGAGACAGCGACGAATGAATATCAGGCGGATGTTTACGAATTTTTTTATATTTTTTTCCAGGATATTTGTCCAGCAAACAATTTCAGTCATGATGATATGCGAAAAATATTTTGTCATAAACAATCTTTTCGATAACATGCAATGCCTTTTAAACAACTTTTCTCTAATAACGGACTGACCTAATTCTCCTAATTTAGTAATACACCTAGTCTTATTAATTAGTCTGTGTAAAATCTTATCAAAAATATTTTGAATATGTTTCCCATATGAAAATGATCTTCCATGCCTACAAATATCAAAGCTTATTAAGTTTGATACATCCAACCACGTTTTTTTGCGAATATTCAGCTTCAGCAAGCAACCATTCTTTTATTTATTTATTTTTTTTCTTGAATGGAAACCATAACAAATTATTGTCCTATCTTTTTTAATATTTTTCATTTGACTGTTTACTTAGAAAAAGTTTTATATTTAATTAATAATTTTACGTAATCAAGTTTTTTTTTCAATTTAGAAAAAATTGGTACTTATGTATAAATATATAATGCACCATTATCATTCAAACGCTTGGCTTTTTGTTTGGTGGGTAGCTCGCAAGCTCAACCCATACACAATTTACCAATACCATTGACAGTGCCCACCACTGATCTACAAATATGCCTTCTTTTACTTTTGATTCTAAGAAATTTGCTCTTAATGTATAGAAAGCCTTTACCGTCCTTGTTCATTGCTTTGAAAAAAAAATTTTTCATTAGGCCTAGCTTTATATGAAGAGGAGGGAGAAGAATTTTTTCTTTTTGAATTAAAGGTTCTTCTGCCACATTTTTTCTGCTGGAATAAAATTTACTCTTTTGGCCCAAATTTTAACATTGTAGTGTTTTTCTCTCGCGCGGCTACCCCATTCGCATAAAAATCAACAATACTTAGAATATCCACTTTGCAATCCGTTTAACATTGCTACGACTTTCAAATCTGCACATACGTTCCATGAGTAATGTGAGTATATAATTTTTTATAGTATCATCTTCATGCTACAATAGCTTTCTTTCATATTTCTTACATACGCGAGTGGAACCGATGGAAATTTGTTGCCATTGTGAAGTAAAACGGCTTTCAAACTTGTCTTGGATGAGTCAATAAAAACCCCCCAATCCTCAGATTTATCACTGAAACACAAAATACCAAATCTCCCTCTCTGCTGAAATAACTCAAAAAAGCTTGTTCTCTATTTCGAAAGTACGAGACTTTCACGTCCTTTTGCACCAAATTCCATTGTTTTAATTTGGATGCAAGAAGCTCAGACTTGTCTTTTGAGAGCCCTAATTCACGAAATTAGGGCTGTCAAAACATGTCATTAGTCATATTCACTGTCTGTATTTATAATAAAATATCTACTTATGTAAAATAATACTTTGAATATAAGAAATAATTTAAGAAAGCAAGCTTGTATATATAAATTAAGTTGTACAAATAAAAAATAAGATTCTGAAAGAAACTAATAAATAAAGAAGTTTAAATAATATTCTTGAAATTCAGAAGTGGGATTCCAACAATGTCTGAAATAGAAATTTTTGGGTCGTTTACGGTTAAGCATTTAAAAAAAATATTAAGCGTTTTAAACAAAAAAACTACGGGCAATAAAAATGAAGCTGTACTACGTCTTATGCAGCTTTCCGAAGAAAACGAGACCCTTACTATGAAGTTAAAGAAAATTGCATTGGATGAAGTAAACATAAACCACAATGGTGATGAAATTGCAGGACTATGTGGTGAAGATAAGGCCGATCTACATGAAGAAGAAAAGACAGAAATATATGTTGAAGATGGAAAAATGAATGATGATTTAAGTGTTACAAAAGATGTTAAAGTACATCTTAGACAACAAATGAAAGCTGATGAGTGTGAATGTCTAAATATTGTTGAGGAAAATGAAGGAAAATATATAATAAGTGAAAGAGAATTAATGCAAAGAGAAACGTGAAATAGAGATACAAAAGCGAGAAATAGAAGTTATGAAAAGAGAAAAATATGCTATGGATCGTTAGTGGTGGGCACCGTCAATGTATTGGTAATGTTGATTTCTTTTCTAAAAAAGAATGCTAAATATTTTGCACTTTTCCATAAAAAATGCCAATATTATGGCATTTGGAAATAGTGAATTTATTAGAAATCAATCTACCATCTCTTACGAAAAATTAGTTTTATTTTAAAAATGTGCCCAGTTGTAGTTTCTTAGGAAAACAGTGATAAAATGTTACATTTTTACAGAAAAGAAATCACCATAAGTTGTGTATGTGTCAGAGAACTTCACTTGTTGATTAAAAAACCATTCAACAATAACAAAGGCACAAAAAACTTGTCTTTTATTTGCAAATGATCAAACTTGCCCGCACACTCTCTTTTGTTGTTGATTTTAAATCAACCGAACATATTCCTCTTTGCTGGTTCTGATGCTAAAAGTTACGATATCAACGATACCCCCACATAAAATAATAATATAAAGAAGCAATTGCATGTACATACATACATACTTGCATATACATATGTACATGCATACTTCCACTTAAAACATTTTACTTTCTTTTATGCATTTCTGTCAACAAATAAACAATACTTAAAATAAGACTCAAACAAACACAGAAACATACAAACATCCATGCAAGCATATTTTTTATAAACAATTTAAGTTCTTTTGCTGTTTAACAAAAACTATTAATTTTTAAGAATGCTGAACTATTCAAGATTTTGTACTTAATTATGGTCATGAACCCCTTAAATACAAAATCATTACGAAATATTGATAATTGCATTTTTGTTTATTCTAAGAAATTTGTAAAACTATTTTTTGTTTAATTGTAAACTTATTTCTGTATTTAATATTAAGAATTTTGTAAAATATCACTCATTCCTATTCGTGGAGTCAATAAACCAAGTTCGATTAAAAACAAAACTATTGTTTTTTTTTCAACACTAAATTAAACGAACATATTTCTGGCGACGAGGATGGGATACGCGGGAAAAAATATCCTTTAAAATATTAAAGCTCTATTTTTTCTTTATTTTAATAATTAACCGCGAAACGAAAAACAAAAATCCTTAAAATATTAAGGTCCTATAAAAAAAAAAAAGGAAAAGTGACAAAATAAATTTTTTTTCAGATCCTTAAAATATTAAGGTTCAATAAAAAAAAAGTGACTAAAGAAATCAACATTACCAATACATTGACGGTGCCCACCACTAACGATCCATAGCATATTTTTCTCTTTTCATAACTTCTATTTCTCGCTTTTGTATCTCTATTTCACGTTTCTCTTTGCATTAATTCTCTTTCACTTATTATATATTTTCCTTCATTTTCCTCAACAATATTTAGACATTCACACTCATCAGCTTTCATTTGTTGTCTAAGATTTACTTTAACATCTTTTGTAACACTTAAATCATCATTCATTTTTCCATCTTCAACATATAATTCTGTCTTTTCTTCTTCATGTAGATCGGCCTTATCTTCACCACATAGTCCTGCAATTTCATCACCATTGTGGTTTATGTTTACTTCATCCAATGCAATTTTCTTTAACTTCATAGTAAGGGTCTCGTTTTCTTCGGAAAGCTGCATAAGACGTAGTACAGCTTCATTTTTATTGCCCGTAGTTTTTTTGTTTAAAACGCTTAATATTTTTTTTAAATGCTTAACCGTAAACGACCCAAAAATTTCTATTTCAGACATTGTTGGAATCCCACTTCTGAATTTCAAGAATATTATTTAAACTTCTTTATTTATTAGTTTCTTTCAGAATCTTATTTTTTATTTGTACAACTTAATTTATATATACAAGCTTGCTTTCTTAAATTATTTCTTATATTCAAAGTATTATTTTACATAAGTAGATATTTTATTATAAATACAGACAGTGAATATGACTAATGACATGTTTTGACAGCCCTAATTTCGTGAATTAGGGCTCTCAAAAGACAAGTCTGAGCTTCTTGCATCCAAATTAAAACAATGGAATTTGGTGCAAAAGGACGTGAAAGTCTCGTACTTTCGAAATAGAGAACAAGCTTTTTTGAGTTATTTCAGCAGAGAGGGAGATTTGGTATTTTGTGTTTCAGTGATAAATCTGAGGATTGGGGGGTTTTTATTGACTCATCCAAGACAAGTTTGAAAGCCGTTTTACTTCACAATGGCAACAAATTTCCATCGGTTCCACTCGCGTATGTAAGAAATATGAAAGAAAGCTATTGTAGCATGAAGATGATACTATAAAAAATTATATACTCACATTACTCATGGAACGTATGTGCAGATTTGAAAGTCGTAGCAATGTTAAACGGATTGCAAAGTGGATATTCTAAGTATTGTTGATTTTTATGCGAATGGGGTAGCCGCGCGAGAGAAAAACACTACAATGTTAAAATTTGGCCCAAAGGAGTAAATTTTATTCCAGCAGAAAAAATGTGGCAGAAGAACCTTTAATTCAAAAAGAAAAAATTCTTCTCCCTCCTCTTCATATAAAGCTAGGCCTAATGAAAAATTTTTTTTTCAAAGCAATGAACAAGGACGGTAAAGGCTTTCTATACATTAAGAGCAAATTTCTTAGAATCAAAAGTAAAAGAAGGCATATTTGTAGATCAGTGGTGGGCACTGTCAATGGTATTGGTAAATTGTGTATGGGTTGAGCTTGCGAGCTACCCACCAAACAAAAAGCCAAGCGTTTGAATGATAATGGTGCATTATATATTTATACATAAGTACCAATTTTTTCTAAATTGAAAAAAAAACTTGATTACGTAAAATTATTAATTAAATATAAAACTTTTTCTAAGTAAACAGTCAAATGAAAAATATTAAAAAAGATAGGACAATAATTTGTTATGGTTTCCATTCAAGAAAAAAAATAAATAAATAAAAGAATGGTTGCTTGCTGAAGCTGAATATTCGCAAAAAAACGTGGTTGGATGTATCAAACTTAATAAGCTTTGATATTTGTAGGCATGGAAGATCATTTTCATATGGGAAACATATTCAAAATATTTTTGATAAGATTTTACACAGACTAATTAATAAGACTAGGTGTATTACTAAATTAGGAGAATTAGGTCAGTCCGTTATTAGAGAAAAGTTGTTTAAAAGGCATTGCATGTTATCGAAAAGATTGTTTATGACAAAATATTTTTCGCATATCATCATGACTGAAATTGTTTGCTGGACAAATATCCTGGAAAAAAATATAAAAAAATTCGTAAACATCCGCCTGATATTCATTCGTCGCTGTCTCATCGACGACTAAATTAAAGAGGGTAAGAATACGTGTGAATTATCTCAGCACAATTGTGCTATGAAACGCCCGTATCTGTTGTAGATCCACAAATACGAGAGGTTATAAAGGATGAGGTCTTTAGAACGAAATTGAACGATGTGGAAGAAAGAGCATGGACAGGTTTTGTGAATGTGTGCCACAATTGGTTGGGAAACAGAAAAGCTGAAAACTACCATGAAATCATCGAAGAACTACTTTCTGCATACAAAGGTCTAAAGTGTAACATGTCCCTTAAAATCTATTTTTTGGACTCGCATCTAGATTTCATCGGAAGGGATGCTTGCAGATTTTTGTTGGTCGATTTGGCAAGAAATTCAAAATGATTATATTAACAAGTAAAAACCTTATATTCGACTGGGTCGAATCTTAAATACCCTCCAAATATTTAGTAAGTAAATTACATATATTTAACTTTGTGGGACAGAGTTCCTTTATACAATATCGTACGTCAACGCCCACTGAAGGTGCGGGGTCCAAAAATAGACTACATAATGTTTTCTACACACGAACGTATGGGCATTGCGAGATCGTCTTAGACTTCATCACTGATTAAGAATATATATACTTTGTGGGATTTTTTTTGGAAGGCATTAAAACTGCATTTTGTCGGGGTCTCTCTGGCAAGGGCTGTGGGGAAGACATTTCATCTTTGCCATAGAACTCTAAAAATAAATATTTGGGATAATTAAATGTAAAAATTATTTAAATTTTTTTATAGGGTCATTTAGGTGGCAAAGAGGGAGGAGGGGGTAGGGCAGAGTAGTACCAGGTTAAGTCTCAGCTTCCTCATTAAAGCTCAAGTGTTATTTTTAAGGAATGTAACCTTAAGTAACATAATTTGTTAAGTTTTTACACTATTTTTGCATATAATAATTCCCACTAAAGGGGGCGGGGTCCAAAAAATACTTTTTCTCTATTTTTTGGCTCCAAGTTTAACGTCTTTGACATAAAAATATATTATTTGCCTAAGAAAATTACAAAAAAAATTTAAAAATTATGCTGTTTTTATACCCTCCAAAAAAGAATTTGAAGGGTATATTCACTTTGTCATTCCGTTTGTAACGCATCGAAATATCCATCTCAGACCCCATAAAGTATATATATTCTTGATCAGTGATGAAATCTAAGACGAACTGAGCATGTCCGTCCGTCCGTCCGTCTGTGGAAATCACGATTCAGTCCAAACGAAAAGAGCTAGACTCTTGAAATTTGGCATAAATATATTTTAAAACTTAGAGCAGGTTAAGTATGAAGATGGGCTAAATCGGGCAAGAGGGAAAAAAGTTCCCCTAAGAAGAACTAAACCAACCCAGAAAAAACAACATAATTTTTAAAGTTTTTTGGTTATTTTGTTATTTTTTGTTTCGTTTGAACTGAATCGTGATTTCCACAGACGGACGGACGGACGGACATGCTCAGATTGTCTTAGATTTCATCACTGATCAAGAATATATATACCTTATGTGGTCTCAGATGGAATGATAAAAATAATATACCCTCCATATTCTTTTTATATAAAGGAGGATTTTACTGCTGAGCAGTATAATTTGTCGAAAACATTAACCTAGTTGCTGTTGTGATGTTTTACTTGGTTATTAATCTCTCTGTGTGCGTTTGGATTAGGCGATAGTTTTTTATGTAAACTGGATTTGTGTCATTCAAGTGAATGGTTTGATTATAAAAATTATTTGTTGTCAAACTCTCACCTTCCAAATGAAATATTGGCTGATAATATTCAAGTACCTCTTACAACCCAATATTCGCTGTCTCATCATGGTTATCTATGTTTAGTTCATTGAGCATTCTATTGAATCGCTCTTTATCATATTTGTTTCCTAATTCGCTAGTTCTGTATATTTCATAGTTCTTCAGCGGAATGGTTTCTATTTTCAAGTTTTCTATTATTGTTATTCTGTCAGATATTTAATAGTTTTATGTGTTTATTTCCGTTTCTGGGAGCAATGGTATGTGCCAGAAATATACCTTCTGCAATTTCTCGATTGCATATTACTCCATCTTCTTCAATGTTGAATTGCAATGGAACAACGTTTTCACTTCTTGGTGGTATGTTCACTGTTGTTAGTCTAAACGTATTGCTATAGATTGGCAATGTTACAATGTCTTTTCCGATATTAATTGTTAGTATGTATACCGTTAGTGTAAATGGGAAAGTCAACTTTCACCATATGTATCTTATGTTTGAATATTGTCTCATCAATTGTTATTGATATTTCTGAGGAACCTAATGATTTTATTTCTTCTCTTGTAATTCCTATTAAACAGCAGTAGTCATCTCGGTTTTCTTCGTAGTTTGACAATAAATCTTCCTTGCACAAGTAGACTTCGGTTCCCGTGTCTATTAGAAAGGTTAGTGTACGATGTGTGTTAAGTACATTTAGTTTGACATAGTTTTGTAGATCAGATGAAATGGTGAATACTCTGTTTGAATTTATTAGTTCTGCTCTGGAGATCCTTGTTGACGGACGGTCTCCGGATCTTGTAAGTTTTCCTGTTCTTGTACATGATATGTGTTCCGTCCTCTATATTTGTTGTTATTACGATAATTATTTGTGTTGTTATATATGTTACCTCTCCCTTTGCCACTCATTCCACCACTATTTATTTTGTTGTTTTGCCTGTTTCTATTTTAATTGTTATGGTTAGATCTGTTGTTGTTATTGTTTATGTTCCTGTTTCCGTAATTGTTACTGTTATAGTTACTATAATATCTGCTTCTATTTTGAGAATACATAGTTATTTCTGTTATTATTAAAATTTCTGAAATTGTTCCTTGGTTGTATGGCTTGAAAACATACTTGGTTGTGTCTAGTGGAAGCTTCTATTGCTATTTCGATGGCATCGTTAAGCTTCTTCACTCTATTTGCTTCTTTGATTCTAACAATGTCGATGTTTTTTATTCCGTTTTTATATGCTATAACCGAATTTGTTTTACTTATTACGTTCCTATTTTCTTCTCCCCTTGAACATATTTGAATTTCATTCAGTTCCATTATTAGTTGTTCTATTCTATCTGCAAACCATTTTATTGAGTCCGTCTGGCTAACTCTTGTTAATTCTTCCAGAATTATATTTGGTGATTTTTTTGGTTTATAGTTTTTAATGTTGTAATTAGCGTGTCTATACATGTTGGAATTTCGGTCTGTCTTATTCAGTTCCGTACCACTACTGTCAATTTAGTTTTTTATACAGTTAAAAAATTATTTTCTTTTATTCTGTGGTAACATGCCTCTAAGAATCTCCAAGTTTGCTATGAATGGGTTTAATTCTTCTTTTATTCCACCAAATGTTGTTATTCATTTAGAAATTGATGCCAATTCGGCAGCACTAAGATTTTCCTCAGTCATATAGCCCAATGATTATTTTCCTTCTTGTAAAGTTGTAGTATCAGTGTTTTGCATGGCCTTATCTTCATGAAGTCATAAAATATGTAATGGTTCCTTGCGTAATTCCTTAAACTTGTTACTATGTAATTGCTTGTCCATCATTTGCTATTGTTCAAAATACCTTTAGTAGCTTTTTCTAGTTCATCAATTTCCTTCCTGTTTATTTGTGTAGTCTTTGCCGTACATGCCTTACTCAATGACTTCTTTGCATTAGTTATCAGTGTATCGATTTTTTCATGAGGGTGCTGTTGCCTGAAGTAGTAGAACACGAGACTATGAAGCGGAGGGTCCTGAGTGCTTCTTCTGATCAGCATTAGTGCATGGTTGTGTTAGCTGTTGCCAGCATGTTTTCAATGACGAAGGCATAGCACTGGTCACTGAACATAATTGGCAGCGACTGACACTATCATGTACTAAAAAGCAGAGTAACAGCACCCTCCTTCGCCGGTCCTGTAGGAAAAAATTAGCCAGCGAAGTAAAAAAGTTAAAATAGCTACAAAAAATTCTCTATATTCTCATCTTTCTTCATCTGTCCCCTCAATACTATCCCCTTCTTTCTAGTTCCGCCGCATTGCACTGAATATGTAGGCGTCATCCCCTGAGTGCTGGTCTAAGATAAAGAAAAACCCCTATTCATTATCTAGTAATCGAATACATATGTAATACTTGATCTACAATGATTCAGAATAAGTTTTCTTTAATCTAATTGTCCATTAATATATTTTGTTTTATCTTATAGTTTTATACATATAACTTCTTGATCTCCTTTTTAAAAAAAAAAAATTTTTTAATACATCATTTATAACATTATTGCTGTTATTATTATTTCTATGTTTTGTTACATAATTTTTAAAATATTTGTTTATTTTATATGCCATATATATTATTACTACTACTATAATAAGTGTTTTAACATACTCTTGCAACAACAATATTTTCTTAAATCTCCACCTTGCTTTGACTTTTCCCCATTTTGTCATAATAATGAATAATTAATAATGAATAGATACGAGTATACACGATTTTATACCCTCCAAAAAAGAATTGGAGGGTATATTCATTTGGTCATTCAAAACAAATTTCGTATAAATATATCTTAAAAGATAGCACAGGTCAAATTCGGAAATTGGCTAAATCAGGCAAAAGGGAAACAAGTTCCCCTAAGAAAAACTAAACCAACCTCTAAAACACAACAAAATTTTTAAAGTTTTTTTGTAGTTCTGTTAAGCAAATGATATATATTTATGTCATAGAAGGTCCAACGCGTTAAATTTGGAACCATATTATAAAAAAAGGTAATTTTTGGACCCCGCCCCCTTTATTGGGCGTTATTATATGCAAAAATAGTGTACAAATTTTATTATTTAAGCCTACATCTCTTAAAAATAAAATTTTTAAGCTTTAATGACGAAGCTGAGACGTAACCTGGTACTCCTCTGCCCTATCCGCTCCTCCCCCTTTGCCACCTAAATGACCATATAAAAAATTTTATAAATTTTACAAATAATTATTCTGACATTTAATTTTGAAGTGTTATGGCAAAGGTCAAATGTCAATAGAGCTCATTGACTTTTGTTCATTGCAGTTTTTATTACGTCATTGATACACTACACCCTCAACCTTTTAATTAAAATTTTATATATTTCTTTTTAAAATCGTTTATTGGACATATTGTCTCAATTGAATTAGTGCTTTTTGTTGTTATGTGGTCAAGTATGTCTATATGCCTGCATTTCATTGGTTCTTACACCTAATCATCAGTAGACTTTAACCTAATTCCAAAATAACAAAACCTCTCAGCTTATACATAAACTCCCAAAAATTAATTGTGAATTACACAATTCATTTTTGTGTAGTTTTATATATTTGTTTATATGACAAAATTATTATAAAAATTTTAATTTTATATGTACATATACGTATGCATATATCTATGAGTGTATAAGGCCTGGTTGATACAATATTTGAACAAAATACTAATTGTAATTAATTGTGTATAATTTTATATATGCATAATATTTATGTATCTAATTATAATTTTTCTTATGTTATGCTTATTACAAATTTTTATTATTGTTATTATATTTTTTTTACAAATTTAATTTCTTATACTTCTTTAACAAATTTGTGTGTACAATTTTTGTTTTTCCATTTATTTTTATTTCTACGTTAACATTATCTATGTTGAATATTTCATAAAGGTCATTATAAGGTGCTTCGTTCTCTCTACTGTACCCAAAGTTTCATGATGATAGCGTGTTGAAATCTTGTGTTCTATTTTTATCAAAGTACATATTTCTTTCATTAGGTCATTTACAAACTCTGAGCCTCTATCATATTTTAGTGTCTTAAATATTCCATACTTGAATATTAGATTTTCTGTTAAACACTTTGCAATTGATTTGAATTCCTTTGTTTCCATTGGTGCAGCTATTATGTATTTAGTTAGTTCACATTGCATCGTTAGCATACAGCGATAGTTTTCAGAAGGTCGTAAAGGTCCAACTGTATCTATAACCACAGTGGAAAAATTACTTTTTGGTGTGTCCGTAACGCATAGTGGTTCTCTGGTATGTCTTGTTTGTTTGTTCTTCTGACATAGATCACACTCTAAAACGAACCTTTTTACCATCTTGAACATATCTTTCCATATGCATTTTTGTTTCGGTTTGGTTAAAGTTTTTCTTACTCCGAAATTTCCTCAATTAAGTCTTGCTTTCTTTTATTATCTGTTATTCTTTGAGGATTATTTTACAACATTATTACGACGATACTTTCTTTATTTTCATTAATTCTTTCTTTAAATTTCTCTATGTTTATCTTTTTAAATATTTCGTCACTTTTCTCTAGTGCGAATTTTACACAGCTCGTTCTACCTAAAGCAAAAGAAGGTAGTTTCTCCAACATATTATCTAAATAATAGGGATTATCACAACATCGGACGCGCGTTTCATTTAGAACAGAATCATTTTCAACTTGCATTTCTTTCGTCACGCTTTCTAATATAAATTTCAACTTTCTGGTACGTTTTATATCGTTTATGGATGAGCAGTCCCAAATCTTGAGTTGATCAGACTCTTCAGAAACTACATCTCCGTTTTCCTTGTATCATTTTCTCTTGTTTTAGTTTTTCGTGTTATTTTCCTCATTTTCCTCTTCATGTTTCTGGTTATCATTAGCGATTTCTTTACTGTTTCATCAACCATAACGGAACTCATTGTGTGTAACATCTCTGAGTTTAGTTGTATTCTTGATAATGCGTCTGCAATTGTATTATTGCTACCTTTTTTGTATATCATCTCAAAATCGTAATCCGACAATTCTACACGAATCCTAGTCAACTTCGAAGCTCGGATTCTTGTGTAAAAACAATGCAACTAGTAGGCGGTGGTCCGTTATCACTATAAATATACTGCCATAGAGGTATGGTCTAAAAAATTGTATACCCCAATGTATTGCGAGTAATTCTTTTTATGCCCTTCGCAAAAAAGTGAAAGGGTATATCTAGGTTTATCATTCCGTATGTAATTTCTTCGATATCAATATGGGACCCCATAAAGTATACATATATATTATGAATCCTTATGAATAGCGATGACTATTGACCAATGTCCGTCTGTCCGCCTGTCTGTACGGGTTTTCCAAGCCCCCAGAAGAGCTAGAGACTGCGTTCTTGGACCGTTGGATTGGAAATTAACTTAAGTATAGTGGTATTGAAATTGCAAAACACGTTTCCAGATCTGGGAAGTTCACACCTATTTCTCGACGCAAAATTAATATCAAAAACTAATTTTTTTTTTGGTTGTTTGTAAATTAAACCCATTTCATGATTTGGGAAGCCTCAATGATCTATTACAAACTAAAAAAAAAAAAAATTTCCAGAAATTTAGTTCTTTTTTTTGCACATTCAGTATTTTGTAGTACATGTAATAACTAAAATAATTGAAAATTTTAAGGTTTTCTTAAATAAAACTGCTTTATACGTCATGAAGATTTGCATTGATCAAAGAAAAAATGTTAAGAATTAAAAATTCGCTTCCAGGGGCGGGAAATTGAAAATTTTTTTATACTTAAAAGTAACGAAAAAGGCAACTGACGTTGTTTTCTTTTGCTAGCTAAAACTATTTTATAATTTAGGAAGAACGAAATTTTTATAAAAAATAAATTAAAATTTCGAATAAAGGGTTGCATTATTTGCATACAAGAGTGCATTATTTTGTAGTACACGAAAGTAACCAAAATGGTAAAAAGTTTTAAATTTTTCTTAAATAAAACTACTTCATACATCAAGAAGAGTTGCACTGATAAAAAATAAACAAAAAAAAAGAAAATTTCGCTTCCGGGGTTGGGAAAATGAAAGTTTTTTTTGGTCAAGTAAAACTGCGTTACACCTCACTAAGACTTGCATTGGTAAAAAAATAAAAATTCGCTTCCAGAGTTGGAAAATCGAAATATTTCTGGTACATAAAAGTTACCACATAAATTCAAAATTTTGTTTTTTTTTTAGTGAATTAAACCTATTTTATACTTCAGGAAGAATTAAGTTGGTATTAAAAATTCGGTTCCAGGGTTGGAAAGTCGAGATTTTTTAGTACATAAAAGTAGCCACATAATTTCCTTATATTGGTTGTTTCTGTATAACATTTATTATACTTCGGGAAGAGTTAAATTGGTATTAAAAATCAAAACAATTACAAATCAAAAGCCACCTAATAAGTGGTGACAAACACAATAAACATGAGCACTGATGATGAAAGGGTTGCGTCTTTCGAAAACAGCTGTTCTGCTCTGCTGTGTAAGTTGAATAACAAAAACTGATGTTGACTTGCCTTTGTGCCTTGGAATATTTATCATGTCTTTCTGAGATTTAAATTAAAAAAAAAAAAAAAAAAATTCGAACAATTAGCCTATAGAATCTAAATTCAATTTAATATAGCAATATAAAATGTTCGTTAAAATTCTTACTAATTACAAATCAAATTTCAGGGCTGGAATATCGAAATTTTCTGATTCATAAAAGTAACCATATACTTTGCTATTTTTTATGAATTATACCTACTATATATATCAGGAAAACCCAAAAAATCTAAAAGACTATTCTACGGTTGGACAACTAGAACTTTTTTGGGGTACATGAAACGGATTTTTTCTTTTTGTTTGTAAATTAAACATATTCAATATTTTTGAAGGACGTTCAGAGTTATTAGAAATAAGAAGAGACAAACATTTAGCTTCCTACCCAAAAAATTTAAAGATTTCCTTAAATATAAAAGTAACTGATAACATACTTTTGTTTTTTTTAATTAAACCTACTTTCTGTTTTATGGTGTTTTCTTTTCTGAAAAAAATTATGTGCCTTTGAATATGTAATATTGTGTTCCTGTTACACTCACCCTTACAAAGGGGTCCATTTTTCGATATCATAAAGGAACAAAATAAAATATTGACTTTACATTTAAAAGAAGTGACAATTGAGATATTTGAAACGACTTTCAACTTACAATTGTGTGTAGTTGGCAATAACCGTTAGCAACACTGATTTTCAGTAGTAAAAAGGTGTTGTAAGTGAAAAGTGTGTAACATTTTAAAAAAGTAAATTAATATTCAATTACAAAGCTGTATAAAAATGGAATCTCCTAATTCTTATAGAAGAATTCAAGGTAAGTAAAACGTACATGTACGTACATATATACATACATCCTTACTTACATCGCTTTATATAAACATTCCAGTTTGGTCTGATGGTGAAACCAGAAAACTTCTGGATTTGTGTGGGGAATATTATTTGCTTGAAATTGTGCCACTTAAAAAATTTCAGAACAAAAAAAGATATGTGGTCCACAATTGCTATGGGGTTTCAAGAAAAAACTCCAAAACAATGTAAAGAACGCTATAAAACTGTGCTGAGGAGAAAACAAGTAAAAACGTTATATTCGACGGGGTCGAATCTTAAATACCCTCCAAATATTTAGTAAGTGAATTTGAAATGTTTAACTTGGTGGGACAGAGTTCCTTTATATAATATCGTACGTCAACGCCCACTAAAGGGGGCGGGGTTCAAAAATATGCAATATCATGCACAGACGAACGTATGGGCATTGCTAGACCGTCTTAGACTTCATCACAATTCTCTTTGGAGGCTATAAAAACTGTATTTTGGCGGGGTCGCTCTGGCAAGGGCTGTGGGGGAAACATTTCACCTTTGTCATTAAACTCTAAAAATAAAAGCTTGGGATAATTATATACAAAATTAAAATTTCTTTTTTTTGATAGGGTCATTTAGCGGGCAAAGGGGGAGGAGGGGGTAGGGCAGCAACAGGCAGTCATAAAACTCTAAAGATAAATGCTTGGGATGATTATATACAAAATTTAAAAAAAAAAATTTTTTTGGTAGGGTCATTTAGGGGGCAACGGAAGAAGCGGGGGGGGGGGTGCTAGGGCAGAAATCGGCAGTCATAAAACTATCAAGATAAATGCTTGGGATGATTATATACAAAATTTAAAAAAACATTTTTTTGGTAGGGTCATTTTGGGGGAAAGGAAGAGGGGGGGGGGGGGTAGGGCAGAAATCGGCAGTCATAAAACTCTAAAGATAAATGCTTGGGATGATTATATACAAAATTTTAAAAAAAAATTTTTTTGTTGGTAGGGTCATTTAGGGGGCAAAGGAAGAAGCGGGGGAGGGGGGGGCTAGGGCAGAAATCGGCAGTCATAAAACTCTAAAGATAAATGCTTGGGATGATTATATACAAAATTAAAAAAAAAAAAATTTTTTTTGTAGGGTCATTTAGGGGGCAAAGGAAGAGAGGGGGGGGGGGGGGTAGGGCAGAAATCGGCAGTCATAAAAGTATAAAGATAAATGCTTGGGATGATTATATACAAAATTTCAAAAAAACAATTTTTTTTTTTGGTAGGGTCATTTAGGAGGCAACGGAAGAGGTGGTTGGGGAAGGGGGGAGAGGTAGGGCAGAAATCGGCAGTCATAAAACTCTAAAGATAAATGCTTGGGATGATTATATACAAAATTAAAAAAAACATTTTTTTTTTGGTAGGGTCATTTCGGGCGAATGGAAGATTATATACAAAATTTAAAAAAAATTTTTTTTTTGGTAGGGTCATTTTGGGCGAAAGGAAGAGGGGGGGGGGGTAGGGCAGAAATCGGCAGTCATAAAACTCTAAAGATAAATGCTTGGGATGATTATATACAAAATATAAAAAAAAAATTTTTTTTTTGGTAGGGTCATTTAGGGGGCGAAGGGGAAGGGGTAGGGCAGAGTAGTACCAGGTTTAGTCTCAGCTTCGTCATTAAAGCTTAAAAGTGTTATTTTTAAGGAATCTAGGCTTAAGTAAAACAATTTGTTAAATTTGTATGCTATTTTTGCCTATAATAACGCCCACTGAAGTGGGCGGGGTCAAAAAATATTTTTATTTTATTTAATGGCTCCAAGTTTAAAGCGTTGGACCATATTTGACATAAAAATATATCATTTGCTTAAGAAAATAACCAAAAAACTTTAAAATTATGTTGTTTTTTCTGGGTTGGTTTAGTTCTTCTTAGGGGAACTTTTTTCCCTCTTGCCCGATTTAGCCCATCTTCGAACTTAACCTGCTCTAAGTTTTAAAATATATTTATGCCAAATTTCAAGAGTCTAGCTCTTTTCGTTTGGACTGAATCGTGATTTCCACAGACGGACGGACGGACATGGTCAGTTCGTCTTAGATTTCATCACTGATCAAGAATATACATATATACTTTATGGGGTCTGAGATGGATATTTCGATGCGTTACAAACGGAATGACAAAGTGAATATACCCTCCAAATTCTTTTTTGGAGGTTATAAAAAGTTGCTATTAATAACAACAGATCAACTGGCTCAAAAAGAATGGAAGTCAATTTCGAGGAAGAGATAAATAAAATTTTTTTTTATGGATGACTCGATTGAGCCGGAAATACGAATGAGCAATTATAATTTGAGAGAGAGAAAATGGAATTGCTGCAAAAACTCTTGAATGACAACAATTCATTATAGATAAGTTTGCTGTTATTTAAGTTGTACTGAATTAAATTCCTTCCTTTTACTTTGTACCTTTTTACATACATATATGTTTAGATTTTACCTTTATATGTTTTAACGTATCACTCATTTACCAACAGATTATTAGATTTTTGTGTTGTACACATTTTTTTAATAAATGATGTAAATATGTTTAATAAATGAAGTAAATGAGTAACATGTAGACTATAACTATTTGTAATGAAATAAAATTCGTTTTTTATATACAATTATTTAGATATTTTTATTTTCATATGCTTATTGTTACATACATATGTATATATTTTTACATGTACTAAGTATTATAATAATTTTTTACAATATTTTAAATAGACAAAAATTTATGACAAATTATGTTTTTGAACAAATCATTGGGTCTAGCAAAAAGTTTGTAAAAGATTTTTCACTTCGTTCCTTCTTATGCTCCCCAATTGAGTAAGTATCGTCATTATCATTATTTACCTCTGTGTTGGATATTTCTTCTGAAAGCATTTCATTTCTGTCGACACAAATGTTGTGCAGAGCGCAACAAGCAATAATAAATTTCGCCATTGTTTCGACGTTATGAAAATCTAAACGTATTAATTGCCGAAAACGGCTCTTCAATAAACAAAACGAGTTCTCAATTTTTACACGAGCTCGGCAAAAATGTGTAATAATATTCATTTCTGCTTCAGTTAAATTTCCATAATCTCTATATGGTCTGAGCAAATATTCCCTTAAAGGATATGCTGAATCACCTAGCAAATAATATTTGTTGGATCATAAACTCGGTAGTTCTTTTCCGATAAACGAAAGTTTAAGGACTCTAGAATCATGAGTTTTGCGAGAAATTCCAGTAAAAACATCCATGAATCTTAACTTTGCGTCGGAAATACCTTGGAGTGTGATAGAGATTCCATCATGTCTGTTGCAATATGTTGAACGGATCTTATGTTTTGGTGCTCGGGTCGAAATATAACTGCCGTCAATACATCCTAAGATATTAGGAATTCCAGAAATCTATAAAAATAAATACGTATGTATGTGTACATAATATATCATAAAAATTAATCCAATTCAACATGCCTTTTTATATTCCCTAGCAACTGCTTATTTTTCTTCATTTGTGTTAGAAAATTTTATTACTTCTGGCGCTACTTCGCTTGTAATAAAATTTAAAACCCTATTGAAGGTTCTGTGCACATTTGAAAGCGACATGTAGAATAGGTTTCCCACTTCTCTTATTGTTGTTTTATTGCCACTGAACCTAAAGATGTATGTGCATACATTGTATATATAATTGATTAATTGTATTCCTGCTCTTTTATAAATTTTTTTATTACCACAAAAATGACAGAATGTGCGTCTCAAAACTTGTCTGCAATCGTCTTCCCTGATAGCTTCTTCTGATGCAGGAATGAGAATAGTTCTCTATAAGATAGGCTGCACTTGCTCGAGTAACACGGAAATTTTTTTGAAACTAAAAATTTGGTTTTATATTAATAAGATGTATCAAACTACACATATGCACCTACGTATAAATACATACATCGGTATCTGAATAATTGTTGACCACATTTTTCACAAAGCTTTAACACGAGGGACAAGTGGTCCGCCTCGTAAACATATAATAAGCTCATCTTCATCAGATGATGATGATGTTTCTAATAGTTCATTTAATATACTTTTTTTGTATTCATTTTTATCTTATACACATTGTCACAAATTGTACATAAATAAACATATGAGGAACATGAATAAGCAAAATATTCGCTTGTATAAAAAAGTACTAAGCGCAGCTGAAAAAAAATGGTATTATCTCACCCTCAAATTTAAACAGGTGTGAGATATGCAACATATTTTAGAATTACATCTGTGAAGGGTATTTAAGATTCGGCATAGTCGAATATAGCACTTTTACTTGTGTTTTTTTTTTGGTTTTAATATCACTTTAATTCTTATTGAAATATAAAATAACTATAATTCACTAAAAAACCAAAATTAGGAAATCATATGGTTACTTTTACAAAACAAACAAATTTCGACTTTCCAACCCTTGGAATCGAATATTTAATTTTTTGATTTTTAGTACCAATTAATTCTTCCTGAAGTATGAAACAAGTTTAGTTCACTAAAAAAAACTATATTACGAACTTATACGACTATTTTTATATATTTACAAAACATATTTCGATTTTCGAATCCTAGAATTGTGTTTTTAGTTTTATTTATTTATTACACGAATATAGTTCAAAATAATTAGTTTTTGCTAGTTAATTTTACGTCCAGGAACAGGTGTTAGCTTCCCAGCTCTGGAACCTTAATTTGGATTTCAGTATCACTCTAGCTCTTCTGGGGCCTGGGAAAAACGATTTCACGTACATACAGGCGGACAGACGGACATTGCTCATTCGTCACCGCTATTCATAAGGATCCAGAATAATTCATCATAAAAATAAAAAATTGCAAATTATATGGTTACTTTTATGAAAAAAATGTCGATATTCCAACCCTGAAATTGGATTTTTAATTTTTTAGGTTTTTGATACCAATTTAACTCTTCCGGAAATATAAAAAAGAGATTTCATTCACAAAAAAAAATTAGGAAGTAATACGGTTACTTTTTGTACCAAAAAAATTCGATTTTCCAACCCTGGTACCGAATTTTTAATTTAAAAATTTTTAATACCAATTTAGTTCTTAGCGAAGTATAAAATATACTTAAAAAACCAAAGTTGTGAACTGGTATGGTTATTTTTATGTACCGAAAATTTTCGATTTTCCAAACCTGGAACCGAATTTTTAATATGAATTTAATTCTTCCTGAAGTATAAAATAGGTTTAATTCACTAAAAAAAACAAAATTTGGAATTCATGTGAGTACCTTTATGTACCAACAAATTTCAATTTTCCATCCCTGGAACCGAATTTTTAAATTTTTAATACTAATTTAATTTTTCCTGAAATATAAAATAGGTTTAATTCACTAAAAACACAAAATTTGGAATGGGTACTTTTATGTACCAAAAATATTTCGATTTTCCAACTATGGAAACGAATTTTTATTTTTTACCAATGCAATTCTTAGTGAGGTGTGAAATAGTTTTACTTGAAAAAAAAAAATTAAATTTTACTCGTAAAGTAGTTTTATTTAAGGAAAACTTAAAATTTGTAGCCATTTGCATGTACTAGAAAATATTGGATGTACCAAAAAAAACGTTCAATTTCCTATCCATGGAAAATTTTATACCCTCCAAAAAAGAATCTGTAGGGTATATTCACTTTGTCATTTCGTTTGTAACGCATCGAAATATCCATCTCAGACCCCATAAAGTATATATATTCTTGATCAGTGATGAAATCTAAGACGATCTGAGCATGTCCGTCCGTCTGTGGAAATCACGATTCAGTCCAAACGAAACGAGCTAGACCCTTAAAATTTGGTATAAATATATTTTGAAGCTTAGAGCAGGTTAAGTTCGAAGATGGGCTAAATCGGGCAAGAGGGACAAAAATTCACCTAAGAAGAACTAAACCAACCCAGAAAAAACAACATAATTTTTAAAGTTTTTTTGTTATTATGTTAAGCAAATGATATATTTTTTTGTCAAATACGGTCCAACGCCTTAAATTTGGAGCCATAAAATAAAAAAAAATAATTTTTGTACACCGCTCACTTTAGTGGGCGTTATTATATGCAAAAATAACATAAAAATTTAACAAATTGTTTTACTTAACCCTACATTCTTTAAAATAACATTTTTAAGCCTTAATGACGAAGCTGAGAGAGAAATTTTTTTTAAATTTTGTATATAATCATCCCAAGCATTCATTTTTAGAACTTTATGACTGCCTGTTTCTGCCCTACCCCTCCTCCCCCTTTGCCCGCTGAATGACCCTATAAAAAATTAATAATTTTTTTTTTTAATTTTGTATAAAATACTCCCAAGCATTTATTTTTTGAGTTTTATGTCTACCTATTTCTGCCCTACCCCCTCCTCTCCTTTTATCCCCTAAATGACCCTATCAAGAAAAAGAAATTTTAATTTTGTATATAATCATCCCAGGTATTATTTTTAGAATTTTATAACTGCCTGTTTCTACCTTACCCCCTCCTTCCCCTTTGCCAACTAAATGACCCTATAAAATATTAATAAATTTTTTTTTGTAAATTTTGTATATACTCGTAATACTCCCAAGTATTTATTTTTAGAGTTTTATGACTACCTGTTTCTGCCCTACCCCCTCCTCTCCTTTTGTTCCCTAAATGACCCTATCAAGAAAAAGATATTTTAATTTTGTATATAATCATCCCAGGCATTTATTTTTAGAATTTTATGACTGCCTATTTCTGTCCTACCCCCTTCCCCCCATTTGCCCCGTAAATAACCCTATAAAAAATATATATATATAAAATTTTATTTTGTATATAATTATCCCAACCATTTATTTTTAGGGTTTTATGACAAAGGTGAAATGTTTCCCCCACAGCCCTTGCCAGAACAACCCCACCAAAATACAGTTCTTATACCCTCCAAAGAGAATTTGACCCTATAAAGTAAATATGTATATTCTTGATCACTGATGAAGTCTCAGACGGTCTAGCAATGCCCATTCGTTCGTCTGTGGAAAACATGATACTGTCTATTTTTGAACCCCGCCCCCTTTAGTGCGCATTGACTTACGATATTAAATAAAGGAACTCTGTTCCACCAAGTTAAACATTTTATATTCACTTACTAAATATTTGGAGGGTATTTAAGATTTGACCCGGTCGAATATAATGGTTTTACTTGTTTTTATTTATTTTAGTTTTTAATACACATTTGAGGCTTCCCAAAGTATGTAAAGGTTTAATTTACAAGTAAGTAAAGGTTTAATTTACAAACAAATCAAAACATTAGTCCAGGAACGAAGTCTCTAACTTTTCTGGCTTGGGAAAACCGTACAGACAGACGGACATCGCTCAATCATCGTCGCTATTCAAAAGGATCCAGAATATATATATATATATATATATATATATATATATATATATATATATATATATATATATATATATATATATATATATATATAGATATATATATATACTTTATGGGGTCCCATAATAACATCGAAGAAATTACAAATGGAATGACAAACCTATATTCATATGTATTCTCCGTGCGAATTTTTTCTAGGAAATAACAAATATATGTGCATGTATACTAATCTGCCAATTATTTTTCAAATTTGGAATTTATTTCACGCCAACACCCAGATTGGTTAGAATTGCTAAAAAAGTGGTCCCTTGAAAATTTGAGCTCAATCGGATAAGGGGATACGGTGCCCCTGGCCACCCCAAAATCTGCAAAATACCGGATCTTCAACTTCAATTGTCAATAACTTCGTTAATATTTATTTTAAAAAAAATTGTTAGTAAAAGTTATAGATCAAACTCAGAGGAACAACGTTTACTCACAATTATTTTGCATCTCTAATACCTACCGAATTAAAACAAGTAAAAGTGCTATATTCGGCTGTGCCTTTTACAGATGTTATTCTTCTTTGCTTCTTTCTTGCTAAAACAGAAAGTAGGTTTTATATTTAAGAGAACGTTTAAATTTTTTGGCTAGGAAGCTAAATGTTTTGCTTTCTTATTTCTAATACCTCTGAACGTCTTTCAAAAATATTAAATATGTTTAGTTTAGGAGCAAAAAGAAACAATTTGTTTCATGTACCCGAAAAAAGTTTTAATTGTCCAACCGTCTTTTAGATTTTTTTGATTTTTAATACCAGTTTATTTCTTCCGGATATATAAAGTAGATATAATTCATTATAAAAAGATTTCATTCACAAAAAATCAAAATTAGCAACTTATATGGTTACTTTTATGTTCCGAAAAATATAGATTTTCCAAACCTGGAAACGAATTTTTAGTTTTAAAATTTTTAACACCAATTTAATTCTTAGCGAAGTATAAAATAGGTTTAATTCAATGAAAAAAACCCAAAATTGGGAACTTATATGGTTACTTTTATGTACCAAACAATTTCGATTTTCCAACCCTGGAACTGAATTTTTAAATTTTTAATAATAATTACATATTTCCTGAAATATAAAATAGGTTTAATTCACTAAAACACAATATTTGGAACTTATGTGGGCACTTTTATGTACCAAAAATATTTCGATTTTCCAACTCTGGAAGCGAATTTTTATTTTTTTACCAATGCAATTCTTAGTGAGGTGTAACATAGTTTTACTCGACAAAAAAATCAAAATTTTTAAACTTTTTGGTCATATTCATGTACCATAAAATATTTCATTTGTCCAACCCTGGAGTCGAAATTTTGATTTTTTAAGATTATAATACCAATTTTGTTCTTCCTGATTTATAAAACAGTTTTAATTAGCAAAAACAACACCGTCAATTGCATTTTTGGTTACTTTTATGCATAAAAAATATATAAATTTCCCAACCCTGGAAAAGAAATTTCAATTTTTTTACCGATGCAACTCTTAATGAGGCATGAAATAGTTTTATTTAAGAAAAACTTAATATTTGTAACCATTTTGGTCATATTCATGTACTACAAAATATTGCAGTTATCCAACCCGGGAATCGAAATTTTTATTTTTTTTAATATTTGATACCAATTTTGTTTTTTCTGAATTAAAAAATTTGTGAAAAGGAAATTTATGCTAATTTGTGGAAAGGAAATGGACAAAACAAATTGTAAATTTGGTATACATATTTGTAATCTTTTGATTCCCGATTCTACAGACATTAATTTTGCTACATACTCTCAATAATTACTTCGGTAGTGTTCGTTTTATAACAACAAATTCGTTGTTGTAATTATTTAAAGAGAAGTTTTTTTATACCCTTCACAAAAAAGTGAAAGGGTATATGTATATAGGTTTGTCATACCGAGTGTAATTTCTTCGATATCAATATATTCTGGATCCTTATGAATAGCGATGACGATTGAGCGAAGTTCATCTGTCCGTCTGTTGTACGGTTTTCCCAAGCCCCCAGAAGTGCTAGAGACTTCATTCTTGGGCCGTTGGATTGGAAATGAACTTAAATAGAGTGGTACTGAAAGCAGAAAAATCTGAAGTACGGTTCCTGAGCTGGGAAGCTTACACCTATTTCTCGACGCAAAATTTATACCAAAAACAAATTACTTTTTTGTTTGTTTGTAAATTAAACCTATTTCGTGCTTTGGGAAGCCTCAATGGTCTATTAAAAAATAAAAAAATTAAATTTTTTTTCCAGGGATGGGAAATAAATTTTTTTTTTGCCCGTTCCGTATTTTGTAGTACATGTAGTAACAAAAATTGTTAAAAATTTCAAGTTTTTCTTCAACAAAACCTCTATATACCCACTGCCAATCGCGGCAAAAACATATCTAACCCTTCGCGCAAAAATGCTTCACGCAGGGCCAACGATGCGAGGCGCTCCGCCTTAAGAACTATTTCGCATTTTGGTGCGACCCCGGTTGACCAGCCTTCTGAAAAGCAGGCAGCCTCTCTAAAGTGGGCACTGGCTCATGTGTCGAGCCTGCAAATTAACTCCTCCCCCGCACCCGCCACGGTTGCGGCGCCTAAACGGCAACGTTCGGAAGAGGAACACGATGCAGTTAGGGCTTCTAGGGCAAAACGTCCTAAGAACATCTTTTCGAAGGGCACCTTTAGTGAAATCGCCAAAGGCAATCTCATAAGGGCCTTAATCGAAAGGGATGCGTCGGACGGCGCCATTTCCCGTGCCAGGTGGGACTTGGTCAAGCAAAAACTAGCGGGAGTGTTCTGGACCGCCGCATCAATGCGTTGATGCTGGCTGCCACCAGCACGGCGTTAAATTGATGGCCTGCACGGATGAACGCTCAGCGTCTCTGTTGAAAAAGGCCATCGAAGCTATTGGCGAGGTGTGGGAAGGCTCTAGGCTGGATGTGGTTTCCTTGGAAGACATACCCAGAAGACCAAGAGCCTTGACAATAGGCCCCACTGAACCTTCCTCCCCGAAGGACATCCTTGAGATCCTTAAGGACTGCAACCCGGATCTACCCACCCATGACTGGAAGGTAGCTAAGGTGAATGCATCCGATAGGTCTAGAAAGGAGGTGGTTCTGACACTGACGCCCTCTTGGAATCCAGCCAGGAGGACGTCAACACCACTGTTATTGCGCTACCGGATGGTGAAGGTGACGAAAATAAACCTTCACCACTCTAAAGCAGCATCCGCTGCAATGCTCCTCCGGGTGGTAGAGAGGAAGGAGGAGCTGGTTATGGTCCAGGAACCCTGGGTCCACCAAGGACGGGTTCATGGACTGACACTGAAGGGCTATAAGCTATTGTTTGCCAATGGCACAGGTAAAATTAGATCTTGTATCTTGGCTAAAAACTCTTTGCGTATCTTTATACCATCTGATTTCAGTGATGGGGATACTGTAGCAGCTGCTCTGGAGACCCCGTCCGGTACGGTTTGGCTGGTCTCGAGCTATATGGCGCATGATCACGAGGGCAGTCCACCAAATGGTAAGGTGCGTGGTATTGTGTCCAGGGCGATAAGCACGAGGACGCATATAATAATAAGTGCTGACGCTAACTCACACCACACCTCCTGGGGTAGTAGCGATACTAACGAGATTCTAAGTGAATCGTTTCGCTGTGCCACTAATGTGGCTTGCAAACCAACGGTTTGCAGGGGTAGGGCCGAACCACCATGGTGGAGCCCGGAAGTTGCACATTCACGAAAAGAATGTCGCAAGCTATTCAACGAGGCTAAACGATCAGGCGACTGGTCGACATACAAAACCTCGTTGAATCGCTTTAAGAATCTTGTCAGAAGCACAAAAAAGAGGTCTTGGAGGGCTTTCTGCAGTAATGTGATGCTATCAACCGCACCAGTTGTACCCAGCTACGTACAGAAAGCCTGTGGTAGCTGGACCATGAGTAGTCAGGAGACGCTGAGCGTACTACTCGACACTCATTTTCCTGGCAGGCAGGCGGCACCTTTAACAGGCACTGTCGATGGCAGCTTGACGACAGGCGCAGTCACAACTCCATTGGATATAGATAGGCTCCGCTGGGCTGTACACAGTTTCGATCCGTTCAAATCTCCGGGACCAGATGGAATAATTGCAGCGGATCTACAGAGAAATGCGGACATTGTCCTACCTTAGCTCACGGTAATTTACAGTGAATGCCTTAGGAGGGCATATATACCTATATTTTGGCGCACGTGCTAGGTTGTCTCTATCCCGAAGGGGGGTAAGACGTCGCACACCAAGCCTAAGGACTTCAGACCGATAAGTCTTACTTCTTTTTTACTCAAAACTTTAGAAAGGGTAATTGATATTCATCTGAGAATGTCCATTCCGAATGAGCTTCTCTCTAAATCACAGCATGCCTACGCTAAAGGCAAATCTGTGGAGACAGCACTACATTCTCTAGTGAGCCACATAGAAAAATCTCTTGAGTATAAGGAATTTACTATGGGGGCTTTTCTGGACATAGAAGGTGCTTTCAACTATGTCAACCCCGACTCCATCATCAATGGGATGGTAGCGGTAGGGATTGATAACAATTTATGCCGGTTTGTTAGAAACTTACTAACTTTCAGGGTAGTCAGGGCCTCGATTGGGGATGTCACTGAATATAGGGCAGTCTATCGTGGCACTCCACAGGGAGGTGTTCTGTCACCTCCGTTGTGGAACCTGACCATTAATTCGCTTTTGCTAAGTCTAGAACGCAGACAGATTATGACTGTCGCGTACGCGGATGACGTAGCGGTGGCGATATCGGGTAAGCACTTGGATACCATATCTCAGTGTATGGAGTCTGCGCTAACTCTGATGAGTAGGTGGAGTGTCAGCTGTGGGCTCGGCATCAACCCAGCAATGACTGAGATGGTGCTATTCACTAGGAGGTACAAGACCGATTGCTTTATACACCTAAAGCTTAACGGCACCTCCTTGAAACTTTCTAAAACCGCCAAGTACCTGGGTGTGATTCTGGATAGTAAGCTATCATGGAATCAGAATATACAGGCGAGAGCGGAAAAGGTCTTAGTGGCTATTTATACATGCAAAAGGGCAGTAGGCCTCAAATGGGGTATCAACTCTAAGGCGATCAATTGGATCATTGAGGCTGTTATTAAACCAGTACTCTTTTACGAGGTGTTGGTATGGTGGAATGCGATGGACAATCATGCTCATCGCAGGGCCTTTGAAAAAGTCTTTCGGGTCGTAGCGAGACCGATGACAGGCGCACTACGATCTACACCAACGGGAGCAATTTTTGCAATGCTAAATGCTCCCGGTTGACATTCTGGCCATACAATTGGCTCTATTCTCTGCGGTCAGGTTGAATACAGTATGTCCATGGACTAGGACTGACTATGGGCATGCTAGGATTTTAAGAGAGCACTCGGAAATTCATGCCAACATTGACTATTGTGTACCAAGAGCCTTCTTTGGTGGACTTTTCCGTTCCATTGTCGTTGACAGGGAACAGGTGGACAGACTTTCCTTTCCCGAGGATTCAGTTAGAGTTTTCACTGACGGATTCAAAAGGGGAACAAGAACGGGCGGAGGCTTCTATGTTGTAATGTCAGTTCAGGATCAACTATCGTATCTTCCAAATTTTCTTTAATACAATTGTTTTTGGCGGTAAAAATAACTTCGATTACCAAGTATGTTACTTTCCATCATTCTTATACATATATTATAAATAAATGTTTGCTTCATTAGAAATACTTATCACTATCGGTTAGTAATATTTTCTTTATTATCCTACTAATCTCTACTATTAATATTTCTAGTTAAGAATTATCGCTGATTATACCCTAGGAGTCGTATTTTAATTTGTATCAATAATTTATATGCCTAAACATACACAGTAGTTATTGTTATGATACAAAATGTTAATAGTTGGCTCTGTACAGTGCTATGATATTATTGCTGCATATGTGTATAACAGTTAAGGTTGGTTTTGTGCTGGATGCGGGCTGAACTTAATGCTCATGAAACGGTTCTACTGAAAGCCCATGCCAATTCAGGCTGCCAGACTGTAACCTGGAAGAAAACCCCTGGTACTGAAGTAACCGGGAAAATCTTGTTAGCACGGGATTTGTATAACTGCGTTGGAATTACAAATTTAATTCGAGGGATGTATATAAATATTCACGGGAGCACCAGAGACGCCTTATGCATTATGGTGGGCGGGGGAAGGAAAGTTGTATCTCAACTATTGCCGTGTTAATAGATTGTTACCCCCGTTTGACTGAACAGTTCAATGAAATCCCTAGAAAGTAAAACTTGTTAAGAAACAAAGAATTGCTAAATGTAGTTTTTTGGCTTTCGTTTCATATATGGATAGGTATATATATATACATATATATATATATATATATATATATATATATATATATATATATGTGTGTGTGTATATATGTATATCTGTCTCGTGCAAATAACTTCATATTTTAAATTTAACGGTCGCGGCTTCGTAGAGTGTGTTTAGTAGTCACAAAAGCAAGTAACATGGTATTGTGCCAATTATCCCCCAATGTTGACAACGGCTTGTCAGACGTCACAACTCGTCCCTTTGAACACAACTCTGCGCTGCTTGAACATATACCACGTTTTAATAAAGACAGCTTCCGCGAAAGAGGAAAAATTCTTTCTTGTCGATCTGCTGAAGAACTCAATACGAGGGTAAGATCTCGCGAAGATTTTTTTTTGGTGCAATCGCCGTGGAATATAATAGCTTTCAGAATTTGTTAACAAAAATAAAATAAAATAAATTTCCCTGTACAGATAGCTGCTTTTGGGGAGAATACGAATGGCTTAATAAAGCCACCCAGAGAAGTCTCACTGCTTCGGAAAATAAAGACAAAGGCAATAAAGCTCACACAAAAGTCTTACGTCATCGCGGTGGACTAATAACTTGATCCACCACAGTCTTTTCTTTTCCTTTGCTGTTTTCCATATTAAGTTTATCACTTGTAACACTGGTTCAGTGAACCTTTACGTCGGCATAAAGCAGTAGCCTACTCGATAGCAGACATACCTACTTAGCAGAAACTACCGACATCACAAAGTTGGCAGCCCAATTCTATTCCACACCCCGAAAGTAACAGAGGAGGATCGCCAAAACCTAGTCACCTTAATAATATCGTATTTATCATTATCCTGGGCAAGAAAGAGCAAAAGACAAAAAGTCTAATGGTAAAACCAGAGTGCTATTGATAACTCGGCACTGTCGGCAAAGTAAAAAAAAAAAACAAAAAAAAAACATGAACCAGAATGAGAAGGACTTAAGAACACAAAGAAACAAAAGCGAAAGAATAATATACTAACATAACTATATACATATGTATGTATATAATTACCTTTAATTAATATACCGTGCCTAGTTATCATTGTTCACAAGCCTCAACGAAAGCAAACAAGGCAGCAAATAAGATCATTTATCGTTGTACCGTTCTAACTAGAAAATAAGTACAATTTGTTTTATAGGTTTACCATAGCATAAGTATATTTATGTGTACATATAGGTGCATATGTATGTCGCATGGATATTTTTATATGTACGTAATTCATTCCTTTGCAACAAAACCCAGCAATCGCGTTTAGAGATACAGCAATTGAGGAGGCCTCGTCAAGAAACCCGACAACAAACATGACCAACATACATATCTTTCAATCAAATTGTTATTCGGTGAGTGAGTTTCTAATCATTAATCTATTTGAACTAGAATAAAATACCTTTAATATGAAAAGGTATAGGCAATATATTGTGTTTTTGTATATTCCAATTAAACAAGAAAAGTTGTCAACTAACACATGTTGCGAAACATCGCTATAAATATTAAGCTTTTACCTAAAAATTACTATGCTCAGATATGTATGTACCTTGATTAAAAAAATGCAACTGCCCTAGGATGGAACATAACGGTAGCCAGGGCTCCTTCTGAACCCATCATACACTGCTCCGTGTACGTAAAATTTTAATTTATTCAGCTTTAAGACGAACACAATTAAGTCGTCGTAGTATTGGAAATCAATGTTAACCAAAATTGGGAATTGTTGTTATATTCTCGTTTTACGGATTAACACTATCGTTTATTTCCAGTCTGAGCGGCATATGCCTACCTTTGTCATCTTAATCTAATTATGGTAGCTGTTAAATGCATTCTTCTTAGCATGGATACTAGCCTATGTTAATTCTAAATAATTTTAAGTATGAATCTATTAACTATTATCATATATAACAAAAATAATTTTTTATTGTATACAGCGTATCCGTCGCATTCCAGTCGGAAAGAACCGAAAACCAACCAATAGAATATATGTGAATTATCTTGAATAAATGTACCCTATTATTTACAATGGAAACTTAATTTCTTAAAAGTTCTATTACTGGATGTAAGATGATAAAAAGGTAGTAGGTGGTGTTCTGTGGGATTTTAGGGAAACCTCTTAGCACTCCTAAAATCAAAGGTAGGGAGGGTACAGAGGTGCATGTCTATCCAATACCAGCTGGAATAGACTTAACTAAAATTTTCAGGGTTGATATAGTTTTTTTTGTTATTTCTGCTTCCGTTGATCTTAACGGGGTAAATCTACATCTTTTGCATATTACAGATCAACGTCCAGTTTATTATTTCATTCGTCTAGTTTCGACGGAAGTCTAAAATAATATTTATGTACCATCCATCTTCTATTGGCAAGAGAGACGATGAGAACAGAACTCCCCCACCCGACTGACCGCTAGTGGTTATCAATGGCTCCCCATCGTTCTCACGCTTCTCTTTACTAGATCACCAGTCGCCAGTAGAGTTGTTTTAGCTTGTAACAAAATGACATCTTTTTCCCTTCACTTCCAAGGTTTAACATATACCAGGCTAAACAAAAGAATTGTTTATTACATAAATTGGCGCCAAACGTGGGGCCCAGAATATTTGATATATTGGCCGAAAAAGTCATTCTATTGAATTTTCTTTGCTCTACACAACATACTAAATTTTCTTCATTTATTTAGAATTCATTAATTTGCAAGTTTACTTACTTCATACGCAGATGTAACTCCTTCTTTCAAATAATTATTAGCAGTATTCGGAATTCGACTAACTGAGGGTTTAAAGTTCGGCTAGCTCGACCAATGCTTTACTAAGGATCGTTTTGATGGACGATAAGCATTGTGTATGATGAAAATAATAATTGTATCAGTTTTGGAAAAAGAGTTTGCACTTATTTTTATACCCTCCAAAAAAGAATTTGGAGGGTATATTCACTTTGTCATTCCGTTTGTAACGCATCGAAATATCCATCTCAGACCCCATAAAGTATATATATTCTTGATCAGTGATGAAATCTAAGACGAACTGAGCATGTCCGTCCGTCCGTCCGTCCGTCTGTGGAAATCACGATTCAGTCCAAACGAAAAGAGCTAGACTCTTGAAATTTGGCATAAATATATTTTAAAACTTAGAGCAGGTTAAGTTCGAAGATGGGCTAAATCGGGCAAGAGGGCAAAAAGTTCCCCTAAGAAGAACTAAACCAACCCAGAAAAAACAACATAATTTTTAAAGTTTTTTGGTTATTTTGTTAAGCAAATGATATATTTTTATGTCAAATATGGTCCAACGCCTTAAACTTGGAGCCATTAAATAAAATAAAAATATTTTTTGACCCCGCCCACTTCAGTGGTCGTTATTATAGGCAAAAATAGCATAAAAATTTAACAAATTGTTTTACTTAAGCTTACATTCCTTAAAAATAACACTTTTAAGCTTTAATGACGAAGCTGAGACTAAACCTGGTACTACTCTGCCCTACCCGCTCCTTCCCCTTCGCCCCCTAAATTACCCTACCAAAAAAAATTTTTTTTTTTTAAATTTTGTATATAATCATCCCAAGCATTTATCTTTAGAGTTTTATGACTGCCGATTTCTGCCCTACCTCTCCCCCCCCCACCTCTTCCGTTGCCTCCTAAATGACCCTACCAAAAAAAAAATTTGTTTTTTTGAAATTTTGTATATAATCATCCCAAGCATTTATCTTTATAGTTTTATGACTGCCGATTTCTGCCCTACCCCCCCCCCCTCTCCTCCTTTGCCCCCTAAATGACCCTACAAAAAAAATTTTTTTATTTTTAATTTTGTATATAATCATCCCAAGCATTTATCTTTAGAGTTTTATGACTGCCGATTTCTGCCCTAGCCCCCCCCCCCCGCTTCTTCCTTTGCCCCCTAAATGACCCTACCAACAAAAAAAAAAATTTTAAATTTTGTATATAATCATCCCAAGCATTTATCTTTAGAGTTTTATGACTGCCTGTTGCTGCCTACCCCCTCCTCCCCCTTTGCCCGCTAAATGACCCTATCAAAAAAAAGAAATTTTAATTTTGTATATAATTATCCCAAGCTTTTATTTTTAGAGTTTAATGACAAAGGTGAAATGTTTCCCCCACAGCCCTTGCCAGAGCGACCCCGCCAAAATACAGTTTTTATAGCCTCCAAAGAGAATTGTGATGAAGTCTAAGACGGTCTAGCAATGCCCATACGTTCGTCTGTGCATGATATTGCATATTTTTGAACCCCGCCCCCTTTAGTGGGCGTTGACGTACGATATTATATAAAGGAACTCTGTCCCACCAAGTTAAACATTTCAAATTCACTTACTAAATATTTGGAGGGTATTTAAGATTCGACCCGGTCGAATATAACGTTTTTACTTGTTCTAGTATAGCTTAGGTATCGATATCCTGGGTTTTTTCTGGATTTACAATCTAATTGAAGGTTCTTGCAATTTATTGTCCGTTAAACTCAGTCTACAAGATTTAAAGAAAAATGTATATCGGTTTGTTCGTTAGAAAAGTGGTGCTGGCCTATTTTTTTGAACTCCATAGCCTAGACTTAATTACCTATGCACCTGAATGAAAATCTTTTATTACTACTACTTTTTATTACTACTACTTTTTCACCTGAATGAAAATCTTTTATTACTACTACTTTTTCGATTCACCTTGCAGAAAGTAAGAAAAACAAAACACTGAATTTTAACATAATTTTTTTTTTCCATAAGTATTAACTTTAACTTCAGTTTGCTCAGCAAATTTTTCTCGCCATCAATTTCAATTGATGCGACCCAAATTGTCCTTATTGTCCGGTTTGATTGTCCTGGATCCCCTGTGCATATTGCTTTAAATTTTGCAATTATTGCACCCAATTTTTCTGAACAAGAAAAGTAAAATAATAAGAAGAAAGGAAAACCTAATTAATCATATACGTATACCGATTGTTCGTAGTATATTTTCAATTTCTCTAATTCTCTCACAATTTTGATTTCGATTCCACAAGTATCTGTTAAGCCCGTTAGACAATATCACTGGGCTGAAGTGGATACAGAACCTCTGGAAGATTGTTACAATTTGTTTTGTTGTTTTAGGAACATAACGATTTACCTCGTATCGGGATAAAAAGTTGTGTGACTACGGTCAGGATATTGCGAGTCCTGTTGTTTTGTTTTCCGGCTCATAGGCTCATTACAAACTTGTGCTGCGTTATTAAGATGGAACGATCTCCGCTGAGATAAGCTCAGACTTCGACAATGGCAGAAGAATCCCTAGAGCAGACTTGTACGATTTGCCAGGATAGAATGACTGAAGGCCAAGATTGCCTAATCATTGCAGAATGTAATCATGGGTTTCATCGTAATTGCATTGAGGATCATTTAGTTAATTCGACTGAATGTCCGTCCTGCAAACGCCCTTTTTTGTTATCTGAACTTAAGAAACTTAAGATGCAAGATCCTTTACCACTCGTGGAAAAAACGAAAACTGCTAGCAATCGTGGTAGACTCCGCGGGGCGGTACCAAAGCATTACAACACGCGAAGTAATGGTAAAGCTTTGTTTCATGAACCACGAACACCTTTATTGAGTGCCAATGTCCAATATTCGAATCAATCGAATCAAAGGGCCCTGACCGAAGATTCTCCCCCTTTTTCGAAATATCAATACCATGTCAATAACGATAGTTCTGCTCAGAATACTAGGCCACAGGTTAATTCTGGAAACTTGTATGCAAATTATCCCCCTAATATTGATGCGGCTCAGTTAAGTTCGCTTATTGAAAGCTCTGTAACGCGGTTGTTACAAAATCTCCTTTTGGCGTCAGTTCCACAGAATGTTACCAGTCACCGCAATTCACCCCTACAACCCTCCAGACCGCAGAATAGTAATCAAAACATCCCAAATCTTTCTCAGGCTCGCCGAGGTTGCCGTCCACCACATCATCATGCTGGTGTTGATGAAAACTTTGCTATACGCGCAGACAAAATCACATCTATTATTCAAAACTGTAATATCCGATTTGATGGGTCCAGCCATGCATAGGCGTCGACGAATTTTTATATCGAGTACGAAGTTTGACCGGAGAAAATTTCAACAATGATTTTTCGTTAATATGTAAAAACTTGCATATTTTGTTGGCTGGGAAGGCACGTGATTGGTACTGGCGGTACCACAAACAGGTTGAATGGGTAGATTTTTGTGAAGCCTTAAGGTATCAATATAAAGGATTTAAGTCTAGTTTTGACCTGCATGTGGAAGTAAGGAATCGGAAGATGAGACCAAACGAAACTTTGAAACTTTTTACGAATCGGTGTGTGTCATAACTGATAAACTTTCAACGCACATTCCAGAATCAGAACTAGTTGAAATACTAATACGCAATTTGCGACCGTAAATTAGGCATGAGTTGCTGTACGTGCCTGTGTTTTCCATAGCTCACCTTAGAAAATTGGTGCAGATGAGAGAACAACTACTGGACTCAGATTGTTTTCGGAAAACGGTGAATCTTAAATATTCTTCGAATTTCGGAGCCAGACGTCAAGTGGCTGACATTGAGAGTAGCCCCGAGCTGGATGTCAATGACTCACGAGTCGAAGATGAAGTCTCGGTAGACGCTATTCAACAATCTCCGAAAATGTTTACCTGTTGGAATTGCGACCAAGCGGGTCACCATTGGGAAGACTGTCTGGAAACGCGCAATATTTTTTGTTATAGGTGTGGTAGGAAAGAGACCTATAAGCCCCAATGTAGTATATGGGCATTTCCAGAAAAAAGTCCACCTTGATCGAAAAATTAAAAGTTAACAAACAGATTTTTTCCTAATGTATTATAAAAGAGAAACTTCTAAAATAAATTAAATTTAGGAGCTCAAAGCTTTCTTTTGTTGGGATGGTGAAATACTGAGCTACAAGTTTGAAGTTCCCGTTTTTGTAAGTGTTTCTTAACTTCAAGGGCATTTTATCTTTATAATTAACATTCCTAAAAGCAATTTCATAATAATACTCTTAATGCAAAACTGTTGCTACAAACATATTTAATCATAAAACAAATGCAAAAAATAAATTTAGTATTTTGTAGTTTTTATATAATTTTCTAATATTTATGTCTTTTTCGCATTTTTTTAACATAATAAAATAAAGTGGAAATTTTAGTAATGTAACGCCAGTAACGTAACGCCAGACCAATTTTCATAAAAGAAAAAAAAAGGAAAAAAGATTTGTTCAATTTATAACTTGGAAAATAAATGTATATTGGTCCAAAACCTATAAAAAAAATTTGATTAAAAATACTTGCCCAATTCGCAGAGTTTGTTATCAAAGTCAAATCGCACTTCCGTTTTTTGTAACGTAACGCCAGGTCACTTTTTGGAGTATATCTTGAAATTCTTAGGCTCAACTATTTCCATTTTTTGGCTGAATATAGAGCTATCCAATCACTTCTCTAATGTGAGAAAAAACTTTTTTAAATTCTGGTTTTCAACATATCGTCGTACAAAAGTAACGTAACGCCAAAATGGAAATGCCCATATGTGCTAACCGGAAAATAAGCCAGTCAAAAAACCAACTAGGTACGGACCATGCTGGAAAGTTCTGATAGCCAATTCGTCCCTAAATACTAATAATGTCAATATAGTCCCCCAAACAATACTGAGACGCGAACACGATGGAAATCCTGAGACTGAGGAAGTTCGCTACTCTATGTTACCATACCATGTTCGATATCAAAACTATCTTGAGAAACGACGATCCATTTTTGCTACAGATGCACTGAATTCCTGCCTTGCACGCGTCCCGAAACGCTCCACTAAAAGATAGCGCATTTATTATAAGAATAGAAAGTGTGCTTCTAAATACATATTATCTAGTATAATAAATCGTACCACAGACAGACGCTATTATGCCCCTGTGAAGTTTTTGGATTTTATGGAGTTGGGTCTGTTAGATACTGGCGCTAATGTGTCTTGCATTGGTTCAGACCTTGCCAACTATGATTTTAGACAATTTCCCGAATTTCGCCCCCTGAAGACCTTTGTACGAACTGCTGATGGGAATAAACAAAAGGTCCTAGGATTTTTAGTAGTCGACGTTACCTTTAAAGATATCGTGAAAACATTGCAAATATTAGTGGTACCATCGATTAGGCAAAGACTCATTTTAGGCCAAGACTTTTGGAAAAATTTTAACTTGGCCCCAGAAATTTTTGGTAGTGAAATTTGTTCCCCTCTAGTAGGAAATTCGTCTAACCAACTAGTAGACATACTTCAGTCTAAGGATCACGGTATTCCGAATTCTCCCCTGTCGTCTAGTCAGAAGCAACAGCTCAATCTTGTTATGGATCTGTTTCCCAATTATGAGAAACAGGGTCTCGGACGTACGAGCTTAATAGAACATACCATTAATGTCGGAAACGCCAAGCCAGTGAAGCAAAGGTTTTATCCAGTCTCACCGGCAGTGGAAAAGTTAATGTTTGCTGAAATCGATCGCATGATAGAATTGGGAGTTATAGAACCATCGACATCGGCGTGGAGCTCCCCAATGCGACTTGTAGTAAAGTCCCATAAAGTTAGACTCTGCTTAGATGCACGCCGAGTGAATGAGGTCACTCAGAGGGATGCGTACCCATTACCTAATATTGAGGGTATATTTTCCCGATTACCAAAAGCTAATATCATATCCGAATTGGACTTAAAAGATGCCTACTGGCAGATTGCCCTAGCAAAGCAATCAAGAGCGCTAACAGCCTTTACAGTCCCGGGGAGGCCATTGTATCAATTTGTGGTAATGCCTTTCGGGCTTTGTAACGCGCCCTCCACCATGTGTCGCTTAATGGATAGCCTAATTCCCCCGACCTTAGACATTCCGTATTTGGATATTTAGACGATTTAATTATTGTCTCGGAGGACTTTAGTTCTCATTTAATGGTGCTAGTTCGAATTGCGGAACAGTTTAAAAGGGCAAATCTAACACTTAATATTTCGAAATCGAAATTTTGTGTTACCGAAGTAAATTATCTCGGATATGTAATCGGGAATGGTGGTATCAAAACGGACCCGGAAAAAATAGATTCTATTATTAACTGGCCAACCCCTAGGAACCTAAAACAGGTACGAGGTTTTCTCGGCTTAGCAGGGTGGTACCGAAGATTTATTTCCAATTTTTCAACTGTTGTCTGTCCTATTAATGAGCTATTATCAACCAAACGAAACTTTACTTGGACCACAGAAGCGCAAGAAGCCTTCCAATTAATTAAAAAGTTACTTACATCGGCTCCGATTCTGTCAAGTCCAGACTTTTCAAAAAAAATTATCTGCAGTGCGATGCAAGCGATTTTGGTGTCGGTGCTGTGCTAGTGCAGTTGGATGACGACAATGGCAATGAAAAGCCCATAGCTTTCATGTCGAGAAAACTGAATTCTGCACAGCTCAATTATAGTGTCACGGAACGCGAATGCTTGGCGGCGATAGAGGCTATAAAGAAATTTCGATGTTACCTTGAACTTCAAGAATTTGAAGTGATCACCGATCATTCTTCGTTAGTGTGGCTCATGAAACAACAGGATGTGACAGGGAGGTTAGCCAGATGGGTGTGGAAGCTTCAAGGTTATAAATTTTCAATTAGTCACCGAAAAGGGAAGAATAACGTGGTACCGGACGCTTTATCCAGGATTCCGTATGAAATATTGCAGCTCTTGAGGCCACCCAACCAGAAATTGATTTAGACTCGACCTGTTTTAATTATAGTGACTACCAGGAGTTAAGGAGGAAGATTCAGGAAAATCCCTTTAAGTATCCGGACTTAAAAATTTTAGATAAGTATGTGTACATACGCACTGCTCATTATTCAGGAGAAACCGAACAAGAAAGCGAGTGCTGGAAGTTGTGGATACCGCAAAATTTAAGACGAAGCGTAATATGTCGGTTTCATGATTCTCCAGTTGCATCGCATGGGGGCATGGTAAAAACGTTAGACCTAATTCGGCGGAACTTTTATTGGCCAGGTATTGTACGTGATGTGAGGACCTATATAAAATCGTGTGATGCATGTAAGGAATGTAAGCCTCCAAACGTCATTTTAAAACCGAACATGGTTGGTCAAGTCAACACTTCTAGACATTTTCAACGATTATTTGTCGATCTGTTAGGACCATATCCTCGCAGTAAGCACGGACCAAATTTCATTGGTTGTGTCCTATCCGAAAGTTCACTTTTTCTGTTATACAGAAATATCTACTAGAACAAATATTTCATGTGTGCGGAGTACCAGAAACCTTAGTTAGTGATAATGGATCGCTGTTTAAAGCAAACGAAGTTAACACGTTTTTGTCTGATATGGGAATTAAACATACCTATACGGCCATTATTCGCCGCAATCGAACACTTCAGAGCGAGTTAACCGATCCATTATAG
The DNA here is from genome assembly GCA_951800035.1 of Linnaemya tessellans. Taxonomy (NCBI): domain Eukaryota; kingdom Metazoa; phylum Arthropoda; class Insecta; order Diptera; family Tachinidae; genus Linnaemya; species Linnaemya tessellans. The sequence goes on from OX637534.1 coordinate 54,148,803, forward strand.
TCGGTATTCGATCGTACTTGAAATAGGACCAAACGCATTGGGATGACACTCTGAGTTTTATTAGCTGTGCTTTACAGAATTCTGTTCACCAAAGTATTCAAAGTTCTCCTTATCACGCGATTTTCGGTCAGGAAATGATTACCCATGGTAGATCGTATGCCCTTCTTAGAAACTTAAATTTACTTAGCGAACCTTCTATTAAATTGAATAAGGATGACCAACTGCAGCTAATTCACAGAGATCTGCAAAAACACATCAATTCCGCCTTTGAAAAATCTAAACATCAGTATAACTTGAGGGCCAGACCAATTTCGTACGAAGTGGGACAATATGTGTACCGACGAAATTTCACGCAGTCAAACCTGCCGAAAAAGTTTAGTGCAAAGCTTGCTAAGTCATTTTTAAAATGCAGAGTGAAAGAAAGAATAGGACACAACTACTACACCATATAAGATGAACAGGGTAAAGTAGGAACGTACCACGCAAAAGACCTCCGTTCATAGTCATGACTTCCTCCTAATACCACTCTTGTCAAAGACATCAGCATTAGGCGGTTTTGTAATGCCAGTTCAGGATCAACTATCATATCTTCCAAATTTCCTTTAATACAATTGTTTTTGGCGGTAAAAATAACTTCGATTACCAAGTATGTTATTTTCCATCATTCCTATACATATATTATAAATAAATGTTTGCTTCATTAGAAATACTTATCACTATCGGTTAGTAATATTTTCATTATTATCCTACTAATCTCTACTATTCATATTTCTAGTTAAGAATTATCGCTGATTATACCCTAGGAGTCGTATTTTAATTTGTATCAATAATTTATATGCCTAAACATACACAGTAGTTATTGTTATGATACAAAATGTAAATACATAGTTGGTTCTGAACAGTGCTATGTTATTATTGCTGCATATGTGTATAACAGTTAAGGCAGGTCTTGTGCTGGATGCGGGCTGAACTTAATGCTCATGAAACGGTTCTACTGAAAGCCCATGCCAATTCAGGCTGCCAGACTGTAATCTGGAAGAAAACCCCAAGTAGTGAAGTAACCGGGAAAATCTTGTTAGCACGGGATTTGTATAACTGCGTTGGAATTACAAATTTAATTCGAGGGATGCATATAAATATTCACGGGAGCACCAGAGACGCCTTATGCATTAAGTAGGTACGGTAGGCGGGGGAAGGAAAGTTGTATCTCAACTATTGCCGTGTTAATAGATTGTTACCCCCGTTTGACTGAACAGTTCAATGAAATCCCTAGAAAGTAAAACTTGTTAAGAAACAATGAATTGCTAAATGTAGTTTTTTGTCTTTCGTTTCATATATCGATAGGTATATATATATATATATATATATATATATATATATATACATATATATATATATATATATATATATATATATATATATATATATGTGTGTGTGTATATATATGTATATCTATCTCGTGCAAATAACTTCATATTTTAAATTTAACGGTCGCGGCTTCGTAGAGTGTGTTTAGTAGTCACAAAAACAAGTAACTTGGTATTGTGCCAACTATCCCCCAATGTTGACAACGGCTTGTCAGACATCACAACTCATCCCTTTGAGCACAACTCTGCGCTGCTTGAACATATACCACGTTTTAATAAAGATAGCTTCCGCGAAAGAGGAAAAATTCTTTCTTGTCGATCTGCTGAAGAACTCAATACGAGGGTAAGATCTCGCGAAGATTTTTTTTGGTGCAATCGCTGTGGAATATAATAGCTTTCAGAATTTGTTAACAAAAATAAAATAAAATAAATTTCCCTGTACAGATAGCTGCTTTTGGGGAGAATACGAATGGCTTAATAAAGCCACCCAGAGAAGTCTCACTGCTTCGGAAAATAAAGACAAAGGCAATAAAGCTCTTACGTCATCGCGGTGGACTAATAACTTGATCCACCACAGTCTTCTTTTCCTTTGCTGTTTTCCATATTCAGTTTATCACTTGTAACACTGGTTCAGTGAACCTTTACGTCGGCATAAAGCAGTAGCCTACCCGATAGCAGACATACCTACTTAGCAGAAACTACCGACATCACAAAGTTGGCAGCCCAATTCTATTCCACACCCCGAAAGTAACAGAGGAGGATCGCCAAAACCTAGTCACCTTAATAATATCGTATTTATCATTATCCTGGGCAAGAAAGAGCAAAAGACAAAAAGTCTAATGGTAAAACCAGAGTGCTATTGATAACTCGGCACTGTCGGCAAAGTAAAAAAAAAACAAAAAAAAACATGAACCAGAATGAGAAGGACTTAAGAACACAAAGAAACAAAAGCGAAAGAATAATATACTAACATAACTATATACATATGTATGTATATAATTACCTTTAGTTAATATACCGTGCCTAGTTATCATTGTTCACAAGCCTCAACGAAAGCAAACAAGGCAGCAAATAAGATCATTTATCGTTGTACCGTTCTAACTAGAAAATAACTACAATTTGTTTTATAGGTTTACCATAGCATAAGTATATTTATGTGTACATATAGGTGCATATGTATGTCGCATGGATATTTTTATATGTTCGTAATTCATTCCTTTGCAACAAAACCCAGCAATCGCGTTTAGAGATACAGCAATTGAGGAGGCCTCGTCAAGAAACCCGACAACAAACATGACCAACATACATATCTCTCAATCAAATTGTTATTCGGTGAGTGAGTTTCTAATCATTAATCTAATTGAACTAGAATAAAATACCTTTAATATGAAAAGGTATAGGCAATATATTGTGTTTTTGTATATTCCAATTAAACAAGAAAAGTTGTCAACTAATACATGTTGCGAAACATCGCTATAAATATTAAGCTTTTCCCTAAAAATTACCATGCTCAGATATAAATGTACCTTGATTAAAAAAATGCAAATGCCCTAGGATGGAACATAACGGTAGCCAGGGCTCCTTCTGAACCCATCATACACTGCTCCGTGTACGTAAAATTTTAATTTATTCAGCTTTAAGACGAACACAATTAAGTCGTCGTAGTATTGGAAATCAATGTTAACCAAAATTGGGAATTGTTGTTATATTCTCGTTTTACGGATTAACACTATCGTTTATTTCCAGCCTGAGCGGCATATGCCTACCTTTGTCATCTTAATCTAATTATGGTAGCTGTTAAATGCATTCTTCTTAGCATGGATACTAGCCTATGTTAATTCTAAATAATTTTAAGTATGAATCTATTAACTATTATCATATATAACAAAAATAATTTTTTATTGTATACAGCGTATCCGTCGCATTCCAATCGGAAAGAACCGAAAACCAACCAATAGAATATATGTGAATTATCTTGAATAAATGTACCCTATTATTTACAATGGAAACTTAATTTCTTAAAAGTTCTATTACTGGATGTAAGGTGATAAAAAGGTAGTAGGTGGTGTTCTGTGGTATTTTAGGGAAACCTTTTAGCACTCCTAAAATCAAAGGTAGGGAGGGTACAGAGGTGCATGTCTATCCAATACCAGCTGGAATAGACTTAACTAAGATTTTCAGGGTTGATATAGTTTTTTTTTGTTATTTCTGCTTCCGTTGATCTTAACGGGGTAAATCTACATCTTTTGCATATTACAGATCAACGTCCAGTTTATTATTTCATTCGTCTAGTTTCGACGGGAGTCTAAAATAATATTTATGTACCATCCATCTTCTATTGGCAAGAGAGACGATGAGAACAGAACTCCCCCACCCGGCTGAGCGCTAGTGGGTATCAATGGCTCCCCATCGTTCTCACGCTTCTCTCTACTAGAGCACCAGTCGCCAGTAGAGTTGTTTTAGCTTGTAACAATATGACATCTTTTTCCCTTCACTTCCAAGGTTTAACATATACCAGGCTAAGCAAAAGAATTGTTCATTACAATGTGGAGAACTTCAATATAAGATCTCCATTCCGGACGGTTGTACTGTCTTGCAAGCCGAAATCTCTGCTATTACTCGGACAGCGAGATGGCTAAGGTACTATAGGATATCGAATGTTATCTTCATTGTTACCGATAGCAAAGCAGCCATATCTGCTATTAGTGGTGTGTACAGTACAACGAGATAGCGAGACATTCGAGGGTGACACTGGTTCGGGTGCCGGGACATTCTGGATGTCCAGACAACCATACTGCGGATGAGATTGCCAGACAGGGGACTGAATTGAACAGTTCAGTCACTTTACTGGCATTCCATTATCGCGATGCAAGTTTCTGATTCAAAGCGAATCATACAAACTAGCTCAACTTAGGTGGGAAAGCGTGGCTAACTGTCTCGTGGCAAGGGCCACGTGGCTCCATTATGATTTGCGCAGAACACGTGACCTTCTCAAGTGTGACAAGGCGCGCATGCATCAACTGGTGACTGTTCTGACAGGACACTGTAGCTTTGGGACTCATGCGAGAAGGATGGGTCTTACATACAACGACTATTGCATAAGCTGCAATGATGAAGAGGAGGAGGAGACCGTCCTCCAGTGTGTCAGTGCAAATGCAAGGGCAGTGGCGCTGGGCTCCCGATTCCTGTCAGACTTAGACAGCCTGGCAAACATGGAGCTTTCAGGGGTATCATCCTTCCTCAGGGGTACAGGATGGTTTGAAACGGCGGAGGACATCCCTTAGGCGGTCCTCTGCTTAAGGGCATCAGAAAGGGACCGATTTGACGGACCCAAGTGGATTGTCCCGCTAGGGACAACGTCCCTCTAACCTAACCTAACCTAAGCCTGTCTTATAATTTAGGAAGAACAAAATCGGTATCAAAAATTAAAAAATAAAATTTCGAATCCAGATATGGACAAGTGCAATATTTAATAGTACATGAAAGTGACCAAAATGGTTAAAAATTTTAAATTTTTCTTAAAAAAAAATTACTTTATACCTCATAAAGCGTTGCACTAGTAAAAAAAACTAAAAATTCATGAATGTAACCAAAATGGTTAAAAATTTAAAATGTTTCTTTAATAAAACTACTTTATACCTCATGAAGATTCGCATTTATAAATAAGCAAAAAAAATAAATAAATTTCAATTCCAGTGCTGGGAAATTGAAAGTTTTTTTGGTGCATGCAATATATTGTAGAACATGAAAGTGACAAAAATGGTAGCAAATTTTAAGATTTTTGTAAATAAAACTTTTTTAAAAGTAATGGAAGACAAAAATTCAAATTTCGTCCCAGGCATGGGAAATTGAAATTTTTTTACACATAAAAAGCCAACTAACGTCGGTTTTTTACTAATTAAAACTATTTTTTAATTCAGGAAAAACAAAATTGGTATCAAATATTAAAAAAAAATTGGTATCAAATATTAAAAAAAACAAAATTTCGATTCCAGGGTTGGATAACTGCAATATTTTGTTATACATGATGGTGACCAAAATGGTTAAAAGTTTTAAGTTTTCTTAACTAAACCTCATTATTAAGAGTTACATAAACCTCATTATGAAAATATTTTATGGTACATGAAAGTGACCAAAAAGGTTAAGAATTGCATTAGTAAAGAAATAAAAATTCGGTTCCAGAGTTGGGAAACCGAAATATTTCTGGTACATAAAAGTACCCACATAAATTCCAAATTATGTTTTTTTAGTGAATTAAACCTATTTTATACTTCAGGAAGAATTAATTTGGTATTAAAAATTCGGTTCCAGGGTCGGAAAATCGAAATTTTTTAGTAGCCATATATGTTCCTTATTTTGGTTGTGTGTTAATGAAATCTTTTTTATACTTCTGATTCATAAAAGTTACCATATAATTTGTTATTTTTGATTTTTATGATGAATTATACCTACTTTATATATCGGGAAGAAATAAATTGGTATTAAAAACCAAAAATATCTAAAAGACGGTTGGACAATTAGAACCTTTTGGGGTACATAAAACGGATTTTGTCTTTTTGTTTGTGAAATAAACATATTTAATGTTTTTGAAAGACGTTCAGAGGTATTAGAAGTAAGAAGAGCAAAACATTTAGCTTCCGAACCAAAAAATTTAAACGTTGTCTTATATATAAAAGTAACTGATAACATCATTTTGCTTTTTTTAAATTATTTTTTAACTAAAGCTTCTTTCTAATATATAAGCACTAATATAGCACTTTTACTTGTATTGCAATAAAGTATGTAATGAAAATATACTTTTCATTTGACAGCTGATGGGATCACCATATCAAAAAGTACGAAACAACAGGAAATACTATATTAAATAAAGTGTTCCAAATTAATAAAACACATCCGAAAGATTGAATTTTGTGCGTTGGAGAATGAATGTTTAGTGTGGTCTGAAAACTAGCAAAATACAACAGATCCTTCTGTAGAGTATTTTCAATTATTGAACAAGTACTATTGAATCGACCAGTATGAACTGCTGTCGTATCGAAAACCAAAGCTTTTACATAATTTTGCAGACCACATTCAAAAAGCGATTTGCAAATACATATGTAGCCATTACTTGTGCTCTCCCAGTGCCACTCTTTAATGCAGGATTATAATAATATTTTATCTAGAAGCGAAGAACAAAAACAATATATTTCGCAAATTGTTAAGGACTATCGTTTACGTTTTCCAAATTGCAATAAAGAAACCCTTTTTTAACTAAACCAAAGCCAAAGCCATAACTAAAAAAAAATATTTGCCACATATAAAATTAATATATAAACGTATAATTTTTTTTCTCATGTAACGCCTATACTTAAGTAAATGAAATCACCCATATAAACATATAAATAAATTCATGGTTTTTCATTTATTTCTTTTTTAATTCAGTAGATATTAGAGATACAAAAATATTTGTGAACAAAAGTTGTTCCTCTGAGTTTGATCTATAACCTTTACTAACAATTTTTTCTTTAAATAAATATAAACGAAGTTATTGACAATCAAAATCAAAAATCATGTACTTTCTAAATTTTGGGGGGGTCAGGGGCACCCTATCCCCTTATCCGATTGAGCTCAAATTTTCAAGGGACTATTTTTTTTAGCAATTCGAACCAATCTGGAGGTTGGCGTGAAAGAAATTTCTTCAAAAAAATTTTCCCATATAGTTAATTGGAACCCTAATGTATATGCTGCATTTTCGCGTAAAATCCTTTAAAAATCGCTTTGACTGTAGCTACCTATATATAAATAACGTAAGTGACGATTTTCTATTGTCGAAAAAATGTAATAAAAAACTTTGCTTAAAATTTTCTGTAAAAAAATAGAGTTATGTGTTTAAAAGAACTTGAAATATCTACACGAGCATATGGTGATTATACTCTAAGTCAAAAACACGTTTACAAGTGGATGAAGATTCTCACATAAGGTCGAGAATATGCGTCGATCCGTATGCCTCAGCACACCGAAAACCCTTGAAAATTTTGAGAAATTGAAGAAAATTGTAATAAGTAATTGTCGAATCGCTATTGGACGAGTTGCTGAGGATGTAGGTATATCGGTTGATCGCGATAATGCACGAGTAAGCACTTGATACTAAATTGGTAGTTCTTGATATTTGAATAAAAACGACACCGTATTCTTTGCTCTGCAACCGTATACACAAGATTCGGCTTCCTGTAAATTTTTCCTGTTCTAAAAATTAAAGTAATGGTGCGTAGCGACGACTAAGGAGATAAAACTGAATTGCTGACAGAGCTTAAGGACATGTCAAAAAGAGCATATCGGAACTTGTTCGTGCTTTAGAAAAACCGCTGGCACAAGGGTGTTACATAAGGGGGGCCTACTTTGATAGGGACAATCTAAATTAAAGTGCATCTCATATTTTAAACTCTTATGTGTGATTAAAATTTTGACTTTTAAGTTTCCATATTATATACATTATCAGTAACCACAGTCAACTAATACCTTGATATGCTTGTTTCTTTACAGATATGACAACTTGAATGCATAAGGTAAGACAGAAAGTTCGATAGAACTCCAAATTTGAATAAAGTGGTAAATTTTCAACAAAAAAGTTGTAGAAGTCTAAACAGCAATCGTATTTTCTCCCATGAATTCCTTCTTCGCATTCTAGTTAAAACAAGTAAAAACGTTATATTCGACCGGGTCGAATCGTAAATACCCTCCATATATTTAGTAAGTGAATTTGAAATGTTTAACTTGGTGGGACAGAGTTCCTTTATATAATATCGTACGTCAACGCCCACTAAAGGGGGCGGGGTTCAAAAATATGCAATATCATGCACAGACGAACGTATGGGCATTGCTAGACCGTCTTAGACTTCATCACAATTCTCTTTGGAGGCTATAAAAACTGTATTTTGGCGGGGTCGCTCTGGCAAGGGCTGTGGGGGAAACAATTCACCTTTGTCATTAAACTCTAAAAATAAATGCTTGGGATAATTATATACAAAATTAAAATTTCTTTTTTTTGATAGGGTCATTTAGCGGGCAAAGGGGGAGGAGGGGGTAGGGCAGCAACAGGCAGTCATAAAACTCTAAAGATAAATGCTTGGGATGATTATATACAAAATATAAAAAAAAATTTTTTTTTTTGGTAGGGTCATTTAGGGGGCAAAGGAAGAAGCGGGGGGGGAGGGTAGGGCAGAATAAAACTCTAAAGATAAATGCTTGGGATGATAATATACAAAATTTAAAAAAAAAAAATTTTTTTGGTAGGGTCATTTAGGGGGCAAAGGAACAGGTGGGGGGGGGAGGTAGGGCAGAAATCGGCAGTCACAAAACTCTAAAGATAAATGCTTGGGATGATTATATACAAAATTTAAAAAAAATTTTTTTTTTTGGTATGGTCATTTAGGGGGCGAAGGGGAAGGAGGGGGTAGGGCAGAGTAGTATCAGGTTTAGTCTCAGCTTCGTCATTAAAGCTTAAAAGTGTTATTTTTAAGGAATGTAGGCTTAAGTAAAACAATTTGTTAAATTTTTATGCTATTTTTGCCTATAATAACGCCCACTGAAGTGGGCGTGGTCAAAAAATATTTTTATTTTATTTAATGGCTCCAAGTTTAAGGCGTTGGACCATATTTGACATAAAAATATATCATTTGCTTAACAAAATAACCAAAAAACTTTAAAAATTATGTTGTTTTTTTTGGGTTGGTTTAGTTCTTCTTAGGGGAACTTTTTTCCCTCTTGCCCGATTTAGCCCATCTTCGAACTCAACCTGCTCTAAGTCTTAAAATATATTTATGCCAAATTTCAAGAGTCTAGCTCGTTTCGTTTGGACTGAATCGTGATTTCCACAGACGGACGGACGGACGGACGGACGGACATGCTCAGTTCGTCTTAGATTTCATCACTGATCAAGAATATATATATTTTATGGGGTCTGAGATGGCTATTTCGATGCGTTACAAACAGAATGACAAAGTGAATATAACCTCCAAATTCTTTTTTGGAGGGTATAAAAATTCGGAAACGGAAAATGATTACAATAGATTACTTTATATTGTATGTATGTAGTTTATTTTATATTATTTGTACACAGCTTAAATTTTCAATAACACAGATAGTTATAAAAGCAGATTAGTATTACAACTGAAAATTAGAATTATTTGTAAAAACAGTTGTTTTCATAAAGTAATGGTATGGATAGTAATTAAAACAAATAATTTTCAGTCCCCAAAATACGTACTTTCTGTAAGCATCTTAAGTTAATAAAATTATAGAAGGTATAAAAATGATTTCTTTTTGTCATATGTAGTATTATTAAAAAATTTAAAGATAGATTCAAATATGATGACAATGTGGCTGTATGTACTTGGCAGCACTATCAATTCAGCTCTAGTTTTCAAAATATTACAACCCTGGTCAACACAATATAGAAAATATTGAAATTAACGGAAATGGAATATTCTGGATACATCGACGAGAATATACAAGATCATTCGAGACTGTGTAATAATCAATGTAGGTAACAAAAACGATAAATCTAGCAACATCAATGCTAAGACATGATGATGTTATCCCTAATGATCTTGTACACAAGTATCCCAAAACATGTATGCAAATACACACAGCGCAATACAGACATACCACAAGAAGAAGCAAAACTACACAACGCACAGAACACTCATACATACAATGACACATAATTACAATAAGCCAAACACACCCCTGTCGGGATTTGATGAACTGACTAAAAATTAATTAACTTTTGGCTAACTTATTTATATCTAACTTATAAACTAACTCAAAACTTATGCAAAGATGAGTCAGACTTTTAAAAAAATAAACAATGTTGCAATATTCGTCTTTAAAAAATCGCTGAATTTCTATGTACGTGATTTTTCTAAACAGGTGGACTGACATCACTGTGTTTTTTTAGTTATGTGAATCCCCAATATATAAACATTTGGTGAAAGTGCTCTGTGAGATACTTGAAAAATATCAAGTTGAAACAAATTTTAAAGAAAGAATTAAATAAAATAATATAATATAAAATAAGTGATAGTTAAAATTAAGTAAAGAAATGAAACGTAAGTATTTACTTTTTTTTTAATCTAGGACCAGCACTCAGGGGATGACCCCTATATATGCAATGCATTGCGCCAGAACTGAAAACGAGGGGATAGTATTGAGGGGACAGATTAGGAAAGATAAGAAGATAGACAGTTGTTTTTGTAGCTATTTCAACCTTTTACTTCGCCGGCTAATTTTTTGCTACAGGGCCGACGAAGGTGGATGCTGTTACTCTGCTTTTTAGTACATGATAGTGTCAGTCGCTGCCAATTATGTTCAGTGATCAGTGACTATGCCTTCATCATTGAAACAGGCTGGCAACAACTAACACAACCACGCAATAATGCTGTTCAGAAGAATTCAACACAATATTTCATGACTCAGCGCGGGCTCGAACTCACGACCCTCCGCTTCATAGTGTCGTGTTCTACTACTTCAGCTAACAGCACCCACTTAAAATAACAAAAGTTAAGAAACAAGTAAAATGTTTTCCAATGTGAGAGGTGGAAGCAAAAGAAAAGTAAGAAGATTAATAAAAAAAGAAAAAGCTAGGTACGTTGAAAAATTAAATTGCACGGGGGATCAAATGGCAGAAGAAGCAAATATATACAACCACCTCAATTACGTAGCACAAGTGTTTAGAGAATACTACACCAGAGTCTGTAATTGAAGACCCAAACAATGAAAACGGAAATACACTTCTTAAGAAACTAGAATTTTTGGTATCGTAAAAATAGACCAAGCCGAGAAAGCTTTGAAAAATTGTTAGCACTTTTAAGATATGAAAATTTAAATTCACCAAAAAATGCAAAATCTTTTGAAATAAAAAAGAAGCAATGCTTGAAAGAAATTTTTCCTTGAGCATATTGCCATTTTGGTGTTAGAAACCAATTGACTAAAGCTTCAAAAATTTTAATGAATTGTGATGAGCTAGTGGTTGATATAAATGCTGATGGTTTGCCATTGTTTAAAAGTTCCACTACTCAAGTGTGGCCCATTTTAATGAGGACAGTTAATGTTTGTAGTATATCCGTTTTTGCAGTTGACATTTATTTAGTTAAAAATAGCCAGAATCTATAGATGATTTTCTAAAGGAATTAGTGGACGAACTAAAACAATTGTTTGAATGTGGAATTTTAATTAAAAATAAATCAATTCCATTTCACTTAAGAGGAATTATTTGTGAATCCCCTGCGAACACTTTTGTATGCGGTATTGCTGATCATACGTCCTTTCATGGCTGCAACAAATGTTGTCAAGTTGGTAAAAAAATTAACAAAGTGCTCACATATTCCGTGGAGTCTTCTCAGTTAATTACCGACGAAGATTTTACATCCAGAAGGTATTTGAAACACCACCGCAAACAGTTTTATGAAAATAAAACTCCTTTTGAAAAACTAAACATTAATCAAAGTAGTCAAGTACCTCTTGATCCAATGCATCTTGTTGACCTGGGTGTAACAAGAAAAATATTAGTACGACTTATGAATAATAAAAACAATTTTAAAGTCAGTAATGAAAATACGGCGCAAATAGATAATCATTTAACTTCTTTGAAAAAATTTGTTCCTAAAGAGTTTTCTCGTTGCCCCAGAACATTAAATGAATTATTACATTGGAAAGCATCCGAGTTTTGACAATTTTTATTATACACTGGCGTGGTTATTCTTAAGGGGAGAGTGTATGATGATGTTTACTATGAGTTTCTATTGCTCCATTGTGCTTATCGCCTAATTTGTTGTCCAAGAACATATCGCACACCTAGTTCAAAAGTGAACCAAACCAAAATTTTATTATTTCAGAAATCGAAAAAGAACAGTTTTATGAATTGCAACTTTATATCAGTTCAAACATAAAGAAAGAAATAACTGTTTTTAGCAACAGTTAATAACAACAAACTACACTAATAGATATTTTTTATAGATAAGCAAGTGTATTGCGCATAGTTTAATGTTGTTTTCTTTTCTGTAAAAGAGTGCAACATGTTGTGCACTTTTTATGGAAAAATGCCACCATTATTCAAAATAATGAATTTATTAGAAAATAAACTGCCATCCCATAGGAATATTAATTTGTGTCTTAAAACTCCACCTAACTGCAAATTTTAAGAAATAAAGTTAAAGAATGTTACATGTTTTCTAGAAAAGAAAACACAATGATTCTTTCCAATTCTTGTTAGTAAAAACCAAGGAAAAATTAAAAGGTAATCAACGTGTGGTTTGTTTTAGAAAATCTTTTATTTGATACAACTTAGCCAAGAATGCTTTCAATGTTGTTTCCAAATTAAGATTAAATTTAACTTAAAATTAGATCAGCTTATATACTACTTACTAGATTATTTTTATAAATGTTTAAGTATTAACAATGTGTGAATGTTGATGGGAAATTTGGTTGAAATTTGATTTTCCCTAAAAATATTTGTTCTTTCGCACGGCGGCGAATATTTTGGTGTAACCGAATATGTATGGCATATTAAATGAAATAAATAAATTTTCTCATGATAGTATTAAGTGTGACACACACACACGCAAGACATTCATATTTCATGGTCACTGCAAGAGGTGCAAAGGCGGCGGTGTATTAAAACTATTCAAATATGTTTGCCGGCCTGTGCTGATATTTTAGTGACACTTAATATTCTTTGGGTTATTTTGTTGATGCCTTTAAAACGATTAATTCTTTCATGTTGATGTTGTTTAAGAGAATTAATTCATATTATGCTACACCTCCACTTTTCGCAAGAATGTTCATATAACGATAGTTTTATGGACATTTTATTACAAATATGTTTTATAAGAGAAAAAACTTTAGGAAAAACAAATTAATAATCTTATCTGTTAAATTGTTACATATATTTGTATATTACAGTTGCTTATAGTGTTACATTGGTTAAATTATTAATCCGGATTGTTTAATTGTATAGCTTAAGTCTATTTTTATGGACTATTTGTTCTTTATTATTTTTCTTATCAACTATAGTTACATTATTTCTTATGTCTATGTGTTTAATTTGGTATGGTCCTTTGTAATATGGTTCTACTTTGTGACCTGCTTCGTTTTTAAGTAAAACTAAATCTCCTATCTTTAAATTGTAGTCTAGAATATTTTTATCATAATTGTGTTTTTGCTTAATTTAATTCTTATCTAATAATTGTTGGGCTCTTTTATATGCTACCTCTAATCTAAATTTTGCCTCTTTGGCATAATTATCTATATTGTATAGAGGAGTAATTCTATCTATTTCATGAAATTTTTTGAACGTGCTAGGGAGCTTTGAAAAAACTAACAGTAATTGTGAACTGTTGATGGTGTTGTATTAAAACAGTATGTAAAATATTTTAACCATTCATCCCAATCTGTCTTATCAACTTTAATATAAGAGCGTACATATTCATTGAAAGTTATATGGCTCTTTTCTATTGTTCCTAGCGTTTGATGGTGATATGCAGTTGAAGTTAGTTTTTCAATCTTTAAAAATTTACAGATTTCTTGCAATATTGCATTTGTATATTCAGTACCCATGTCCGAAATGAACGTCTTCATTGGACCATAGGTAAGTATAAAGTTTTCAAAAATCGCTTTAGCGACTGTTTTAGCGCTTTTGCCTTGTATTGGTATAGTTACTAAATATTTAGTTAAGTCACAAGTTAATGTGATTGCATATTCATTTCCATAAATTGATTTTGGAAATGGATCTGTTGTGTCTACATACACCGTGTTAAATGGTTTATCTGGTGTTTCTGTAATGGTCATTGGACTTTTTAAATGTTTAGTTGTTTTTTATGTTTGACATTTATGACATGTTTTAACATAATTTGGACATATTTTTCCAGTAATAATACCTTTCTATTTTTTCTATTGGATCATCGTGATAATTCAGCTTTATTTCGAGGAATGCCTTGGCATTCTTACCATCGATTTGGGTCACCTCATTTAGTAGCGCTACTTTAATATTCTTTAATATTTTATTGCCCATATTTTTAAATTCATTAATTGATATAAATTCGAAAATTTTCTCACTAGGTGCCACTTGTAATTTATTTATATTGTGCTTACCGGCCACATATTCGAGCCTAGGGAAAAATTGTCCTAAGTTAAATTTCCCTTTAGTAAACAAATCAGTAATTTGTATGTATGTAACTATAGAATTTCCTCGTTTGATGTAACATCTTCCGGGGGAAATCCTTAGTTTGTAATATTTTCTGACGTCATGAATGTCTTTTGCACGTGGCATATAAAGTACCTTTACAAAAGTGGCAGGCTAGAACTGATTCTGAAAAAAGAACAGTAGCTGAAACAAAAAAAAGATTCAGAAAAAATTTAAAGAGAATATGGGATTAATAGTTGACCAACCCAAACCTGGTTTTGGAAACACGAATGATGGGAATACGGCAAGACGTTTTTTTCAAAACGCTGAAAAATCTGCCAAAATAACAAAAATAGATGTTAATTTAATAAAAAAAATGCACGTGTTGCTTATTGCAGTATCCAGTAGCCATGAAATTAATAATGAAAAATTTAAAATATATGCACACAATACAGGACGACTTTTTGTTGAAACGTATCCTTGGTACAATATGCCTCCCACTTTGCACAAGTATTTTATTCACGGACCCGAAATTGTGTCAAATGCCATTTTACCTATTGGGCAGTTATCAGAAGAAGCGCAAGTAGCTCGAAATAAAGATATTAAAAAATATAGGGAGTTTCATTCACGAAAGTGCAGTCGCGAAAAATCAAACCAATTCATTTTTAATATGTTTTTGATAACCTCTGACCCAATTATTTCAAGCATGCGAAAATTGCCTACAAAGAAGGTTCAAAGCTTGCCAGAGGAGGCAGTTGATTTAATTGTACCTACAGCTCCGAACAAGAACTATTTCAGTGATGTTGAAGTTGCTGATGCTGCTGATGATGATGATGATAACGATGATGATGTTGATGATTAACTTTAAGATGCATAGTCACTGATCACTGATCACTGAACATAATTGGCAACAACTAACGCAACCACGCACTAATGCTGTTCAGAAGAATTCAACACAATATTTCATGACTCAGCGCGGGCTCGAACTCGCGACCCTCCCTTCATAGTCTCGTGTTCTACTACTTCAGCCAACAGCACCCACAATTGGCAGCGACTGACACTATCATGTACTAAAAAGCAGAGTAACAGCATTCACCTTCGTCGGTCCTGTAGTAAAAATTAGCCGACGAAGCAAAAGGTTGAAATAGCTACAAAAACAACTGTCTATCTTCTCATCTTTCGTAATCTATCCCCTCAATACTATCCCCTCGTTTTCAGTTCCGGCGCAATGCATTGCATATATAGGGGTCATTCCCTGAGTGCTGGTCCTACTCCAAAAAAAAAAAAAAATGTAATGTTCAAGTTCTCATTCTCCTTGCACTATATACCTACACTGATATTTGGCATTATTTAATAAAATTATACTCAAATATACTTTGAAAGCATTTTTTTTTTTACTTATTTTAGTGGTATTAACTGAAAAATAAAGAAAAGTTATCCGAACACAGCTTCCCTGATTTGATCCAAGAAAACATGCTATTCTAACCCACTGTGCGTCAGTGTTATTTAATGGTACATACATATATACTGGGCTCATTATTTTTCTTATTATTAGTATTCATATGCTGTTTGTTGATAATTTGTCTATCCTTCCTTTTTTTCTTTTTCATTGGTCATCGATCTAGTCGTGGCTCTTAATATAGAACAAATTTTATTATTCATCTCTTTTAGGTCATTTATGCTAATTCGTGATAATGCGTCGGCAACATGATTATCTTTTCCCCTAAGATATTCAACTGTGAAATTGTATTCTTCGTGATCAAGTCTCATTCTTGTTAATTTTGAGCTTGGGTTTTTCATCGAAAATAAATAAGATAGTGGTCTATGGTCAGTACGGACAAGAAAATGTTTTCCACGTATGTATGGTCTGAAATGCGTTGTAGCCCAATGTATGGCAGTTAATTCTTGTTCAATTGTTGACTTGTTGCTTTCGCCTTTAGTAAATGCTTTTGAGGCGTATGCTATTGGTAAATGTTTACCACCATATTCTTGGATTAACACTGCTCCACAAGCATATTTGCTTGCGTCTGTTGTAATACAAAATTCTTTTGTAAAGTCTGGGTATTGTAGCAAAGTAGGACTCATTGATGCCTTTTTTAAGTACTTAAACGCGAAATCACTATCCTTTGTCCATTCGAACGAAATGTTTTTCCTGGTTAATCTTGATAAATGTCTAGAGTATTCAGAAAAATTTTTATAAATCTTCGATAGTAATTACAAAACGCGATAAATCTTTTTGCACTATCCGCATCTGTTGGTGTTGGATAATTTTTAATTATGGAGTATTTACTATCATCTGGTAATATCCATTTATCTGTACATTTATGACCAAGGTATGTCACTTCTTTCATGAAGAATGAACATTTTTCAGGATGTAATTTAAGGCTGTATTTGCGACATAGATCGAAAACATTTTGTAAATTGGAAAGCATGTGTTTTTCAGAACACCCCAGGACGACTAAGTCATCCATATAAAGAAACGCTTGGTTGGGTTTAAGTCCACTGAAAGCTAGTGTCATCATTCTTTGAAAAGAATTAGGAGCAATTTTCAAACCATATGGTAATCTTGTAAATCTGTAAGAACCGTTAGTTGTGGAGAACGACGTTAAGTCTCGTGAATTTTTATCTGGGGATATTTGATGAAATCCTGACATTAATTCAAGGCAAGAAAAATACTTAGCTCTTCCAAGTTGATCTAAAATATCATCTTTTCTTGGTAATGGAAATTTATCCGCTACTAATTTCTTGTTTATTTGCCTATAGTCTAATACAAGTCTCCATCTTTTGCCTTCTGAGTTGGGTAGTGATTTCTTTGGTACCAACAGAATTGGACTGTTATATTCAGAATATGATGGTTCCACTATTTTGTCATCTATTAATTTCTTTACTTGTTTGTCTATTTCTTCTTTGTGGGAATGTGGAATTCTATAGTTTTTAATGTATACAGGTTGTTTATCTTTTACTCTCAACTTTTGTTCATAAAAATTATTTGTGGTTATTGTTTCAGTTTCTAAACCGAAAATATCACAATATGAACTACAAAGTTGTGTTAATGTATTGTTAAATTGTTCAGGAAAATTTTTCTTTAAAATTTGCAAAAATTTCTTATTTCTCTGTGTTTGTTTTAGATTTACTTTTAAATATGTTATAGTTTGCGATGTTTTCGGTTTTTATATTGCTTTGGTTAAATTTACCAATAGTATTATTAGTGTTTAGGATACGAATAAAAGCTTTATTTGTGTTTACTATTGTATTTGCTATAAAAATACCTTGTTCTATTTGTTGGTTAGGAATTAATAATACCTGTTCTGTGGATAGTAATTTTACTTGGCGTATGACTTCTGATCTTGGTGGCAGAATTATGTCGTCGCCATTATTTGCGATTGGTACTATTTCTATTGGGTGTCTTATGTTAAAAGGGCGTAGGACAAAGTAATCACATGTGTTATCAAAATCTAAAATACAGTTATATTTTTCAATAAAGTCCATGCATGGTATTGGAAAATCATTTTTAACCACTTGGAAATTATGTGGTATTAGAAAATGTTTGTGTTTCAGGTCGAAAAATATACTTCCAAGTGATTGTATTTTACCATATCCTATTCCGCTTAATGTTGTTACTTTTTAGCATTTATTTCATTTATATGGAAGTGTATTAGTTTTATTAATGAAATATCTGCTCCAGTATCAATTAGTAAGGTTATTGGTGTGTTAGTTTTATTTATATGAAATTGAACACAGAAACATAAGTTGAAATTAAGATTGTATATTGTGTTATTTATTGAATTTGTCTTAGGGGATCGTCTTGGTTTTCCGAATCAAATTCGTTTGATTCTGTTGCCCTAATGTTGTTTCCGTTTCTAAGATTGTTGTTAGGACGTTGGTTGTATTTATTGTTATTGCCGTTATTGTTTTGCCTATTATTGTTATTATGTGGGTAATTGTTTCTTCCACGAAATTTTCTGTAGTTCCCACGGAAAATGTTATTACGATTGTTTTGTTTTTGTTTATAATATAATATGGAATTTTGTTGCTCAGTTGCCTCAGTGCAATTATTAACAAATTTACTAATAACGTCATTTATGCTATTGAATTACCCTGCGTACATGATAAGTTTTACTTTTTCTATGGTGCAGTTTTTGGTAAGTGCTTTTACGGCTACTTGTGTTGAATATTTGGTAGTCAAGTCACATGACAATCCATCCGAAATGTATGCATTTTCTAATGATTTACTTAAACTTTCTATTTCGCTGCAATATGCGTTAGCAGTTTTATTGTTTTGTTTAATGTTCATTATTTTTGCAGTGAGAACCTCAACTGATTCTCCTTTAACTGAATTTTTTAGTTTGTTTATAATTTCAGTTATAGTTGATTCGGTATTTATTACATTTCTGGCGATCCCTTTTAATTTTGTTTTTATTAGAGAAACTGTCATTGTCTCATGTGTACCTTTGATTTCATTGACCAAGGACAAAGAATTAATAAATGCATGTAAATTTTCAGACTTACGATCGAAGTCTCTTATCAGTTTTGAAGCTGTATTAAGAAATTCTATTTCTGTTTGCGTCATTGTGTTTTTAGTGTTTGGTGTTACTATATTAGGGTATACGCTTTCGTGTAGTGAATTTGGTAATTTTACTGAAATAGATTTCTTTGCAGCTAATTTCAAATTTCTATTCTTTAAATCTAAAAAAAATGCTTCGGCTGCGGTTTTATGAGCTGCCGTAAACCTGTTAAAGTGTACCTTAAATAAAATTCTTGTGTTCTCTAAGCTGTCGAGAATTATTTGCATATGTTGTGTAACCATTTCTTCGTTAACTGGTCTGTCAACATTAAGGCATTTATACCAACGGTCAAAATCTTCCTTAATTAGTCTGGCTTTAGTAAGAATAGTTTGCCATTCCATTGAAGAATATCTTTAGATTTTGTCTAAATTGTCGGCTCTACTAATATATTTCTTTTTCAGTGATTTTTTTATGAAGTAAATAGATTTTAATAACGAGATTTATTATTGATTAAGATTAAAATTAGCATTAATGTCCATAATGAAATAATTTCTTAAGTGTGGTCAATGACTTCTACCTTGTTAACCACATTTGCATTGGGGTTCTCAATCTTTGATTGAGGTTTTCCCATTTAAAAAAAATTTATGTGCGATTTTAATTGTTTTGTAATTTCTTTTTTTCAAATCGTTCTGACCATCTTATGAGACACACTGTTTCCTCTTCTATTGTAGATCTATTTATTATATCATCCTCAGTAGGAACACCTTCCATTCCTATAAGTTTCCAAAGTTTTGTCATGTATCTAATTGTGGTTTCTATATCTATTTCTTCCCTTTCGAGGACACATTGTTCCGAATTACTTGGTAAAGGGTTATTAGCCCTAATTCTGTTAGCCTTTCTATTCATAGTTACTCAGGACCATGTACATTGGTTTGTGTTATTAGAAAATTAAAATGTATGTTTAATTTAAAAATATCAAATAATGCATTTGTGTTTGAATATAATTAAATTAAAAAAATGTGCAGATTTGCAATAAGTTATCCAGCGAGAATAGTGTTTCTTGCGGAGTACCACAGGGCTCTGTGTTGGCCCCCCATCTGTATAATATTTTCATATACGATTTTCCCCATGTATACAACAATTCACACAGTATATTATATGCTGACGACTCTCTTTTGTATGCACTCTCCTAAGAGTGCACTTCAACGTGTTTCTTCACACCTAGAGTAGGTTGAAATATTTTATTCTCACTGGGGGATTAAAATAAATGTAGCAAAGAGTTTTGCAATTTGTTTGCGTAATTCTTCAGGAAAGTGCAAGTATACGGTCGTGCCGGAGAGCAAAAACCTTAGGTTAACATTAAATGGAAGTGAAATACAGTTTAAGGACAGTATCAAATACCTTGGAGTTAACTTTAATAAACTTATGAAATTTAATAGTCATGTTCTTTACAATATGAATAAGGCAAATTGTGTAAAGGGAGCGTTTGGGAAATTATTTAACAGTAAATTTTTACCAGTTAAAACGAAGTTGTTGTTGTACAAGGTTAGTATCCGACCAATTCTTCTCTATGCATTTCCAATTTCGTTCAGCATCTCGAAGAAAATTATGAAAAGAATGGAGATATTTGAGCGGCACATTGTACGAAAATGCATAGAAAAGAATTATCAATATTTAAACAAGAGATTCTCTAATAAATATGTATATGATAATGCTAAATTAATTCCAATATCTCAGTACGCTTTTAAGCTAATGGGGGGTTTTGTTGAAAAATTGACTTACTTTGAAGGAAGCGTTATTCAAGATATTTTATCTAGTGAGAAAAATTTTAGTTGGTCAAACACGCAATATATTTCTTGCATTGGGATTTTGCAGGAGAGTTTTGTTGATCAAAACTTTTATTTAGTTAATACTCCTGGTATTTACAGGGGTTAAAATTAGTTTGTAAATATTATTATAATTTTTTTTTAATATTTTTTGTTGTTGTAATTTTTAGGATTTTATTTAAGATTTAGTTTTAAGTTTTTTTTTATTAATTTTAAGTTTATTTATTGTAAACAAAGCTTTACTAATAATGGAAAGTGTCGGGAGCAAACACTGATTTTTTACACATGTACATTAATTTAAAAAAAAAAATATTTTTCATTTAATCTTAATAAGCAAGTTGCATAGTCAAAATTAATTTATGTCATTAAAATAATACTTGGTAGTTTTAAGTTTTTCCGAAATGTAATTAGTTGAATAATTCTGTTATATGAATAAAAAGAAGTCTCAATAAAAATAACTAACTAACTAACTAAATTAAAAAAAATTGATAAAAGGTTTTTGTTTATGTTCATAAAAAGGTTTTAAGTATTTTTTTTACAAAAATATAGATATTTTTAATTATTATTTTTATTTTGAGAAAAAGGTTAAATTTTTATTTAGCGTACAGGTTTTTTGTTTATTTTTTGTTTGTATGTATTTTTTTTTATTTCATATTGAATTTCGGATATCTTTTGTATCACGATTTGTATTTCTTCGCCTGTAGCGTATGTTTTATTGTATTGGAGTGCACGCAGCTGCACTTTTAGTTTATTTCTCCGTCCACCTCTTGTTTTGTTTATATTTGGGAGGGGAAAAATTGGATATGTAGGTTCTTCTGGTTCTTTTTGTTTCAGCTTCTTTGGCTATGGTTCCACTGAAAGAATTGATGGCTTATTTGCGTGGTCCGCACCCTTAGCTAATTCTGTTTTCCACCTGGACTCGGCTTCTTCTAGTTTCTTCAGGATTTCCTCTAGGCTTTGTTCCATTTACAGGATTAATGCAAAGTGCTGCTTTTGAATATTAAATTAATTTAGGATAGAGATCCAACTAAGCATAAGCTGTCTGTGTTGGATCCTTTAATCCTTTCTGAATTAGGATAAGCAAAATTTTGCTGTCTATTCCTTTATTCAGAATTTGGCAGGATCGCCATAAAAACCAAGGAAAAATGAAAAGGTAATCAACGTGTGGTTTGTTTTAGAAAATCTTTTATTTAAAACAACTTAGCAAAGAATGCTTTCAATGTTGTTTCCAAATTAAGATTAAATTTAACTTAAACTTAGTTCAGCTTATATACTAAATACTTACTAGATTATTTTTATATATGTTTAAGTATTAACAATGTGTGAATGTTGATGGGAAATTTGTTGAAATTTGATTTTCCCTAAAAATATTTGTTCTTTCCCACGGCGGCGAATATTTTGGTGTAACCGAATATGTATGGCATATGAAAAGAAATAAATAAATTTTCTCAGGACAGTATTAAGTGTGACACACACACAAGACATTCATATTTCATGGTCACTGCAAGAGGTGCAAAGGCGGCGGTGTATTAAAACTATTCAAATATGTTTGCCGGCCTGTGCTGATATTTTAGTGACACTTGATATTCTTTTGGTTATTTTGTTGATGCCTTTAAAACGCTTAATTCTTTCATGTTGATGTTGTTTAAGAAAATTAATTCATATTATATTACATTGGAGAAAGTAGGGTTACGTACAACATACATGGGCTTCTACATTTAAGTGAGTGCGTAAGAACATTCGGAGCTTGTAATAATTGTTCTGCATATTCATTCGAGAATTATTTGCAGATTTTAAAGAAATATGTTAAAAAATCCTCAAAAATTCTGCAACAAATTTCTGATAGAGTTTAACATGAAGAAATAATTATACCTGAAACTGAAGCACAATTTAGCAAAAAAAAAATAGCCTAACTGTAAGCTTTTCAAATAAAGATTTTATCTATACTACAAAGCTCCCAAATAATTTTTGCGCCATAAAGCCTTATATACCAATACTAATAACAGGTTTTTCTAGTGCAGAACCAGGTTTTGCAGGGGTTTTAGAAAAGTTGAAAGTTTGTTTATTGAACCATTTGATTCGCATGCAATTCTAGGTACTTGTCTAGTTGATCTAAGCAATTCAGAAGAGTCACCTAGAACTTTTGAAATTAAAAATATTGAGTGCAATTTAGCAGGTTTTCCGCTAAATTTGTTTTACTACCAATTTTACATGGATGTACCTAAAAGTATGAAGTTTCTAAATTAAGACTTTAAAAATTATTCAATTAATAACTTCAATCATTGAATAACAAGCTTGTATTTTTCTTTACTTCAATATAAAAACTTTGTTTAAATTAAAAAACCAATTTAATGTTTGAAATACATCAAATCTTAGTAATCATATTAAAAACGTATAATTAAATTTGAATGTTTTTGGCAATAGTGATTTCAATCCAAGCACATAAACTTCTATTGACACTATTTTTGTTTGCCGGGATGTCCTTCAAGCACTTGAACTGGAAAAATGTAGTAAAGATCAACCAATAAAACACATTAAATGCCTTAAGAAGATTGATGCGGATTTAATCCGTTTTATGTACCCCAAAAGGTTCTAATTGTCCAACCGTAGAATAGTCTTTTAGATATTTTTGGTTTTTAATACCAATTTATTTCTTCCTGATATATAAAGTAGGTATAATTCATCATAAAAATCAAAAATAACAAATTATATGGTTACTTTTATGAATCAGAAAATGTCGATATTCCAACCCTGAAATTGGATTTTTAATTATTTTGGTTTTTAATGCCAATTTAACTCTTCCCGAAGTATAAAAAAGATTTAATTAACACACAACCAAAATATGTACTAAAAAATTTCGATTTTCCGACCCTGGAACCGAATTTTTAATACCAAATTAATTCTTCCTGAAGTATAAAATAGGTTTAATTCACTAAGAAAACAAAATTTGGAATTTATGTGGGTACTTTTATGTACCAGAAATATTTCGATTTCCCAACTCTGGAACCGAATTTTTATTTCTTTACTAATGCAATTCTTAGTGAATTTTTAAACTTTTTGGTCACTTTCATGTACCATAAAATATTGCAGTTATCCAACCATGGAATCTAAATTTTCTTTTGTTTTAATATTTGATACCAATTTTGTTTTTCCTGAATTAACAAATAGTTTTAATTAGTACAAAATCGACGTTATTTGGCTTTTTGGTTACTTTTATGTATAAAAAAATTTTAATTTCCCATCCCTGGGAGCGAAATTTAAATTTTTTTTTACCACGGCTAGTTTGCATCAGTTATAAAGTCGTTT
Organism: Linnaemya tessellans; assembly: GCA_951800035.1. NCBI lineage: Eukaryota > Metazoa > Arthropoda > Insecta > Diptera > Tachinidae > Linnaemya > Linnaemya tessellans. Next base: position 54,172,969 of record OX637534.1, read on the forward strand.
TATTTACGAAAATCTTAAAATTTGCAACCATTTTTGTCACTTTCATGTTCTACAATATATTGCATGTACCAAATAAACTTTCAATTTCCCTGGAATTGAAATTTAATTTTTATTTTTGCTTTTTTATAAATGCGATGTATAAAGTAGTTTTATTAAGGCATGATTTTAAATTTTTAACCATTTGGTTACTTACATGTATAAACAAATTTCAATTTCCCAACCCTGGAAGCGAAATTTTAATTTTTAAAATTTCAAAATTTTTTTTATCAATGCAAATCTTCATGGGAATAAAGTGATTTTATTTAAGAAAAACTCAAAGTTTATAACCATTTTAGTTATTACAAGTCTTCTTGAGGTATAAAGTAGTTTTATTTAAGAAAATTTAAATTTTTTAACCATTTTGGCCACTTTAATGTACTACAAAATATTGCACTTGTCCAACCCTGGATTAGAAATTTTGATTTTTTTTGGAATTTTTGATACCAATTTTGTTCTTCCTAAATTGTAAGACAGTTTTAGTTCGCAAAAAACACCATCAGTTGTCTGTTTGATTATTTCACATAAAAAAAAGTTCAATTTCCCACCCCTGGAACCAAAATTTCAATTAAAAAAAATAAATTTTTGGTCAATGCAATTCTTCATGACGTATAAAGAGGTTTTGTTAAAAAAAAGCTCAAAATTTTTAATAATTTTAGTTACTACATGTACTACAAAATACGGAATGGGCCGAAAAAAAATGCTTAAATTCCCATCCCTGGAACATTTTTTAATTTTTTTGTTTTTAATAGACCATTGAGGCTTCCCAAACCCCGGAATAGGTTTAATTTATAAACATTAAAAAAATAATTGATTTTTGGTATACATTTAGCGTCCATATGTAAGTGTAAGCTTCCCAGCTCTGGAACCCTACTTCCGGTCTTTCTGCATTTCAATACCGCTCTATTTAAGTTCAAGAACGAAGTCTCTAGCTCTTCTGGGGGCTTGGGATTTCACGTACAGACGGACGGACAGACGGACATCGCTCAATCGTTATCGCTATTCATTAGGATCCAGAATATACATATATACTAGGGATGTAACCGATACCGATATATCGGCGATACTTCTGATTTGCCGATATATCGATATCGGCGATATTTTAATGTCGATACGACGATACTTCTTAAATTTTTTTAGACCTCTTTTGAGCAAACAATTCAATTTTCAACTCTTTTTACTAACCGTCGTATTGAAAATTTGGATGATTTTAGAAAATAAACAGTATGACATTCAGTTTGAATGGACCCATTAATAATCGCTTACACTATTATTTTGTTAAAAAAAATAATTTGTTTTTGTTAATTTCAGAATGAATTCAAATATCAATTTTAAATGTTAATAATCTCTTACACTGTAATTTTGTATAATAAAAGAATTACTCTACTTGAGTTTTGTTAATTTTAACTTGAGTTCCATTTCAATACGCGTATCGGTATCGGAATCGGTATCGGCGATATTTCTTTTTGAGTATCGGTATCGGATCGGCAAAACGGCGTATCGTTACATCCCTAATATATACTGTATGGGGTCCTATATTGATATCGAAGAAATTACACACGGAATGACAATCCTATATATGTGACGCGCAAAATGGAAAGGGTAAAAACCGGTTTTGTTTAGGAGAACCATTTTAAAGATTTAAATACGTGTATCTTTGGTGTACCTCATAAAATGCATATAAAAAAAGTGAAAATTTATTTTTTTTTACCCTTAGGTCCCTTTCTATGTGCGCTGTCACATATAGCCTTTCACTTTTTTGTGAAGGGTATAAAAACGGAAATCGTACACCTTACGTAAGTATTTTTTCTTATACATATGTATGTATATATGCACTGAAAGAAAGAAATAATGATTTAATTTTAATTAAAACAAATCTTTTTAGGTTCAATGCATTAGCATCTCTTCTAAAAGGAAAACTAGGTAAGTCCTTGGCTGAAATTTTTTCATCGGATCCGACTATAGCATCAAATGTGAATTGCATGCTTAGAAAATTATCCCTAAAAGAATAAAAAAAATTTTTGGTGTTTTAATGGATACGTATCATATACATAATCTCTCAAGAAATGAATTCAGATTTTTAGATTACATTCTTTTCAAAAAAAAGGGAAGTAAATTTATACCAGAAACTTTTTTCGAATAATTTTTTAAATGCAGCTCGAAATATTGGAGAAGGGAACCCAGAAAAACCCATACGAATCGGATTCAAATTAATAAAGAAACGTCATTTTTAAGCAGCTTGCCTTTTAAAGAGAAAAAACTCTAATATTTAAAATTATTACAAAAATTTTTTATTACTAAATTAATGCTATTAATTAAAAAAAAATATCTCGCTAAAAGTACAAAAAGAAATACTTAAACGTTCAAAATAAAATAAACAAAAGTCCAAATTTCAATTTTAATTCCAATCACGAACTAGCCACTCTTATATTAACTCACAGTGCACTCATGTTTGATGCATCTTGAGCTAAATTATTAAAACTTATCATAAGTTAGCCAATTCATAGTTAACTCACAGTGTACTAATTTTTGATACACCACAAGTTAACTCGTAATGAGCTAGCTCATTGTTAGGTGATACTGATGCAGAGTGACTGAGTACTGACTCGCACTGCGACATTACGTGTAAAAACTGAATAGTTTTAGCCCCGGATGGAAAGCATGATACAATTGTACTTTTTAGGTACAATTATGACTTTGTTGGCACCGTGGTACTACCACGACTAATTTGGTACAATTTAAATTTCTCAACCAAAGTTTATGGATTCATAAAAACGTTTTATACCTGAAATTTTTTTGTAAATTTCTCAGATAATCAGTCAATAAACATAAGATATTGATTTTGTGTCAACTTTTCATTACATGCAGCATCGTTCAATATATTTATTTCGCCGTTTCTTTTTGAAAATTATTGTTCTTTCGAGATAGAAAAAGGGTCTCGAATCTTCCAAAATGGACTCTTACGACTAACACTTCTGATAAATTATGACTTATGTTTGTGACCGACTTACAATTAATTGCAATAAAAAGAAGTAAAAGTGCTATATAAATGTTTGGCTTTTCTTATATCTAATACCTATGAACGTCTTTGAAAAATATGAAATATGTTTAAATTACAAACAAAACAAAAAATCCGTTTCATGTACCCCAAAAATTTCTAGTTGTAGAATCGTCTTTTAGATTTTGTTGGTTTTAAATACCACTTTACTTCTTTCTGATGTAAAAAGTAGGTACAATTCATAATAAAAATAAAAAATAAAATGGCTTCTTTTATGAATCGGAAAATGTCGATTTTCCAACCCTGGAACCGAATTTTTAATTTTTTAATACTAATTTAAGTTTTTCTGATATATAAAATAGATTTAATTCACTAAAAAACAAAATTTGGAATTTATGTATGTACTTTTATATACCAAAAATATTTCAATTTTCCAACCCTGGAACCGAATTTATAATATTTTGATACTAGTTTAATTTTTTCTGAAATATCTAATAGGTTTAATTCACTAGAAGCACAAAATTTTGTATTTATGTATGTACTATTATGCACGAAAAATATTTCGATTTCCCAACTCTAGAATTTTTATTTTTTTACCAATGCAATTCTTAGTGAGGTGTAACATAGTTTTACTTGACAAAAAAATTAAAATTTTTAAACTTTTTGGTCACTTTCATGTACCATAAATTATATAATTTGTCCAACCCTGAAGTCGAAATTTTGATTTTTTAAGATTTGAATACAAATTTTGTTCTTCCTGAATTATAAAACAGCTTTAATTAGCAAAAAAAACAACGTCAATTGCCTTTTTGGTTATTTTTATGCAGAATAAATATATCAATTTCCCAACCCTGGAAACGAAATTTAATTTTTTTTTGCCAATCCAACTTTTAATGAGGCATGAAATAGTTTTATTTAAAAAAACCTAATATTTATAACCATATAGGTTATAAATATAGTTTTAATTAGTAAAAAACAACGTCAATTGCCTTTTTGGTTACATTTATGTTTAAAAAAAATTTCAATTTCCCAACCCTGGAAGCGCAATTTAAATTTTTTAAAATTTTCTTTATCAATGCAAATCTTCATGAGGTATAAAGTAGTTTTGTTTAAGAAAAACTCGAATTTTGCAACCATTTTGGTTATAACATGTACTACAAAATATTGCATGTACCAAAAAAAATTTTATTCTTCCAACCCTGGAAAAGGAATTTTATTTTTTTTGTTTGTTCTTTTTTATCAGTGCAACGCTTCTTGAGGTATAAGGTAGTTTTATTTACGAAAAATTGCAAATTTTTTACCAGTTTGGTAACGGTCATGTACCATAAAATATTGCACTTGTCCATCCCTGGATTCGAAATTTTATTTTTGAATTTTTCATAACAATTATGTTCTTAGCTTAGAGCAGGTTAAGTGCGCAGATGGGCTAAATCGGGCAAGAGGGAAACAAGTTCCCCTAAGAAGAACTAAACCAACCCAGAAAAAACAACATAATTTTTAAAGTTTTTTGGTTATTTTGTTAAGCAAATGATATATTTTTATGTCAAATACGGTCCAACGCCTTAAACTTGGAGCCATTAAATAAAATAAAAATATTTTTTGACCCCGCCCACTTCAGTGGGCGTTATTATAGGCAAAAATAGCATAAAAATTTAACAAATTGTTTTACTTAAGCCTACATTCCTTAAAAATAACACTCTTAAGCTTTAATGACGAAGCTGAGACGAAACCTGGTACTACTCTGCCCTACCCCCTCCTTACCCCTTCGCCCCCTAAATGACCCTACCAACAAATTTTTTTTTTTTAATTTTGTATATAATTATCCCAAGCATTTATCTTTAGAGTTTTATGACTGCCGATTTCTGCCCTACCCCCCCCCCCCTTTCTCCCTTTGCCCCTTAAATGACCCCACCAAAAAAAATTTTTTTTTTTTAAATTTTGTATATAATCATCCCAAGCATTTATCTTTAGAGTTTTATGACTGCTGATTTCTGCCCTACCTCCCCCCCCCCCACCTCTTCCTTTGCCCCCTAAATGACCCTACCAAAAATAATTTTTTTTTTTTTAAATTTTGTATATAATCTTCCCAAGCATTTATCTTTAGAGTTTTATGACTGCCGATTTCTGCCCTAGCCCCCCCCCCCCTTTCTCCCTTTGCCCCTTAAATGACCCCACCAAAAAATTTTTTTTTTTAATTTTGTATATAATCATCCCAAGCATTTATCTTTAGAGTTTTATGAGTGCATGTTGCTGCCCTACCCCCTCTCCCCCTTTGCCCTCTATATGACCCTATCAAAAAAAGAAATTTTAATGTTGTATATAATTATCCTAAGCATTTATTTTTAGAGTTTTATGACAAAGGTGAAATGTTTCCCTCACAGCCCTTGCCAGAGCGACCCCGCCAAAATACAGTTTTTATAGCCTCCAAAGAGAATTGTGATGAAGTCTAAGACGGTCTAGCAATGCCCATACGTTCGTCTGTGGAAAACATGATATTGTATATTTTTGAACCCCGCCCCCTTTAGTGAGCGTTGACGTACGATATTATATAAAGGAACTCTGTCCCACCAAGTTAAACATTTAAAATTCACTTACTAAATATTTGGAGGGTATTTAAGATTCGACCCGGTCGAATATAACGTTTTTACTTGTTTTTTTTTTTGGCTAATGCAAATCTTCATGACGTATAAAGTGGTTTTGTTAAAGAAAAACTTGAAATTTTTAACAATTTTAGTTACTACATGTACTACAAAATACGGAATAGGCCGAAAAAAAATTGTTAATTTCCCATCCCTGGAAAAAAAATTTTATTATTTTAGTTTTGAATAGACCATTGAGGCTCCCCAAAGCACGAAGTAGGTTTAATTTACAAACATTAAAAAAAATAATTGATTTTTGGTATAAATTTTGCGTTGAGAAATAGGTGTAAGCTTCCCAGCTCTGGAACCATACTTTGGATCTTTCTAATTCAATAGCAGCCTATTTAAGTTCATTTCCAATCCAACGGTCCAAGAACGAAGTTTCTAGCTCTTCTGGGGGCTTGGGAAAACCAAAAATATGTTTTGATGCAATTTTTAATTAATATATGCAAAATATTTTTTTAAAAAGCCATCTAAACTTTTTTGTATCATAAATTTAATGGATTTTATTAATTTTTTTTTATCTCCTGTAAAGTAGCAAAAAATCGAGCTAGGCTTTTTAACATAATAAGCCATCGATATGTAATTGATTTCCAAATACCGAAAAAGCTTTCAATCAACGTCTCGTTGCCACAATTTTAATCTAACAGAAAATTTATTATATTAAATTATATGACTTTTTGAATAAAACTTAATGAACTGATTTTTAAATTTTTAATATATTTTTGTTGTATTCTTGTGAATTTGCTTGGACAAGTTTTTGAATTTCTATTTTTAATATATATGTATATATATATATATATATATATATATATATATATATATATATATATATATATATATATATATATATATAAAAATGGTACCGTATGGTATGAAAAGTATACTTTTCTTAGTTAATTAGTACAAACGCAAAGTAGTCATTTGCCATCACAGGTTTTAGCAATGTAAATGAATTAGCTTTTTAGTCAGTTCCGACTCACTTTTGATTAACCATGAGTTAACTTTAACCCTTTCGCCCCCAAAGTTGCTTATAAGCAACTTTGATTTTTAGGTACCGTTTTATTTCAAACAATTGTAACTAACTCATGAAAGTGCACATATAGTTGGTTGATTATATTTCTTAGAACTAAAAAACAACAAAAAAGTAGCAGCAGCGTCGCGATCAACATAAATACAATTCATTCTTTGGTGTGAAGTCCAGGAAAACGCAGGTCTTGAAATTTTAGTGCAAAAAGTAAAAAATAAATAAAAATACTTAGAAAATATAATTTTAAAAAATAAGTACGCAGTTTTAACAATTAAAGTTGTAATAAAAAGTTAAAAAAAAAAGAAGTTAAAAACGTTGCATTGTTACGGAGCAATATTTTTTTGTTTATTGAAGTTGCTTATAAGCAACTTTGGGCAACGGTGGTAGTAAAAACATTGATATCGCAGGCATGTCCAAACCACGCAAAGGACTTTGTGAAGCAGATATAGAGGCTGCCCTGAAGTTTGATTGGGACGAGTCTTCTTATGAGGAGTGTGAAGATGATGAGGCAGAATTTTTGGAGAAAGGGTTAAAAGAAATTTTGGAGAAAGGTGAGGAAATCGAGATTGACTTACTAGAAGTTATCGCCACTGAAGAGAATGCCGAAGAGTATCCAGAGAGGCCTGAGCGCTTTGTGGCGGAAAAAATAAAATTGTCTACGTTGCGATGGAGGAAAAAACAATTTGATCCAAAAGTTGATCTATCTGACATGCTAATGAATCTTTATAAAATTAATCATCGCTCTACTAAATGGTACATGCGAATATTTTACTGGGCTTTGGGAACGGTAGTAACCAATTCGAGGCTTTTGTATCGCAAGCACCTCAAAATGGTGGACCCGAACGCAAAACATATTCCACTAATAAAATTTCAAATGGAAATAGCGAATGAGTTGCTAAATGCTGCATCATCATCCTCGGGTTCAGTACAAAGGAAAAGAGGACGACCCAGTGGAAATACTTTCGAACAAGAGGAAATAAGTTCAGCACAGTCGTCTCCGTCTTCTCTTTCGTCTAGTTCCAGTTCCAAGCGCCATACAATTAATCATGATCCTCCGAATTCGAAGAGATACGATATAAGCGGCCATTGATGGAATGGGGAGGAAAAGGCCGATGCCGCCTATGCAAGACGGGAACACCGCTCTCAAAATGTGTAAAATGTGGTGTTCACCTATGTTGCAATACCAGTAAAAATTGTTTTGTAGAATATCATACCTAGTTTATTATAATACCAAAAAGGATTCCTGATTAATAAATAAATAATAAAAAAAATATTGTTTTTTCATTGCCATTAAATAGTTCCTCAACGGCCCAAAGTTGCTTATAAGCAACTTCTTATATCTAGTGACCCGATAACTCCAGAAGTCCGAAATCTTCAAAAATCCTTAATTTAGATCTACTAACCAAGGAAATCATAAAAAAGAATTTTTCCGACAGTTGGTTCAGGAGCGGGGCCGAAAGGGTTAAGCTAACTCATTTTCCGACACGGACAAGACAGCATTGTCGTATATACAAACCAGTGGTGGGCACCGTCAATGTATTGGTAAATTCTGTATGTGTTGAGCTTGCGAGCTACCCACCAAACAAAAAGCCAAGCGTTTGAAAGATAATGGTGCATTATATATTTATACATAAGTAGCAAAATTTTCTAAGTTGGGAAAAAACGTTGATTACGTAAAATTATTAATTAAAAATAAAACTTTTTCTAAGTAAACCGTCAAATGAAAAAAAAATAAAAAAGATAGAACATTAATTTGTTATGTTTTCCATTAAAAAAAATAAATAAAAGAATGGTTTCTTGCTAGAGCATAGTACTGAATATTCGCAAAAAACACATACGCGGTTGTATAAAACTTAATAAGCTTTGAGGTTTGTCGGCATGGAAGATCATTTTCATATGGGAAACATATTCAAATTATTTTTGATAAGATTTTACACAGACTAATTAATAAGACTAAGTGTATTACTAAATTAGGAGAATTAGTATAGTCCGTTATTGGAGAAAAATTGTATAAAAGGTATGGTATGTTATCGAAAACATTGTTTATGACAAAATATTTTTCGCATATCATCATTACTGAAATTGTTTGCTGGGCAAATATTCTGGAAAAAAATATAAAAAAATTCGTAAGCAACCGCCTGACATTCATTCGTCGCTGTCTCATCGACGACTAAATTAAAGAGGGTAAGAATACGTTTGGATGATCTCAGCACAATTGTGCTATAAAACGCCCGTATCTGATACAAACACACGTATATACCTACATGTTAAGCAAAGCACAACTAACAACAACCATGACCAGATGCTTCGCGAAGTTGCCAGACGACGTCACTTTGTCTATATAAGTCGCTGCCAGAGATTAGCAATATGAGTGTGTTTTTAAATCTAGACGTGTTATCATCGCTAAGTGTTTACTAGTGCAAATACTCATTTGAATTAAGTAATTAATAAAGTGTTACCGTTTTATATTTCTAAAATTAATAATCCGCGTTTTTAATTTGATGCACTCAAAACAATCCTTGAAGGACAAGTAAGAAGCGTTTTTACGAAGAGGTCTAAAACGTAACAGTATTGAAAATACAAAATGTTTTGATTTTTATAGTGTAATAATGGATACTGTACAATAACATTGCCTGCGTGTATATTATAATGGTGTATGGCATACTACGTGTACGAGTATATGGTATAAAATTAAAAGCCTTTTGATTTGCATTGAAATATTACTTAGTGAAAAACTATTTAGTATGCTCTAAGTTCGAATATATTATACCCTCCAAAAATATATTGGAGAGTATATTCATTTTGTTATTCCGTGTGTAACGCAAAGAAATATCCATTTGAGTGATGAAATCTAACTCTATTAAGCCATCTCCGTCCGTCTGTGGAAAGAACGATTCAGTCTAAGCGAAAATAGCTAGACCCTTGAAACTTAATATAAATATTTCTTGAAGGATGGCACAGGTCAAGTTTGTAAAAGGGCTGAATTGGGCCAAGGGGAAAAAGTTCCCCTAAGAAGATCTAAACTTTTATATAACAACACAATTTAAAATTTTTTTTTGTAATTTTGCTAAGCAAATGATATATGTATTTTTATGTCAAAGAAGATCCAAAGCGTTGAACTTGTGGCAAAAGCATCAGAAAAGAAAATTTTTGAACCCCGTCTCCCTAAGTGGGCGTTGACGTAAGATATTATATGCAAAAATAGTTTATATATATTACAAATTGTATTAAGCCTACACTCCTTAAAAATGAGAACTTTAAGCTTTGATGACGAAGCTGAGACGTATGCAGATGGAAAGGCGTCTCAGCCATGCTCCTCCCAATACCTTGGAAACCACCGTATTAAAGTAGATTTTTTTATTTACTTAAGCCAAATACCATAAACATGTAAATTTTAATAAGAATAAAAATAAGAGTTTTTATTTACTAAATATTTGGGGGTATTTAAGATAACACCCGGTTTAATATAACGTTATTAGTTATTTTTCTGTAGCACGATTGGTGGAACGCTACTTTGTTCAGGAAAATCATTCACTTGATGATAAGTTGTTTTAAAGTTTAGCTACAACTTGTTTGTCTTAATAGATGTAGTTTAAAATTTTTATCACGTATGTAATGTAGGGAATAGTAATCAATAAAAACACCTTTTCGAATTTTTTGACGTTACGCTAATTTGTTTATTTCGCCATATATATTTTTATGAGTAATTTATTGAACAGTGTGGAGCCAAACGACTATAATAATACATTTAAACGCGTATTTTAAGGACATGTGCTGCTAATGCTACCCACTCCTGTGTAGGTACGATTATGTTGCTTTTGAAATTGTTTATTTAAAGGAATTAGTGCGATTTGTAGTAAGGAGTATCTAAAAACTGTACTAAAACTCATACTTCGAGAAGTACTGGATTTGTTAACAGCATTACACCTCCAAATACAATCTGAGCAACACACTTTCACGGACAATCGAACACTGTAACAGACTTAAAGCCATTATTTAAAGTACATGATAGTAAAAGGCAACTAAGCTAATGTAAGGAATAAAGTAAGTGGTACCGATTTTACTTATTATAAGTTTCTAATAAAAAACAGTTATATAATCTTTAAAATGTGGTAATATCAGACCGGACACCAATCACTATTTCAGCCGCTTCTGCATTGCACTTTGACTACACAATTCTAAAAACAAAAAATTTTAGTATCTGCTTCTAAAACCACCCCATAAAATTTATGATATTTACATACATATGCCTCTCATATTTGTGTCTTTATGGCAGTGGTGTTCAAAAATAAAAGTGAGGATGTATTGGTGAGAGATTTTGCCCAGCAAACATAATGTCAAACGCTTAAAATAAGAAAAACAGACAGAGTTTTTGCCATATATAAACAACTTAATAAGTGAATGTAATTTTAATTTTAAGAAAAAAATATCGGGGACCGTAAATAGCAGTTATCAATATCAAAAAATAGAACAGTTATATTGACAACAAAACAAAAATAAATCTATTTAAACCAGTTTTTTATGTAAGATTAGAACTTGAATGTTATGAAAAGCATCATTTATCATAAAATACTTTTCACATTTCATTCCGTGAACGTGTATGCTTTTATTCAATTTCGAGTTTAATTTGTGTGCTCAATTGTAATTGAATCGCTTGTGTTTGCTATGCTTCGTCCAACAAGAAGCAACAACAATGCTTAATAAATTTCTGAAATAAAATGACAACAGCCATCCGCATGTGTTCTCTTCGCTTTCTCAACGACGACTGAATGAAAATTTTTATAAGAGCATAACAAATGTGTGTAAATTTTTTAAACAATTGTTGTATGGGCTGAACACCACTGCTTTATGGAAACTTTAATGCTTTAAATGCCGAGACACATAAAGGTTTTATCAACAAGAACTTTGTTTTCTAAAACAAAATAAAACGAAAAATTTTGATGAAGATGATTCAGACCTTTATTACATTACGAAGAGAAAAGTTTGGCAATGAATGAAGAATGATATCTGGCAAATGTCCACCACGACCACTCTGGCTTCTAGGCCAAATCCTTACGCAAAATTCGCCATGTGGTGAATTTCTTGTGGTGACGTTCTTGAGAACGTCGAGTAATGGACAATTTTGGATCTGCTTCGACACTGTGGCTCACAGCTGCGACCCGTTCGAACACGCGTCAGTGTTGACACATTTTGTATCGAGCCCGTCAACTCAAATTTAACGACCAAATTCTAATGTTGTCCGAAAATATCACGAATATAATTTTTGCTTAACTTTAACAGAACCACCATTAATTATTTTAATACGATTTTCGAACGAAATTGAATTCATTGTAACAATTGACAACGCATCCACTACGAATACGTCAAAAACAGGTATCGGCAAACGCATACATCTTCATTGTAAGTTTGATGAGTGAGAGAAAATAACATTTTTCTCCATACATTTTTTTCATAAACACAACAACGACAACAGCAACAACAGCAAGGTATTTTTTCATAAACATACAACAACGACAATAACAACACCTCCTTTGAAGGTTCGTACGAGAATGAGAGTAACTATATTTACTCAGTAAAAGCATGTGTGTGACTCTCAAAAGTAAATTTTACTCTCACGTGCAACCCGCCGCCGACTTCTGGTCAAAAAACTAAATGTCAATACTATTATGTTGTTGGTGTTGCCACAATTAAAAACCAAAGTTCTTGTTGAAAACCCTACAATGAGTACTTTGTTCACGGATATTAAATCAGTTGTTTGTTCTGCATTTTGCTCATTTAACTTAAATTTCTTTCTTTTATAAATTTTTTTATATATAGTATTTAATATTTTCTGAAAACACAATACAAAATAATTAATCAAAACAATTTGAAAAAACTTACTGATGTCTGTTAAAGTATTCAACGTACGTCAAAACTTAGCATCAGTACTGAATGTTATAACTTACATAAGAAAGCATATATTTCAACTCTATTTTCAGTTGAAAAAGGCGACGTATAACGTATGACGGATTCTATAGGCCGTATCAGATACAACTTTTGCTTCGTGTTGCATCATAGATCCGTTTTGACATCTAAGATGAAATGTACATACTCATACGAAACATGCCACATAAAGCACTCTTAACGCAGCTTGAAACGAAAACTTCGGCAACTCTCATCTTTTTGCGAGCTTTGACAATCACCTGGATTTATTTTCTTTTATTCTCTTGCCAAATTCGGACGTAAGTTTTAAATATTGGAATCTGTTTTAATAAAAGCTACTCGTAAATATATATATATATATATATATATATATATATATATATATATATATATATATATATATATATAATTTATGCAATAAATATTAAAAATAATAGTTATTATAGGCAATAATAATATAAATATATGTATGCATATAAAACCAAAATCATCCACCACCTTTTTTTTGTAAACAAACAATTCGTGACTGTTGCCAAACTTTTTTTGTGTCATACACCTTTTGTTTTACGTTTTACTTTTAAAATTAAAACGCCACGCAAAGCGACGATGTTATATCTGACACAGCCTTATGTGTATCGGCGTTTAAATCAACGTCCACCACAAGTATCTAGAGTTGTACGGCTCCTGAATGAATTAATTCAATTGAATCACACATTCAATTGAGGGAGGTGAATCTTTCAGTTGTTTCAGTAGCTCTTTTCTTTCAATTGTTTCAGTAGCTCTTTTCTTTCAGTAGCTCTTTTCTTTCACTTCTTTCAGTTGATTCAGTAGCTCTTTTTAATGCTTGTATGTCAAAATCTATATGAAAACAAGTAAAAACGTTATATTCGACCGGGTCGAATCTTAAATACCCTCCAAATATTTAGTAAGTGAATTTGAAATGTTTAACTTGGTGGGACAGAGTTCCTTTATATAATATCGTACGTCAACGCCCACTAAAGGGGGCGGGGTTCAAAAATATACAATATCATGTTTTCCACAGACGAACGTATGGGCATTGCTAGACCGTCTTAGACTTCATCGCAATTCTCTTTGGAGGCTATAAAAACTGTATTTTGGCGGGGTGGCTCTGGCAAGGGCTGTGGGGGAAACATTTCACCTTTGTCATTAAACTGTAAAAATAAATGCTTAGGATAATTATATACAAAATTAAAATTTCTTTTTTTTTGATAGGGTCATTTAGAGGGCAAAGGGGGAGAGGGGGTATGGCAGAAACAGGCAGTCATAAAACTCTAAAGATAAATGCTTGGGATGATTATATACAAAATTTAAAAAAACATTTTTTTTTGGTAGGGTCATTTAGGGGGCAAAGGAAGAGGTGGGGGGGGGGGGGGGGTGGAGGGATGATTATGCTTGGGATGATTATATACAAAATTTAAAAAAAATATACAAAATTTAAAAAAAAATTTTTGGTAGGGTCATTTAGGGGGCGAAGGGGAAGGAGGGGGTAGGGCAGAGTAGTACCAGGTTTCGTCTCAGCTTCGTCATTAAAGCTTAAAAGTGTTATTTTTAAGGAATGTAGGCTTAAGTAAAACAATTTGTTAAATTTTTATGCTATTTTTGCCTATAATAACGCCCACTGAAGTGGGCGGGGTCAAAAAATATTATTATTTTATTTAATGGCTCCAAGTTTAAGGCGTTGGACCGTATTTGACATAAAAATATATCATTTGCTTAACAATATAACCAAAAAACTATAAATATTATGTTGTGTTTTCTGGGTTGGTTTAGTTCTTCTTAGGGGAACTTTTTTCCCTCTTGCCCGATTTAGCCCATCTTCGAACTTAACCTGCTCTAAGTTTTAAAACATATTTATGCCAAATTTCAAGAGTCTAGCTCTTTTCGTTTGGACTGAATCGTGATTTCCACAGACGGACGGACGGACATGCTCAGTTCGTCTTAGATTTCATCACTGATCAAGAATATATATACTTTATGGGGTCTGAGATGGATATTTCGATGCGTTACAAACGGAATGACAAAGTGAATATACCCTCCAAATTCTTTTTTGGAGGGTATAAAAATTAATTAATTCGCTCAGTGCAGAAACACACATGGTATTGTGTTTTATATTATTAGAGCTGCCAGATGAACAATTTTTAAACAGCACTGCCATGATACATATTTTAGTACTTATTAACTTGGTGCACTATTTATATGTACTTATTTATTTTATATATAAATATATATATATATATATATATATATATATATATATATATATATATATATATATATATATATATATATATGTATATATATATATATATATATATATATATATATATATATGTATATATATATATATATATATATATATATATATGTATATATATGCTTTGTATATAGTTTACGAACAATTTTTCAATATATCGTATTTTCTGCGGACATTTGCATACTTTACGGACTGTACGTGATCTTTTAACATATGTTGCGTATAATTTACGGACTTAATGAGTTTGCGAACAGTTTTTATTATAAATTTTTTTTCTTTTCAATGGATTTCTCCATGTAATTTTATTAATAAAAATAATTCGATTTATCTATATATGCTCTTTAAATATATTATTTTTCTAATTAACTATAAATTATTTGTCAATAGCGCTACCAGATTTTCTTAAAAGCAGTCTTCTCTAGCGGCGTAAATAAGTTATCTGCTTCTAAATGACGGCGTCAAAAGATTTTTATAGTAGCGACTTTGGATGCATGTACGTGTATAAACAAAGGAAAGTAAATTTAAAGCTGAAAATTTACAAATATTGAAGCCATAAGTAATTTTGTAGCAACGAATAAAATTAACTGTTTGTATACCGAAAAAAAAATAATTGTATATTAGAAATCATTTGAAGACCCTAGGAAAACAATTTTAAATTAGTAAAAAGAAAAATGGTTCCACGAAAGTATGAGGATTGTTGTGTTTTTTCAGTATTGTTGGGACAGTAGTTTTCAGTTTAAGTTTAACACATTTTTTTAACTTCTTTTAGAAAACATAAAATATCCGTATTTCATCATATCGCGCAGGCAGATCTTTAATTTAAGTTTTGCCACTGAAGTAAAAATAAATGTATCATTTTTATAACTTTTTGTATATTTATATCAACTGACACATAAATTAAAAAAAAATCTGAAAAGCAAATTAAATGAAAATCAATTTGATATATTCAAATAACTTTTTAAGTTCAAAATCATTTAATGCAATATAGTATTAGAATTTTTTGGGATACATACATATGTATGGACTTACATAGATATGTATACAATAAATCCGCTCGTACTCAATGAAAACTGCATGACCTTCTGACTAGTTTCTACTGAGTTATCAAACAATTAAAGTTTTTAATATAAATTGAAGAATATTTTAAATCTAAAATATTTGCCTAAAATAAAGTTAATTTCGATTAGTTTGCCACAGACTCCGTTCGAAAACAAAGAAGGATCACATTTCTCGGAATGTTCCCTTTATGGTATTATTTCACTTTGAAAAATTTACTCGCCTATAGTTTTCTGAAGAACTAAAATACGGAATCAATTCCATTTCCGAACGGAATTGAACTCTATAACATGGCTGATAATATGTAAAAAAAATTATTATTAGTACAACTTTTAAATTAGTAATACATGCTTTATTTAGAAATGCTTCAACTCTAAACCATGTATTTAATGCGAGCTAGAGCTAAAGGATTTCCGAATGCAACCACAGATTTGAATCATTCATATACAAATTTTCAATACTCTGAAATACCTTATTACAGTAATAAAAGACAAAACAATTAGAGTAGGAAATATAACAATTCTTTTTGGTGTTGAAATTAAAATAACGCTCTAGAATTCAAAATTTTACCAAAACGTACATGAAATGAAGTGATGGGTATAAAAAATGAACAAACGTTTGATTTTAAATCGTCGGCAAAGTCATCTGTCTTTATCTATCCTTTCAACATTATCCCTTCCTTTCTAGTTCCTTCAAAATGCACTGCGAATGTAGGGGTCATCCCTCGAGTGCTGGTTCTAATTAAAAAAATGCAAAACAAGTCACTCTTTGCACTTCATGTTTATATAATAAAAAAACTAACGACAATTAAATTAATTACAAATGTTCAATACAGTACTTTTCGCTTATAGTCCACAACTGTAGTTGCCCAACTTTTGTGGACCATAAGCGAATTTGGACTATAACCGATCTTCTTTATAATCCACTTAAAGGATTATATGTGAATCCTGATTTAACCCACATTTTGGACTATATAAAATTATTTTCTTCCATTTTTTAAAACAAAAGAAAAGTTTATTTAAAACAACCAAATATTGATTTAATTTATATCAATAGTTAAAACAAAAACATTTATTATTATACCCTCCAAAAAAGAATATGGAGGATATAGTCACTTTGTCATTCCGTTTTTAACGCAGCGAAATATCCATCTGAGACCCCCTAAAGTATATATATTCTTGATCAGTGATGAAATCTAAGACGATCTGAGCATGTCGGTCCGTCCGTCCGTTTGTGGAAATCACGATTCAGTCCAAACGAAAAGAACCAGACTCTTGAAATTTAGTATAAATATATCCTGAAGGATAGCACAGGTCATGTTTGTAAATGGGCTAAATCGGGCAAGAGGGAAAAAGTTCCCCTAAGAAGAACTAAACCAACCTCTAAAAAACAACATAATTTTTAAAGTCTCTTTTCGTAATTTTGTTAAGCAAATGATATATTTTTATGTCAAAGAAGGTCCAACGCGTTATACTTAGAGCCATAAAATATTCAATTAGAAATACAGAGTGGACTATACGCGAGTTTTTTCCATACAATATTAGTTACGCATGCCAACAAAACGTGGACTTCAAGCGAAAATGGACTACAAGCGAAGTGGACTTTAGAACAAATAATTTGTATGAAATTCAAAAAAACCTGCAAATGAATACGACAGTTTTGGCTTATATCCGTTTTTGGGCTTTAAGCGGAATGGATTATAAGCGAAAAGTACTGTATATCGTTTCAAATTTAACTAAATTAAAAATTAAATTAACTGATGACTATTAATGATAAATAGACCGAAAATCATTTGGTCTTAAAACTAAAAAGAAACTTAAGGTCATATCTAGTAAACTTACTTATCCACTTTTCTAATCCATTGCACATATAACACTATTTATAAAAATCGATTTAAAATGTGTAATTTATATAATCGATAAGATGAAAATAATAGATTAAAATAAAAATCGATTATTTATTCACTTCCCTAACGTGAACTTTTGCATTGAAGGTCTTCTTGAGTTAGCACAAAATTTTCGATAAAAAAAATTAATAATTATGCTCACAAATATTGGTTAATAAGGAGCTTGAGGTCACAGTTTTTAAAACAACAATACACTATTTTATTTCATGAAGATTTCGATAACATGTTATATGTATATTGTTATATAATAACAAGTGAGCCCAAGCTTTTAATTAACAAATACTTATAAAAATTAAACGCCTAAAAATTAGCAATCTAATATGCTCATGTACTATATGCTTTTCATGCTAATTATTGCAGTGCGATCTGTAGAATATGTTGTCTAATAAAAGTCTAAAAATTAAATGATATTCCGATTTATGCTATGCTTCACAGAATGTCAACAATATTTTCGACGCGAGAAGTTCTCACATTAGTTAAAGAAACGAGGCACATGATTTCTTCGGACTCTGGAAGTGTTTTTTAAAGTTCATATTAATTTTAACTAATATTAATACGAAAATAGTTTTATTGTGCAAAACATATTTTTTAATCTAAAATAAATAAATTGATCCATTGAAACTGCAGTGCTATAAGTAGTTACGAATGTTTTTACTTTTAATATAAAACAACAGTTTTTGTTTTATATTAAACAATGTAATGCACTAAATATTAATATTGTTATATAAAATGCAACACCACGCAACTAACAAAAATTTTAAAACTTGCAAAATGGGTGATTTGGTGCGAACATACAAAATTAAATTACATAAATTCAAAACTTATTAAGCGAAAAATTAAACGTGGTTAGAAGTTATTTCCAAATTCAAACCATAAAAAGTTATTTTCAAATTCAAAACAGCAAAAAAATAAAAATGTTACGTTACGTGGTTTTACATTTAAACTAACCAAATACATATGTATATACAAATATCTAAACAGATACATATACGGGGTTTTTTCTTTACTCTTTCAGTAATTTTTTAATAATTTCTAAGTAAACAAACCCGAGTTTGTAAAATATCTTTTCATACAAATTCTTATAAATCATGAAGTATGTACATTAATATTTAATTTAATGCAAATCACTTATTAAAATACATCTTTATGACACAAATATAATAATTAAAAATTGATTATATATATTTTTTTTTATAATAATTAGAAACTTATTTTTGTTTTATAAAACTCATTTTTATCCAGAAAAATTAATAACTCTAAAAGAAATTTGCTGATTCATAAACGCATATAAGTATATTGAGCAACATTGAATATCTTGCAATATATTAGTTAGCATATATATACATACATATCTAACAAAACGGAATTACACAATTTTTGTTACTTCATATTATTATATAAAAATATACAAATTTAAAATAGAATGGGTGGAATATCAGCTATTAATAAAAGCAAATATTATTTACTTTCATTGTCCACAAAAGTTTTCATATACATATAAATATTTTGAACTACACTTTTAAGTAATTTTATGCCTTCGCTGGTTGTCGATCCAGGATTTAATTTGCTGCGGTGTTCTTTTACTAAGAACTTCCGATTGGTGCACGGCGTTGGAACATTCTTCTAACGATGGTAGCCGTTTTAAGCTTGTTAAATTTCCAAATATTGACGAAATAGCTTCTTTCTCTGCAATACTCCATCTACAACGTTTCGTCTTGCCATAAGGAGAGGCTAGAACAATGAAAGATACGCATAGTTAAATCAGAATTTTTTATTACATACCAATTTCGGAAAAATGATTTTATTAGTGACATATACTTGTATTAAAAAATATTTATCAAAAAAAGTTTAACGAAACAAATTTCCATAAAGAATTTGTAAACTTAAATATTTTATACTTACATACATATGTATCATATTATATTAAATACTTTTGGTTTTTGTAATTTCAAAGTTAATTTTAAGATTATGTAATACTTAGTGTTTGTGCTCGTGTGCTGGTGACGTTTATATACATATGTATACGGGCCTGTTCTGTAAATCACGTCGGGTTGAAATCGCGTGAATTCAAAAATAAGTCATGGTCCTGAAGACGTTCTTAAAATTAGATACGGCAGTTTTCTTCTGGATATGATATTTGAAGCTATATATAACAGCAATATTGAAAAATGTCTGGAAAAATATTTCTATTAGTGGAGATAATTTTCTAAAATCAAGCGATTTCAAACCGATGTGATTTACAGAACAGGCCTGATAATTTGATGTTTCAAATAATGTTTTGCGATTTTTACGAGTTTGTACTTACTGCTTCTGCGTTTTTTGCGAGAGCTAGAAATGTCATTTTTTGAATCTCGAATCAAAATATTTTCTTCATTAGAACATTCAGGACTATTTTCCATAATATCGTCATCTTCGTCATCTTCATCATCATCATCATCATCGCCCACATCATCTCCAACGGCAGCCATTAAGATTTTCGACACACATGTAATTTCTGCTACCGGGATGGACATACGATATATACTTTTGTGTATGTCTTTATGATGCCCCATGAACTGCGCCATGCGGTCAACGGATGCTTCTTCAGCGTTAATCATGGACGTGTATGTTGCTATATGCTTTCTCAAATTAGTACCAGTAATACTTTCGGGTATTTTCGCACCACACTCTTTTGAGTACTGTTTAAGTAGTGGGCATGCTCGAAAGTATTGCTTAGCCAACTTTGACGTTGTAGGTTTAGCAAATATAAAATTATTTTCTGCAGTTATACCGGCACAGTTTCTATATTTTAGTATAAGTTCGATGGATTTAATACTCATAGGACAAAGCAAAACGCTTACAGTTCTTCCAAGCTTACCTCTGAGAGAAATTCTGACGAATTGCTTTGCAAATCTCAAGGAATCTTTAGAAATGTTTTTCAATACTTCCTCATCAATAATATCGGTAATAACTTCTTTATTTTGAAAATTTTGACAGGTAAGTCTTTCGATTTCACCGGCTCTTCGTCGGTTAAAAATTTGTATAAATATTAGTGTCGCCTTGACTAATTCCATCCAATTATTGATGCAAAACTCTTTCATAAGATTATCCATAGCCCACATAATCTTCCCTTTTAAAAAATTATACAACTTTTGAATATCATCTTTTGATGGCAAAACTATTGTTTTTATCCTTTTTTGGTTAGATTGGTCTTCAGTAGCCTTTTTATTTATTAGTGGAATTTCTTCTTCCCACAACATAAGGAAATTGTTTACGTCGTTCTTAAGGTCATCACGTTCCTCTTTTATAAATTCTACTCTTTGTCTCTTACCACATTTTTTCAATAGAGACGTCAAGTTTTGCGCAACTGCCGGTGTTTGAAAGCCCATTAAAGTGTCGTTCCATTTGGCCACATTTCGAATTGCATTGATGCACTTATCGTACATATTTGTTTTATAAATCTCTTTTAACTCATTTATCGCAGGGTCCAATTTTTTTATTTCTATCAAGAAACGTCCAATTAACCTTAGGTTCGCTCTGATCATATCGTGTTGGTGCCCCAATGAATATTTTTCGGCTAAATAGTTCGCAAACTTAATTACAAGCTCATCATAGCGAATTGATTTAGTGATTTCGTCGCACCGGAGCACGGGGAAAATTTTTGTTTTTAAAGCTTTGTTGGCTACGGGATGAATATACTGCGTCAATATACGACCGTCAATATAATTAGATCGTTTGCCTTTGACAGTACCACATACTGACTTATGAATACGAAGGGTTTTTTTAGAAAAAAAACCCTTACAGGTCTTGCAACATATATAGTCGTCGGCCATATTTTTACAATGGCTTTGTTGTTGTCGACTCACAATAAGTATTCCCGTATTATATTTTGCGGACGTATTGTGCTCATAATCGCCTCTTTTTCTTAAATGAGCCATTATTTTCATACGTTCTTGACAAGTTTTAGGTAAAGCCAAAGCTCTTTTAACCTCCTCTTCATTTTTATGTTTTAGTTGTACTACTCGGACGAAGTAGCAATTTGTCGTTTTGTGTAGCATCAAGAGAGGAGTCTCTTTCAAAATTGGATTCTGAAGACTTGTTTTCTTCAAGAGGTGTTAAGAAATTATTTAACACCAAAATGTCAGTCACTATTGCAGAATTTTTACATGAAGCCTCATCGTCACGAATTTCAATTGCTCCTGTATCAATTGGTTGATGGCAATAAAATTCTTTAGGCGAATTAGACACTTTATAATTTTTTATTTGATTTGGAATAGAAATTAAATCCGCTGATTTACTATCATACTTTATCTTCAATATGGCGTTTTTAATGTTATGGCCAGAAATATCCTCATTTGTGTCATTTAGAGAATTTTTTTTCTGTAACATGTGATGAGGTAAAACACTAGTCTGGGAATTATTCAAGCTAGCATCTTGTAAAATTTCATTCGATGATAGTAGTTCACTTTCTAGTGTTTTACTTTTTGGAAAAGCGCTAGTTGTTTTACCGGTTGTTGAACAATTTTGCAAAGATTTGGCTTTAGAACCTGGATCACTATTTTCGCATAAAAAATTAATATTTTTAGTTGTACTACTTGGACAAAGATGCAATTTGTTGTTTTGCGTAGCATCAAAAGAAGAGTCTCTTTCAAAACTGGAGTCTGAAGACTTGTTTTCTTCAAGAGGTGTTAAGAAATTATTTAACACCAAAATGTCAGTCGTTATCGCAGAATTTTTACATGAAGCCTCATCGTCACGAATTTCAATTGCTCCTGTATCAATTGGTTGGTAATTTTTTATTTGATTTGGAATAGAAATTAAATCCGCTGATTTACTATCATACTGTATCTTCAAAATGGCGTTTTCAATGTTATGGGCAGAAATATCCTCATTTGTGCCATTTATAGAACTTTTTTTCTGTAACATGTCATCATGTAAAACACTAGTCTGGAAATTATTCAAGCTAGCATCTTGTAAAATTTCAGTCGATGATAGTAGTTCATTTTCTAGTATTTTACTTTTTGGTAAAGCACTAGTTTTTTTACCAGTTGTTGGACAATTTTCCAAAGGTTTGGCTTTAGAACGTGGATCGTTATTTTCGCATAAAGAATTAATATTTTTAGCTGTACTACTCGCATCAAAAGAAGAGTCTCTATCAAAATTGGATTCTGAAGACTTGTTTTCTTCAAGAGGTGTTAAGAAATTATTTAACACCAAAATGTCAGTCACTATCGCAGAATTTTTACGTGAAGACTTGTCGCGAATTTCGGTGGCTCCTGTATCAATTGATTGATAGCAATGAATTTCTTTTGATGAATTTGACACTTGGTCATTTGGCAATTCATTTGGAAGAGAAATTAAATCTACGGATTTGTTACGCAATATATTTGCCGTATCTTTAATATCATGCTTTATCTTCAAGATCGTGCTTTTAAGGCGCTGAATTTCGCTGAAAATGTCGACAGCTCTATCAACAGTAGGATCTATTTTGCCGTTTGTTTTGTTATGTGGAATGTATGAAGATCGTACTTCATTGTAGCTTGACGATTTGACACATACGGAGTCACTATTATTTGATTTTGACGTAGCTTCTCTTTTCTTTTTGAATTCAACACGACTTGCATCAACTGCCGCGTTTATTGTGCTGTGTGTTGTTGTATTCTCAACTTGGCTTGACAATTTGGTGGATACGGAATTGACATTTTTTGATTTTAATGTTGTTTTTCTTATGTCGTGTTTTATTGTGGGCTTGGAGGACGAAGGGATTAATAATGAAGGTATCTCGATGTGGCTTGACGATTTAAAGCATATAGAATTCTCATTTTTTGATTTTAAAGTGGCCTCTTTTTTCTTTTTTAATTCTGCGAGATTTGACTTATCATCTAAAAATGTATATACGAGTATATATATGTACAAATTTCTAAGAATGATACTTACGGTAAATAAGTATGTATTTCATTAACATTATTTGCTTGCTAGTCGAAACTACCATATTAGCAAGCTCAAATGCAAGGGGAGCGAAAAAAGATAGTACACAACCCCCTACATACTACAATTCTAATCATATTATACTTTTTATTAAAACATATTAATCAAATTTTTTCTTCTTTACTTAGTTCAAGAATTGTTATATTCATTACGTAATTGCTTTGTTTAGTATCAAAAGCTCAAAATACTTGTATTAATATTTAGTAATTAATTAACTTACGAAAACAATTTTATATATTGGTTAAGCGAATATTCTAAAATCAACTGATTAAACCAAAATCCCGGGTAATTAATCAAGAGAATTCAGCCGAATAAAACAAATCTTTGCTCGAAATGCCATGATCCTAAAACATCATATATTTAAGAATCTGGTGCTGAATTATATTCTAAACTGCAGAATTAACGAACACTACGGGTGCAAACGTTTTCAGTAGAGGGCTGTTATATACATATGTGTATGCACTTATATATATGTATATATGAGTGTAAAGGACTCAGAAAGCCCTGTCGGAATTTGATTAGCTAAGTCATTTGTATAGTAAGCATATACATTAATAATTTGATTAGCTAAGTCAAAATATGGTTGACTTTTTGCTAAGTTATTTTCAACCGACTTCAAAACTAATTCATAAATGATACATATGTACGTGGGCCAGTAGTTTTTGTACACTGCATTTTATATTACTTGTAACAATAATGAAAAAAAAACATTTTAAAACATATGTAAGTGCTTTGAATTTTTGGACAATTTGTCATAGTTTTCCAGATGCTTTGAAGCTATAAGTTTTGTTGTGCTTAAAAATTTTCAAAATTTAAAAACATTTGAGTTTCTAATATACATATGTATGTAGTAGGTACATATATATTAACAATAAATGTAATATAATAATATACTCGTATATAAATATATATATTATTATTCGAACTTTGTGGGTTTGAACTTGTGCCTGAATAACAATTTATAGCTTGATAATAATAAATATTACATAATTATATATGTATGTGCTATGTATTACAAGCAAGCAGAAAGCAAAAAATACAAAATATATAAATAATGAGATACCTATTAGGTGAAAATGTATCAACAAATTGTAAATTTTAAACTTACATTATTCAATCCACGTAATATCATTTTATATTACAGATAATATAAACAGTCATAATGGTACCATGAAGCAAAATTTACACAATTAATAGTTAAGCCCGAAGGATTGAATATCTATCTAGTAAGCATATACTAAACTGTTTATTCAAATCCAATTGTGGGTGCTGTTGGCTGAAGTAGTAGAACACGAGACTATGAAGCGGAGGGTCGTGAGTTCGAGCCCGCGCTGAGTCATGAAATATTGTGTTGAATTCTTCTGATCAGCATTAGTGCGTGGTTGTGTTAGTTGTTGCCAGCCTGTTTCAATGATGAAGGCAGTGTCACTGATCACTGAACATAATTGGCGGCGACTGACACTATCATGTATTAAAAATCAGAGTAACAGCACCCACCTTCGTCGGCCCTGTAGCAAAAATTAGCCGGCGAAGTAAAAGGTTGAAATAGCTACAAAAAAACTGTCTATCTTCTAATATTTCCTCATCTGTCCCCTTAATACTATCCCCTCGTTTTCAGTTCCGGTGCAATGCATTGCATATGTAGGGGTCATCCCCTGAGTGCTGGTCCTACTCTTAAAAAAAAATAAATAAAAAAATCCATATAGATTCAGTTAACATGCTAAAAAGCTCTGTCATCTAGTTATTAGATACAAACAACATAAAAACAAACAAGCTAACTCGGAAGCTAACCATTAGCGCACTTAAATTTCATCAGCCATAAGCTAACCCAAAATGGGCTTGTGGTTATTTTGAAACTGATGCAGTTTGAGTGAGTACGCACTCATTATGTGATGATAGATATATAAATAAAAACAACAATAATTCCTTTCGCAGACATTAAATTAAACAAAATGTACCTAAAACGTTAGGGAACAAAAACCCAAATTTGTGTAACAAATTTTCATTACTTTTTTTTGCAGAAAAGTCAGCTTATATCAAAAACTCTAAACAAAAATTTATATTTTTTGCTTATAATATATTCGAAAAATATTTGCCTGATTGGCGAATACGAATACCTAAAAATAGGATATTACTAGTGCATAAAAATGCTCAATGAAAAATAATGCAAAATACCGTATTTAAAAATGGTGCTTTACACAGAAAATTCTAAAGCATAATAAGAAGTAAATACACCAAACTAGGGTACTATCTAAAGTTTTAAAATATGGATTGGAAAAAATATCGATATTGTTTAAAATACAGTTTCGAAAATGTTTAAAAGGAAATAACAGACGAAGCTGCCTTAAACCAGATAAGGTGGATATGCTTGTAATTTTTTAAAACAAATCGCTTCCTTAAAATATTTTATGCACATAATAAATATGGCATATAAGTAAGTTCATTAACATTATTTGCTTGCTAAGTAAATTTTTTATTACTTTCAAAATTATATAAATAATATTTTTGTATTTAACCTTTTAGTTTAGTTCTACATATTCATTTATTTATTGATTTTTTAGTAAAACGTTATGGTTTTCTTTCCAAATTAATCTTTAGGTATTTTTATTTTATACTATATGATATTTTAATGCCATCAGAACGAGGCTGGTTAAAATATTTACTTTAATTTACAACCCTATAATTGGAAAAACTTATGTATTTGTTGGCTAATTTCTAAGCCTATGCGTAGAAAATGTTAAACTTGTATGTATCTTCTCTAAAATTTATGTGAAGTGAGTTAGCAGATTTACCTTCTATTTTAGGAATCAAGTCTTTAATCTGGCTTTCTTTTGTTGTTGCTTTCATCTATTAAATATTATTTGAGTTGTTATAAAAATGTTATTTTTCAAAACGGTGACATAAACTAACGTGCTTGCACACATACTCGTACATAGCTTTAAAAAAATAACGAGGAATAAAGTAAACTATAATAATTTTGGTTATTACAAGTTCACAGACTACTTTTAAGTGCTTCTTAAGTATACTTTATAGAAAATTTTTTATTTCTACTCTTAAAACTACGCCACAAATTTTATTAAAAAAGCGTTTTAAAGCAGATACTATTTAATTACAGTTTAGTTTTAAGGATATGTATCTAAATTGAGAAAATCAGAAAGCATGTTCACAAAACTAATTCGAAACTAATGAAAAATTGATTCGCTAATAAATATATATACATAAAATAGAAATCATTAAACTTACCACTTTTACAGACAAGAAAAGCAGCATATGTCCCACCATAGCATTTCGCTGTGCAGGTCATCCCTTTCAATTTCTGTACATTAGCTGTTTTTATTACCACAAATTTATTGTTATGGAATTTCACCAGAGAAAACATCTGCAAATAATTTTTGTTATTCAAATTTGTTTTGTTACAAATTGCAAAGACGTTAGTTATGTACAAATTACTGTTTCAAGTGAATAACGAAATATTTTAATAAGTTACATACAAACATATTGGGAAATTTTTCGTCCAACGTACTTATGCACATATGTGTGTATGTAGGTATGGACTCTTATATCGTTGATTTAAAGTAGAAAGGCCCCAATTCACGTAATTGTAACTTTACAGGAGATAGCAAAAATTCAACAGAAATTGTATTGATCATAATAGAAACTGTTATCAACTGCTTATAATATCCTCATTTGTCTCGAAGTGTGTTTGTGTAAAGCATATTCGAATCACCAAAAATTCAATTTCGTAAAAGATACTAGTTAGGGCCTTTCTACATGACACCATCGATATGTAGATAAATACATACTTATGCATGGAGGTGACTTATCTGCATATATGTATGTATATATCGATCGATATCAATAACGTTCAAAATCATTTTGATTTTGTAAATCCTACGTTTTTTATATGATTAAGGGAAGTATCCATAAATTTTTTTAAATTTATCACAAGCTATTGTATTCGAAAACGGAAAACCGCCAACTACGACAAGCGTGGTATACATATATAGTACATAATATGTATACTATATGTATATGTAGTACATACTATGGACATGTACATACATATGTTTACACTTATACACATACATGTATGTAGAGTACGTGCATATGTACTTTTTCAAGACACAAAACACAGTAAGAAATGTTAATACGCTTTCCTGTGCACATATACATAGCGCATGTTATAATCTTGAATTATTGAAGTTAAAATATTGCGCTCTTCTAAATACATATGTATTATGTGCATAAGTATAGTTTTCCAATTAGAGGCATTTCAATAGCAAAATATTCCGTTGAAGGTATTTTAGATTTTGAACTGGAATATATTAAGATTATGTTTGCCACTTTCTTGTCTGAAACTAGGTGAAAATTTTTACCAAGCCTAACAGTTTCAGTCAAACCAAAAGTAAGAGGATGCGCCACTTCTGTCCATGAAAACATCACATCTAGTACTTTCATAGTAACATTTAAAAAATTTAAACATGAAACTTAACAAACGTCTTTGCAACAAAAGTAAATTAATTTAACACTTACCTTTTACAAATTTATTTATTTAATAATATCTAACTATATATGTAATGAAAGTTTTAAGCTGAATACTTCTTAGTACACACGTTTTGCCGGACAAAATTCAAATGGCAATTTCATATAAGTACACATACACAGGTACATATTTAAAACGCAGAATATGATGTTCATACCAGTGATGGGATTTTTCGCGCCAATCTTCTTTCCAAATGGTGCTAAACTGAATAAAAAGCACCATAACATATTGTGTACATATAAATGCTAGATTTAAATGCAAAAAAATATTACGTCCGAGGGCAGTTGGAATTTATTACCTGTTATAATCTTTGAAATTTTAATGTAAAAGTACTAATTTATTGCATAAACTAATCCTATTATAATTGGATTGCTGTAGTACTTGGCGGAAAAAGCCGTGAACAATACAGATCAAATTCGAAAGGGTCGTGTACAACCCTTTTTCAGTTTTTTTAATGCAGTTTTTAAATATTTTGTTTATAACACTTACATTAGTAGTGCTAACCGGTTTTAGTTAAGCTATGGTTTATAATATAATAAAGATTAAGAAATAATAAAGATAAAGAAAGTAATGTTTAAAAACAAGTAAAAACGTTATATTAGACTGGGTCGAATCTTAAATAACGTCCAAATATTTCGATTAAAATTTACATTTTTATGGTATTTGGCTTAAGTAAACAAATTTATTTTATACGGTCGTTTCCAAAGTATTAAAAGGGGCATTCCTGCGACCTCTTTCCCTCAGTATTAAAACTTACGTATTTATATCAACGTGCAAAAAATTAGCTGAGATAAGTTAAAAATGTTTGACATGCTGGGTCACAGTTCCTTTAAGACATTTCTGTGCCCAATTTTAAAACTCTATAAAGGGAAGATCAGAGAACATATTACCTTCGTAGTTAAAGTTCAAAAAAAATTTTAAGGAACGTTGGCATAAAGAATACAATTTGTTAAATATTTAAACAATTTTTTCATATAATATGTAACTTCAACGCTCACTAAAGGGGGTTGTTCCAATAGAATATATCGTGTTTTCCACAGACGGACGTGTGGGTATTGCTAGATCATCTTAGACTTCATCACTAATCAAGAATAAATATTCTTTATGGGGTGAAACTCTTTTTGGAGGGTATTAAAACTGTATTTTGTCGGGGTTGCTCTATCAAGGGCCGTGGGGGAAGCAATTCACTTTTACGATAAAACACTAAAAAATAATTTTTGGGGTAATTAAGTGTAAACAAATTTTTATTTGTTTGATAGGGTCATTTGGTGGGTAAAGCTTAAACATGTTAGTTTTAAGGAATGTGGACTTAAATAATACAAATTGTTATATTTTTACACTATTTTTGCATATAACGACGCCCACTAAAGGGGGCGGGGTGAAAAAATTAATATTTTTTTTCATTTTTGGTTCCAAGTTTAATGCGCTGGACCTTCTTTGACATAAACATGTATCATTTGCTAAACAAAATTCCAAAAAAAAACCTATAAAAATTATATCGTTTTTAGAGGTTGGATTAGTTATTCTTAGGGGAATTTTGTGTCAACATCAGTTTAATATTGATACAGTTCCTGGTTCAAATTTAAAAAATAAAATTTATAAACTGGTATCGCATTCAACTAAGCTGCATAACAAGTCGTGAGGAACAAAAATACACATGACTACTGCTAAGGTAGCGGCTTCCGAAAATAGCTTTTCTGCTCCGCAATGTTTATTTTAAACGTTCTTATCAGTGCGACATATTAATATCAACCTTCCATTATGAGATTTAGATGCAAACGTTAATAAACTTCACACGTCTCTTCCTAAAGATTGCTTTTTGAACATTTTTTTTGAAAGATTCGTTGTGAAACCCATTTTATGTACTCGTATATATGAACTAAATATTTGTTATTTTAGATATCTCTTGCACTAAGTAATATCGGCCATTTCATGAAAACAGAAGAGATTTTTTGTAGTCATCATAAAGAAATAATTTTAACAAAATTTTAATACAAATTACTAAATGCACAAATAGTGTTTTCACACTGGTATTGTTTTAATAAATTTTGGTTTTAACATTAATAAAAATAATATTGCTAAAACCAACTTAAAAAAACTATTTTTTAATTGTTTTTAAGTTGGTTTTATGAAATGTAACGTTTGTTTTGTCTGTTCTAAGTTGGGTGCCGCCAAGTTATATATTGGAAACATCTGATAATGTTTGAAGAAAGAACGAAAAATCTACCACCTGTGCAAATTTTCTTTCAGAATTTGCATGATTTTTATATGAAATACTATGATTTCCAGGCATTTGTTCTCTATGCATAAATATTTTCAAAATTTTAAATGATTTATTTGTACACTATATATAACATATTTTCTATATTAGCGCACAATGTAAAATATCTTAATTTTTATACAAACAACTGTTAAATTAATACGGCGGCCCAAAATAATCTCAAAAATTCTTAGTACGATTCTCTTACTCTTGAAAGTACGTACATATGTAGTTATATGTATATCAATTCGAAAAATTTGATAAACCTACACGTATTATTTAGTAAGGTTCTA
Organism: Linnaemya tessellans; assembly: GCA_951800035.1. Lineage (NCBI taxonomy): Eukaryota > Metazoa > Arthropoda > Insecta > Diptera > Tachinidae > Linnaemya > Linnaemya tessellans. The sequence continues at coordinate 54,203,894 of OX637534.1, forward strand.
GAAAGTACCAGCAAAGGAGCGAGTGCCACATTCAAGTGGTTCAAACAATTAAAAAATGGCACATCTGCGCCGCATTTTCCTTCGCTGGTGCATATACATACATACATCCACTAAAATGTATGTGTCTATGATCACGAGCTTCCTTAAAAAATGCCGTTATGTTAGCTAGCATTACCAATGCAGCGATTTTTTATATTAAGCGCTTTTTTTATCAAAATAAAATGTGGATTTTGACAGATGGAAGGATAATAATACATATTTGCTGTCATTACTAATATTAGCTATTGGTGACTTTATGTCACAAAACTTCTGTAGAACGGAGAAATACCATGTAAACGCAACATATGTTGACTAGAAGAGAATACGGATACAAGCTGTCGGTTAAAGTTTATTTTCTAAACTATTTTAGAAACTTATGTACCCACATGACATCAGTGGTTTATTTTAAAGTAAAAAAATCACAGCATTAATGAATTTGTACAAAAATTACAAAAACAACTACAATGAACTCGGTATTTATTTCGTTTCACCAAACCAAACAAATAATAAAATAAAATTATGTTGTGTGGAAATATTATATTAAATCAAATAATAATATTAACAAGAAATTATAAAAAAAAACTGTTTAAAAAGCTGTGTTTTTTATAAATTGTCTAAATTAACAATGTCCAAAAACTTTGTTTTCATTTTAATTATACAATTCATATAAAGATGGAAAATACTTCCAAAAGATTTTTGTTGATACGACGAAGTATTAGCAAGGTGAAACAAATATAAGGAGTCAATACTACCGCAACAAATACAACAATCAAAGCAAGTTGTTTGTGTAAAGTCATTATCCACGTCAAAATTTTAGCAATAAAACAGATTAAAGTGCTGCACACATGCACAATTACTAGCAAAGCTCACATATACAAACACAACGGGGACTTATTGTACACAAAAACTTGACATCAATGTAGACAAGTAATGGTCGAACTGTCATCTGCCGTAGCGCTACCACCTTATATATCTTTCACAATGAGTATTACTACATTGCATATCAATGTGCTTGCTGCTATATTTGTTTACGTACACCATGACTACACAAACAACAATTGCTTTAATTGTTGTATTTGTTGTCGTAGCAATAGCACCTTATATATAATTTCATCATGGTGTTATACACTCTAATCACATTAGAGTTGTATTTTAAAGTAAACATTAGCAGCATTAATGGTATATATTTAAGGTGCTAGCATTTGTATACAATAACTACAAAACAACTAAAACCAACTCAGGAAATTTCATGTTGTTTTTGTAAATATTGTAAGACAAATTAGCTATTTATTTTGTATCACCAAACAAAAGAAACCTTAATTGAAATTATGTTATGTGAAAAATTCCATGAAATTACACTAAAAATAAATATACAATAATAAGAAATTAAAAACAACCGTTTAATATATCGATATGTTTTATTAATTGTCTATATTAACAATCTGCAAAATCTTTGGTCTGTTTTTATTTATTCCATTCATGTAAACATGAAAAATACTTACAAATGGCTTTGGTTCTCTTTTATGCATAAACTAAAAGGTTTTCGAATTAGGTTAAAGTCTACTGATAATTTGGTTTAAGAACCAATGAAATGTATCATACGTACTTGACCACACAATAAATAAAAGGATTGTGCATATCATTTGTTTTTTTTTCAGAATAATTATTTTTGAACTATGTATACTTATTAATTTTATTCATTCCATCAAAACTTCAAACATTGTACAAAAAGGCGCAGCACTAACATTACTATACAATATGACATTTTACGTCTGAAATAATTGTTATGTAATTAAAATTCGTTGACAATTATTGCGACAACTGCAATGAGCTGACATATGTATGTAAACATAATTATTGCTAGTCCAGACTCGAGTTAGTCTTTGTTTTATTTCTAGTATAGTTTAAGGCAGCTTAATCAGGTTGACTTAATTCTAGAATAGCAAGAACCACACGTATATTTTTTATAGGAAAATAATAGCTCAATGTCAAGATCACCATTAATGCCATCTAAGCCGTTTTAGTACTGGAAGTAATAGAAGTTTTTTATGCTAGCACATGGGATATCCATCAAATCTTAGCACTTTTTTATATGTCATCTTAGCTCCTTTATTATTAATTGGAATATTGTCCTTCAAAAATATTATGATGGAGCTTTATAAATAAAAGGCTCAAAAATATATAGCTGAACTCTGGATTGAATTTTAAGGAGTTGTTACAATTGCACTCATTTAGCTAAATAAGTTTATTTTATTGAATTTGAGACCATTTCGTCTGACATATTGAGCACAAAAGTCTAATTAGCGTACTTGATCATTTGCAATATTTATCCAAATTATTGTTTCTGTTCATTTTCAACTTAGCAGTCATTACTTTTAATATGAAATAATTTTTTAATACAAATATTATGTAACATCAAACAAGAATGCTAGATAAGCGCTGTGGTTCTTAGCAAAACTGCTATGACTGTCAAAATATGTATAGATATCAAAGACAAAATAGTTTTGATGGTCAAAATAGCTCTTGCATACTGCGTACACCATGGAGCAATTATATACTATGTAGCAAGAATACAAAAAAGCAACAGGATGTTCTTTTGTATCTATTGTTTTGGTAAATGAATTCAAACTGTCAACCAGCAGACGAAGAAACACAAAAAATATAGCACAAGCTCTTGTATTTTCTGTACGCCCCTTTATTTGTAGACAAAATTTGCCATGTTGTTTGTTTTAGGAGTCTGGGAGAATGTTTGTATAACATAAAAAACATTTGGTAGGTTCCACCACAATAAAAAATCTTGTTGGTGCTTCGAGTATACCTAGTATATCATTTGCGACCACCTGGTGCTGATATACCTATAATTCACCTAATCGCAAACTACAAAGTTGCTTAATATATATGACGCAGTCACATAGTAAACGATAAAAAATTGGAAACATCTGGCAACATTTCTTATACACATAACAGAAACCCATTTTAAGAACATGTCCGCTAACTATATTCACAGTATATTCTATCTCCGCAAACTACTGCATTAGTATGAAAATCGAGTTTTTTTAAATTTATATAAAAAATTATGATCCACGACCGATTGAAGTATAAAAATTACATCTAAAATTTTTGGATTCCGTAAAAAAAATTAAATATTTTTCTTGTCCACAAACTATGCGTATGAAAAATATATATATATATATATATATATATATATATATATATATATATATATATATATATATATACATATATAAACATATATAACCTTATAAATTAACTGAGAAAAACCTCCAAAATACAACGTTAAATTGAAAATATTACTTAATTAAAATAGGTTCGAAAGCAAAATATTTAAAATCAGTTAAATATTTATCTAGTTATTACTTATGTTCAATAAATGTGTTTTATATTACATATTAACGAAAAAATAAGAAGGCGCAAGTGGTTGTTGTATTAGCTAGTCTGATTCTTTCATTTTCTTTCATGACATTTTCATTTCATGAATTATGGCTGAGCTAAGGAATCAACTGAGCTAGTGAATGAAATTAATGAATTAATTCAGTAAAGTGAGCGGAGCGGAAAAGAGCTGCTGTTTTGTACAACTCTACCAGTATCACTGAGCTAACGAAGCTCTCTTCGCGAATTTTATAACCAAGGTTATCTAAAGAAGATAACTGCACTACCAAAATTATTTTTAAAATTGATAATGAGCAAAAGCACCTTATTGGTACCTTATCTTTGAACTTAAATATTGTACTGTATTCATTGATTTCTTATTGTATGAAGGTGGGTGCTTTTGGCTGAAGTAGTAGAGCACGAGATTGTGAAGCGGAGGGTACTGAGTTCAACCCCGCTCTGAGTCATGAAATATTGTGTTGAATTCTTCTCATCAGCATTAGCGGGTGGTTGTTATAGTTGTTTTCAGCATGTTTCAATGATGAAGGCATAGCACTGGTCACTGAACATATTTGGCAGCGACTGACACTATTACGTACTAAAAACAGAGTAACAGCACCCTCCTTCGTCGATCCTGTTGCAAAAAATTAGCAGGCGAAGTAAAATGGTTGAAAAAACTATAAAAATATTATTCTCATCTTTCATCTGTCCACTCAATTATATCCCCTCCTTCCTTGTTCCGGCGCAATACACTGCATATTTATTGGTCATCCCCTGAGTGCTGGTCAAGAAAAAATAAGAGCCAATTATGTGTTCTTTTTCCTGTTACAAACTTAAAAGTATTAACTAAATTAACTAAAACAGAACCTCGGTTTAATAAAAAAAATCAAAATAATGTTATCGGTTACTTTTATATTTAAGAAAATGTTTAAATTTTTCGGCTAGGAAGCTAAATGCTTGGCTTTTCTTATTTCTAATACCTCTGAACGTCTTTCAAATATATTAAATATGTTTAATTTAGAAACAAAAAGCAAAAATCCGTTTCATGTACCCTAAAAAGTTCTGATTGTCCAACCGTAGAATAGTTTTTTAGATATTTTTGATTTTTAATACCAGTTTACTCCTTTCTGATATAAAAATAGCAAATTATATGGTTACTTTTACGTATCAAAAAATGTCGATATTCCATTCCTGGAACCGAACTTTTAATTTAAATATTTTTAACACCAATTTAATTTAGCGAAGTATAATATATGTTTAATTCACTGAAGAAAATCAAAATTGGGAACTTATATGGTTACTTTTACGTACCGATTTTCCAACCCTGGAAGCGAATTTTAAATTTTAAAATTTTTAATATCAATTTAATTCTTCGTGAAGTATAAAATAGATTTAATTTACTAAAACAACAAAAATTTGGAATTTATGTGGGTACTCTTATGTACCAAAAATATTCGATTTTCCAACCCTGGAATTTTTAATTTTTTTAATACCAATTTAATTCTTCCTGATGTATAAAATAGGTTTAATTCACAAAAAAACTAAATTTGGAATTTGAGTGAGTACTTTTATGTACCAAGGGATTTTCCATCCCTGGAACCGAATTTTTAAATTTTTAATACTTATTTAATTTTTTCTGAAATATAAATAATTCACTAAAAACACAAAATTTGGAATTTATGTGGGTACTTTTATGTACCAAGAATATTTAAATTTTCCAACTCTGAAAATGAATTTTTATTTTTTTACCAATGCAATTCTTAGAGAGGTGTAACATAGTTTTACTTGACAAAAAAATTAAAATTTTTAAACTTTTTGTTATGAAATTTTTATTTGACATATTGTCGTCACAATACTATTTTAAATGAAATTTATTTGTTGGTGGTCAAGCAATGTCTATATGCATTTCATTGGTGCTTTACTAAATCATCAGTAGACTTTAACCACTTGGTAGCAACATTTTAGTTTAGAAAATTTGTTTATTTCATTTTTAATTTTAGTTTTTAATAGACTATTGAGGCTTCCCAAAGCATAGGTTTAATTACAAACAACCAAAAAAATAATTGGTTTTTGGTATTAATTTTGCGTCGAGAAATAGGTGTAAGCTTCCCAGTTCTGGCACCGAATTTCGGATTTTTCTGAATGTCAATACCACTCTATTTAAGTTCATTTCCAATCGAACGGTGCAAGATCTTCTGGGGGCTTGGGAAAACCGTACAGACAGACGGACATTGCTCAATCATCGTCGCTATTCATAAGGATCCAGAATATATATACTTTATGGGGTCCCATATTGATATCGAAAAAATTACACACGGAATGCCAAACCTATACAATGTATAGTATACATATATACCCTTTCACTTTTTTGTGAAGGGTATAAAAATCCATGTGCATTGTTTTCATTACGTAGAACGACAAACATGTTCACAAAATAAAATGTACGTGTGAGGGGAATTTACATTAGGTTAATAGCTTCAACAAAGAAGGAAAGGGGTTCACGGTTTTTTTCCTTTTAAAATTTAAAGGCAAGTAAATTTATTTGGTACAATGAGAATTGTTGATAACAAGACGTATTTTGAAATATATGAATGCGTTTTATATGTAGTACATTTTAAAAGGAAGTATTTAACGTATAGATATGTGCGAAGTTAAATGGAAAACACTTTTTTTTATTTTCGGTAAGGTAAAGTAAAAGCGCGGAGCAGACCCGGTCTTTTGCGCAAAGAGCAGAGCTAATAGGCCGTGTCAGATACAACTTTGTCGCTTTGCTTGGCATTTGTAACTTTAATAAAAACCGTAAAGCAAAAGGTGCTTTGCCAATACTCGCGCATTGTTTACCAAAAAAAATTAGTTGATATTTATATACATATTTTGTTATTATATACGAGTATAGAAGTATATATATATATATATATATATATATATATATATATATATATATATGTATATATATTATACTAGCTACTTGGACGCGACGTTGCCCGGCTTCCCCAACTATTCGACTTTGTACAAAAGGTTTTCATTTTATGTTTTGCATCCACCTTCTAGAAACTCAAAAACTGTTGTGATGTATTTTTAGCATAAATAATTTTATTTCTTTACTTAAATATTTTCAGATTATATGGGCGCGATGCGATGGACGTGACCTATTTCTATGATACTTTCCTGATATGCTAACTTGATAACTTGTGCCAAGTTTCGTAACTTTTGGTGAAGAAACAAACATTTGGGAAAAATTTTTTTATGTTATATGGGCGGGGTGTGGTGAGCGTGGTCATCTTTGATAAAACTTAAAATATTTCATAACTGTGTTGATCAAAGGATCTGTGCAAAATTTCAGCGTTCTACGACTTCTCGTTATACTTTTTGTCATGAAAATAAAATTAGCCTATTTTACCCCTAAGATATCCAGTAATGTACTGTCAAAATTATATATGTGCAACTTCAACGATATGTTTGCGGCGCACGCCAAAACATGTCGCCGATTCTAGAATTTTTTCCTACTTACTTGACACTTATCGTTATATTTTGAACAATTTATACAATGTCTTTAAAAATTACAGCCTATGTGTTATTGTGATATATAATCTAAATTATTGTAAAATTTCATTAAAATCCATTCAGTAGTTTTTGCGTGAAAAGGAACAAAGATCCACACTCACAAACATTCGGCTTTATAATATTAGTAGCATTTAAGCTAAATGTAGCTTAAAGATGATACATACTATATATTAAGATACATACTTTAATAATGTACAGTTTATATATACTACAGTTTTGTTATTCTCGTCGCCAAAAAACCTACGGGAGATGTCGTTTTTTTGGTTTTCATTTATGTCTTAAATCTAGAACTACTCAATAACTACCGATTCTAGTTTAATTTCTTAAAACTGATACAAGCTCAGCAACGTAAACATTTTATGCTCATGTTGCTGTTTTTATGATTTTGAATAATTACTAAAAATAGCTTATAAGCAAAATCAACATTTTAATGTTTACCTTGCTGCCTGGAAGAATGTGGGAACGACAAAATTTAAAGTAAACATTTGCTCCCTACACTCTTACCAGCCAGTATTATAAGTTGGGGTGTCTTCAATGTGACTTCTCCACCCCAAGTCGGAAATACTCCTGGATTTCTTTATAATACAAAAAGTTACGTTTAATAAGTATACACATTTTTTTTATTTATTTCGTGAATAAAGAATAAGATTTTTTCTCTAATTACTTGACAGATATAACGTGCGAGTAAGCAAAATTATTATTTTTATTGTTTATATTATTTATATATTTTCTTTTCCCTTTTCTTATAATATTTTTTTATAAATTTTCTTACATTGCTAACTTATAGATTTTAATATCAGTTTTTTATTGTTACTGTTCATATATTTTATAAACATTAAAATGTTAACTTTGCTTATAAGCTATTTTTAGTAATGATTCAAAATCATTAAAACAGCAACATAGGCATAAAATTTTTAGCTCGTATCAGTTTTAAGAAATTAAATTAGAATCGGTAGTTATGTAGTAGTTCTAGATTTAACACGAGGATAACAAAACTGTAGTATATCCATTCCTGTACATTATTAAAGTATATATATATATATATATATATATATATATATATATATATATATATATGGGTTAGGTTAGGATGAAAAAGAGGGGCATAAGCATCCCAATCCATCATGGATTACACTTAGGCCTCATAGGCCTGTTGTGCGCTCTGTAATAAAGAGTTCCCATTCCACTGTAGGGAGCATCCACTGATACCATGGAAACCTCTGAGTTTGATTACGTCAAGAACCTAGTTTCTTCATTGTACTTCCTTAAGTCTTTCCAATTAGAGCTCCTAAGGAACTCCATCTCCTGTATAATCTCCTGATTAAATGTTTGTCTTCTGACTTGGCTAAAAGCTGGACAGTAGCACAAGTAGTGCTCCAGTGTCTCGTCCTCTTCCTGGCAAGCCCTGCATGTTATATCGCCAACGATACCCATTCGTGCCAGGTGAGTCCTTAACTCTATATGTCCTGTTATTAAATGAACCAACCTCCGTTGTGTTGGCCTACTCAATGTTAGGACCTCCTTTGTCCGACTACCATCTGGGTCCCCCCATAGAATTCTAGTCACACTACCTACGGTAGAGTGCTGCCAATCTCTTGTATGAAATTCTATAGCCCATCGCTTTAGTTCGTTCTTAAAAACCTGAAATGGCTTCGGACTATCTAGTGTGATGTTCGCCATTAATGCTCCCATCTTTGCTAGCCTATCTGCCTCAATATTTCCAGGTATCCCCTGATGTCCTGGAATCCATATTATCTCTATGCCCCACATTGTGTGTATGAGTTAATCTCATCCTTGCACTGTAGTACACACCGATATTGAACCACATGATTCCCCAGGGCTAAAGTTACGACCCATGTCACAGAAACCTCCACCCGAACGGTCACCAATCCTCGACCCGTCCGTGTATAGGTTAGTTATGGGGTTCATTGTATCTGCATCCTCCCACTCCATACCTTCCGATATTATGGTGGTGCAGTGTCATTGTACAAGAAATATTCTAAAGGCACTAAATCGTACTATTAGTCGCCTAGAGCCAACTGTCTATCTTCGAATTTAAAATAAACTATTCACGGTGTTCGTTTCTCAATCGAGCAACTATTTCGTATGCTGTGGCATTGGGCTCTTTCGTATTGAAACAGCATGTCAGCCAAATACAGCTCTTCCATTTTGGACACAAATGAATTTGTAATCATCCCACGGTAGTGCTTAACATTCATAGTTCCTGGCTTCACACCTACTTACATATGTATATGTATGATTGCATTACAATGATTCAAGCATACATTAATGTAGCCCCAGTTGCCATTTGAATGAACAATAAAAGAAATATGTGCAAGTATAAAACAATACTTGTTTATGCATATACTTAAGTTTTGATTATTCACATTAAACGCTAATCCAAATTTTTTTGGAACTCGAGATATTTTTGGTAAATTCCCCCTAAGAAAATTTAAAATTTTCAAAAAAGTAGGAAGTTACTGGTTTTACCCCATTTAAAAAAATTGAGTTTTCGTCAGATCTCGAAGTTTTGAGTTCCTAGTAAGATTTCCTGACCACTACTGTATGTATGTATGTATGTGTGTGTGTAAGTTTGTGACCCGCTTATAACTTTTGAACGGCTAATCCGAATCGAACAAAGGTTCCTGTCAACTGGTTCAGATGAATACATCTTGAGAATTATAAAAAAACTGGAAAATATCATTTTTCAAAAGCGTATTTTTTTAGAATAGCTACTAAACGGCTTTGCGGATCGATTCCAACAACTAATCAGCTCTTGATATACAGAAACAACGTCATGCCCTATTGACCGGTCAAAGATTTCGTGAGCGAAAAAATTTATATAAAAACAAGTAAAAACGCTATATTCGACCAAGTCGGATCTTAAATACCTTCCAAATATTTAATAAGTAAATTTAAGATGTTTAACTTGCTGGGACACAGTTCCTTTAAGACATCTCTGTACCCAATTTTAAATCTCTATTTTGAGAGAGTCATTCCGGGAAGGACCGTGGGGGAGACGTTCCACCTCTGCAAGATCAGAGAACAGCTCAGCTTCTTATAGGCTTAAAGAATACAAATTGTTCAATACTTACACTATTTTTGCATATAATATCGTACGTCAACCCCCTAAGGAGACGGGGTCCAACAATAGACTATATCATGTTTTCCACAGAGGAAAGTATGGGCATTGCTAGATCTTTTTAGACTTCATATATATATATATATATATATATATATATATATATATATATATATATATATATATATATATATATACTTTATGGGATCCAATTCTTTTTGGAGGGGTCGCTCTGGCAATTCACCTTTGTCATAAAACTCTAAAAATAAATGTTTGGAATAAATAAATACAAAATTAAAAAAAAAAAAAAATTTATATTGTAATTTAGGGGGAAGAAGGGGTAGGGCAGAGTAGTACCAGGTTACGTCTGAGCTTCGTCATTAAGGCTTAAAAAATTTATTTTTGAGGAATGTAGGCTTAAGTAAAACAATTTGTTAAATTTTTACACTATTTTTGCATATAATAACGCCCACTAAAAGGGAGCGGCATCTAAAAATTAATTTTTTTAAATTTATTGCTCCAAGTTTAACGCGCTGGACCTTCTTTGACATAAAAATATATCATTTGCTGAACAAAATTACAAAAAAAAACTTTAAAAACTATTTTCTTTTTTAGAGGTTGGTTTAGTTCTTCTTAGGGGAACTTTTTTCATCTTGCCTGATTTAGCCCATCTCCTAACTTAACCTGTGCTATCCTTCAAGATATGTTCGTACCAAATTTCAAGACTCTAGCTCTTTTCCTTTGTATTGAGTCGTGTTTTCCACAGACGGACGGACGAACATGCTCAGCTCGTCTTAGAATTCATCACTGATCAAGAATATATATACTTTATGGGGTCTCAGATGGATATTTCCTTGCGTTACAAACGGAATGACAAAGTGAATATCCCATCCATATTCTTTTTTGGAGGGTATAAAAAGATCAGAGAGTTGGAGAAATTGGTTGTTTGTTTTAATAAAAAAATACAGCATTTATACTGGCTCAATTTCAACCATTAATTTTAATTTGTGCTAATAACATATTAGACAAATTTCGGACTGACAAATTAGGCAACCCTTACACACCATGATGTGCATAGTATTTATTAAATCCAAATTCTCAAAATTTAAATAATTAATGCATCTTTATTTCATTGATTGAAAAGCTATTTACAATCTTTATATATTTTTTCAATGTTCTTACACTACGTTAAACAAAACCCATCAATCACTGCTAGTGATTTTAATTTTCACTTCAATTGCAATTGCAATTACATTAGTAAATTTGTATCTGTTCGATGTTTTTATGTGCTTCCTCTTGAATTGTTTTATGTTTTAGTGCATTCGCAAAAGATTTATTGATTTAGTTCTTATGTATGCATGCAACTAATAATGAACCATAGAGTAAGTTGTGAAAAGATGTGTTGCAACACATTTGTACAGATTTATTAAAAAAACATCACACTCACAAAAATATTTTGAAAGAAATACATACATATATAAGAAACGTTCAATAGCTACTAATGTATAAAGGTAGGATCACACGATTGGCGCAATGCATCAATTATTGGTATATTTCATATGACATTCGTGTGATTGCACAATTTATTGTCTCATGCGACAATCGAGAACAAAATTGTGGTGATTTGCAGCAATTAAATGCAACTCTGGTGTGACAATCGTGTGAACTGTTTATAGGTAACCATACGTCAATCAAAATATCAAAAATGCACCAATAGTTGTTTTTTTTATAATCAAATTTTTCGTGTATTTGTGTGTTGTTCTTTAATATATGGTGACAGTAGTTGCAACAATGCTTCAAACGTTTCGTCATTCATCCGAATCCAGTTTTTGAACAAAAAGTTTTGGTTTTCTCGAATCAAGTTTATGTAAAATGAGGCAATCATGTGACCGCAGAGAATTTGATTGGGATAATTTATTTATTGTGTAAAAAATCAGCACAATAAAAATTGTGTAAAATTGGTGCTTTGCGACAATCGTGTTAGGATCACACGATTGTCGTGCCTATTGCCTTTAGAATATATGCGCCTACCCTACGACATTAATATCTTATTAGATGTTCTTGCAAGTATTTTACATGAATGCTCAAAAAATACAAGTAAGGTAGTATGCATGGCTTTAAACACCAAACAAATGACCAGTGACAAACGATTTTCAAATGCATAACAGGTACAAGCGAAAGCAAACAGCCATTTTGCTGAATTGAAAAAAATTATATTTCATTGTTATCTACGTAAATATCCAAGTAATATGTACACATTTGACACAAAGCTTTTAGAACAGCGGTGGGCACCGTCAAGGTATTGGTAAATGGCGGGCTACCCACCAAACAAAGAGCCAAGCGTTCGAAAGATAATAGAGCATTATATATATACATATATATATACATATATATATATATATATATATATATATATATATACATAAGCAGCAATATTTTCTAAGTTGATAAAAAACGTTGATTACGTAATATTATTAATTAAAAATAAAATAAATATATAACAAAATGCTTGCTTGCTGGAGCATAACACTGAATATTCGCAAAAAAACGCTGTTGGATTTATCAAACTTAATAAGCTTTGATATTTGTCGGCATGGAAGATCATTTTCATATGGGAAACATATTCAAAATATTTTTGATAAGATTTTCCGCGGACGAATTAATAAGACTAAGTGTATTACTGAATTGGGAGAATTAAAAATTTTATAAGAGGGATTGTATGTTAACGAAAGCATTGTTTATGACAAAATATTTTTCGAATATCATCATGACTGAAGTTGTTTGATGGGCAAATATTCTCAGTGGAAAGCAACAACACTTTCGTAAGGTTTGCTGGTAAACATTGACGACAGTGATCAACAATGAAGATTTTGTTCAGCGTATGATATAGCTTTGTATCAATTTGTGTTTCCAACAAGAAATACTGAACAAAAATTTCTTTTTCTTTCAATGTATTGGTGTTTACTCTTCCATAAGGAACTTTTGGGCAACCTTCCTCTATGGACTTATTATTTCGTTTCATCGAGTTTGAAATCACAACGATTCTAAAGAAGTTTCCCTTCAAAAAAATTCTATACAACTGTTTGAAACATTGATGGCACTTTAATATGTTCATGTTATTGGCGTTCGTGTTGAAAAAGTACGCAAATTCATTAAATGGTAAAACAGGCCTCAGAAACATCAACATACAAAACTAATAGGATAATGAGTCATCCTTTGTCATAAATTTAATAAACTGGACAAATATTTTTCATACAACTGTATACATATGTATATTAAATGTTTTGGAATATTACACAAACGTATATACATACATATTTATGTACAAACGAGTGTTTAATACTAAATTCTCATGAGTTCGATTATGACCTTCGTGAGAAACGGACGTCTAGCGGATTGTGAAACAATTTTGCATTATTTGCTTGTAAATTCTTATTCTCTTTTTTAACGCATTTCTGATTGCGCTTTGCTTCAAATAGATACAGAGACTCTTAAAAAAGCAAAAAAGAAAAGTAAATTTAAAAGACTATGTCAGAGCTTAATGCTCTGAGATCACTAGCTAATAATAAGAAAATCAATTTAAATAATCAATCAACAGAAAGTGATTTGAAAAAAGAGGATACTAGTAGAAAAAGAAAAAACAGCACATTAAGTGAAACCATGGCAAAACAATTAAAAAACAATTACTACTCGATTCTCGATAATGATAAAGAATGTATGTTGCTGGCTGCAACGTGAAGGGCAGGAGGTTTGCGTTTTAACGGTAAAAGATACAAAAAAAAACTTCATGTGAAAGAAAACGGAGTTTTTTATGTATAGTGAGTTTATTTCTGAAAATTACAACGGTTAATTCTAGAGACAAATTATAATACAAAAGCTTACCGCAGTTTTGCACCTCCTTCTTCGACAAATTGTAAATCCCTAATGGCTCGCCACAAATATTTAAAGAAGAGAATGAGTGCAAAACAGCGATTTACAAAGAAACGTCAAAATAATATAAGACATAGAACGGGAATTCAACATGAAATGACATCACAATAACCCTTTAGGGACCAACCGCAACATCCCCGCCCCCGTGGAGCGATTCAGCTTCACTCATCTCAATGTCCAGGATGGAGAATTTGGACACAACTCTTCGCATTTCCCCTGATGAAGTTCTTACGTCTGCTTTTCGTACCACACCATCAGCGCCTGGATATAGGCAAGTGACCACACCCCGCCTCCACTGATTCCTTGGCAGATTTGGGTCGCAAATAAAAACCACATCACCTACTCCTATTTGTTTTGTCTGTTCACACCACTTGACTCGCCTTGTCAAAGTCGGTAGGTATTCCACTATCCAACGTTTCCAAAATCTATCACGTAAGCACTTTACAATACGCCATTGTTTCTTTAAGGAGTAAATCTTTGCATCAGGAACACCTATGCCAAGAGTACAAGGAATGTTTGACGAACCCATCAAAAAATGATTGGGACGAAGAGGTTCTTCCTCATCAGGGCCTACGGGCAGATGCGTCAATGGCCTTGAATTAACGATATTTTCTGCTTCAATTAAAAGGGATTGAAAAACATGTTCTCTTGGGGCAACATTTTTTAGAGTGTGCCTCAGTACCTTCTTTACACATTGTATCATCCGCTCCCATATTCCGCCTTCGGAAGGATTCGCGGGACAATTAAACAACCACTGGATTCCTTTAGATGATAATACACCTTGGATACGTTCGGCTTCAAAAACTTCACTAAAGCGTTTAGCTTCCTCGTGGCACCCAACAAAGTTTTTGCCGTTATCGGAACGTATTCTAACCGGCACACCGCGGCGGTTATTAAAGTTTTTAATGGCTATGATGCACGAATCTGTTGAGAGGTCATAAGCTACTTCTAAATGTATGGCACGCACAGTCAAACATGTGAAAAGGGCGACCCACCTCTTTTCGGTCCTTCTTCCGATGGTTACGTTAATAGGGCCAAAATAGTCCAGGCCAGTGTATTTAAAGGGAGCATGAAATGGCTCAACTCGATCTATAGGTAATGGACCCATTAAAGGTGGAACTGGGACGGCTTTATTTTTCCTGCACACATAACAATTTGACACCACTTTTCTTAGAAAACTTCTTATTTGTGGAATCCAATACTTCTTCCTTATCTCACAGATTGTTGCCTCATGATTTTGGTGCATCATCTCCCAGTGGTAATGCATAATTACCAGTTTTGTATAACGATGATTCTTCGGCAATATAATGGGTCGTCTTACACTGTATGGCAGGTAGCTGGCTGCATCAATTCGTCCATGTACTCTCATCAAACCATCATCGTCTATATACGGCATTAAGTGTGTTAGCATACTGGATTTTTGTAATGGCTGTTGGTTTTCTAGGAGTTTTATTTCTTCCAAAAACGATTCATGCTGAGTTTGTTTACATAAAACTATTTCGGCTTTTGCTAAATCTTGCGAAGTGGTGCCATTTGTGTCTAATTCGCTACATTCTTTTTTACTAATATTTATGAAACGTAAAACCTGCGCCACAGATCTCTTTAAACGGGTGAATGACGAAAAGCGTTCGATTTTAATAAAATTATTTAACAAAATTAAGAGGGACACTTTGGGACGGATTTCTTCTTCATCAAACAAATCCGGAGTATTAGAAACTGTCTCAAATTCTGGCCATTCTTCTTCTTTTTGTTTTAAAAACTCTGGACTACAAATCCAACGCGATGATTGGGAGAAGTTCACATTACTATAAGGCCTTTTTGCATCATTAGCCACATTATTAGTGGTCGAGATCCATTTCCAATCGGTTATCTTTGTTGACTCTAGAATTTCAGCCACCCGGTGAGCAACGTATGGTTTGTATCTTCGATGGCTGCTGGCTATCCACTTCAAAGCAGTCTTCGAGTCGCTCCATAGGACAATTTTAGCCGGAACCAGTTTGTGTTCACTTAGGATATTTTGCTTCACCCTTGTCCCAAGAACAGCAGCCTGTAACTCTAAACGTGGAATTGAAAACTTTGTTAATGGCGCACATCTAGTTTTGGAGCACACGAAACTAACTCCAGTAGTACCATGCCGCTCCGAATGTCATGACCTCCATTTCGTACTCGTCAGGTGGATATTTTTCATCACCGTTTCTCCACAGAAATCTTTGAGAAATACGGTCGCTGGGTTGTATAAGTACCTGGTGAAACATTTCACGGATGTCTGCACCGACTGCTATTTGTCCCCAACGGAAATTGTATAGTGTAGATAGCAACGATGCAATTTCCTGAGGACCTTTTAAAAGTTGTGAGTTTAATTGAAACTTCGTCGACCTTGGCGGCGGCATCAAAGACTAGTCTCATTTTTTTCTTTTCTTTATTTGGGTTTGTCACTGCAAAGTGTGGGAGATACCATTTTCTGTCAGACTTTTGCTGGGCGCCTTCTGGCGGAATTTTTCTAACATAACCTTTTTCTATATAGCCATTTATAATATTTTTGTGCTGTGGAAAACTCTTCATCCCGTTTCATCTTTCGCTCTATACCTTCTAGGCGTTTGAGTGCAGAGAAATAACTGTCTGGTAGCTTTACTTCGTCAGTTTTCCATAATAAACCAGTTTGAAAGCGACTTCCAATACGTTTAGTTGAATCACGAAGAATTTGTTTGGCTCTGGTGTCATCGTCGCTTTCTATTACGGGTGCAGCTCGCACTCCGACACTCTCAATATTGAAATAGTCTTGAATCATTTTTGTAATTTGTTGTTCCTCCTCTATATACATAAAGAAGCATGAGCTTTGCTGAGATGATAAAGATTCACAAGATCCAAACACTACCCATCCCAGTTCTGTGTTGCAGGCAAATGGTCCCGACGTATTATCACAACTAAGGGTTGATGGCAACCCTAGGCTGGCATGGTCTAAACCAATTAACAGCTTAGGTACAACGTTGGCATAAGGCTTCATTGAGTTAAGTGGAGAATTTTTAAAACAAACGTTTATGTCGTCTTCTGTAAGACTCTGCATGGGCAAATTCAAGTTTGAAACGGCGTATACATTTCTGAGGAGATTCTTCTTATTCCTGTCAATGCCACTTACCTTTAGATTAAAAGTCTTTGAGGGCTCACGTGCTGATCTTCCTCCAAACCATTGGGTATTTAAAAAACTGTTTTTCCCCTTTACTCCAATTTTGTCTGCTACGTCTTTGTCCAGCATTGTAATTGAGGAACCATCATCGAAGAGGGCGTAAATATTCATACAACACTTTTCCCCATATAATGTTACTGGCAGAATACGAAACAATAACTTCTTGTCGCTACTGGAACAGCTGAGCACGTTTTTGTTAGTTTGATTAGGTTGCGTTACGGTTGGGGTGTCTTCATGAAGAAGCTTGTTGTGTTTTCTTTGACAACCGTTTTGTTGGCAGTCTCTTTTCGTACGACATTCACGAGTAGCATGTCCAATAGGGCGTCTCGAAAAAAAAAGTTCGCCGTACACCACAGAATATAAAGTATTGTTGCAAGGCAGTTTTGAAAAAAAATTTTTAATTTTTTTTGCCGAAAGTAGGGGTCGCCAAACCACACTTTTCGTTATATCTTCGACATTTATAGTCCAATCTCAAAGTGTGATATATCGATGTTTTTGTCTTGAGGAGGCCAGTATTTTGATTTAATAGTCATTAACCTCAAATATCTCATTCTAGTATTTACCTACCAGATCTCAGTTTCTACCACCCTAATGTACCACCCTATTGTCAAAAAATTAAAGCCCGCAAAAAATCATTAAACTTTTGTTAAAGAAGTTTTTCGATATTTCTAACAGAACTGTTAAAAAATACAATTTATGTTTTTTGCCGAATGTAGGGGTTACCTTTTTGAGTATTTTTGTCAGATTTTCTGTATTTACTGTCGGATCTCACAGTGCGATATATCGATGTTTTTGTCTCGAGGAGGCCAATGGTCATCTTTAATAGTCATTGACCTCAATATAACCGTTCTAATAGTTAAGGCTGTTCTTATGAAATATTTCCATAATTCCGGTAGATCTATAAGAAAAAAATTCATGTTTTTTGTCGAGCCTAGGAAATGTGATTTTAAATTGATTTGAAATTGATTTGAAATTTTTCGTACAAAATTTTATACCCGGAAATCCATCTTTCGGTTAGACGTTAACGGGAGATTAAGTAAATTCGAGTTAGTTTAAATCCTCTAATAATGGAAGTAGTACCGTTATTACTCTCATAGTTTATTTATTTTTGTATTATCCATGAAATATCTGTTGGAATTATCAATATTTAATCGTGTCGTGTCAAGAATTAATTTAAATAAACTAAAAAATGTCTTTTACTATCAGTGAATTAAACAACACTAAATTACCAACTAAGGGTGATGTTATTAATTTCTTTTTACATCTTCGGCATAACGCTGGTAGAATTCGAAAGCTGGGTGCTTGCAGTTCTATATGCAAGACCAGCTGGAAGCATTACAGTTTTCAAAAGAAATAATCGAGATACCAGGTAGCACAAGAAAAACAACTTTGTTTGATAGTTTTGTTGACTAACCTTAATTAATTTCACAGAATATCCGTGCCATTCTCAAAACACCGAGCGTTTTGTTCATGTAGTACATGAGTCTGCCATGGCTGTTACCGATGAGCAACGCCTAGGCCATATTTTTTCCAACCTCGAAAGCCGTGAAAAATATAGCCAACTTGGGTCATTTTAAAATATGATTAAATAAAATAGTTTTAATATACACAGATCTTTGAATTTTTATTGTATTGGTACAGATATTATGGTAAGTTCGAAAAGAGTGTATCACTATTTAAAAAAGAAGATACTAGGCAAAAACATCGATATATAATACTATAAAATCCGACTGTGAATACCGAATATATGATAACTGTTTAAAAAGTCAACCCCTACATTCGGCAAAAAACATAAATTATATTTTTTTAACACTTCTGTTGGAACTATCGAAAAACTTCTTTAACAAAAGTTTAATGATTTTTTGCGGGCTTTAATTTTCTGCTATTTGGGTGGTACATTAGGGTGGTAGAAAATGAGATCTGGTGGGTAAATACTAGAACGGGATACAAAATACCATTGACTATTAAAGCAAAACATTGGTCTCTTTGAGACAAAAACATCGATATATCACACTTTGAGATCCGACTGTAAATGCCGAAGATATAACGAAAAATGTATTTTGGCGACCCCTACTTTCGGCAAAAAAAATTAAAAAATTTTTTTTTTGAAAATGTCTTACAACATTACTTCGTATTCGGTGGTGTACGGCGAACTTTTTTTTTCTTGCCTATATGGCGAGACGCTCTAATGTCCAATATTTAGGCATGAAAAGCAAGCACGGATTTTCTTCACTAATGACCAGCGTTCACTAACACTTAGATTTAAAAATTTTTGGCACACTGAAATTTTCTGGTTTTCTTTGCATACTGGGCATTGTTTTGGTTTCTCTACGGCATGAAGCACTCGACGTTTGGATTCTGTGCTATTGGTATCTTGAACAAGGCATATTAAATAAGAAACTTCACCTAACCATTTGCTGAAATCTACAATGGTTGGATACGGAGATATATTCGATGCAACTTTAGCGCATTCTAATTTTTTGCTCATGGGAAGTTTTGTATTAATTCCTCTAACAATGTTGGGTTGGCTAAATGTTGTTCTGCATTTACTGATTTAAGGAAAACAGACAGATTTTTAACTTTCGTTGCGAACGGCACTAATTTTATTAAATTATTTTCACTGATATGCGGGATTTCCCTCACAAGGTGTAATTGACTATTAATCAGTTGCTCAGGCCTTCCAAACCTAAACTGCAATTGTTCGATAGCACAGTCAATGTTGTCAGGATGTATCAAGAGTGACTTGACAATCTCTCTTGCCTCTCCTTTTAGGCATTGCTGTAGTCGTTGGTTATTTTCAAAATTGCTGTAACCATACATTGCGGTGGATTGTTTGTACGAGGTATAAAAAAGTGGCCAGTCCTCTGGCTGTCCACTAAATGGCGGTAGCTCTTGCAGTTTTCGGGGCAACAGACTAGTGTTGGAATTACTTTGCAGTTGTTGTTGGCCGTAAGGTATGTTTTCTAAAGATGGCGGCAAAAAAGTATGTATTTCAGGCGGTACATGTAGAACAGATGGCGATAATGTATTGGTAGTTAACGTATATTGGTTTATTGACGTAGCAGCGACGTTGGCGTTGGCATAAGTTTGTGGCTGCGTAGGGGCTGTAGATGTGTTTGATGTATGTATGGGTTGGCGTATTTGCGACTGATAAGACTCGATTGTTGTATTTGTAGTAGCGGAATCAGTGGCTCTAAGATTTGGCGGGTCTGTAATTTTATTTGTTATGTCACTTACCGTTTGATATATAGCTCCCTGGTGAACAGTTTGTAGTTGCTGGTATTGGCGTCTACTCTCAGTAAGTTGGGACTGTGTCTCCGACAGCTGGCGTTGTAAGTTGGACATCTGCTTCTGCATCTCGAGTAACATGGCGGCTTCTTTTGATGTAGATGCCTGTGCGGTGAACATAGTTGGAGTTGATGATGGCTTTGTGGTATTACCGGCGTCACTGGTCTTCTTTTTGACTACCAGTTCCCTGTTGCATTTCATTACTGTTGACTGTTTGTAAGTTGGTGGTACTTTCATTCGTTCTCTCTGGAACATTACCATCCTGATCATGAATATCAGGTACAACCGTTTCAGCGCTGGCTGCGCTCCTTAACAGTGGCGGGGTCCGGCGTAAAGGCATTTTATTTAAAAAATTGTTTTAAATTGCAACACACGTTTGTAGGCGGCTTTAGTTCGCAAATTTGTATAAAGGCAAAAACATACAAACACTGCGAAATAAAAAAAATTTTGGTGGCTGCAACGTGAAGGGCAGGAGGTTTGCGTTTTAACGGTCAAAGATACAAAAAAAAAACTTCATGTGAAAGAAAACGGAGTTTTTTATGTATAGTGTGTTTATTTCTGAAAATTACAACGGTTAATTCTAGAGACAAATTATAATACAAAAGCTTACCGCAGTTTTGCACCTCCTTCTTCGACAAATTGTAAATCCCTTATGGCTCGCCACAAATATTTAAAGAAGAGAATGAGTGCAAAACAGCGATTTACAAAGAAACGTCAAAATAATATAAGACATAGAACGGGAATTCAACATGAAATGACATCACAATAACCCTTTAGGGACCAACCGCAACAATGTAACAATGTGTATTTAAAAATATTTGAAAAACATGTTCGAGAAAAAGGGCAGGCAACAACACCTCGTAACGTTGCAAAAAATAATTTAAATCAGCAAGATTCAGAGAATTTTGAAAAAACAACAAACAAAAACAAAAAAATCCCACCTCTCAATATTTTCGATGTGGATCCCAATGAACTCAATAATATCATAAAAAAGGGCCTAAATATTAAAGACTTTAAAATAAGAAAATATTACAACAACAAAATATCTCTTTATATGTCAACAATTGACTATTATAATAGAGTAAAAACATATTTACAGAAAACGAAACCCAAATTTTTTACGTTTACTCCAAAAAATATAAAAGCTAAGACTTATATGTTAAAAGGCCTAAGCCCTAATATTGACAATAATGAAATTTTTGAAGAATTATGTAAATTCCAAAATGAAAACTTAAAATTCATTAAAGTGAGTGACTTTAAAACTAAAAAATCAATTAAAGAAAATTATTCTCTACCAATTTACTTAGTACAAATAAGTGCTGGCAGCAACTCTAATGAACTTCATGCTATTAAGGGGGTACAACATCGTTGCGTACTTTGGGAAGCTCTGAGAAAACCAGAGATCACACAGTGTAGGAACTGTCAGAATTTTTTCCACAGCGCATCTAATTGCTACTTAGCTAAGAGATGTGTTAAATGTAATGAGAATCATGGTGTTGGAGAATGTGCGTTAAAAAGAGATGATGATAAGGAGAGAGAGAAAGTATTTTGTGTTCTATGCGGTAAACACGGTCACCCAGCATCTTATACAGGTTGTGAAAAATATAAAGAAATTCAACAAAAGCTTCGTGCCAAAAAGCAAACTTTTCATCAAAGAAGATCAAAAAATGCAGCACTGTTAACCAAAACATGAGCTTTGCAGATACTGTAAATAATAACAACCAGCAGAATGTAAATTATATTAACCCTATTCAAATAGCCTTAGAGGTGTTTAAAAACTCTATACAAAATCTCTCTAACCAAATTGTTAGCTTACATAAGCAACTACAAATTCAAACATCGAGAATTGATTCGATCTTCTCGATGTTAGAAAATTAAGTTATCACCATGGATAGTACTATCGTAAAATATATAAACATTGTTCATATTAACGTTAATTCTTTAATTAGTTTAAGCAGGAGATACGAATTGTATAACCTTATAAACAAACATAAACCAGTCTTAGTACTTTTGAATGAAACTAAATTAAATATACGACATAAGGTTAACTTCAATGGGTACCAATTTATACGTAAAGACCGAATCAATAATAGGGGAGGTGGAACAGGTATCTTAATAAAACTGAATATTAAATATAAAACATATACCAATAACATTATAAGTTCCTTTAAAGTATTAGAGGCATGTATTTTGAAAATACCACTTTTATCAAATAAAACATTATTTTTAATATCCTCCTATTATCCATCTGGAAATAATAATGACAATTTAAAATCGGAGCTAACGCAGCTTTTTCAATTTCTTAATTTACAAAATCCCAACAATTTTTATATATTGGTGGGAGATCTAAATTGCAAACATTCAGATTGGGGAAACCGATCTAACAACACAAAAGGCAATATATTAAAAGAATGGCTATCAGTAAATGAAATCCAGTATAGGTGCAGTTTATATGCCTCAACCTTTCCTTCGTATCCCCGTTGCAGTTCTTACTTTGACATATGCATAGCTGACTCGCGCTTAATGATACATAGGGAGAATGATACAATAAATTGTCTTAAGAACTCAGGTTATGATAGCGGTCAACTGGACCAACTGGAGGAAATTTAATAGTTGTATATTGGACAAACATTGCAGTAATGAACCTATACCCAATAATAGAAACCTTACCAATTCTGAGATAGATAACTATTTAATTGAATTGAACAAAACAATCAATCATTCCATCGAAAAATCGGTTCCGAAGTTTCAGAATGCAGACATAGTAGGAAAATTCACTAATTCAATTATAAAAAAATTACAAGCAGAAAAATGTAAAATATTAACTTCTATCAAGAAGCACAATAGATTTGAGTGCTTGCTAACACCACTTGAACTTAAATTACTAAAATGCAAAATTAAGTTAATAAAAAAGTTGATTAGTGAAAACCTTACCCTTGCTGTTAATAAACTCATACAGGAAAATATTGATAACAAAGATTTATCTAACGTATTTTTTGAAGCAAAAAAACAGTTCAGAAAGATACAACCTTTGCAAATTAATACCATAAAAATACCTCAAAATGAAGACTTTTTGCTAAGAAATGCGGGTGTTAGTATTGGTGACTTGGAAAAGGACAATGAAAGTCAAAAGTTTATGATCAGAGACCAGGAACAAATATTAAACACAATTGGTGCTTATCTTGAATCAATTCATTCTTTTAAAGAGATCGATACACAAAATAGTGTGCATATTGGCGTTGACAATTGTTTCAGTAGATTTTTGGAAACAAAAAATGAATATGAGACTAGTCGAACGTGCTACACAATATTTTCGGATAATCATAAAGCTAACGAAATTTAGGGTTCTGCAGATGAAAACTACTTCATAACTTTTGACTCACTGTTATATATTTTCCGCAATTTAAAGAAAAAACTCTCCTCAGGAATCGATAATGTTCTAAATATTATTTTGAAAGATATTCCTGAAATAATTATTCTAGAATATTGTACTCTCTTCAATAATATGCTTAATAACTCCTACTTTCCGCGAGCCTGGAAAGAAGCGAAAGTTATAATTCTACCAAAAAAAGATAGAGATTCAACTGACCCAAAGAACTTACGTGCTATTAGTTTGTTACCAAATATAAGTAAGGTATTTGAAATTCGCGTTAACAATCACGTAACAAGATTCTGCGAAAGGAAACAATTAATAAATGAAAGGCAATTCGGATTTAAATACAAGCATTCAACAATTCATGCAACGCAACTTCTTGTATCAGAAATTCATTGGAATCTCAATAAATTCTTGTATACCGGAGCTTGTTTGATTGATTTTGAGAAAGCTTTGATAGCATATGGATACCGGCTTTAATTTATAAACTATTAAGTTATGAAATGCCTATATACCTAATCATACTTATTCACAACATGTTTATTTTTTATTTATTTATTTAGTCTATGGATTTATCCTTACAGACTGATACAATTAAAATATAACAATGTTTCAGAAATGATAATTACATACATATATAAATGGAATCTATAAAGCTTTGTTTTAATAGTAACAAGACAAATTACAGCAAAAACAAAAAATATGGCTTTAACAAATGTCGATTTAACAAATTAAACATTTATTTATAATCAATTTTGTAATGAGTTAAGATGTAAAATTATTTCATTTTTTACGACATCAATACTTTTGTTGAAATCGATACAAGGGTAAAGACTATTAAAATCACTTCAAATTCTCCGAAAGGGATCGAAGTTACTATAGTTTGTAGTGTAAAACTTAATTCTCAAGAAGCTATAATACCTTGTTGGACGATTGGGTTTTTCAAGATTTTGAGATGTGCAGAAAGGTAACATTTAGCATTTGTCGACGGCTCCTTAAGGTTGGAAGCTTAATAAGTCCTAGGCGTCTCTCGTAAGATGGTAATCTTATATTAGAGTTCCAAGGAGGACCACGAAGACAAAATAATAAGAATTGCACTTGTACTGACTCTATTTTATTTGAATATGAAAGATATTGTGGGTCCCATACAACAGATCCGTATTTAAGTATTGGGCGAACTAAAGTAGTAAATAACATCGTGGTTGTATAAGGGTCAGAGAACTCCTTAGCCCAGCGTTTAATAAAACCCAGAACACCAGTAGCTTTGTTAATCGTCGAGGTTATATGGAACCTGAAGTCCAATTTTTTTATCTAAAATAACTCCCAAGTCATTAAATGAATCCACTAGGTCAAGAACAGCATTATTCATTTTATAGAGTCCATTGATTGGTGTTGATCTTGAGAAAATCATATGTTTGCAATTTTTCACATTTAGGTCCATTAAATTATTAGCGCACCAAGCGGTTAAGTGTACAATATCAGCTTGGAGACGCAACTGTTGATCAATATAATCAAGCGATAAGAATAACTTTACGTCATCTGCATACATTAGTATATTTGAGTATTCAACAACGGATGGAAGATCATTAATAAACAAAGTAAATAAAAGTGGGCCGAGATGACTACCCTGAGGCACACCTGATATAACATTTATATCAGTAGAGAGCATATTGCGGAACTTGACACACTGCATTCTGTTCTTCAAATAAGATTCGATCCATTTTGTTAGAGACGTTCCAAATCCAATTCAATCAAGGTTATGAATAAGTAAGTTGTGATTCACCTTATCAAAGGCCTTACTAAAATCAAAATAGATGACATCTGTTTATTTGCCAGTGACAAATCCATCGATAACTAAGGTTGTTAATTCTAAGAGATTCGTAATAGTTGATCGACCTTTACAGAAACGATGCTGCGCAGAAGAAAGGATAGACGTTGCTTGATAAGACAATGTATCGCATAAGAGTTGCTCAAACAACTTTGGTATAGCGTTCAGTTTAGCTATACCTCTATAATTGGATATATCAGCTTTAGATCCAGATTTGAATAGCGGAATGATGAACGATTTCTTCCAAATTGGAGGAAAGTAACTCAACTTGAGTGATTTGTTGAATAAATAGGTCAATGGAGTGCTTAGTAAATGAGGACAGTATTTTAAAATACTATTAGGAATTCCATCAGGACCGGGACCATACGAAAGTTATAGATTTTTCATATAAGTCAAAACAGTTTGCTGCTCAATACGGTGTACATTAAAATTCACTGATGCAGGGATATGGTAAACGTAGAGGAAGAATAGGTTGATGCAAAAAATTCAGCAAACATATTACTTATAACTTTATCATCTGACGACTCATAATCTTTAAACTTCATAACAGAAGGGAAATCTGACACACGCCTCTTCGAGTTGACAAACTTATAAAAAGATTTGGGATCATTTTTTAGGTTATTTTTTATCCTGTTTAAATAAGCACTATAAGCCAGTTGATTAGCAATGGTATATGCAGATCTTGCTGAGGAGTACATGGAATAATTTAGTTGAGATGCATTTTGCTTGTACTTTTTAAATAGTTTACTCTTGCGGTTTTTAAGTCTTGAAAGTTGTTTAGTGTTCCAAGGTGGACCATGGCAGGGGGCAGGTAGTACTCTAGGTATTGAAGATAGGAAGCATTTGTGTAGTATCTGGTAAAATTTTTCGATACTTTTGTCTAAATCATTGCCATAAGATAATTCATTTAACCAGTCGATTTGAGAGAGTTCACGTTGAAGTTTAATGTAATTTGTTGACTTAAAACGAAAAATTTTATTTTGCTGAGATGTATTTGACCGTCGATGAGGTTGGTAGATATAAGTTAATTCAATCGTAGGATGATAACTATCCTCAGGATTTGAAAGCGGGGGATGCTGCGATATCGAAAAGTCTGACGGTTCATTAACAAATACAAGGTCTAACAATTTATCAGAAGTATTTGTGATGCAGTTGATTTGAAAAAGGCAGCACTCCAGTAAACTGTTAATGAAATACTGCGATAATTCCGAAGATTGAAGAGGTGACAAATAATTACAATCAGGCACAGATTTCCAGGACACATTTGGCATATTAAAATCTCCCAGCACAAGTATAATATCATTTGAATTTACTTTATCTGCAATAACATTTATAGCTTTTAGGTAATCCCCATAGATATGTAGAATATTGCGAGTTAGGAGGAATATACAAGCAAATAATATACATAAGCTGTTTATGTATTTTCACTAATACGCATATAAACTCAATGTGCAAAAAATCATGCAGTATAATTTCTTCCGACGAAAACATAGTTGCGACAGCAATTAAAACACCACCACCCGATTTTTATACCCTCAAAAAAAGAATTTGGAAGGTATATTCACTTTGTCATTCCGTTTGTAACGCATCGAAATATCCATCTCAGACCCCATAAAGTATATATATTCTTGATCAGTGATGAAATCTAAGACGAACTGAGCATGTCCGTCCGTCCGTCTGTGGAAATCACGATTCAGTCCAAACGAAAAGAGCTAGACTCTTGAAATTTGGCATAAATATATTTTAAAGCTTAGAGCAGGTTAAGTTCGAAGATGGGCTAAATCGGGCAAGAGGGAAAAAAGTTCCCCTAAGAAGAACTAAACCAACCCAGAAAACACAACATAATTTTTAAAGTTTGTTGGTTATTTTGTTAAGCAAATGATATATTTTTATGTCAAATACGGCCCAACGCCTTAAACTTGGAGCCATTAAATAAAATAAAAATATTTTTTGACATCGCCCACTTCAGTGGGCATTATTATAGGCAAAAATAGCATAAAAATTTAACAAATTGTTTTACTTAAGCCTACATTCCTTAAAAATAACACTCTTAAGCTTTAATGACGAAGCTGAGACGAAACCTGGTACTATTCTGCCCTACCCCCTCCTTACCCCTTCGCCAACTAAATGACCCTACCAAAAAAAAAAATTATTTTTAAAATTTTGTATATAATCATCCCAAGCATTTATCTTTAGAGTGTTAGGACTGCCGATTTCTGCCCTACCCCCCCCCCCCCCCCCCTCTTCCTTTGCCCCCTAAATGACCCTACCAAAATAAATTTTTTTTTTTAATTTTGTATATAATCATCCCTAGCATTTATCTTTAGAGTTTTATGACTGCCTGTTGCTGCCCTACCCCCTCCTCCCTCTTTGCCCGCTAAATGACCCTATTAAAAATAAATATACATATTTTTTTATTTTGTGTATAATCTTCCCAAGCATTTATTTTACAGTTTTATGTGTATCTGTTTCTGCCATACCCCCTTTGCCCTCTAAATGACCCTATCAAAAAAAAAAGAAATTTTAATTTTGTATATAATTATCCCAAGCATTTATTTTTAGTTTTATGACAAAGGTGAAATGTTTCCCCCACAGCCCTTGCCAGAGCGACCCCGCCAAAATACAGTTTTTATAGCCTCCAAAGAGAATTGCCATGAAGTCTAAGACGGTCTAGCAATGCCCATACGTTCGTCTGTGGAAAACATGATATTGTATATTTTTGAACCCCGCCCCCTTTAGTGGGCGTTGACGTACGATATTATATAAACGAACTCTGTCCCACCAAGTTAAACATTTCAAATTCACTTACTAAATATTTGGAGGGTATTTAAGATTCGACCCGGTCGAATATAACGTTTTTACTTGTTTTACAATAATTATTGGCTGTTTGACAACTTTCTCTATCTTTTCTGAAAATTTGGTATCTGGAACACATAATGTCGGTATTATTAATTTTACTATTTTACTGTTAAGTAACAAAACATTCTCAGTTTATAACAGAGAATATGTAAGTACTAAGAAATTCGCTATAGCCAACGGCCTTCAACAAGGTACTGTCAACGCCCCAATTCTCTTTAATATATTTTTATATGACCTATTAACAAAACTGATAACATTATTGTATTCGCTGATGATATTATAACTTATCATGCTGATAACAAAATAGAGAAAATTAACTATCAGCTACAAACAAATTTTAACATAGTTGAGCAATACGCTTTAGACTGGAAAATGAACTTTAACAAATGCATAACAATTCTTTTTCGTCCTCCAGTCGGAAGATGTAACCATAATATTAAAACAAAATGAAAAGAATTCGGCATAAAATCAAATTCAAATATAAATATTCCCAATAAACAGATAGTTAAGTATTTGGGTATCAATTTAGATAAATTTTTGTACTTTAATAGTCATATAAATACACAAATTACAAAAGCAAGAAAGGCCTTTTTCATGTATAAAAAACTGTTTTAGTCGCAACGCATCACAAATAAAGTAAAAATTACTTTGTACCAATCTCTTGTGAAACCTATTCTAGCATATGGCTGTCAAATATGGTTTAACATTTCCCCAGCATATATGGAGAAAGTAAGAGTTTTCGAAAGGAAATGTCTAAGAACATGTACATCCCTATATAGATCATCAAATAGTGGCTATTCGAAATACATATCAAATAAAAAATTATATAATACGGATAGAATAAGTAGAATTGACAATATTAGTATTCATTTAATTAGAAACCATATTGCTAAAAGTTCAGAATGCACGGCGAATAACTTAATTATGGCACCATTTTAGTGAAGAATATATTCATAGAACCCTTCAAAGTGGATTTGTACCACCTGAGGCCTTTGTTTACCTCGATAGTAAAGGATATATCCAAAATGAAATTGGCATACCTATATTTTACCACATATATGGAAGAGCCAATATGAAAGCAATCCATTGCAATGAAATAACAAATGATAATACTAGATTTGATAAGTGTATATATCTAGATGATAAAAATATTCTTCCCAATATAAATAAAAATAAATTTTGGTGGCTAACGTAATAAACCCCCCTCCCCTTGTGATCTTTTACCCATTGACTTATTATTTTATTTTTAATATGACATAAATGTAACGTTTTTTTCTAAAAATAATTTTTTCGTTACATTAAATTATATTGATCGTATAATAGCAACAAATTATGTATATATAATATCAGAAGTATACTAGAGAGCTCAACTATGGGACTGTGTATAATAATAGCTTATAAATACTATTTGTTTATTTGTAGTTTAAGTAGATGAATTTAAATAAAATAAACGTAAAAAAAAAACTAAATACTCATTTAGCTGAACGTTGACATCGTAAATGTAAGGTAAATATGTCAGCTGATCCAAAACGTAAATGCTGCCCAAACTCATCAGTAGATCCAATCTGTTATAAGGAAAATTGAGAAAATGCTTATTTGAGCACTATAAAACGAAGCGCAACCAACCTGCTGAAAATAGAATTTCACGCAGAGGTTACGCAGAGAGTGATGGCATGTATGTCAAATAAGTGTGTGGCACAAACGCTTTTTTTAACTTCTTGTTTGGTTTGATATTTGAACATTTAGTTGATAGATTTGTAGACATACATAGTATATTTAATAAATTAATTTGCTACATAACTTATTTTTCTTTATAAAATCTCACAAAATCTCATATATGGAAATATTTTTGTAGAAAAATACCTTAATGTTATACATACGTACATATGTATATGTACATATATGAACGCATGGGCATGAATTTATGTAGTACCAAAATTACTACATATGTAGTTTATTTACGTATACGCAGGCAAATGCATCGATCATGTTTAGCCAGTTCTATGCCATTGAGATAATCCGACAACAATTAACACAATTTTGCAGTAATACAGGTCAGAAAAATTCGAAACCATATTCATGGCTGAGTATAAGGCGGTATAAAATAAATATATAAATAAAACAGATACGGGCGTTTCATAGCACAATTGTGCTGAGATCATTCACACGTATTCTTACCCTCTTTAATCTAGTCGTTGATGAGACAGCGACGAATGAATATCAGGCGGATGCTTGCGATTTTTTTTATATATTTTTAAAGAATATTAGTCCAGCAAACAATTTCAGTCATGATGATATGCGAAAAATATTTTGTCATAAACAATGCTTTCCATTATATACAACGCCTTTTATACAATTTTTCTCCAAAAACGGACTACATATACTAATTCTCCTAATTTAGTAATACATTTAGTCTTATTAATTAGTCTGTGTAAAATCTTATCAAAAATATTTTGAATATGTTTCCCATATGAAAATTATCTTCCATGCCGTTAAATATCATAGCTAATTAAAACAAGCGCATATTTTTTGTTTTTGGCGAATATTCTGTGTAATGCTCCAGCAAGCAACCATTCTTGATTCAAAAGTCGAAACCAGTGGTAAAACCTTAACTACAGCCACCAATGGGATTTAATCAAGTCAGGAAAAAAGGAACGACACTTTTCTACACACTGATTCAGTTAGCTGGGGTTATTTTCTTCTTAAAGATAAATTAGTAGAAGTCTGCCGAGAACATGGTATTCCGATCACCGACAGGGTGACTGTGAACCAGCTTCGGAAACAACTAAGCGAGTTAATACGAGCGAAACGGCAACGTAAATAATCGGAGAACATTTTGCGCTCACTGGAGGCAGAGGTATTGGCGGAAGATCGACAGTACGTTACCGAAAGCCAAACAACAATATCAGTTCCACCTCGCAATCATCCGGAACCCATGAACTCATCCGCAAACCACGCGGAAGTTATGGCAACGATCTGCAGGTGGAAACTAAGTTACAGTGGCGGTGATAATTTAACGGAGTTTCTCGAACGCCTCGAAGAACTAGCGGAGTGTTACGGATATCACCATAGGCAGCTGCTTTTCTCACTGCTAGAAATCCTGGAAGACAAGGCGTTGCAATGGTATCGTATTAAAAGGGAGCAAATAGCATCTTGGAAATACTTTAAAGAACAACCTATACAGTTCTTCCTACCCAAGCGATACCTTGCCCAATCAGAGGAGAATATTTACCACCGAAAACAAGGACTTCGTGAGAAAGCTAACTACTACATCATGTCATTAGAAGCTCTAATCCGACAACACCCCGACCTCAAGCAACGCGACCACTTTGATCGCATATATGATGGGCTACAATATGACCACAAATTATATATCCTCCGAAGAAATTATCGCACTGTAGATGAGTTAATCAAGCTCAATGACGAGTATGACCTACTCCGAAGAGAAGAGGGGAGACAGGGAAGACCACAACCGAGCCACTACGTGGACCGACCGACAGGTTCAAAAACCTACAAACGCGAGACACACTGCTGACGCTGCAAACAATCTGGCTATCGTAAACAGATCTGTACTAACACGCCTCGTTTATTTTGCTCGCACTGTGGCCGCTACAACATTATGTGACGAAGTTGCCGGTGTACGTCACCAGAAACAAACATTAACAATCGGTACTTTGTCATCATTAAAATATGCGATACTCCGATACGAGCTCCTATAGACACTGGTTCTACGCTAACTTACATCGGCAAAAGAGTACGTCTCCACATCGGCAAAAGAGTTAGTCTACCCCATCGCTATCACCGTTAATGTATCGACCACCCAACTACTAGCATCCGCATTGGACAATCTAGCCGAGCTCGTTATACTAGGTATGTATTTTCTACGGCGCCGCCAGGCCACGTTATCACTGTAAGGCATAGAAATAAAACCTTCCGCATCCGCACCAGAAACTTCCCTTCATACCTTGCACAAGCTTAGTCAACGAGGCAACTTGAAAAGTCAGCAAGAGGAGAAATTGGAGCATATATTAGCCATGGCCAGAAAGACGTTTGAAGCAATTACCGGCCCGTCACGTATAGGTGAACATGGGATTCGCATGAGGCACAATAATCCTATAAAACAACGATATTATCCACGAAATCCCGCCATGCAAAAGATCATTGATGCCGAGGTGAATTAGCTGTTAACCGCAGGGCAAATTGAACCCTCCTGTAACCCCTATAGCTCCCCAATAGTGCTAGTCAAGAAAAACAGGTTGCATGGCGCATGTGCATAGACTTTCGGCAGATTAACGCGGCGGCCGAACCAGATGCCTATCCCTTATCACAGATCAACGCTATTCTAGACCAGCTGAGGGAGGATACGTTTATATCCACCATCGAGCTGAAAAACGTCAGATACCGTTGGCTGAATCATCACGGCAGTATACGGCATTCACAGTACCAGGGCGCGGGCTATTTCAGTGGAAAGTGTTACCCTTCGGGTTGCACTCGTCTTCAGTAACCTTTTAGCGAATTTTGGACATAGTCATCGGACCAGAGCTACACCCCCAAGTCTTCGCATATCTAGACGATATCATCGTGCTAGGACGTACGTTTGACGAGCATCTGGACATATTAAAACTAGTATTCTCCCGACTAATAGCAGCAAACCTGCATATAAACTTCGGCATTCATACCGATCCAGAAAAAGTCGCCGCATTACGAGGAATACACCCTCTGAGCATTATTCGGGAACTCCGTTGGGTGTTAGGCATCGCTTCCTGGTATCGACGATTTATTCCCGACTTTTCAACGATCGCTGAACCCATGACGCGACTACTAAAAAAACGAAACTCCTGGCAGTGGGGCCCCGACCAAGAAAATGCCTTCGAAACACTAAAAATTAAACTGACCCAAGCACCGATACTCAGTTGCCCAAACTTTGAGCTACCTTTCTACCTGTAAACCGACACCAGCAAGGAAGGCCTGGGCGCGGAATTATTCCAACGCTACGGAGATCAGGAAAGAGTGATCGCCTACGCCAGCCGATCGTTAACCGACCTAGAACGAAAATACTCGGCCACAGAATAGGAGTGCTTAGCGGTGCTATGGGAAATACGCAAAATGAGACCTTACTTAGAAGTCTACCATTTTACCGTAATCACCGACCATCAATCCCTAAATACGATTTCCAACTCATCCGGTAGGTTGGCTCGTTGGGCCCTCGAGCTCCAACAGTTCAGCTTCGCAATCGAGTACCGGCGAGGAAAACTCAACGTCGTGCCTGATGCCCTTTCCAGGGATCCCCTGCCTTATAATCCGGCAGACCGCTCATCCACCATAGTCTCAGGGAAACCAAACTGGTATGACAAATTGTACTATAAACTCCAGACCGTCCCAGAAAAACTATCCGATTACCAAATAGTGGATGGCCGCCTCTTTCGTCACGTCCACAAACCAACTGCCTAATAAACACGCCCGAATGGAAGTTGTGTATCCCTCCGAACGGTGTTGGCCGAGTACTAACCGAAGTACACGAGGCCAAGACGACCGGACACTTAGGTGTATGAGATTTTTGTAAATTAAACTCTTTTTCGTTTTCTTTTCTAATATGTTTATTAACTTCAATGCGTTTTAGTTTCTTAAACCGTTCGCTGTAACTTTTAACTCAATACTGTTTTTTCTTCAAAGCAAAGACAAAATTTTTAAGTAATTGTAAAAAACGGTGCAGCTTAAGGAATGTTAAGAATTTAAAGAATCTAAAAAAAAAATACATATGTATAAATATAACGATTAACGTTTCATTATATTGCTAGTTACAAAGCAGGGTAATAAAATTTAATTAAGCGTAGGAGTATTTATGCAGTAAACAGCAAGCAGAGCAATTATATGCCTGCAGATCAGTAAGCAGAGCAACTGTTGTAAAGAGATATGTTTCTCTCCAAATCTATAAACTGCAAACTAAGATCAGGGGTTTCTGATATTAGCTATAATATAATAGATTACGTGGGAATAATATACAATTAGATGTGTAGTACTACTTGTTTGGAATAAAAATTCCGAAACATACTCCCCGCTATGAACATTGGTTCTTAATTACGGATCTTGATTGTTGATATTTCTTGGTGACGTGACTTCATTTGTTGGTAGAAGACAAATTTTTGAATAGGCCGAAATAGGCCGTTGTATGTACTTCTTGTTGCAATAAAGTGTAACAACCCTTACTAAGCCGTCGGAACCTGGATGAACTTCTGTGACATTAGCGAGAGGCCATTGTCCTGGAACGCTTTTCTCATGCAAAAGGAGCACTAAATCTCCAACTTTTATATTATTTGAAATCTGATTCCATTTTGAACGCCTGAAGCCGTCAGAGATACTCTTTATTCCATCTGCCCCAAAAATGTTGCTGCAATCGCTCAATCTGTTTCAAGCGCGAAATTCGGTTAATATTTGCATCTAATAAATTTTCATCTGGTATGCATACGGATGGTTCGCCAATCAAAAAATGAGCAGGAGCAAGTGCATCGTGGTCTTCACGATCAGTCGACAGAGGGCAAAGGGGCCTAGAGTTAAGAATGCTTTCAATCTGTGCGAGAAGCGTATTAAGTTCTTCATAGGTAAGGAGTCTGTCCTTGACGATTCGACGTAAATGATACTTGGTGGATTTTACTCCCGCTTCCCATAAGCCACCAAAGTGCGGAGAGGCGGGGGGAATAAAGTGCCACTGAGGTCCTTGATTTGCTAATGTTTCAACAAGGTGTTCGGGCAGTGAAGATTTATTTCGATTTTAGATGACCTTTAGTACCTTACTCGCTCCGATAAAGTTTGTGCCGCTGTCCGAATATAAATCAGTGCATATACCCCTCCGAGCTGTAAAACGACGAAACGCTGCAAGAAATGCATCAAAGTTAAGGCTGGTTACAACTTCTAAATGTATGGCCTTGGTTTACATACATATGAAAAACCAAATGTATCCCTTTGTTGAGGATGAAGTTCTTAGATTAGAGTTTTTTACGGAGATTGGACCCGCATAGTCGACTCCACTATGTTTAAAAGCACGAGTTAGTTGAAGTCGAACAGCTGGCAGTTCGCCCATTAGCTGTTGATATGTTCGTGTTTTATATTTGAAACATACAATACATTCGCGTTGAACTATTTTTGCCTTTAATAACGTCCACTAAAGTGGGCGGAGTCAACAATAATTTTTTTTTATTTTACGGCTCCAAGTTTAAGGCGTTGGACCGTATTTAACATAAAAATATATAATTTGCTTAACAAAATAACCAAAAAACTTTAAATTTTATGTTGTTTTTTCTGGGTTGGTTTAGTTCTTCTTAGGGGAACTTCTCACCCGATTTTGCCCATCATCGAACTTAACCTGCTCTAAGCTTCAAAATATATTTATACCAATATTTAAGGGTCTAGCTCTTTTTCTTTGGACTGAATCGTGATTTGCACAGACGGACGGACGGACGTGCTCAGATCGTCTTGGATTTCATCACTGATCAAGGATATATATACTTTATGGGATGGATATTTCGATGCGTTACAAACGGAATGACAAAGTGAATATACCCTCCAAATTCTCTTTTGAAGGGTATAAAAATTAGAAAAAACAAGTAAAAACGTTATATTCGACCGGGTCGAATCTTAAATACCCTCCAAATATTTAGTAAGTGAATTTGAAATGTTTAACTTGGTGGGACAGAGTTCCTTTATATAATATCGTACGTCAACGCCCACTAAAGGGGGCGGGGTTCAAATATATACAATATCATGTTTTCCACAGACGAACGTATGGGCATTGCCAGACCGTCTTAGACTTCATCACAATTCTCTTTGCAGGGTATAAAAACTGTATTTTGGCGGGGTCGCTCTAGCAAGGGCTGTGGGGGAAACATTTCACCTTTGTCATAAAACTCTAAAAATAAATGATTGGGATAACTATATACAAAATTAAAATTTGTTTTTTTTATAGGGTCATTTAGAGGGCAAAGAGGGAGAGGGGGTAGGGCAGAAACAGGTAGACATAAAACTCTAAAAATAAATGCTTGGGATGATTATGCACAAAATTAAAAAAAATTTTTATTTATTTTTAATAGGGTCATTTAGCGGGCACAGGGGGAGGAGGGGGTAGGGCAGCAACAGGCAGTCATAAAACTCTAAAGATAAATGCTTGGGATGATTATATACAAAATTTAAAAAATTTTATTTTGGTAGGGTCATTTAGGGGGCAAAGGAAGCGGGGGGGGGGGAGGTAGGGCAGAAGTCGGCAGTCATAAAACTCTAAAGATAAATGCTTGGGATAATTATATACAAAATTTAAAAAAAAAAATTTTTTTGGTAGGGGCATTTAGTGGGCAAAGGAAGAGAGGGGGGGGGGGGGGGAGGGCAGAAATCGGCAGTCATAAAACTCTAAAGATAAATGCTTGGGATGATTATATACAAAATTTAAAAAAAAAATTTTTTTTTGGTAGGGTCCTTTAGGGGACGAAGGGGAAGGAGAGGGTAGGGCAGAAATCGGCAGTCATAAAACTCTAAAGATAAATGCTTGGGATGATTATATACAAAATTTAAAAAAAAAATTTTGTTTTTGGTAGGGTCATTTAGTTGGCGAAGGGGTAAAGAGGGGGTAGGGCAGAGTAGTACCAGGATTCGTCTCAGCTTCGTCATTAAAGCTTAAAAGTGTTATTTTTAAGGAATGTAGGCTTAAGTAAAACAATTTTTTAAATTTTTATGCTATTTTTGCCTATAATAACGCCCACTGAAGTGGGCGGGGTCAAAAAATATTTTTATTTTATTTAATGGCTCCAAGTTTAAGGCGTTGGACCGTATTTGACATAAAAATATATCGTTTGCTTAACAAAATAACCAAAAAACTTTAAAAATTATGTTGTTTTTTCTGGGTTGGTTTAGTTCTTCTTAGTGGAACTTTTTCCCCTCTTGCCCGATTTAGCCCATCTTCGAACTTAACCTGCTCTAAGTTTTAAAATATATTTATGCCAAATTTCAAGAGTCTAGCTCTTTTCGTTTGGACTGAATCGTGATTTTCACAGACGGACGGACGGACATGCTCAGTTCGTCTTAGATTTCATCACTGATCAGGAATATATATACTTTATGGGGTCTGAGATGGATATTTCGATGCGTTACAAACGGAATGACAAAGTGAATATACCCTCCAAATTATTTTTTGGAGG
The DNA here is from genome assembly GCA_951800035.1 of Linnaemya tessellans. Classification (NCBI taxonomy): domain Eukaryota; kingdom Metazoa; phylum Arthropoda; class Insecta; order Diptera; family Tachinidae; genus Linnaemya; species Linnaemya tessellans. The sequence continues at coordinate 54,241,613 of OX637534.1, forward strand.
GTATAAAAAATCTTGATTTTTGTTTTATTGTTTTTATTTAGCTTCAATCAAATATTACATAATACGAATTAATTAAATTATTTATCACCATTTTTCTCAAATAAAATGCAGAGCATCGGCAAGTATCTGGATCTTCCTCACAATCTGGATGACTCTACGGACATGACTTGAAGTGACCATCGTCCTTGTCCTCATCTTCCATTATACCAAAATCCTGGTTTTCATCCAACATATGGAGAAAAAATTTCACCATTTCCCTGTGTTCATATAGTTGACATCCTTCAAAACATCCTTGAACTTTGTTTCGAATTTGACTCATGATGTGAATTTTTGTTACTTTTTGTATCCGAAATTGGCTTGCGATCTTTTTGACTATTAGTTCTCTACTAATAATAACTTTCAACGAATCAGTTGTAAGATAAATGATATACAATTCAAAAAACTAAATCTGCGTTTCACTCCAAAACTAATTTAAAATTTTGAGTGAAGAACCCAAAAATGTGTACATACATCACTCTATCTTTTTCCAACTTTTTAGTTTTAAGTATAGATTTCATTATTCATCTCTCTTTCTCTCTCTCTCTCTCTCTTACATACAAATCAAATATCATTGTTTATCAGTTTTTAGTTAGACTTCTTAGTGTCTAGAAAGTTTATATCGTGATTACTTCGAAATTTGAGTTCAAACTTATAAGTTGTGAAATATTAATAGCGCAATGAGTTTAATAAGCAAATTCAATTCCTGTAATACATGATCCTTAATCCATATAATGGACTTAGATGAATCATCCAAATACGTCATCGTACGTGCAAAGCGAGTAACAACAAAGTACGGAGAATAAAATTTGGAGGCTATATTCACTTTGTCATTCCGTTTGTAACGCATCGAAATATCCATCTCAGACCCCATAAAGTATATATTCTTGATCAGTGATGAAAGAGGCAATCCAATAATGTCGTGAAACGTAAGATAACATCAGCAACAGACTTCCATGACAAGTTTTCTGATGCGCTTCTGTAAAGATAAGTAAGGACAGTGGATTATATTTCGATAACAAAATTGGGTGCTTTGTATGAAATGGAATCTCAGCTTGTGCTATGCGTCCACCAACTCTTAATATTTCCAATGTATCGAGAAATAGTGCGAGTTTTGATATACAGCTCTGGTTAGGTAGTGGCTTATTAGGTTTTAGACAACGGATTTCTTCAGCATACGTAACGGCTTGTGTCAATTTTATAAGACGATGTTTTGCTCTCGTTAACTCTTCGGTTTTTAAAAATCCTGTTTTTCTTCGATCGAAAGGAGCTTTTCATTTTAAATTGTGAAAAAATCTAATAAGATATGATGTCACTCGTACTAATTTCGAAAAACTGGAATATTTCAAAGTAATTTCAGGGTAATCAGCAACCGGAAGTTTGCTTGTATTAGCAGTGTGTGCAACTATATTGGAGTTACCTTTTGCTTCCGATATATTTGTAAGCCAATAGTTAGCTCCCATTTTAAGCCACTCTGGGCCATTCTACCAAAGAGAGAGAGATCTCGTAGAGCCTCTGGAGATATGCCACGTGAAGCACAGTGAGCGGGATTATCAGCTGAAGGTATATATCTCCAATCTTTTATGTTAGACAGGATTTGTATCTTTGCCACACGATTTGCTATGTACACTTCTAATTTTTTGTTTAATGATTTTAACCAAGCGAGGACTATTGTGCTAACGGTCCAATATATGATTTGTTTTATGTTTAAGTCATTATTTGATATTACCCTTGACATTAACTGAGCTAAGAGTGTGGCAGCACACAGTTCCAATCGTGGTATGGTTTCTTTTTTAACTGGTGCGACTTTCGTTTTAGATTGTAACAACCTTATTAATACTTCACCTGATTCAGTTTTTACTCTGGCATATACAACGGCAGCGTAAGCATTTTGTGAAGCGTCGCTAAATCCGTGCAGCTGGATTAAATTGGTTGACGAACATCCTAGCCATCGCGGGATACGTATTTTTTGCAGTGAAGTTAATTGCGTTCGAAATGTGCCCCAATATATCATCCCAGTCCAGTTTAAGTTTCCAAAACTGCTGAAACATAATTTTTGCTTTGATGGTTGTTGGGAATAGCCAGCCCAGGGGATCAAAAAGTTTTGCTGCTTCTGAAAGCAAAGTACGTTTAGTTGCTGTATGAGATGGTATAATAGTAATAGAGAAGCGTTAGTGTCCCAATAGAGGCCAAGGGGTTTTGTCATATTTTCTTTGTTGAGGTTGAACAAATCTTTCTTTTCACGGTCCTCTTGAGGAATATATTCTAATAGTTGCTTAGAGTTCGAGTTCCACTTCCGAAGATGGAATCCTCCAGAATTCAAGAGTGCACACAGCTGTAACTTGAGATTAAAAACAGTTTCTAAAGTATCTGCTCCAGATATTATGTCATCGACATAAGAGTCAGAGCGCAATACGTTACATGCTTTTGGAAAATGGGTTTCCTCATCTTCAGCAAGTTGTTGCAATACCCTAATTGCCAAATAGGGTGCACATGTAGTTCCGTACGTTACGGTTTGTAAACTATAAACATTAATTTTTCTTGAACACCGATCTCTCCATAAAATACATTGCAACGGATGATGTTCCTCACATATATTAATTTGTCTAAAAATGTTCTCTATATCAGCAGTAAAAGCAATTTTATATCTTCGCCATCGTGATATGACAATTGATAAATCGTTTTGCAGGGGCGGTCCAGCTGCCAATTATTTATTTATGGAGGTTTCAGGCGACCGTTTATTTCTACCATCGAAAACTACTCGAAGCTTGGTAGTCGTACTGCTTTCTCTAAGCACACCATGATCGGGGAAAAAGTAGGCGCCTTTGGTATCGCTTTAGGGTATTCACCAAGATTTTTCATATGCTTAAGGGTTTCGTACTCTGTCATAAATTTTCTATATTCTGCGGCAAATATCGGTTTATTAGTAAAGGAAGCTTCTAATTGTTTGAACCATTTGAGGGCGTTATAATCAGTATGAGAAAACTTTGGAAGTGTTTGACCGTGCAGCAGCCTTTTAAAAGGTAAGTGCACTGTAAAACGTCCACTTTCATTTAAAGAATGTTTCACACAATTGCTCTTCTGCGGTAAGCGGATTTTTGTCCAGAATTTCCTCCTGTTCCCAAAACAGACGGAGCTGATTCTCCACTGAACACGAATGTGCAGTAATTGTATGCGCGTTTTCAATGTATTTAAGAGGGCCCGAAATCATAAAATCGAAATAAGTTTCTTGTAGAAGCAATCCATTTTCAAGTTTTTCCATTTTTGGAAGTAACAACTGGCCGTACACATCATTTCCTAATAGTATCTCAATTTTTTCTGATATAAAAAATTTCGTATCGGCGAGAAGATATTGCGATAAATGAGGCATAGAATTTACATCTAGTTTCAGTGGCGCATATTTTGTAACTGTTGGCACAATTAGAGCGCTGAGTTTCAATTCAAAATGCTTGTCATATGTTGAATAGAGCTTGAGATCCATGGACCTTTTTACTGTGACCATTTTATTTCCACCAATACCACATATATTGACAGCAGTTTTGTGGTGAGGCAAATTTAGAAGCTGTGCAAATCCTCCGAAATAAAAGGATCTTGTGATCCCTGGTCGACCAAAGCTTTAACATTGTATTCTCTACTATTTGTTTTTAAAGTTACTACCACTGTCGCCAGTAGAGATGGAGTTATTTGAAATGTATTTGAATGAAAAGTACTCACGTTAGATGTAGTAAGTGTAGAAGTAGAAGCTGGCTGAGAGAAGGTTTGGTTTTCAGATAAATTAAGTGTTTTTGAGACGCTTGGGTTTTTTTCGGAATAAAATTCGTTATGTACAACAGTGTGATGTGCTTCGTTGCAGTTTTGAGATATGGTTGGTAATTTACAAGCGACTTGCATATGACCTATGCGTAGGCAAATTCTACACAACCGATGTTGGGTAATAATATTTCTTCTCGTTTGAAGACATTGACAAATACTTAAAACATTTGTATAGTGGATGACCTTTTTTTGCAGCAAGGGCAGTTTTCATCCAACATTGTTGTGACCGCAGTATGAGCACGGATAAGTTTTGTAGGCTTTCTACGATTTTCTTGAGGTTTAACAATTATATTTCTATTTTGTTGAAAATGATTTTCATTTCGCATACACTCAAGAGCACGAAAGGTTGTTTCTAGGAAAGTTAGCATTTCTTTAATGGAAGGAATGGATGTATTAGTTTTCAGAGATAATTCCCAATCTTTACGAGTTATTGAATCAAGCTTTTGTCATGTCATAAAAAATAAAATTGCATCCCATGTTGAGATGTCAATTTCTAATGCTTTTAATTGTGACAAGCAACTTCGAGTTGTATCGAGTAGCTGTTGTGCAGATTGTACGTCACCTACTGCTGGTGGTATTGAAAATAAACGCTGAATAATCTGGCCGACAATTTTCCTTTTATTATGGAATCTCCGTTCCAGAGCTTCCCATGCCATCTCGTAACTAGACTCTGCAGTTGGATATTCATTAACTATGGAAAGTGGTGTCCCAGTGCAGGAGCTTTGCGGATATAACAATTTTTGAATTTTTGTAAGAGAAGGACTTTGGTGAACGAGGGAAAGGAAAGTATCACGATAAGTAGTCCACTCTAAATAGTCACCAGAAAAAGTCTGTAAATTAATTTTTGGGAGTCTAGCTCCTCCGACAAATGTTTCAGTACGAGTGGTCATGGCATAAGTATCAGAACTCCCTGAGGATGCCTGTGGAGGTTCTAGTTCATAAATTAGATCTAACAAATTTGATTTAAAAGAGACATATATATCGTAACATGTATAAAATACATCGGTGGTGATATAGTCTACGTCTTTTTTAGCGATCGACTTTTCCTTAAGGATGGATAGAATTTACTCATGTCCATCCTTAAACGTACGAAAACTTTGTTCTAAATCTTCTAAAACAGTATGAGCATAACCCTTTGTTTTAGCCGCTGTTGGTTTTGTCTGGAAAAGCGAGACCATGCGTTGAATATGTTTCAATATGTTATTCTGTTCTTCAATGGGATCGGCTGTTGACTCCATGGTCTACCCAGTTCAAAGTGGAACAAAAGCGAAAAGCCGAACTCATGACGACAATGCTCACCGCACGACCATGGGAGGTGGTATGTATGGACTTCGTGGTGCCTCTGCCACGTTCATCATCCGGACGACAGTGGCTGCTAGTGTTCATGGACAAGTTCAGTAAGTGGGTCGAACTCCGCCCTCTGCGGACAGCTAATGCATCAGCCGTAATTAACACCCTGAAAGAGAAAATAATTTTCAGATTCGGATGCCCTGCGGTACTTATTTCCGACAACGGGGCGCAATTTACCAGCAAATCATTTGAAAACTTTTTAAATGCATGTGGAATCCTACAACGGTCCACTGCACCCTACACTCCACAAGAAAGCACCAACGGACGGGTTAACCGCGTAATAAACACCCTTATCGCCCAAAACATGGAAGGAAATCACCGACGGTGGGATAACGCCCTACCGGAAATAACATTCGCCATCAACTCCGCAGTACATGAAACCACGAAAGCGTCACCAGCACGGTGAGATCTCCAACCACTTAACCAGATTTTTATCCGATTCTATCCAACCAGTCGTCACCCCTATGCAGTGGAAAAATCTACGATTGCTGGAGGTTCTAACCGGGAAGCCAATATGCTGGCTCAACGTATATGGCAACAAAGGAGCAAGCCAGCACCAATCCATACGATAGAGATTATAAACTACGCCAGCCAACCACCTCCGTTAGCACCCTTTTCGTCGCGCACATCAACACCAGCCGTGTACACTCCAGCCAACCACCAAGAACAAATGCCACCACTGAAACCCCTAACAACAGACACCATTCCAGAAGAGCCGAAAACGCAGAAGGAAATAGACTTACACAACGACGTCCTCAGCCTGAACACACCCGAGATCAGCCAGGACGAAGCGGACGATGACACCTTTAGATGGATTAAGATCAGCATACCGCCAACTGCTAAGAACGGGAGCGGGAAGATATACCTCAAAGGGCGACCGAAAGTAACAGTCCAAAAAAAAAAAGGAATGGTCCACCTAAAGAGCCAGAGGAAGACGAAAACATTCCCTCTGGAGAGCTAAGCCAACGGTAGTCTTGTTAATGGCTGTGGAAGTTGAAGTTATATTTAAGTTTGGAGAAGAAAAGAACATATAGTATTAATTATTATTATTATTATACCAAGAATTATATTTCGTTTTGAAAGGAAAAAGGCAAAATACACAAAAAATATAATATAAAATAAAAATAAAATATATATATATATATGTATATATATAGTATATATGTAAAAAATATAATAATTAGTATTCCTACCCATGGTATATGAAGCGCATTTTTATTTTATTTCCAAAGTAGAAAGAGAATGTTACAAATACCCTTACCCAATACCACTAGTAAAGTATGCTGTTTAGTGTGTTTGTAGTATATACCAGCAATAGAACACATTGCTTAGCAATACTGCATACACAAGAAGAAATTCACTTACTTAATAGAACAACAAGCACAAAACAAGTAACACAAGAAAACCCATGCATGCACATACATAACAACAAACATGCAAAGTTAGGTAAGCAAAACATAACAGTAGTAATAATTCTCAGTAGCTTCATATGATACGAACGATAAGTATACAAGGTTTGCACACAATCGGGAAGCAATTAACGATATCCTACGAACGATAATTACAAGAAGAATATTCTTGAATTGTTGTCCGAGAGCTTTACCGATTCTTGTTCAAGCACTAATATTTAACCAAACTATTCGTAGTAGTTTTTCCGATTAAAAGCTTCCGAATACTCTTGTAATCGTACTAATCCGTAGCCGAGCTCAAGCCTCCGAATACTCTTGAGTTCGTAGTTTGCCGATTACAAGCCTCCGAATACTATAATAATCCGTAGCCAAACTCAAGCCTCCGAATACTCCTGAGTTCGTAGTTCATAATTTTACCGATTACAAGCCTCCGAATACTCTTGTAATCGTACTAATCCGTAGCCGAGCTCAAGCCTCCGAATATTCTTGAGTTCTTAATTTGCCGAATACAAGCATCCGAATACTCTTGTAATCGTACTAGTCCATAGCCGAGCTCAAGCCTCCGAATACTCTAGAATTCGAATTTTTGCCGACTACAAGCCCCCGAATACTCTTGTATCGTACTAATCCGTAGCCGAGCTCAAAATTCCGAATACAATTTAGTTCGTAGTTTGCCGATTACAAGCCTCCGAATACTCTTGTAATCGTACTAATCCGTAGCCGAGCCCAAGCCTCCGAATACTCGTAGTGTTTGTTAACTACGAAACCGATTAAACTTAATATTACCTGTCTTACTACATTAGCAGCCCGAACCGAAGACGAGTACTATCAGCCTAAGTACCAGAGCAGTGTCGCAGAAGAACCAGAGCTGCCCCGATAACTTCAACTTAACCCACTAGCTTTAAGATAATCTAAGTAGTTAAGTCTAGTTTCAATAAAAATTTTGTTCCGAATATATACACCACCTAAAGTTTTTATTTCAATGGAAGTAAACCTTTGATACGAACTTGGAGTGACTGAGTCATACCTCAGCTGGAAAAATAAACTACGTTACGCCATTATCTTCCAAACGCTTGGCCCAAAGCCCAGCGTTTGAAAGATAATTGTGCATTATATATTTATACATAAGTAGCAATATTTTCTAAGTTAAAAAAAAAACGTTGATTACGTAAAATTATTAATTAAAAATATAACTATTTCTAGGTCAACAGTCATATGAAAAAAATTTAAAAAGGTAGGGCTATAATTTGTTAAGTTTTCCATTCAAGAGAAAAGATAAATAAAATAATGGTTGTTTGCTAGAGCATAACACTGAATAATCGCAAAACAAAATTAGGAGAATTGGTATAGTCCGTTATTGAAGAAATATTGGGTAAAAAGCATTGTATGTTATCGAAAGCATTGTTTATAACAAAATATTTTGCACATATCATCATGATTGAAATTGTTTGGTGTGCAAATATTCTAGAAAAATATATTAAAAAATTCGTAAGCATCCGCCTGATATTCATTCGTCGGTGTCTCTTCGACGACTAAACTAAAGAAGGTAAGAATACGTGTGAATGATCCAAGGCAGATTTACCAGGTACTCTCACTAGGGCAGCTGTCTATTAAATTTGCCTTGGTACATGTCGCAATATGGTCAAAAGTTTATTTACAAGCTACATAAAATGTTTTTGATGTGTTAACATCTATACGCGCGCCTCTAGGGCAGTAAACTATCAGTTTCAATACATACGCAAGTATAAGATGCAAGAGTATGTGTTTGTTCGTTGCTTGGCAGTCGGTATTGAAAGTGATTATGCATAGCAAAGAGAATAGTGACGTGGTTATACGTACATATATAAAAATGAGATAGCAAGACAGCAACGTATGTAGCTTATGTACAAACATAACAATGTATGTATGTACATTTGTTTGTTGCTTTGCATTCTCTTTGTTTTTGTGGGTTTAATATAAAATAAATAAACAAAAAGGTGTTAACACATCGCCCGTGAGTTCGAACACTCATTGATTTTTTTTTCTTAAACCTGCCTTGTTAATGATGCTTCTTCTATCGTAATTTTGACATTAGCTCTACCAATTCTACCAAGAAAATACGTGTGGTTTTTGGTGTTGTTAATTGTTGTACTAATGAGATTACCTGGTAAATCTGCCTTGGAATGATCTCAGCACAATTGTACTAAGAAACGTCCGTGTCTGTTCTAAGGTTAAGTGACAGTTGTAGACAGTGATGAGATGTATGTATGTTGAATGAGAACGGGGCACAATAGACCTTTTTTGGTACTTATTTATCTTTTGATATGTTTAGTTGATACATATGTATAAAGACATTATATACGCATTTTATGTGTTTAACTTTCTAAATAAATGTTTTATTCTCAATCAAATATCGCATGTCTGTATGTTGTTGTTCGTTGCAGAAGTATTAAACACTAGTTTGCACGTAAATATATACATTTGTGTTATATAACAAATCATTTAATATATATTCTCATGTGGAAAAAAATGTGTTCAGTTTAATAAATAAATGGCTAGGGATGACTCATTATCCTATTAGTTGTGTATGTTGGGGTTTCCGATGCCTCCTTGTTCCAATTAATTAATTTGCTTACTTGTTCAACACGAACGTCAATAACATAAACATATTAAAGTGTCTTCAATGTTTCAAACAGTTGTATAAAGTTTTATTGTATTTATTTTTGAAATTGATACGCATTGGATTTTTTGTGATACACATATCTTCCACATCCATTATATTATATTATTTTCTTTATTAAATCACTCAATCGATATACTTAGCTTACAAGAAACATAATATTTTTGTGAATTTTTTATGATTTTGTTTTTAAAAATAATTATTTGTTGTTTGTTTTTGTCAAAAACATTTGACACGATATTAAACATTCTATAAGTGTAGCAACATTTACATTTACTTAAAATTTACATTTAGCTAACATGTACGATATCAACGTTCGGCTAAATGACCCATAACAGAACTTCTGCAACAAACAACCACATACATACACACATGCGACATATCATTAAAATAAAACATTTATTTAGATAGTTTAACATATAGAATACGTAAATCAGTGGGCTAATTCTAGCACTCGTGAACGGAATTGTTTTCGATTGAAGTATGATATCGATTGCTCTTAATTTTCTAATGCTGTCATTCGATACTAAGCGAATCGTAATATTTCTTTAGTGTTGCACATTAATTGTACATAAATACTCAAAAAGGTAAACAAACAAAATTATTTGAACACAGATATAATAGCGAATTTACTCTTACTCACACAGTCGCAAAGCAGCTCTGAGTCAGTCAACATCAATCCTCGTTGGCAGTTATTATGCAATATTGATCAAATATGTGTAATGCAGCAAACAAAGCATCAACAAGGCTGACGTCGGAGTGGGCGTTACAAGCACTAAAGAGATATGCTATCGTCATATGTGAGGTTGGTTGCATTACAATATTGGGTACCTGCGGTAAATTGACAATAAAATCCACATTTTTGAACCGATTTTTATGGTTTATAGCTTATTTTATTTTTAAGATATGCAGCTCTCAGAGAAATTTGCAAAATGTTGAATATTTGCTTTATGTGTTTTTTAATTCCACTAAAAAAATACGAATTTCGCACGAAAAAAAAATTTTTTCTCCATTAATTTCTGAATAATTCCAAAACGATGTGATAGAGAAAAATTATATTCGACTAAATTAAATACAATTTTATTACACATATTCTGGTGTTTCACTTTTGAAAAGCGGATGACTTGTTCTCGCGTTAGGGTGAAATATGTCTTCGTACCTGACTAATTTAGGGGAAAAATTTGTTCCACGCCTATAAAAAAAATGCCGACCTGATGGAAAAAAACCGAAAACGGATGTGAGTTTCGCGCATCAAAATCGACATAGTCCACATAGTTTTATTTAAAGGAGAGACAACAAATTGCAGAATTTTTTAAGTTTATTTTATTTAATTTTTTAGTTTGCTCAAACACGTGCACTAATACTTGACAGATGAAAGATGTTGAAAATGTAATGTAAATATATTTTTTTTTATTAAATTTTTTTATTTAACACATTGTTGTCACAATACTATTATATATAAATGAAATTTATTTGTTGGTGGTTAAGCAATGTCTATATGCATTTCATTGGTGCTTTACCAAATAGTCAGTAGACTTTAACCACAGTTTTGAAAAGCTAAAAACCTCTTATCTTATGCATATACTTCCGAAAACCATCTGAGAATTCACAACTTGTAAATTACAAACTATTTTCAAAAATAACAACAGAACAAGAACATAGGCTTGCAACTCATACAAAACTAAACCAACAAATAAAGTATGTTCGATACGAATCTATTTTATTTTTCTACACCTTCATACAATCAGAAATCCATTGGATAACAAGAAAAGTATTTATAAGGCAAAATGAAAAATAAAATCCAAATCAAACTGTTATGAAATTTTTTTATTTAACACATTGTTTTTTTTTTTATTTATTTACTTAGTTTATGGATTAATTCCTTACAAACTATATTATTACAATAAACCAGAAATCTGGTATTAAAATTTAGTTATTTAAAAATAGTATTATATTCATTTTAATAGTATATATATCTAATGAAAAATCGATAAAATTATACATTTCATTAAAGCAACAACATAATCTTCTTAGTGGATCAGACATAGCAAAGTTGGTACGAAAAGTTCTAACAAATAATGGTTGAAATGATCGTAATGAGCGTTGTGGAATGTTAAACGTGACATTGCTCAATAAAAACTCGGAGCAGATTCTACCATTTATTAAGTTATAAGAAAAAGCTACATTGAGCATTATTCTCCGGCTTCTTAATGTAGGCAGGTTAATTACAGCTAATCTTGTTGAATACGGCGGAAGTTGAGTTAGGTCATGGTAAATGTTTCTTAAGCAGAAAATAAGAAACTGTTTTTGAACAGACTCAATGCGATCAATATGTATTTGGTAGTAAGGATCCCAAATGATGGAACCATACTCTAGAATTGGCCTTACGAGTGTTATGTATAGTTGTCTTGTTATGAAAGTATCGTTGAATTCCTTCGACCATCGTTTCACAAAAGCTAAAATGCTACGCGCTTTGTTCACAGACATCGTTATATGTTGCACAAAACTTAGTTTTGAGTCTAACAATATGCCCAAATCCATAAATGTTTCAACAGTGTCTAAGCAGTACAAATCGAACTTGTAAGCAAATACAGAACCACGAACTCTTGAAAAATTTAGATGTTTACATTTTTTTAAATTTAACTCCATTAAATTAATTTTACACCATTTGTAAAAATTATCCAGGTCATTCTGTAGAAGAAGATGATCAGCTGGCTGTTTAATACTTAAAAATATCTTAACGTCGTCAGCATACATCAATACGTTGCAGTGTTTAATTGCCTCCGGTAGATCATTTATAAAAAGTAAAAATAGAATTGGGCCAAGGTGACTACCTTGTGGCACACCAGATTTAACTTGAATACTTCTTGAGACTGCATTATTAAATTTAACAGATTGCGTTCTGCATACAAGATATGACTTTATCCACGAGATGAAAATATTACTAAAACCCAATAAATCCAATTTTTTTAATAAAAGAATATGATTTACTTTGTCAAAAGCTTTACTAAAATCGGTGTATATTGCGTCAGTATGGTAGCCATTATTGAAAGCTTGGTTTACTAATGTTGTAAGCTGGAGAATATTGGTTGCAGTGGAACATCCTTTACGAAAACCATGTTGTAATGGGGATAAAATAGGATAAACTTGATGGGTTATACAATCAATCATACATTTTTCGAACAGCTTGGGTAAATCACTCAGTTTTGCAATACCTCTGTAATTGCTGATATCAGACTTGTTTCCAGACTTAAACAAGGGAATAATAAACGATTTTTTCCATATTTTAGGAAAGTAACCGCATTTTAATGATGTATTAAAAATTATGGACAAAGGCATTGCTAGAGCTGAAGCGCAGTTTTTTAGAACACAACTAGGAATCCCGTCGGGGCCGCTAATCTTGGATGACTTAGTTTTATTTAAACAATTAAAGATGTGACTGGTAGTTATTACAGGTGGCGAAATAGTAAAATTATCAACGATTTTGTATGGGTAGATAGTGTTCTTTTCATACGTAACAGTGGAGTATGTTGAAGCAAAATATTTCGCAAACATGTTGCTAACTGTAGGCTCATCACTGGACTCGGAACGTAAATATTTCATTACTTTTGGAAAGCCCGAAGCTCTTCTTTTACAGTTTACAAAGTTGAAAAACGATTTAGGGTTATGGGCAAAGTTAAGTTTGGTGACATGAAGATAGTTTTTATACATCTGTACATTTAGTAAATTATATTTCGCACGTAGAACTGAATATTTACTAAAATAAAACGAGGATCCAGTGCTTTTGTACTTCTTGTAGTATTTATTCTTTTTGTTTTTTAACGCTGAAAGTTGTCTAGAATTCCACGGTGGACCGCCATTTAAATGAGGTATATACTTAGGAATACATTCCTCCATATAGCCAAACATAATTTTATAAAAAATGTTAACCATAGTGTCTACTGAATCCCACATACTATTCGGTGTAGACAACAGCTGAAGCCAATTGGTATTACAAATTAGATTATTCAATTCATTGTAGTTACAACGATTAAAACAGAAAATCTTTTCATTTTTACTAGAATTTTTAGTTTGATTAGTATAATGTAAATTGCAACTAATTTCAATCGTTGGATGATAACGATCTTCCGGCAATACAAGAGGATCTGTACGGTTTAAAGTAAATTCAGCTGGCTCATTCACAAATACCAAATCTAGGAGTTTACCCAAATAGTTCTGTATTCCATTGATTTGGTGAAGCCCCACGCCGGATAAATTATTAAAAATGTCATTTTCATTTTCATCAAGTATTACGGGTAAATAACAGTAGCATTCATTGGAGAACTCCCAGCTAATGTGAGGTAAATTAAAGTCACCAAATACAAGTATTAAATCTGCAGCATTTATTGTAGAAGACACCATTTTAATAGCATCAGTATGGTATTTGTATAGAATTGGATCAGATTGAGGTGGGATATAAGAACATGTTATGAATATGCTAATCTTGTTAACTTTAAGAACCACAGCGATAAACTCTAAATCAACAGGTAAGCTAATTCTTATTTCTTCCGCTGGAAAATGATTTGCGACGGCAATTAGTACTCCACCACCTGTAGTAGTTGTAATTCTATCGCGACGAAATATATTAAATTTATCACAAAGTATCTCTGTGTTTAAAAAGGTATTATTCAGCCAAGTTTCGGTAAATACAATAACATGATGATTGATGCAGAAACTTTGTAAGAAAAGTTTAGTGAGTTTAGTTTTTAATCCACGGACATTCTGATATAATAGGTGCAGCTGATTATCGGAACAAAATATTAGTTTTTTGGAACATCTGATTCTTTAGGAGAAATACGAGCAATATTTCTTTTCTGTTGGTATGAAGTGTGCTCATATTCTCGAACTAATGCGTGTTGAGGCCAAAAAGATTGCTCAATAACTTTATTAAAATGCTCAAACGGAATTGTAACTTTAAAAGATGTTATACTTCTTTCTTGCGCATATCTAAATTTATGGACAAAGATATCGACATTTATATTAAGTTTAGACTTAATGAAATACTCAATATCCTCAGACGTTGTATCAGCAGCAAATCGGGATATAAATATATGCTTGTTGGGAGGAATTACGTGCAATTCCCTGTGAGAAGCGGGCACAATGCTATTACTATTAACCCTCCCGGCAGATAGACGTTGATTGTTGTTACAATTTGGGGCAAAAACCTGGTCAACAGCTTGCACAGGGGTTGAAATATTATCAGGAACGCATTGTGACGATACACCAGGTTTTTCAATATGCAAGTTTGTGTTTGACGAATAATCCATAACATGAGCGGCAGCTTTATCAGAAGTAACACTGATACTATTTAAAGTATTTTTCGGTGTATGCGTAGCATTATTTTCATTTTGATTTTGAATATGTATTACATCTTTATTTTTATTGTTGTTGTTTTTCCTAGCCGACTTTCTACGCTTAGGTGAAGATTGGATAGGAGATTTCAAATTTTCCAATGACTTGTAGTCATCAAAAAGTTTGCCATAGTTCGAAATACTATCCGAAAGCTTGATTGCTTCATTCTGGAGCTCAACAAATTTTGTTTTAGTTCCTTCAAAGAATCTGTAAAAACGAACATCAATCTTTTTACACCCATTGCAACACCAACGTAGAGACTCGCTCTTAGATACAGCATCAGCTACAATTACTGATAGTCCACTACATATAAAATGGCATAGGTTGTGGCACAGCCAGCAGCAAATCATATTATCATAATCCGTATCAAGAGTACAAGCTTTATTTATGCAAGACATATTATGAGTATTTATTATAATAAAAAAAAATCGTAGAGTAAATGTTCGCTGGGTTCAACAAAATAATATATTAGTCAACAGATGGCGACACAGAAACAAATCAGATTCACAAACCAGTTAAGGTTGATATAAAATGTATCACAGCACAGCAGAAACAGCTGATCACACAGGTGGCAAAAAATTGTCACTTGCTAAAAACGAAGTACGTATGTATAAACGTAATGTGTATGTATGTTCGTATATTTGTGATAATATGTATGTATGGATACTTAGCACCAATGATGATGTTAAATTAATTTCTCCTTTTAACAATACCAACAGTTCAGCTTAGTAACCAATCGTATATCTCATTCAGCAACAAATCACAGGTCCAAATAAGCACAGTTCCAAATTTATTGATATAAAATTAAGCACTTTTTATAAATTTTTTACGGAGCTAAATTTATAGACGACTTGAAGTATATGCAGAGTTGCCAGAATGTCACAATACTATTATATATAAATGAAATTTATTTGTTGGTGGTTAAGCAATGTCTATATGCATTTCATTGGTGCTTTTATTTATTTTATTTTATTTTTTATTTTATTTTATTTTTTATTTGGTAAAGCACCAAATAAAAAATAAAATAAAATAAAAAATAAAATAAAATAAATAAAAGCACCAATGAAATGCATATAGACATTGCTTAACCACCAACAAATAAATTTCATTTATATATAATAGTATTGTGACAACAATGTGTTAAATAAAAAAATTTCATAACAGTTTGATTTAGATTTTATTTTTCATTTTACCTTATAAATACTTTTCTTGTTATCCAATGGATTTCTGATTGTATGAAGGTGTAGAAAAATAAAATAGATTCGTATCGAACATACTTTATTTGTTGGTTTAGTTTTGTATGAGTTGCAAGCCTATGTTCTTGTTCTGTTGTTATTTTTGAAAATAGTTTGTAATTTACAAGTTGTGAATTCTCAGATGGTTTTCGGAAGTATATGCATAAGATAAGAGGTTTTTAGCTTTTCAAAACTGTGGTTAAAGTCTACTGACGATTTGGTAAAGCACCAATGAAATGCATATAGACATTGCTTAACCACCAACAAATAAATTTCATTTATATATATTTTTTTTTAATTTTCAACATCTTCCACACACATCTCTAAGATGTGATTAAGTGTAAATACGCTATAAAGTTAAAAAAGTTTTAAAATAAGTGTTTAAGAAAGATTAGTGTTACAATGAAACCCGAATTCTTATTTTATTCATCATCCTCCAAATCCGACGAGAATAAAAGTGTCAATATCATTCGGAAAAGGATACGAGAAACTACCAATCCCTTAAATTTAGCAAATAATGAGTAAGTATAAACCTACAGACACATAAGTATGTACGTACATATATTGGATATAAATACGTATGTTTGTATATATGTAAATATTTGAAACTTACATTTCTCCTTTTGAGTATAATTTATCTTGTTTATGTTTGAGCTACAATACTGAACACAATTTTTTTTTTTTGTTTTTAATTTACTGAACTTTTATTTTTTGTTAAATTTTTTGTAAGAAATTTCAAATCGAATGACTTTTTACTAACGAGTAAAAACTCGAACGGTTGCATTCGAATAATAGCTCGATATCGAGTGCCATCATTAGGAATTTCCATATATGTTACTCGGTTACGAGTAATAGAGTCCCAAAATTTAAAAATATTGAAAATTCGATAGAAAACTCGCTCGTATACGTATGCCAGAATTAGCCCCAGGTTTTTATACATATTTATCAACTAAACATATCAAAAGAGAAATAAGTACCAAAAAAGATCTATTGCGCCCCATTGCCATTCAACTTAAATACAGCCTATCACTGTCTACAACTGTCACGTAACCTTAGAATGAAATTACATTTTCTGCAGTTTGGGACGTTACGGCAACATTTCAATTCAGTCAAGTAAACGTTTTCACAACTTGCCATATAACAGTTTGGATCAGCAGACACATTTACATTACATTTACGATTTCAACGTTCGGCTAAATGAGCCTTAAGTTGTAACACACTAACACAAATACGAAATTTTGCTAACATTCAACTTTTGACGTACTTTGAATTCTTTGCATATACAATGATTGGGCTAAATTGACTGACACTATACCTCAGGAAAATTTCATGGAATGCTTCAGTGTTGATTTTATTTTTCGTTATGCCTTACTGAATATTTTTATTGTTTAGAAATTGTAGACTAATTGTGTAGATATGGTCGCAAAAAAGCTTAAGCGACATGCTCACGACAACCGATTATTTGCGATAATTTGAACCAAACCTTCAAAAATATCAATGAAACAGTTAAAGAACATCTTGCTAGAAGCAATAATTACAAATTTTCAAATTGTTTGGTTAATTTAACTGATTTTTCACTACATCGAGAATATCTTAACATGTCTCAACCTCCACAAGTATGCATGGCATTATAGGAAATTCATTAAAACTATTAACATTAAATTGAATTAAGATTCATAGGCTAATTGTTCGAAATTTGTTTTTAAATCTCAGAAAGACATGATAAATATTCCTAGGCACAAAGGAAAGTCAACATCAGTTTTATTCAACTTACACAGCAGAGAAGAACAGCTGTTTTCGAAAGAAGCAACCCTTTCATCATCAGTGCTCATGTGTATTGTGCTTGTCACCACTTATTAGGTGGCTTAGTTGAATTTGATAACAGTTCCTATTTACACAAATTTTATTGTGAAAAAGAATACGAGAACTGTATCAACCTGATATTAACATGTTATTGTTATAATACCCGTGTTACCGTTTGATTATTTTTCTTCATGTCCCATTTTTCTGAATTTTTTGTTCCATCATACCTAAGTTCAAACCAAATAAGTTTGACGGAAACACGGGTATTATAACAATAACATGTTAACATCAGGTTGATACAGTTCTCGTATTCTTTTTCACAATAAAATTTGTGTAAATAGGAACTGTTATCAAATTCAACTAAGCCACCTAATAAGTGGTGACAAACACAATATACATGAGCACTGATGATGAAAGGGTTGCGTCTTTCGAAAACAGCTGTTCTGCTCTGCTGTGTAAGTTGAATAAAACTGATGTTGACTTTCCTTTGTGCCTAGGAATATTTATCATGTCTTTCTGAGATTTAAAAACAAATTTCGAACAAATAGCCTGTGAATCTTAATTCAATTTAATATAACAATATATGTAAATGTTCGTTAAAATTCTTACTACATACAAATTTAAGCTATGGCTTGAGCTACCAATAATAAAAAAAAAATATTGGAAAAACGTTCACATGTACTTAAGTATAAAATTCAAACCAAATAAGTTTGACTTAGGTATGATGGAACAAAAAATTCAGAAAAATGGGACATCAAGAAAAATAATCAAACGGTAACACGGGTATTATAAAAATAACATGTTAACATCAGGTTGATACAGTTCTCGTATTCTTTTTCACAACAAAATTTGTGTAAATAGGAACTGTTATCAAATTCAACTAAGCCACCTAATAAGTGGTGACAAACACAATACACATGAGCACTGATGATGAAAGGGTTGCGTCTTTCGAAAACAGCTGTTCTGCTCTGCAGTGTAAGTTGAATAAAACTGATGTTGACTTTCCTTTGTGCCTAGGAATATTTATCATGTCTTTCTGAGATTTAAAAACAAATTTCGAACAATTAGCCTATGAATCTTAATTCAATTTAATATAGCAATATTAATGTTCGTTAAAATTCTTGCTACATATTAACATTAAATATTACAGTCGACTACAATCCTACGTGTCCAATATTAAGGTTCTACTTCCATTTAAACCAAGGATAATTAAAAAATACTTCTGTAAAATTTACTTTTTGTCACTTAATCTTTTTTGGCGGTTATGGGGCGATATATCATATGTATATAATTTGTTCGTTTTGGTTCTAAAAATTACAAGACCTACTATGCTTATTCCTTGGTAATTCTAAAATGAAATTTAAACGCTTGAGAATAAACCAAAATTCTTTTTCTGTTTTTGAAGTCAAAATGCTTGCTGTCATTTTCGTGTATGTGTGCTTGCTGTCTTGAAGCACTCAGGCTTGTTAACTCGCCAATCATTAATTTCTGATTTGATTTTGTGTAAAAAATTAAAACAAACGTCATAAGTTGAATAAATAAAATAGAAAACAACCAAGTGACTTAGTCTCGGTTCGCACTATGAATCTATTTTTAAACTTTGTAACAAAATATATTCTTGATCAGTGTAGAATTCTAAGACGATCTGAGCATGTCCATTCGGCTGTGGAAATCACGATTCAGTCCAAGCGAAAAAAACTACACTTCTGAAATTTGGTATAAGTATATCTTGAAGGATAGCACAAGCTATGTTCGGACATGGGCTAAATCAGGCAAGAGGAAAAAAAGTTCCCCTCAAAGAAAGTCCAACGCGTTAACTTGGAGCCATAAAATAAAAAATATGTACTTTTTGAACCCCGCCCTCTTTGGTGGGCGTTATTATACGCAAAAATAGTGTAAAAATTTAACAATTCGTTTTACTTAAGCTTACATTTTTTAAAAATAACATTTTTAAGCTTTACTACGAAACTGAGACGTAACCTGGTACTACTCTGCCCTACGCCCTCCTCCCCGTTTTCCCGCTAAAATTTTTTTTTAATTTTGTATATAATTATCCCAAACATTTATTTTTAGAGTTTTATGACAAAGGTGAAATGTCACCCCCACAACCCTCGCCAAAATACAGTTTTAATACCCTCTAAAGAGAATTGGACCCCATAAGTATATATATTCTTGATCAGTGATGAAGTCTAAGACGGTTTAGCAATGCCCATACGTTCGTCTGTGGAAAGCATGATATAGTCTTTTAATGGACCCCGGCCCATTTCGTGGGCGATGACGTTCGATATTATATAAAGGAACTCTGTACCACCAGGATTAACATATTAAGTTTACTTACTAAATATATGGAGGGTATTTAAGATTCTACCGGGCGAATATAACGTTTTTACTTGTTTAAAATAATTTTTTCACACACACTTTCACAAACAAATAAATATTTTCAATGGCGACTTTAAAAAAAATGCATGTGCTTATTTGACAGTTCATCACATAAGATTGTTTATATAAATTTTATAAGATTGAGGTAACACTAATTGGATGTCTACACGTAACATAATTCACTCTGCGATTGAATTTGAAGCTATTATCCTACATATGCAATGCATTGCGCCGGAACTGAAAACGAGGGGATAGTATTGAGGGGACAGATTAAAAGATAATTGTTTTGTGACTATTTCAACCTTTTTACTTCGCCGGCTAATTTTATTTGATTCTGGACCGACGAAGGAGGGTGATAGTGTTGTCAGTCGCTGCCAATTATGTTCAGTGACCAGTGCTATGCCTCCATCACTGACACATGCTGACAACAACTATCACAACACATGCACTAATGCTGATCAGAAGATTTCAACACAATATTTCATGACTCAACGCGGGGTTGAATTCAGGACCCACAGCTTCATAGTCTTGTGCAGTGTTGGCAACTATTTACATCCAAAATGTGCCGTTCTCTAACTCAAAATACGCTAAAATCCGCTAAATATGGCTTAAATAAAAAACAGTATGAACAATTGTTGAATGTTTAAGTGTTATTAATTACTGATACTTGCATTGAAAAAATGAGATCTAACACATTGCACACATTGTTTTTTCCTTGCGAAAATTCAAGTATATATGTATATATATTTGTACATATGACACCTAAAGTTAAATAAAATATAATGAAAGGAATCGATTAAAAACACAGTTAAAACTGCTCATCTTCAAGAAAAATTATATCTTCATTCACGCGATAATGCTCACCTTCTGGCCACAAAATAGTTTTAATGTAATATGTAGTTCGAATTCGTATAAGTATTATTATTATTAATTTTTGCACATATATCGTGTGGGATAGAATAATTTTCACAGCAAGAATTTTCCATTTTTAGACCATACTTGATGTGAATTAATGTATTTACAGTATTAAGTGACATTCTGTCCCTTATTTTCGATTTGAAAAAATTCATTGTACTAAAAGATCCTTCGACTTCCGCATTAGCTAAAGCTTAATAATTAATGACAAATGTTGATAACCTTGTAAATGGATTTTCATTTAATGAATTCTGCTATTAAAAACAATTGTAAAAATAAATGAGCTAAGTTAAAGTATTTTTCAAAAAATCCGCTAAGGATAAAAAATTTGACTTTTTGATTATTAAAATGCGCTAAATCTAGCGCGAAATGCACTAAATTGGCAACGCTGGTCTGGTGTTCTACTACTTCAGCCAACAGCACACTGTGGTTCAGCTTCATATGATTGGTGGCATTAAATAGAAGGAGACATCGTAGAGTCTTGAATTTTGGTATAGACCAATATTGGGTTGTGGTAAACAAATATTGCAAATATGGGGAAAAACCGAAGAGTCATCGTAGACTCACAATTTTTTGCTCATTGCAATTTTATGACAATATTAGCGATTGGTGAAAAAATTATCAAAATCTGCTAACAGCCACGCCCACCTCTCACATAAACCGATGACATAAAATGCAATATTTTTCTTGTTAAAAAAGCTAGATCGCTTAAAAAAGCTGCACAGATTTAAACTTTCGTGTTTTTTATTAGATTAAAATATAACAACATTCATGTCCATATTTAATGAAAATATATGTAAATACGAGTAAATGGAAGTAAATATTAAAAAAATTTATAAACAAAGTAATTCGTGTACCTTTATTAACATAAAAAATTTTTACTTCATCAGAAAATTCCAATTTATCCTTCTTGAACTGTTTAAGGTATGAATTTATATATGAATATGTTACCTTTATGTACAAAAAAAATTTTAATTTCCCGCCCCTGGAAGCGAAATTAAAATTTTTTTTTGCCGAATGCAAATCCTCATGGTGTATAAAAAGGGTTTATCTTAGAAAAACTTAAAATTTTTAACCAGTTTAGTTATTACATGTACTACAAATTACTGCATGTGCCAAAAACAATCCTTTACATTCCCATCCCTGGAAGAGAATTTTTTATTTTTTAATAGACCATTGAGGCTTCCCAAAGCATGAAATAAATTTAATTTACAAGCAACCAAAAAAAATTGATTTTTGGTATTAATTTTGCGTCGAGAAATAGGTGTAAGCTTCCTATCTCTGGAACCGTACTTCGAATTTCAATACCACTCTATTTAAGATCATTTTCAATCCAACGTTGCAAGAACGAAGTCTCTAGCTCTTCTGAGGGCTTGGGAAAACCGATTTCACATACATACATGTGGTGTATGCAGGGAAAAGAGGTTGACTTTTATATATTATTGTGTTTTATTATGTGCCGGCGCTTAATAACGCCACTGACCAATAGTTTTTGCTGAGGCAGATTTATGCCTTTTTGTAATAGTAAGCAGATATATGCTTAAAATAAAAATGCCGATTTTAAGGCTGTATTTAAATTAATTTTATTTGCAATATTCGATCCTTTATATACTAAGCCAACGGGATAGTTTAAAACAATTATTCGAAAAATTACAATAAATAATATTAGTAAATGTTTATATACATGTTTAACATCAACAATAACTTAAAATAAACATAAAAGTTGTTGGTTGCTTATTTAAAGAAATTCCTTAGTTTATACTCGAGGAAAAATGTTCTTAAAAAAATGTAAGTTTTATTTAAACATTTGGTTATGGTGATGTTTATTATACTCTACACCCTATCCCTTGAGAAAAATTTATATGAATTAATGTAACTGTGAATGTAAATTTTTTTTTATATAATTTTTAGAAATTCAAAAATTTTTAATTATAATATTATAAAACTTAGTTACATATTCAATTTTAATATTTCTTGATATTATTATTGTGGTATTCTTTTAAGTGATTGTCCAACATCTAGGACAGTGTTTACTCCTTTCGTTTCTACTACTTTATAGGGGCCATTATATGGCGGTTGATATTCTTTCGGTTAAAATTTCGAACAAGAACAAAATTGGCTTTTTTTTTAAATTTAGAGGATTACTGTTTCTATATTTTTCCACTCTCTTCTTTTTCGCGTTTTCTAGATACTCTTTTGTTTTAATTAACGAATATTTTAAGCGTGTTTTTAATTCTTGTGCATAATTTTCTATGTTGTAAACTGGTTTCGAATCTATAATATTGTTATCTAATAAATTTGTCAGTTTTCCATATATCAGTTCATATGGCGTAAAGGTCGTATCTACATACGTGCGGTGTTGTATTATACGCAAAGCAAAAGTATGGGATCAATTGTTCCCACTGATCGTTGTTACAAAAATTTAATAAAAATTCATTGAACACTCTGTGATTCCTCTCCACAGAGCCAAGTGTTTCGTGGTGATAGGGTGTGCTAAAAATTTGTCTAATCTTTAGCAGATCGCATATCTCAGACATCAGTGTGTTTAGAAATTCGGTACCTCTGTCCGATTTTAGTACTTTAAATTGTCCATATATTAGGATAAAATTGCCCACTATTGCTTTTGCGACTGTTCTCGCGTCTTTGGATTCGATGGGGCATGCTACAATATATTTGGTTAGGTCATCCTGCATAGTTAGTATGTACCTGAATTGATTTGACTACCTAATGGCACCTACTGTATCTATTGAAATAGTCTCAAAGTTACTTCCTGGTGTGTTTGTAACGGTTAATTTTTCTTTCGTATTTCTTGTTTGTTTATTTATTCTACATTTTTCGCAATTGGAGACATGTTCTTTTACCATTCTGCTCATGTTCTTCCATATATACCTCTGTTTCAGTTTCAGGGTTGTTTTTCTTATGCCTAAGTGACCACCTATAGTCGAATCGTGATACTTAGTGATTAAATCATTTTGCGTATTCCTATCTGTCACACGCGTTGGTGATCTGTATATCAGGATCTTCAGAATCTCACTCGTTTTCCTTTCAATATTATTAAAAATTTTCTTAAACTGTTCTATATCTGTTGTCTTAAAAATCATGTCATTGACTTCTAAAGCAAGTTTCGCGATAGCATACTTGTTAAAAGTTTATCCAGGGAAAACTGTGTGTCCTGTGGATTATCGCCGCACCTTATTACTATCTCTAAACTAGAAACTATTATGCGATGTTTTTTATATATATTATCTACTTCAAATCTAAATTTTTTATATTTTTAACATCTGATGTCGACGTGCATTCCCAAATGAAAAGTTCATGACGC
Source organism: Linnaemya tessellans (assembly GCA_951800035.1). Classification (NCBI taxonomy): domain Eukaryota; kingdom Metazoa; phylum Arthropoda; class Insecta; order Diptera; family Tachinidae; genus Linnaemya; species Linnaemya tessellans. The sequence goes on from OX637534.1 coordinate 54,265,925, forward strand.
TTCTCATTAGCAATGCAGTTTCCATTATTTCTGTCAACTTGTTTTTCCAATACTTTCTTCATGTTTTGTGTTATTGCCAATATATTATGTTGATCGGTTTCGATATTCCGGGGGATCACAGTTTTCAAGGTTTCTGTATCTATGTTTATTCTTGACAAGGCATCAGCATTTGTATTCATTTTGCCCCTTTGGTATGATATTTCAAAATCATACTCACTTAAATCGAGTCTTATCCTAGTCATCTTGGACGATGGATTTTTGTGTGTGAATAATGACACTAATGGTCTGTAACGACGTAAAATTTTCTACCGTAGAGGTATGGGCGGAAAAAGTTGATTGCCCAATTCTTTTTCTATGACAGATTTATTCACGTCATGCTTCGACAATGTCTTACTTGCATAGGATATAGGTAAGTCCGATCCAATTTCTCCTTGCGAGAGGATTGCACCCAGAGCAAAATTGGATGCATCTGTGGTTACGATAAATGGTTTTTGAAAATCATGGTATTGTAGAATAGGGTGGTTTAGTAATTTTGATTTTAGGGTTTCGAATGATTCTTGACAATTCTCATCCCACACGAGTGGTTTGTCCCTTTTTAGCAACTGGATTAAACTTCTTGTTATATTAGCGAAATTTGTAACAAAGCGTCTATAATAATTGCTAAATGCGATATAGGGTAATTTTTAATCACGCTATTTTTGTTCGGGTCAGTGCGTATACCCTTATTGGTTATCAGGCGCTGGAAACTGTTGGACGATATCTTGAGACCAAATGGCAACCTCGTAAACTGAAAGTGACGATTTCTTGTTGAAAACGAAGTTAAAGGTCTTGAATCTTTGTCTAAACTAATTTGATGGAACGAACTACTCATATCTAGCGTCGAAAAATATTTCGCTCTACCTAATTTGTCTAATACGTCTTCCAGTCTTGTCAACGGAAACTTATCGTTTACTATTTTCTGATTTAATTTTCGGAAATCTACAACTAGATGTCACTTGCGTTTGTCATCTACTGACTTTTTGGGCACTACTAACAATGATGAGTTATAAGGACTTACTGAGTGTTCAATGACTCCATCTTCCAATAGCATGTCTACTTGTTCATTAATTTCTTTCATTTGTGTCTCCAGCAATCTGTAAGGTTTGATATAAACTGGGGTGTTATCTACTGTTTGTATTTGTTGTGTATAAAAGTTGTTTACTGTGAGTTGCTCACCTTCAATATGAAAAATTTCACTATATTTAGCTACAATGTCTATTAATGACTGTTTTGCTGTAGGGTCAATTGATTCAATATTAAGATTTTTCAAAAGTTTTGGTGTGCGTATCATTAATCGTTTTGTAGCCATACACTTCGTACTCATCTAGATCTCTTTTATCTAAATCTAAATTTCTTATTGTAATGTCGTCGTTGGTGGTGTTTAAAACCTTTATATGTTGTCAGCCTACTGCAGGTATTATACTATTACCAACAAAAACTCCTGGAGCTATCTCTTTCTTTAAAACTATGATTTCTTTTTATGGGGACAATCGATTCGGAACGAGCTGGTATACTAATATCTGTTTTGTAGACGCATTTGGGTGTGATCGGTAGTATGAATTCTTTATCTGTTACATTAAAAGTTATTGTATAAGTTTCAAATTCGATTTTGCATTTGTATCTTTCTAGTATATCCCTTCCGATGATACCATCAGTGGGTACAGGGAAATCAGCTGGTACAACGTGAAATGTAAAACAAAATTTGCTGTACCGATACTTGTGATTGTGATGAAGTGATACCACTTAGTGTTGAAATATTTCTAGTATCTATATTTTCAGTTTCTTGTTGCTTACATATTGATACTTCGGCTCCTGTGTCGATCAAAAAATTCAAGTTTCCCATTTTACCTCTGCAGCTCATTGTAATTGGATTGTTTGAGAATGTGAAAATTTTTGGCTTTGGACAACAGCGTGTGCTAACTTGCCTACTTAGTTTCCCTGTCTACTTATTCTTGTCGTTGAGTTTCTGTTATTACTATTGCTGTTATTATTTCCGCCATAATTATGTCTGAAGTTGTGGTTATTACTTCGACTATTTCTTTCATACGTTCTTTGCCCATGATATGATTTATCACCGCGATCTCTATTATCTTGGCTATTGATCCTACTAAAATATCTATTAGAGTGTTGGTTAATGCATGTATTATTTCTGTAACGGTTGTTGAATTGGCTGTCGCCGTAATTTATATTAACTCTCCTTAAGTTGTGTTCATTCTTATTATTGGAATTATTCTGATTGGTTCGTCGGTCAATCCTGAAAATCTGGTTATTATTATTCTGTATATTTTTCTCTAAAGTTATGCACTTCTGTACCGCCTCATTCAAGGTCTATGGACTGCCTGCTACCAAACATTTTTATATTCATCATTGATTCCTTTAGTGAAATTTAAATCCATATTATCGCTCATTTTGTAGATGGCGTATTTCGCCTCTTGCATTGGGGTTTAAAGTGATTTTATTTGAAAATCGCTCAGTTGTACTGTGAGCCCTGTGATTGTTTCTCTAAACGATGAAACGTTCAGACCTTCTTGCCTCACAATTCCTAACTCGGTTAATACTTGTTCAATGTTTTCGGATTTGGATACGCCTCAATCAATATTCTTTTTAGGTCTGTAAAAGATGTTGGTCTATTTGCACGTTAGGACGTGTGTAAATAGGAACTGTTATCACATTCAACTAAACCACCTAATAAGTGGTGATAAACACAATACACATGAGCACTGATGATGAAGGTGTTGCGGCTTTCGAAAACAGATGTTCTGCTCTGCTGTGTAAGTTGAATAAATCTGATGTTGACTTTCCTTTGTGCCTTGGAATATTTATCATGTCTTTCTGAGATTTAAAAACAAATTTCGAACAATTAGCCTATGAATCTTAATTCAATTTAATATAGCAATATAAAATGTTCGTGAAAATACTTACTACATACAAATTTAAGATATGGCTTGAGCTACCAATAATAAAATTGGAAAACGTTCACATGTCCTTAAGTATAATATTCAAATCAAAAAAGTTTGACCTAGGTATGATGGAACAAAAAATTCAGAAAAATGGGACATGAAGAAAAATAATCAAACGGTAACACGGGTATTAAAACAATAACATGTTAACGTCAGGTTGATACAGTTCTCGGATTCTTTTTCACAATAAAATTTGTGTAAATAGGAACTGTCATCACATTCAACTAAGCCACCTAATAAGTGGTGACAAACACAATACACATGAGCACTGATGATGAAGGTGTTGCGGCTTTCGAAAACAGCTGTTCTGCTCTGCTGTGTAAGTTAAATAAAAATGATGTTGACTTTCCTTTGTGCCTTGGAATATTTATCATGTCTTTCTGAGATTTAAGAACAAATTTCGAACAATTAGCCTATGAATCTTAATTCAATTTAATATAGCAATATAAAATGTTCGTGAAAATACTTACTACATACAAATTTAAGATATGGCTTAAGCTACCAATAATAAAATTGGAAAACGTTCACATGTCCTTAAGTATAATATTCAAACCAAAAAAGTTTGACCTAGGTATGATGGAACAAAAAATTCAGAAAAATGGGACATGAAGAAAAATAATCAAACGGTAACACGGGTATTAAAACAATAACATGTTAACGTCAGGTTGATACAGTTCTCGGATTCTTTTTCACAATAAAATTTATGTAAATAGGAACTCTTATCACATTCAACTAAGCCACCTAGTATGTGGTGGTAAACACAATACAAATGAGCACTGATGATGAAGGTGTTGCGGCTTTCGAAAACAGCTGTTCTGCTCTGCTGTGTAAGTTGAATAAAACTGATGTTGACTTTCCTTTGTGCCTTAGAATATTTATTTTGTCTTTCTGAGATTTAAAAACAAATTTCGAACAATTAGCCTATGAATCTTAATTCAATTTAATATAGCAATATAAAATGTTCGTGAAAATACTTACTACATAATATTCCTCTATTTTAAATAAATATTTTTAAATAAATACAAAATATAAAAATAAATCTTATTCTAAAAAAAATAGATATTAAAAAAATTATGTATGAATTTTTATTTATTATCATTAGCAAATGATTTTTTATTATTTTATTAACAAATGAATTTGTTCAAGTTCTATTTGTTATTTTTCATATTAAGATTGGAATATTAAGAATATTTTCAATAATCATCAAACTAGCAGAACGGATCAGTACTTATTTCGAGGCCGCTACGGCATCTCATCAGCGTTCTTTGTGGAAAAATTGAACAAAGAACGTTGATGAGATGGAGTAGCGGCCTCGAAATCAGTACTGATCCGTTCTGCTGGTTTGATGATTATTGAAAATATTCTTAATACTCCAATCTTAATATAAAAAATAATAAATAGAATTTGAACAAATTCATTTATTAATAAAATAATAAAAAATCATTTGCAGTCATGCAGATTCGAACTTAAGCCCGTTGAAAAAATTAACAATTTATTAAAAAAAATTATAAAATTTTTGTTTGTGGTAACACTGAATTCAAAGAAAATTTGTTGTGCCCTCTATCGTTAATATTCAACAGTAATTAATGTTCACTAAGACAGGGATGTTATGCCGTCAATCGATCGCAGCTGACAAGGCAGTTTAACTAGGTACCCCCATGACTACAACAATTAACAACACCAAAAACCACACGTATTTTGTTGGTAGAAATTAAGCGCCTCGTTGTCAAAAAGAAATGTCGTTTTCTTGAAAACAAAACAAAAAGGCAAAAAACAAAAGGCAGCTAAAACAAATAATATAAGCACATTTACATGTTTTGAATAATATTTATTAAATTTTTATAATAAATAAATACATTTTTGATCTATATATGTACATATCGAATTAATTAATCTTAATTAAATGGTGTTAAATACATAATTTTATCTGAATGACTCAAGTCGTTTGTGCACTGTAGAAGGTGTGTATCTAAAAGAACTTAAACATCGGTTGCGCTTCAGTAGTAGACCAAAAGCGGCAATTTTTACTTTACTAAAGTCCAAACATGTTTCTTTTATTCCACTCTGAAACACACAAGCAAACTTTTGACTGAGATATTTTTGATGCTGCTGCCGAAAAACTTTGAATATATCACTATTTTTGAAAACTTTGTAATATTTTGCTGCAATTTTTCACTAAAAAATAAAACAATTTGTGTACCTTGTAAACAAACTTTTGACAATGAGTTGCTTTATAAACAATACACAGTTGCGCTAGTGAGGGTACCTAATTAATCTGCCTTGGCAGCTGATAATTCATTTTAATTCTGCTTCTTCGCGTTTGTTACTTTAGTTATTTTTCGTTGCTTTAGTTATTTTTCGTGTTTCTATATTTTATGTACTAAAACATTGTTTTATGTAAATGGTAAAGTGAATTATTATATAAAAGTTAATTTTAACTTTTATTATATAAAAGTTAATTTTTTTTTCGTTTTATAAAAATATACATGTGAGTAAAAATCTGTTTGTGTTTTTATAATAACATCTTATTATTGTGGAATTTTTATTTGTTGCGGCGGGTTTCTAACAAGGCTTGAAATTGGATTTTGTTCTGGTCGTTGGGCAGGATCGCCATGTAGTGTATGCAGGGAAAAGAGGTTGACTTTTATATATTATTATGTTTTATTTTGTGCCGGCGCTTAATAACACCAGTGGCCAATAGTTTTTGCTGAGGCAGATTTATGCCTTTTTGTAATAGTAAGCAGATGTATGCTTAAAATAAAAATGCCGATTTTAAGGCTGTATTTAGATCAATTTTATTTGCAATATTCGATCCTTTATATACTAAGCCAAAGGGATAGTTTGAAACAATTATTCGAAAAATTACAATAAATAATATTAGTAAATGTTTAGATACATGTTTAACATCAACAATAACTTAAAATAAACATAAAAGTTGTTGGTTGCTTATTTAAGGAAATCCCTTAGTTTATACTCGAGGAAAAATGTTCGTAAAAAAATTTAACTTAGTTTTAATTAACCTTTTGGTTATGGTGATGTTTATTATACTCTACAACAGACAGACAGACATCGCTCATTCGTCATCGCTATTCATAAGGATCCAGAATATATATACTTTGGGGGTTCCATGTGAATATCGAAGAAATTACACACGGAATGACAAACCTAGATATACCCTTTCACATTTTTGTGAAGGGTATAAAAAAACAATGTTTTTATTGCACGCGCAATAATATGCTTGTAATGGAAAATTTTCCTAACTTGTTTTTTATACGGGAATTGCTTACGAGCAAAAAGGAGCAGCTGAATTTTTAATAAATCGTGAGACTTCAAGCTTGAATATAATATAAGTCTGGGGCTCGAGGCAGTTGGAGATCAATAGATACAAGCCATAGAAGTTAGAGAAAATAAAAATTTGTTGACCATTTTTAGTAGAACAGAAATTTTTCCTTTTTAATTTTGACATTTTTTTATTTGTATATATATAATTTATAGCATCGAAATGTATATAAACAAGAAAAACGTTATATTCGACCGGGTCGAATCTTGAATACCCTCCAAATATTTAGTAAGTAAATTTAAAATGTTTAACTTAGTGGGGCAGAGTTGCTTTATATAATATCGTACGTCAACGCCTACTAAAGGGGCGGGGTTCAAATATAGACAATATCATGTTTTCCACAGACGAACGTATGGGCATTGCTACACCGTCCCAGACATCATCACTGATCAAGAATATACATATATACTTTATGGGGTCCAAATTCTCTTTGGAGGGTATAAAAACTGTGTTTTGGCGGGGTCACTCTGTCGAGGGCTGTGAGGGAAACATTTCACTTTTGTCATAAAACTCTAAAAATAAATGCTTGGGATAATTATATGTAAAATTTATTTAAAATATTTTTTGATAGTGTCATGAAGAGCGCGGGGTCCAAAAATTATTTTTGTTTATTCTATGGCTCTAAGTTTAACGCGTGGGACTATCTTTGACATGAAAATATATCATCTGCCTAACAAAATTACAAAAAAACTTCAAAAATTATGTTATTTTTTAGAGGATGTTTTAGTTATTCTTATGGGAACTTTTTTCCCTCTGGACCGATTCAGCCCAATTACGAACTTGACCTGTGCTATCCTTCAAGATATATTTGTACCTTTAAAGAGTCTGACTTCTTTGGTTTGGACTGAATCGTGATTTCCACAAACGCACGGACAGATGGACGGACATGTTCACATCATCCTTGATTTCATTGCTAATCAAGAATATTTTTAAAATCGTTTTGTGTAGATTTTGTTTTTCATTGTGCCTTTTTTATATACTTTTATTGTTTGCCAACGGCAGACTAATTGTATGAAGGTGGAAAAACAAAATAGATTTAAGTCGAATAAAATTTGTTTGTTGTCTTTTCTTGAATTTCAAATCCTATGGTTTTGCTTGTGTAATTCTCAATTCATTTTTGGGAGTTTATGTATAAGCTAAGAGGTTTTGTTATTTTGGAATTAGGTTAAAGTCTACTGATGATTTGGTGTAAGAACCAATGAAATGCAGGCATATAGACATACTTGATCACATAACAAACAAAAAGCACTAATCAAGAATATATATATACGTTATGCGGTCTCAGGTGAATATTTCGCTGCGTTACAAACGGAATGACACCTCCAATTATATTTTGGAGGGTATTAAAAGAAATTTATTCGTATACCCTTCCGGGCAATTTGCTTTTCGAAGCCCCGGAGGAATTAGAAACTTTATTCTTGGACCGATGGATTGGAAATCGTCCTAAATAGAGTGCTATTGAAAGTCAGCGAAATACAAAATACGGTTCTAGAGCTGGAAAGCTTAAATCTATTTTTTAAATAAAATTAACTAGCAACAAGTAAAAACGTTATATTCGACCGGGTCGAATCTTAAATACCCTCCAGATATTTAGTAAGTAAATTTAAAATGTTTAACTTTGTGGTATAGAGTTCCTTTAAGACACCTCTGTACCCAATTTCAAATCTCTACTTTCACAGAAGGGCAATGGAAGAAGGGCCGTGGGGAAGACGGTAAACCTCTACAAGAACAGAGAACATCTCAGCTTCTTATAGGCTTATAGAATACAAATTGTTCAATACTTACACTATCTTTGCATATAATATCGTACGTCAACCCATCTAAGGGGACGGGGTCCAAAAATAGACAATATCCACAGACGAACGTATGGGCATTGCTAGATCTTCTTAGACTTCATCACTGATCAAGAATAAATATATATATATATATATATATATATATATATAAAAAAAAAAAAATATATATATATATATATATATATATATATATATATATATGTATATATATTTAAATATATATATATATATATATATATATATATATATGTATATTGTTACAAAGTTTAAAAATAGATTCAAATATAACGACAATGTGGCTAAATGTACTTGGCAGCACTGCCAACTCATCTCTACTTGTCAAAATGTTACAACCCTAGTCAACAAAATGCAGATAATATTTGAATTAACGAAAATGGAATATTCCGGATACATCGTCGAGAATATACAAGATCATTCGAGGCTGTGCAATACTAAGTGTAAATAGCAACAACGAAAAACCTAGCAACATCAATGCTAAGAGATGATGATGTTATTCTTAATGATCTTGTACGCAAGTATTCGCTGCTAATAAAAACTAAACATGTACACAAATATACACAGTGACATACACATAGCACAAGAAGAAACAAAACTACACAACAGACAGAACACTCATACATACAACCACACATAGTTACCATAAACAAAACACACAAGACAGCATTGTCATAAATACAAACACACGTATATAGCTACATGTTAAGTAAAGCACAACCAACAACAACCATGACCAGATGCTTCGCGAAGCTACCAAACGACGTCATATTGCTATATAAAGTCGCTTCCAGAGATCAGCGGGATTAGTTTGATTTTAAATCTAGACGTGTTAACATTGCTAAGTGCTTAGTAGTACAAATACTCGTGTTAATTAGGAAGTTATGTGTTGCTGCATTATATTTCTAAAATTAATTGTCTGTGTTTTTTAATTCGATGCAATTAAACGAATCCTTGAAGGATAACTAAGACGCGTTTTACCGAAAAGGTCTAAAAACGTAGCATTTCATTTTCGACCTTAGGCTATTGTGCTTCTGTATCCGGTACACAACGTCATTAACTCTCTTAATCACTTTATACGGGCCATCCCAGTGAGTCTGTAATTTTGAGGACAATCCTTTCTTCCGTTGTGGGTTATAAAGTAGAACCAATTGACCTTCCATAAATCCCTCCGAATTTGCTGCGCGGTCATATCTAGCCTTCATCTTGTCACTGACCATCTTGATTGTATTACGCACGAGCCCATGCAGTTCGTTTAAGTCTTCCTGTTCTTGGGACGTAATGGTTCCTTCTTCTACAGCTGGCTTAACACCAAATTCCAAATCACCAGGCAGTTTTAATTCGTCCCGAAGATAATTTTAGCTGGCGTTCTCGATGTGGAGTCGTGTACTGCTGAACTATATGCCATCAAAAATTTGGGAATGTGCTCTTCTCCATCCCTCTGATGGTTGCTTACCACTTTTAGCAGGTACTCTTCTAAGGTGCAATTGAACCTCTCTACCATGCCATCAGACTGTGGATGCAGCGGCGTCGTTCTGGTTTTCTTTATCCCATATAATTTGCACATTTTCCTGAATATGGCAGACTCGAAATTCCTTCCTTGGTCGGAATGTAATTCTATTGGGACACCATAGCGACATACCCAGTTGTTAACGAATGCATTTACAACTGTCTTTGCTTTTTGGTTAGGCATAGCATATACCTTTGGCCATCTACTGAAATAGTCCATTATCACAAGAACATAACGATTTCCGGCTTCAGTGATGGGAGAAAGACCTGCTACATCCATTGAAATCCGATCGAATGCTGCTCCTGAGTTGTATTGCTGTAGCTGCCTCCGGCTTCTTCTTACTGGGCCTTTGGCTGCTATGCACTGTGGGCAGTTTGCTATCCATCCGGCTACGGCTTGTTGACATCCAACCCAATAAAAACGCTGCTTCAGTTTCTCAAGTGTTTTTGTTACTCCAAGATGACCGCCACTAGGTCCATTGTGAAATTCTTGCAAAACTTTACTTACCTTGGAGCATGGCACAACTATTAAATTTGAAGTTTTTCTGCCATCTACACTTTCCCATATACGGTATAGGAACCCTCTTATTACCTTGAGACCGTTCCACTGAGCTCAATAAGATTTTGTGAGTGGTCTTCTGTTCTCCTCTTTGGCTGCTATAATTTTCCTCAGTATACTGTCGTCCCTCTGTGCCGCTAACCAGTCTTCATCAGAGTCGATGTACATTAGCCGAACATCAACAACGCCTTCCTTTTGTTCGGTTCTAACGCAATGTTTACACTCTAGACAGCAGCAACTTCTTGAAAGAGCATCCGGATTATTATGTTTGGTGCACTTTCTATGCTCAATACTGAAGTCGTAGGTCTGCAGGCGCTCTATCCACCTTGCCAGTTGCCCTTCAGGATTTTTAAACTGCAATAGCCATGTCAGTGCAGAATGGTCGGTCCTTAATGTAAAGTGTTGACCATACAGGTACTTTTGGTAATGTTTAATGCATTCCAATACTGCCAGAAGCTCACGTCATGTCACACAGTAGTTCCTCTCAGGTTTTGAGAGTACACGGCTATAGTATCCTATGACTTTTTCAGTGCCATTAACTACTTGGGATAGCACGCCCCCTATGCCATAGCCGCTCGCATCAGTATCCAGCACAAATTTTTCTCCAGCTATGTGATACGCTAGTACTAGTGACGTACACAACAATCCTTTTAGTTTCTGGAATGCCTTTTCCTGCGGCTCACCCCAATGGTATGGTCTCAACTTCTTTGTCAGCTAATGCAGGCTTGCAGCTACACTGGCAAAATTGGCACAAAGTGTCTGTAGTATGTACAAAGGCCCAAAAAGCTGCGCAATTCATGCATATTTTTAGGTTGATGCCAGTTCCTTACTGCTTGTATTTTATCTTCATCTGTTGAGATTCCGTTTGCTGTAACACGATGCCCCAAATACTTTACTTCTTTCTGGAACAATGCACATTTCTTCCGGCTGAGTTTCAATCCAGCTGATGATATCCGTTGAAGAACTTCTGCCATGTTTTTGAGGTGTTCATCAAATGCTTTCCCCATCACGATTATGTCATCCAGATATACCAAGCATGTCTTCCAGTGGAGTGCTTTCAGTACCTTCTCCATTAGGCGTTCAAATGTGGCCGGAGCATTGCAGAGACCAAATGGCATAACTTTGAACGGCCATAATCCGTTACCGACGCTGAAGGCAGTTTTGTCTTTGTCTTTTTCTGCAATCTCCACCTGCCAATATCCGCTTCGCAAGTCTAGCGTAGAGAACCATGTCGTACCTGCTAGCGTGTCCAAAGTGTCATCGATTCTGGGGAGCGGATAGCTGTCTTTCTTGGTTATGTCATTGAGCTTCCTGTAGTCTACGCAGAATATAGTACTGCCACGAACCAGAAGATGGTTCACGCTCCATTTCTCTTACAAGCTCCTTGACTTCATCTCGCTTTGCTAGGGGTGCACTTCTGGGTGGCTGTTTAATCGGCCTAGCTTCGCCTGTGTTAATTTCATGTTTAACCAATGCAGTTCTACCCTGGCTTTGGTTTCCCATGGCGAAGATACTGGCACGCCTTTTTAGCAACTGTTTGGCTTTATTTCTGTCTGTCGCTGACAGTCCTGCTACCCATTTTCCTACGTATTCCTCAAATTGTTCACGTTCTTTGGCGGACAAATTGGTAGGCTCTATCTTCCTCTCGCAGTTTATTATTGTCTCTGCTGGAGTACACTTGCCAATATCGCAATTTTCTTTGATGACTTTTTCATGGTCTGCCAAGTTAAGTACTCTTATAGAGACTATTCCTCCTTTACTAGTTTTTACTAGAGCTTTTGCTGTTATAAGCTCTCTCTTTAGATCTGCTGGTTCTACAACCCACAACCGATTGTCCTCACAATTTCCCTTCATACGCGACCATATAACTGTTTCAGACTGCGGCGGTAACGTCTGACTCTCAATAGCAAATACTTTTCTTACTTGCGGCTTGCTGTCATACCCAACATCAAGGGGTATTTCCACATTACGCCAAATCATCAGCTGTTGCCCCATGTGTAGATTAATGCCATGGTTAATCATAAAATCGGCTCCAATAATTACCACATCGACAATATCGGCAACAATAAACACATGCCTCACGTTGATGTTGGCTATAGTCACCTTCAATTCAATCTTACCATAGACAGTGGCAGGCTCCCCAGTACCTGTACATAGTCGTATATTGCTTAAACGATCGCAATTCCCCTTTACTATATCGTGCCTTATTATTGACTGCGACGCCCCTGTGTCTATGGTAAGTACGTGCTTTTCCCCGTTGATGTGTCCAGACGCAGTAAGGTTGCTATTTTTCTGCTGCATCACAGATATGGAGATTGTGGGGCCCTCGTTTGTGGGAGCTAGCTCTTGCCCCTTAGCGCTAGCTCGTTTTAGTTTAACGGGTACTCTTGTGATGTTGTTTGGTTCACCCGTTTGCTGTTTCTTGGTGGCGAAACAGATCTACCTCTTTTTCTTGGTGCTTTGCAGCTGCGTTGAAAATTACCAATTTTTCCGCAGTTAAAACACTTAGGCTTTTCTTTGGTAGCACTTTCCGCCAACAATTGTCGCATTGCTTCCTTAAAACTAGCAACTAGGCTGTTATCCTCCTGAGACAAAACCTCCACATTCCGCACCTTGCATATCTGCGGTTTGAAAACCATCCTTGCAGTCTCTTGAGCCAGCGCAAATGAAACAGTCTCAGCGAAAGTGGATTTCTGCGTTGCGCACACAACCAGTTTAACATCAGAGTCGCGAATGCCATTAACGAACGCTTCAGTTTTAAAGTGGTCCAGGAACGGGTGACTCTCGCCTGGATATGTAAGCTGCACTAAACGCTCGATTTCCATTGCGAAATCTTGTAGAGACTCGTTAGGCTTTTGAACTCTACATCGCAATTCCATTCTGTATAAATCGCGCTTGTGCTCATCACCATACTTGCTCTGCAATGCTGCCATTATTTCATTATAGTTGTTTCTGCTGCTTACTCGCACGGTCTCAAGTACCTCTGCGTCTGTACCCTTTAAGGACAAAATCAACTCTATGGCCTTTTCTTTAGCATCCCATTCATTTCTACTGGCAACCGTCTCGAACTGGAATCTAAAGATGCTCAATGGTACGCTGCCGTCAAAGCAGGGCGCTTTTATTCGCGCAGAAACCTCCGCAACTGCTCGTACTGGCCCGCCACTACACTCAAGGTTATGCACTTTGTCCTCTAGAGCATGCAATTTTTCTTCGAACTCTTTTGCAGGCTGTTCCAGGCCACCGCTTTCTAGATGTTGGACTCTATCTGCCAGCTCTGAGAATTTATTCTCAACAGAATGCACCCTCCTATTAATGGCCTCAGAAAGCTCTACCAGCGTCTCGTTCATGGCTCTATTTGACTCCTGTATTTCCGCTACAAGCTTTTCAGTGCTGATCTTTAGTAGTTAGGAACTGTATGTGCGAGAACAATTAAAATACTCAAATTTCAGCTATTAAATTTTAAAATTTTAAATTTTAATTGCCAAATTTGTGTTAATGGGTTTTTTTTTTGTAATTTGATACTTTAATGTGTGTGTGTGTGTGTGTGTGTATTTTGCCACGGTTAAATAGGGATGTTCACATTGTTGTTGTTTAATTTTTTTTATATTTTATAATGTTGGGGTAGGCGTGGGAATTTTTGTCTGTCCATATGAGACCTTGGAAGTTTGTGTCTGTCCGTATGAGACCGTGGGAATTTTTGTACATTCATATGTGAGGGGAGTTTCGTGGAGGGGTGCTGTAGTAACCAAAATGAGTTTGTATAAGTGAGCGTGAGACCGTGGGAATTTTTGTCTGTCCATATGAGAGCTTGCGAGTTTGTGTCTGTCCATATGTGACCTTGGGAATACATGTCCGTCGGTATGTGAGTGTGGGAATTTCTGTCTCTCCATATGTGAGCGTAGGAATTCTGTCTCTACATGGGTGCTATGGCCTAATAGAAAATAAGAAATTTTTAGTATCTGACACAACATTTTTTAGGAAGTACAATATCTCAAAAGTGTTGTATAAATGGATGGCCCTAATGTTTGTGGTTCGTTTCTTCTTGCTGGAGTGAGATTTCTTCTTTTATTTTTTAGCTTGTTTTTAATTTTGGTGTGTGTTTACTTAAGATATTTGTAATTTTGGTGTGTGTTTACTTAAGATATTTTGTCCAGCAATTCAGTTATTTCTTTTTTGTGTGCAATGCTTGAGTGTGGGGGAATAATTTGATTATTCTGATCTTGAAGACGTTGTGAAAAAAAATTACTATTGCATAAATATTAAATCTGATATTTTGTTTATTTTATACATGACGATCATCGATGGATTTTATTTGGGGATCTGGATGGTGGTGCGATTTCTGTATTTTGTAGAATATGAATATTTATGCTATGTTTAAGTGTGTGTGTGTGTGTGTGTGTGTGTGTTTTTGTGTTCTGAGTGGCGATTGGAATGTCTGCCTGTCAGACAGGCTGTGTGTGTAACGATTGGTGAGTCTGTATGACAGTCCGCTTTTTTGCTTCCCTGGATTTAGCGCAAGTGGGTCAGTATGAAATGAAATAAATTTGTAGATATTTATGTACGCATATACATACAAACAAATAATAAGCGTTTATTTGTTGTGCCCAAATATTCCCTTGACCATTTGAATGAATGAACCATTGTGTTTGTTTGTGTGTTCTCTGAAATAAATATGTATGTAGGTTTTTATTTGAAATAAAAGACATTTATTTTAATTTTTATAAGCATTTATTTAAAAGTTTGTTAACATTTTCATTTTTAAGTAAAATTGCATTCCTTAAGGCACAAACACCATAGTCGTGATAGCTACAATAGAGATATGTTGAATGCTTAGTTTCCATTTGTTTAAAATTAATGCAGCCAATGTCTTCAATGTTATAAACTGTTTGATGAATCATTTTTTCTAGCCATATTTTCTTCTCTCCCCCCTTAGCATATATTTGTGAATTTCTTATATTAGATTTTAAAAACTTGCAAACGCTTTGAAATGAGACTGATCCATCATTCCAGTTAATATGATGATAGTTTTTTGTTAACCAAACTGCTTCTCTCTGTTTTTTGACCGATAAACATGCGAAATCAAAAGGAGGTTTTATGATGAAATTGAGGCATTCGTTGTTGCTGAAAACTACAGCTAGTTCTTTTGCGATGAAGTCATTTGAATTATTTTTGAAACCTTGCAAGTCTACAAAAACAATATCACCATCCATGTTATTTAATTTATAAGCCCTTCCGGACTTGACCTTTTATTGGTATGTATTCTATTACGCGGTCATGAATAAGAACGCAGTAAGCTGATGTCGTTGCTGGAATATTTGTTGCTGTTTCAAATTCAATTTTTATATCAATCGGTCCGGTATTGACTGATTCGTTCTGATAGCTTACATCTACTACAATAATTGGAGCGTCGTCTTTAAACTCCTGGGCAGTTAATAATAGTTGAGGCTCATTCATATAGTAGCTTTGTTGAAATCTTACATACATATCATATAGAATTGCATACCGTTCATTTTTAAATTTTATGTTAAGATCATCATATGGGTAAGAGGTTGAATTTAAATGTACTTTTAAATTAGTGAGGTCACAGTGAACAAATTTGTTATCTCGTTTAAATGCGACCAATACAAAACGTGGTCGCTCTTTACTTGCAGCTAGTTTAACATTCCAAATATGACTTGTTCCTATATTCAATTGTGGATTCATATGACAATCCCAGCTACGAAATGCCATCGGTATAGAAGCACCATTGTTAATAATTTTAATCATATTCAACTTGCTCTGATCAGATAATTGTACGTGTGGAATTCTCCAGGAGATGAGTGAAATTGTAAGTTTCGATTTTTCAGTAGAAACGCTCGAGTGTACAAGAGCTTCATCATTTTTATTCCGCAAGAGTATCAATTCATGCTTTCCATTAAGTATAACTTTGTTGTAGTCTTAGCAAATCCTAAAAGCATTTTTAGTGGTACATAAAAATTAAAATACCCATTCTTAAGATTCAAATCATCAGTTTTATGCCATCCACCATTTTGCATTACAACGCTTTGAGTTGGTGATAGAGATACCAAATTTTTTATTGTGGTTGTTGTTCCTAAATACCTTGTATGATCGATTTCAATACCATTAAGCTCATAGCGGATTTCATCAAATAGATGTGCAACAAAGTTGTTTTTCAATTTAAAATTTTCTGAAAATTTTCCAATTTTTTCATCTACAACGAAACCTTCCACATATATATAGCTCTCACTAGGTAACACGTACAAATCTTGATTTTGTATTGAGATTCGAATCTCATCATTATTATTGTACGATTGTAGATATGGAATGTAGGTATGATAGTCCTTTTTTATTATATTTTCGTCAGACAATGGCTTATACAATACGTTTATTATTGAGCTCATTTTGTTTTCAGTTTGAAATTCAAAGACTTGAGAAAACTTTTGTTTGTTGTTGTAAGTGACCTTTGACGAGCAGATCTTTTCAATTGTGGTTTAGGTTGTAATATCTGTGGATGAGACGTGACTGCCGTATTTTGTGATATACTTGTATTGTATATTATCATTACTTAGTTGGTCTTAAATGTATTCGTATTGTAATTTCCTCTCCTCTGAAATTAATTAAATCACCGTTCTGATCAACCACGCGCAGTGATAGAGAACTTATCTCTTTGGTGTTTACAGGTAAATAGATGAGATTCCTTGGAATCTCATCTATTTTATAGCCTGCAGGTACATTAATCGGAAACTCATGAAGTGTGTGCGATTTTGAATTGTTCATATATGTGTTAGTAGCGATACTACTTTCAATTCGCAAGAGATTTACTTTAAAAATATTAACTGGAAGATCTGAGTAATGATCATCGGTCGGTGTTAGGATTTTACTATTGAATCCTAAAAGATTCCCAATTGTATTTTCTTTATTAAAATATATCGGGTCTTTAGAACTATTTATTTTAACTTGCATCGTATTGTTGTTAGCTTCTATAAAAATATGCTCTCCAGGACTAAGTCGTTTGTATTGCTCTTCTATGTA
This sequence comes from Linnaemya tessellans, assembly GCA_951800035.1. NCBI lineage: Eukaryota > Metazoa > Arthropoda > Insecta > Diptera > Tachinidae > Linnaemya > Linnaemya tessellans. Next base: position 54,283,175 of record OX637534.1, read on the forward strand.
GTCAACTATATCTTTCAATTCATAAGATCCAATTGGTATTTCAATTACATATTCCCCTATATGAAATATATTGTTATAGGAGTCTACATTTGGAATACTGTTGTATGAATGAAAATCAGTTAGCGCACACTCATATGAGTCGTTTAACTCAATGGGAGGAAAATAATTAGCATATAGCGCTGATGAGTTAGAGCTCAGAGTAAGTGTTATTGACATTATAACAGCCTGTTCACAAATAAATAAAGTTTAATACACACCATGGTTTATAAGAATAATTTGCATATATATTTCATAATCTTATTTTAAAATTAACATTAGTTATTAAAAATATTGATGTTATTGTCGTTGTTATCATTGCGGATGACGATTTATTTCGTTTTCCATCTATAGTATTTCATCTTTGCTTATCCAGGAATTGTGTTGATTAGAAAATCCCAACCATTTAACTAATGCTTTGCCCCCTTTCAATCGAATCACTGTCATGTGCACCCTGTTGTGAGATAAGGCAGTTGTGATCAGCTGTTAGTTTGGAATTTCTGTGGGGTTACCTTTGTTGTGGCGGGAGTTTTTTTTTGTAAACAAAAATAGAAGAGGGAAATAGAAGGTCCTGGAAGAAAGGAATGCTGACGGCGGACAAAATAAAGGCTACTTACGGGAGTTTGTTTTGAAAAAAAAGGAATTTAATTACAGTTGGAGTCGAGAGGAAAGAAGACGTTTTTTTTTCCTGGGTGGAGTTATTTTTTTTGGTTGTGTTTTTTTTAAACTAGTTTTATTTTTTTATTTTTAAACTTAAACATATAGTGTAAAATTAAAGGCTAACATACATAAAGACAGTCACAAACATACATTTGAAAACTTTATCAAAAAAAGTGCGCACCGTGACATATGTGCATAATAGAATACATAAACTTTAACAAAAAAAATAAGAACATTAAACAAAACCTTTTTAAAAATATACATAAACACAGTCACGTACATAATATAAACATTAGTAACAAAATCACAAACATACTTTGAAACCTGAGCACAGAGACATAAGTGCATAAACCAATACATAAAATTCAAAAAAAAAACCTTAAACAAAACCTTGTGCATATATAAAAAAAAACACATCATCCCCATACGCAACAATACACCCAGCCAACGAGGAGGGCCAAGCCATAGGGTCAGTAGAGAGAAGGGGCAGCAGATAACCGGCCAGGAAGTAGCCAGCAGCCAACACCAAACTTTCAGGTATCGTGCCAAACTTTTAGACCAGGACGTTACTGGACGAACGGTGACGTACGGGTTTTATATACATATATATATAGATTTTTGCCGCTATAGCTCCGTAGGGAATCTACCGCGTTTGACGCTTATATACGTTTTGTGTGAGTTAGGTGAGCTCATCTAGGACAACACGAGAGTTTTGTTTTTGTCCGCGGGTTTTCCGAAACCAAAGTAGGGAAAAATATATATATAGATCGGGACGGTCTATTGCTACTGTAGACGACGTACAGAGCAGTAATAGGACACGCCACGGACGGACGGCCGTACCAACCTGCTGTTGGGGTTTTTTTTATTCGTTAGAGTTTTTTATTTAAATTTTGAGAAATTTTTGTTTGATATTTTGGTTTATATACATTTGTTTCGATTAGTTTTTTTTCAAATTAATTTTTTTATTTCCATTGATTCAATTTTTAAATTTTGTATTTTCTTTGATTTGTAATTTTTTTAGTAATTTTTAGTTGATCATTTTCATAATTTCTTTGTCGGTTAATTAAATTTCTTTTCTTTAATTTAAAATTGTTTTCATTCCCATACCTTTGGTTTTATAAATAAACATGTTAATATTGATCACAATTTGAGAATTGGTAGTATTTTGGCCATGAAGGCTTAGTTTTTTCAGCATGCGGTAAGTAAGGCGAAGAAAAAGGTATCAAGGGATCGTGTATGGGACATCCAGATCCATACTGGATGTCATGGAGGAGCCGAAAGACTCCTAAGGGGAGGGTTACCTGGCAAAACCATCGCCAGAGGGTTTCTTGTGTCTAGAGTAAGTATGTGCGTGTAACATCAGGGAGTGATGCGTCTGTTTTCGGGCTCCAACAATAAAAAAAAACTATTATCCAGTGTCGCAACACCAGACACTTGAAGCTGGTATTTTTTTTTTTTTGTGTATGTATATATATAGATGTATAAAATTCCAGCTGGACTACTGGCAAGAACTCCCCCAAGACGGCGAGCTTCAGCCGGAGCAACCGCCATAATACCAGCGCGGCCAGTAGTCTGGTAACCCAACGCACATATGGTTACATCAGCTGCGACCATATGTGCTACAAGGGGATATGTATGCATGCATGTAAATACCAAACATCTACATTATCTATCTATATATGCTATATTACAACAAAAAAATGGCGCCCAACGTGGGGCCCGAAAGCAGACTAACCATAAGAAGTTGGTTCTTGGTAGCAGTGATTGACTGGTGTTTAACAGCCGCGTATGACCTGGTAGGTTATGTAAGAGTCCCTATCCAGTAGCGACGCGGGTTGTGGAAAACCAGTGAGTAACTGTGTAACACTTTGCTATGTGAGGTGAGCCAAATAAACTTGTATGAGACACACCACCATCACCTATGTAAGTCCCGTTTCGCAAGCCTTAGTAGCTTGGAAACGCGTTGCGACATAGGATGACGGTGATGTGGTCATGGGGGTTTATTGACTTAGCATTCTACTTTTTTCTACACAACTTGAGACTTAAAATAAATTAAAAATTTACAATATAATTTTAATTGCACAAGTTGTTGAGAAAAGGGCTGATTTACAAAGGAACGCGTTACGAGGGGAACGAGAACTTTTGAGTAAGTTTAGAAATAAGCTTATTTCTTCACTTATCCCCAATTAGGGACCAGTCCTGGTACAACAAACCTCAGGGGTTGACACCAGTTGCGGTAAATAAATTAGTGGATGGGTGAAGACAACAGTTTATCTTCTTATTAGTTCACTCCTGAAACCATTCAAGTATAAATATGTGTACTGTTAGCACACATACGAGCCGACACAGAAACCTAAAAACGTACCTTGATTACCTTTCTTTTCCCCGAAAATACCGCATAAATACAAATTTAATTTTGATTTTATCTGAGTAATTTTCCAGCCTATCGGAAAATTTTTAGCATTCCCGCCAAGTTTGAATTCTTTCTTTTTAGTTGGGAAAGCTATTTACATATTTAATTTTTTTTTGGTTTTTCGGTTTAGCCGTTTCAATTGTGTTAATTTTTCATTTATATTAATTGCGTTATACGGCATGATAATTTTGGCCAATTGAATTATAAAGGCCAAAATTGTTTTGTTATATACATATTTTGAATTTTTTATTTTTTTTATCCCAAACAAGTTGGGAAACCGTTTGCGTGTAGGTTTGGCTTGTTTGGTTAATGGGTTAATATTTTAGTTATAAATTTTTCTTTTATTTATATTTATTTTTCATAATTTTATTTCTTATTATTTTTTTTTTTTGCGCTTTTGTCATTTACTTTCATAATAATCCTTAATTTCAGCATATATTAGGGATTGTAGTGGAATTTTCTTAATTTTTAGTTAGTAGGTTTTAGCAATCTTTTTTTTTGCACATCTGGGGTCGGAACTAAATGGTGTTGACACGCAGCGCCAGCAGGATGATGACCGACACCAATAACGCACCTGCAACCAGCGCGAGTACTACTTGCAGCACAGTCATGACAGCCACTACAACTATGGCGACGATGACCAACCCGTCAGCAAATATTTGTACGGCAACAACGTTTACTGCAGCCAACCAAATACGCGCTACGACCAGTACCCACCATGCCAATGCTGAAGTGCACGAGCAAATAAGAGACTCGTCGTCCTTCAACAGTACCACTGCAGGGAATAGGGCCCAGTACGATGAAGCCGTTTACAGCCCAATAGCCGAATTATCTACAGATCCCAGCGGTCTACAGCAAATGATTGAGGCAACAGTGGGCCTAAATCAAGCCAAATGGTCGAGGGAAATAGATGTTAAAATACAAAAGGCGTTGGATGAAGCGAAACAGGCTTTCATAGCAGCAGCAGCAGATAGGCCAGGAACGTCCCGAGCTACAGCAAATTTGCCAGGGGGATCTGGCCCAGCTCAGTCCACAATACCCCAGCCACCAGTTGGTTTCCGGCCTTCTGTCGTGACTGGGTACGCAAATATGCAACCACAACAACAAGCAAATGCATATGTACCACCGCACAGGCAGAGCACTTGCCTACAGCAGCCAGCAGCGATGCCACCACTAATTCCTGCACCACACAATATACGTGTAAATGCCGAGGCTCCCTTCTTAACACAGCCACCAAACGTAGCGGTCCAATATCGCACCGTCTCAGGGGATTCACGACCTGAATACCTGCCAGACCGGTGGCCAATATCAAATTCGCAGCCGCAAGCAAATTATCAGCAACAACAGCAGGCTAATTATCAGCAACCAAATTGGCAACAGCAACACTTCCAGTCCACAAATTACCAGCCGCAGATTTATCAGCCACAAAATTACAATCTGCCAAGGGCTATGCCCACGCAACATGAGCCGCTAGATAAATTTAAGCTGGATAAATGGGGCGTGAAATTCGACGGCACAACAAAAACAATGAATGTGCAAGAATTTATTTTTCGAGTGAGCGCATTAAGACGAGATTATAATTGTCCTGATGGGGAGATATTGCGTTGTTTTCATTTGCTGCTAGAAGGGCCGGCACTGGATTGGTATTGGGACTACCGCAAGATAGTTCAAGTCACAACCTGGGAGGAGCTGGAAAAAGCGCTATTGGCTCAGTATAGGCGCTATGAAAAAGAGTACCAGGTACAAATGAAGATCTTAAGTCGCCGGCAGCTACCTCAAGAGCCATTCGACGATTTCTATAACTCTGTCATCAGGTTAAGAAATCAACGGCAAACGCCGTATGATGAGGAGCAGCTGGTAGAAATAATGCGCGGTAATTTAAAGCCTGCATTAGCGCAGATGATGTTCAGCGTACATCTGCGAACATTATCGGAGTTTTGTCGCGAGGTACGAAGGGCCGAAAATTTGCTTGTCACACAGCGACAACTTTACCCACAGCGGTCTAATTTCACCCATAGGGTGAATGAAGTCAGCTGTGAGGAAGGTGTTGCTGAGCCGACATACTTGGAAGTGGATGCCATGCGTGATACAAGCCAGTACAAGTGCTGGAATTGCAAGGTTGTCGGTCACGCATTCATGGATTGTCCTGAGCCAGTCACACGCGTATTTTGTTTTAGGTGTGGCCAGGAAGATGTAGTGTCACCCAAATGTCCCAGGTGCAAGGGAAACAGGGCACGGAACACGCCTCGAACTGGGCAGGCGCGTTCGACAGCGGTCTAGACCCAGTCGATAGGCCGCAACAACAACAACAAAGTAATTCAAATTTAGTTAGGATTTTAGAAAATAAGGATAGGATTAAAATAGTGGAAGAACCAAGGTTAAGGGAACTTAAGCCTCTGCATGTTAGGATGCGCGAATATTATGAGGCTAAGTGTAGGTTAGGTCTAGTAACGAATAGGATTAAGAAGGCGCGCGAACGATACAAAGCGCGGAAAAAATTGCGACTCGAAATTTCAGCCGCATCGCTTTATGAGGGTAAGGACTCACGTCTATATACCCGCATAACGCTAAATGGGCATGAAATTGAGGGTTTGCTCGACAGCGGCGCTACGGTAACATGTCTGGGCCGCAACTGTCTTGATTTTGTAGAGAAGGCTGGCCTTAAAATCCATGACTTTTCTACAATAATCAAGACAGCGGACGGTACTCAGCATGATATTGTAGGTCGTGTACGTGCTGGTGTAAAGTTTGGCCAAACAACGCAGGTCATAAATTTCTATTTAGTACCTAGTTTGAGTCGTGAGTTGTTCTTGGGAGTCGACTTTATGAAGGTTTTCAAGTTATTTGCCAACATAGATAGCATAACAACAAATGGCATAAGTCTCAGTGAAGAGACCGAAAATACGCCCGAGGTTTTAGCTCATAACTTGACAGCTGAACAGCGCCAGAATCTAGATTTTGTAATATCCAGATTCCCCTGCTATACAAAAAAAGGTCTAGGGAAAACGCAATTAGAAACTCATTCTATAGACACGGGAGATGCTACCCCAGTGAAAGATAGACATTATCCTGTCTCTCCAGCGGTACAAGCGCTTATGTTTGCAGAGCTAGATAGGATGCTTGATCTCGGTGTCATTGAGCTTAGCGAGAGTCCTTGGAATCACCCTGTCACTTTAGTCCGCAAGGGCGAAAAGAACAGGCTGTGTCTGGACGCTCGAAAACTCAATGCACTGACGGTTAAGTCGGCTGGGAGACACGATATATATATCTAGTGTCGATTTAAAAGACGCTTTCTGGCAGATACCACTAGAGCCATCTAGTAGAGAAAAAACTGCATTCACTGTGCCTGGGCGCCCACTGTATCAATTTACTGTCATGCCTTTTGGGTTGTGTAATGCAGCCCAAAGGTTATGTCGGTTAATGGATAAAGTGATCCCCGCCGCACTACGTGATAGAGTTTTTGTCTACTTAGATGACCTTTTGATAGTATCTCCAGATTTCGAGACACACCTGGAGTTGCTGATCGAAGTATCTAATAGTCTGGGGAAAGCAGGGTTAACAATCAATGTTGCAAAATCTAAATTCTGTTTCAAGGAGTTAAGATATCTAGGCTATATAATAGGAGGAGGCAAAATTAAACCTGATCCTACCAAAGTGGAAACGATTACTCGTTTTGCATATCCGAAAACGGCAAAGCATGTGCGGAGTTTTATGGGCGCAGCAGGCTGGTATAGAAAATTTATACCCGATTATGCGACCATAGCAGCTCCAATCTTTGACACGCTGAAAAAGGGGAAACAATTCAAGTTTACAGATGAAGCTAAGGTAGCGTTTGATCGCCTCAAGAACGCTCTAATTTCAAGCCCGCTACTTATTCACCCAGATTTCAACAGACATTTTTATGTTCAGTGTGACGCGTCAGATATAGGCATTGGCGCAGTGCTTTTTCAGAAAGACGAATCTGATAATGAGCATCCAATTGCATATTTTTCACATAAATTGACATCGGCGCAGAAGAATTATTCAGTTACTGAACGTGAATGTCTGGCAGTGGTCTTGGCGATTAAGAAGTTTAGGCCCTATATAGAACTTATGCCCTTCTCTGTGATAACTGATCACAGCAGTCTAAAGTGGCTTATGTCACATAAGGACCTAAGTGGCCGGTTAGCCCGGTGGAGTCTACACTTGCAGGCGTATAATTTCACCATAGAACATAGACAGGGGAAACAAAATGTGGTACCCGATACCCTATCACGCTACGAAATGGATGAAGTTTCAGCAAATGTAGAAGGTCTGATCGATCTCGATTCAGTTGCTTTCAAGTCGAGTGATTATTCTGAACTTGTCTCAACAATTGAAGCAAATTCTGAGCAATTACCAGATTTGAAAGTAATTGAAGGCGTTGCCTATAAGCGAGTTCGACCCTATGATGGCGTGGTCTTGAATGAGGATTTCTCATGGAAGCTATGGGTGCCTCAGGAATTGACGAAACACATCATAGACAAGGCACATAACTCCCCGCAAGCATCTCACGGAGGCGTTGGTAAAACTCTCCGACGCATAAAGGAGTACTTTTACTGGCCAAACCAAAACGCTCAGGTCCGCGATTTCGTCTTGAACTGTCAAATATGTAAGGAGTCAAAACCAACAAATAAGACTCTGCGACCACCGATGGGCGCTGAAACAATTTCTGAGCGTCCGTTTCAGCGCATATATATGGACTTTTTAGGTCCGTACCCCCGATCGAAAAACGGCAATTGTTATATTTTTATCGTGTTAGACCATCTGACAAAATTCGTTTTGCTTAAAGCTCTGCCAAAAGCTAATAATAAAAATATTATTAAGTTTTTAATTGCTGAAGTGTTTCATAAATTTGGTACACCAGAAACCATAGTGTCAGACAATGGCAAGCAATTTATAAGCAAAGAATTTTCAGAGATGGTTAACAATTTTGGGGTTAAACATATACGCACGGCAATTCACGCACCGCAGGCTAATGCGTCCGAACGGGTGAACCAATCGATATTAGCTGCGATACGGTCTTATTTACAAGACGATCAGTCTGAGTGGGACAAACATTTGTCCGAGATTGAGTTTTCGCTCAGATCGTCGGTGCAGCAATCGATTGGAGTTACCCCATATTTTGCCCTGTTTGGCATGAATATGGTAGGACATGGCAGTGTATATAAAATAGCGAGGAAGTTGAGAAGTCTAGAGAATCCGGATTTAAATTTGGTTACTAAACCAGAGCAAATGTCCCTTACTAGGGCGAAGATGCGCGATACTTTGCATAAGGCTTACCTTAGGAATGAAAAGACCTATAATACCCGCTGTAATATGGTCAAATTCATTCCGGGACAGGAAGTATATCGCAGAAATTTTCAGCAGAGCGATTTTAAAAACAATTATAATGATAAATTAGCACGAAAGTTTTTAAAATGCCGCATCGTTCGACCAATAGGGAATAGCCTTTATGAGGTAGAAAATTTGCAAGGTAAATCGCTGGGGGTATTTCACGCCAAGGACTTAAAGCCATAGGCTTTAAGGCTCTTGGTGGGCTTAGTCTCAGCGATTCCTAAGCCCATAAGACGCACGCAGCTTTATATTTTTATTTAATCAGTTTCGCGCGGAAGAGAGTTCGAAGGACGCGTTTGTTTTATTTTTGTATTATTACCGCGTTTATTATTTATTATGATTTTTATATTAATTTTTTTATATTAATTTTTTTAGTCAGAAAAGGTAAATAAAGCAAATAGGTTCAAATTTCAGAGGTGAGGACGGAGGCCACAGCAGTATTGGTCTTAATTTTTTTCTGTAGTACAGAAACAAGAACTAGGCTAATGATTGATCAGCAGTGTTTCATCCTTATGATGCTGATCATTTCTGAGTTTGTTCCATTATCACCAGAACGAGTCATTAATCATTTTGCCATAAACATAAGCTTACGTTTCTAAGCCGATTACATGTGTAATCATCATAGCCCTATTGGTGGAACCTCATGGTCATCCTGGGGAACTATGCCATTAAGGACTAAAGGTTCTTAGTCACCTAGAGCTATAATGTGATCTGAGTCCGATCTTATAGCGAGTCCAGGCAAAAATTATGATTAATATTACACCAACATCTGCATGCAAATGGTTAGTGTCTCGTAGAGGTGAATTGGAGGGAACCCGGACATGGTAAGCATGTAAGGGAGAAAAGCTGAGGTGATAGGTACATTGAATACCTGTCGAGGTCAATCAGTTATGAGAGATCAAGTACTGAGGGGGAAAAAAAAAAAACGAAGAAAAAAAGGCCGACCTATACACCAAAGATGAGTTTGTGGCAAAGTTTTGTATATGTATATATATGTATATATGCGTGTATGTATGTGTATGTATATATATATATATATATATATATATATATATATATATATATATATATATATATATATAAATAATTAGATGTAGGATAATAGTTAGTAGGTTATTTATTAATACATATAGGAATAAATTTAGCTTAGTATAGGTATAATTAGTAATTAAATGTTAGATTAAATTCTAGGCTACTTAGATTAGAACTCACAAATAGGGTTTTGTTGTTGTTGTTGAGGCAGAGTAGGATAGTGTGTAGGTTATAGTTGAATGAATGGTGGTATGATTGAAGCAGTATGAAAGTGTGAATGATTTCATAAGGATGATTGTGGGGTTGTGTTCCTCAGAAGGATTGTGTGCATGCTGCGTGTATTCCAATGGTGTGGTATAGTATGATTGATAATTGATGAGGTGGAGATGGTGTGCCTGAAATAGATAATAGGACTTTAGTGGTAGGTTTAGATTTAAATTAGTGGTAAATATATATGGGTCAGTTGACCACTCACTCAGGAGACCAGCAGGTGGACCTGATGTGATGTCCATTCCAGATCCAAGGGGTTTTTTTTAGGATCTGTGAATGTGTAGAATAGTTAGATTAAGTATATATAAGTAGATGGGTACATACGGCCAAACGCCGCCGTCAACTTGCCGGCGTCGGGGTTAACATAACCTTTTATTGGTACCAAATGTTTACGGTGTGCTTTCGTTTGTTTTTTTTTACACCCATAATTTTAAATGCGCACTGGAACTTACTTGCAATCCCGCAATGGTTCGCGCAGTCCCGGCCAAGGTCAATAAGTTCCTCCGGCTTGTTTACTCCGTGGTTTTTGAGGTATTTGTTGATATTCCCTTACTTACTTTGTTCATGGGCATGTGCTAAAGGAAAAAAAATAAAAAATGATAGAATATAGTGAATATAGCCATATAAAATATATATACAACAAATTATCAAAGATATTTGTACTTGCCTTTTATGTTGAACTTGTTCCTTGTTTCCCTTGAACAACCGCCATCAATGAAAAAAAAAAATCCAGCATGAGTGCCAACAGACAGAAGTCGTAAAATGGTAGTAAATGAATTCGCCGTAAATTTCATTCATGACATGGCCATTCATTTACGGCGATGCCAGATCAACAGAGCTACAATATGAGTAATGCTACTCTAGCGTTTTTTTTTTGTTTAGCTAGGTTGACATTTGCTAACATCTCAGCAATAGGGAATACATTTGCCCTCCCATTCTGGATCCTCTGGAGGATTCCAGACATGGTTGGGTTTGTCATGTGCACCCTGTTGTGAGATAAGGCAGTTGTGATCAGCTGTTAGTTTGGAATTTCTGTGGGGTTACCTTTGTTGTGGCGGGAGTTTTTTTTTGTAAACAAAAATAGAAGAGGGAAATAGAAGGTCCTGGAAGAAAGGAATGCTGACGGCGGACAAAATAAAGGCTACTTACGGGAGTTTGTTTTGAAAAAAAAGGAATTTAATTACAGTTGGAGTCGAGAGGAAAGAAGACGTTTTTTTTTCCTGGGTGGAGTTATTTTTTTTGGTTGTGTTTTTTTTAAACTAGTTTTATTTTTTTATTTTTAAACTTAAACATATAGTGTAAAATTAAAGGCTAACATACATAAAGACAGTCACAAACATACATTTGAAAACTTTATCAAAAAAAGTGCGCACCGTGACATATGTGCATAATAGAATACATAAACTTTAACAAAAAAAATAAGAACATTAAACAAAACCTTTTTAAAAATATACATAAACACAGTCACGTACATAATATAAACATTAGTAACAAAATCACAAACATACTTTGAAACCTGAGCACAGAGACATAAGTGCATAAACCAATACATAAAATTCAAAAAAAAAACCTTAAACAAAACCTTGTGCATATATAAAAAAAAACACATCATCCCCATACGCAACAATACACCCAGCCAACGAGGAGGGCCAAGCCATAGGGTCAGTAGAGAGAAGGGGCAGCAGATAACCGGCCAGGAAGTAGCCAGCAGCCAACACCAAACTTTCAGGTATCGTGCCAAACTTTTAGACCAGGACGTTACTGGACGAACGGTGACGTACGGGTTTTATATACATATATATATAGATTTTTGCCGCTATAGCTCCGTAGGGAATCTACCGCGTTTGACGCTTATATACGTTTTGTGTGAGTTAGGTGAGCTCATCTAGGACAACACGAGAGTTTTGTTTTTGTCCGCGGGTTTTCCGAAACCAAAGTAGGGAAAAATATATATATAGATCGGGACGGTCTATTGCTACTGTAGACGACGTACAGAGCAGTAATAGGACACGCCACGGACGGACGGCCGTACCAACCTGCTGTTGGGGTTTTTTTTATTCGTTAGAGTTTTTTATTTAAATTTTGAGAAATTTTTGTTTGATATTTTGGTTTATATACATTTGTTTCGATTAGTTTTTTTTCAAATTAATTTTTTTATTTCCATTGATTCAATTTTTAAATTTTGTATTTTCTTTGATTTGTAATTTTTTTAGTAATTTTTAGTTGATCATTTTCATAATTTCTTTGTCGGTTAATTAAATTTCTTTTCTTTAATTTAAAATTGTTTTCATTCCCATACCTTTGGTTTTATAAATAAACATGTTAATATTGATCACAATTTGAGAATTGGTAGTATTTTGGCCATGAAGGCTTAGTTTTTTCAGCATGCGGTAAGTAAGGCGAAGAAAAAGGTATCAAGGGATCGTGTATGGGACATCCAGATCCATACTGGATGTCATGGAGGAGCCGAAAGACTCCTAAGGGGAGGGTTACCTGGCAAAACCATCGCCAGAGGGTTTCTTGTGTCTAGAGTAAGTATGTGCGTGTAACATCAGGGAGTGATGCGTCTGTTTTCGGGCTCCAACAATAAAAAAAAACTATTATCCAGTGTCGCAACACCAGACACTTGAAGCTGGTATTTTTTTTTTTTTTTGTGTATGTATATATATAGATGTATAAAATTCCAGCTGGACTACTGGCAAGAACTCCCCCAAGACGGCGAGCTTCAGCCGGAGCAACCGCCATAATACCAGCGCGGCCAGTAGTCTGGTAACCCAACGCACATATGGTTACATCAGCTGCGACCATATGTGCTACAAGGGGATATGTATGCATGCATGTAAATACCAAACATCTACATTATCTATCTATATATGCTATATTACATCACCTTTTCAACTAGATATGTATTTGGAAATCTAGTTCTTGACAGTTCTTCCGTATAGAAGCCACCTTTAATAGGATTTCCAAGATAATCTTCTAATATGTATGTTGTAGGATATGTATTCTGAACTCTTTGGATTGTGAAAATTTCTGTTGTCCAATTCGGACTATAGCCTTTCTCAAAAATATGTTTATATTTGCTAATACGTACATGGTCTCCTGCATTAAATTTTGACATTTTGTACATCTTTAAATGACTGTATACTGTATTTAGAAGTTGTTTTTCATTTTTTGAGTTGACTTTAATCGGTGGCATTTTAATGGTGCGATGATCTTTTCTATTGTATGCATTAAGTAAATCTTTGTATATATCAAGCCAGTTGTAGGAACCATTAAAACTAAACTCTTTCCACATCATTCCTTTTAATGTTCTATTGAATCGTTTTACTATTGATGCTTTCATGATGCTATACGTTGAGTAGTGATTGATGTTGTATTTATCCATCAATTGATTAAAGTGTTTGTTGAAGAATTCTTTACCATCATCTGTTTGTAAGTTTTTTGGCACACGCCCCAACTGAAAAATAGTTTCCATTGCCTGCGTTGTGTCAACAGCTGTTTTTCTTCTCAGAGGTACTGCCCAAGCATATTTGGAGAATGTGTCAATTACAGTTAGCAAAAATCTATAATTTTTATTGTATGTAGAATAGTTCCCCATTTCAACTAAATCCGCTTGCCAAAGATCGTCTATTCCTTTCATAACAACTCTACGACGTCCAAACATTTTTCGAGCTTGCTTATGGAGCTCGTTCACTAAATTTCTTTTTGTATCCATGTCTAAGCTTTAAGAAGTCTTTGGGGTGTGTTGTGATCTATCTGATGCGCTTTCACCAATTGACACAAACATGTAATTTTCAAATCTATACATTTTCTCATTTAATCTTTCAATTTCTTCTTCGAAGGATGCTCTGATCTTGGAAATGCTTTCTTGCAATTTTTTATTCTCTTCCAACTGTAATATTATTTCATGTTGTTGCATTTCGATTTGATTTTTTAGAGTATTGTGCATTTTGTTGTTATCTTCTTTAAATTCTTTTATAATTTTGTGTTCTACTTCTTCCATTTGAGTTTGCAAAAACAATTTATTGATAGCATCGTTTTCCTCCAAAGCTTTTGCAACATTTTTGATTCTTTTGTTTTGGACATCAATGTTGTTGTTCGCATCCAAATATAACCCCAACAATTTAGGTGCATTTTTCAATGAAATTATACTGCTAGTGTCGTTTAGATAATGTCCGAATTTATCAACAGACATAATTTATATTTAAAATGTGTTTCCGTTTATATAGTTTATACTATTATATTAGCTTCACGTAGTTCTTCAATAATTGAAACAATCTCGTTGTTGTGATTAGTATGACCTGCAGACTGTGATGCAAGCAGTAGTCTAAGTCGATCTACCAACTCGTTTGGATCATCCCAGTATATATAGTTTGATTTATGAGGATTTACCTGCATCAATCCCTTACCTAAATAAGTAGCCTTTGTTAATTCCGATGAGCTCTTATGATTTTTCTCTTTAAAAAGTTTTCCAATAATATGTTTGTACTTGTACCCTCTAGTCCCCTTGATTTGACCATCGGACTTATAATCTCTTCTGTGTGCATTGGTAGTAAGTAATATTTTTTTATAGATTTCAAGCTCGAATTTATCATAGCTTTTTGGTGTTTTATGAAACATCAAAGAAAACAGTCCTGGGGTGAGAGCCCATATTTGACCACCAACTTGTATTTTATCTTGATTTAACTCGATGTTGCTACTACCAAATTTCCATTCGTTATTATAATCTCTATGTGGACCATAGTTAGTATCTAGTTCATTTCTCGATTGCAATAGTGATAAGTCAGGATAACTCTCGTCATGATTAGAATGTTGTGAATAAAAGTCATCTTCATCAAAATCGCTGTTACTTTTACTATTAGACTGTTTAAACATTGATTCTTCAATTAGTTTCTTAGGGGTACTTGCTTCCAACTTCATTGTTGAGTTCTGAGGATGAAAACTGGCACTGTCCTCATATTCAGTTTTCTTATCATTCTTTTCTTTTTTATTCGGTATATCAATATATTTAGAGCTATTTATAAATTCTTTTAAAGGTTCTGTTATGGGCTTGAATGTATGACTTAATTGCTGATGTGTATCTATTTCACCAGTTTTTATACTACGAAGCTTTTTCTTTAATATATTTCTTGTTGTCACCAAGTCTTTTAGAATTTTTTCATTCATTTTAGCTTTTCAGCTATCAGATCAGCTTATCAAGTATCAGATCAGGTTATCAGATTAGGTATCAGATCAGTTTTTCAGGTATCAGATCAGCTTATCAGGTGTCAGATCAGCTTATCAGGTGTCAGATCAGGTTATCAGATCAGGTATCAGATCAGTTTATCAGGTGTCAGATCAGGTTATCAGATCAGGTATTAGATGAGTTTATCAGATCAGGTATCAGATCAGTTTATCAGATGAGGTTATCAGATCAGCTTGTTAGGTATCTGATCAGATTATTATGTATCAGATCAAGTTTTTGCTTAGATGACCAGTTATAACAATCACATGTATAAAGTTTAAAGCCAGATTATGTACTACTAATTTATATTACGATGAAGTAATCAAATGATTTTCTATAGCGACCATTGTTTAGTTCATTATCTTTACTTATCATCAAAAATCCATATTTATCCTTCCAACATTCTTGACATATATACTGAAACTTTTCAAATTTCATGTCGCTGGCAACATGATCATCGTATACATGTCTCATATTTTTCGCATCTTATTTAAACATTATAATTAAATTGGCATTATCTCTTATTAAATGTTTTGGAATTCTTGTGTAGGTTTGACACAAGTAAAATGAATCCACATTCTTATGACGCCCCATACAAAAATATGCACGTATATTGTTTTGGTTTTCACATGCAACATCATCGAAAATCATAATTGAATTGCTTTTAGCTTCGCTAGGAGGAACAACGGACTCATTGTCTGCGAATGTGTAGTATCCCATTCCTTTAATTGGCGAAATTAAATTCTTTAGGTATTCATATTTAGGTTGATACAGAGATTTTGAGTACAAATAGATATTTTCAAACTTGAGACCATTAGGACTTTCTAGCAAACTGATCATTACATTAGTTTTTCCACAATTGGAGGGACCAACTATTAATGCTCGAATAGAATTTGGTAGCAAGGAACTATGTCTTATTTTTGTACTGTCATTGGAAAATACATCCACATTACGAACTAAAATATTTTTGTGTTGTTTTACTAAGCGCATTTCAATAACTACTTGTAAAATTCACAAAACAATATCTTTTATTCTAGAATAAAATAATATGGTTACGTTTTATAAAAAACATTCAGTCATAAGAAAACTATCGTTGGAGAAGGTTTACTAAATAAAACAATAAATTCTCTACCTTTTGAATTACATCTTCCTGGATATCAGTACTGTGGACCTGACACAAGATTACAAAAGCGTTTAGATAGAGGAGATAAAGGAATTAATTTATTGGATGCTGCTTGCAAAAATCACGATATAGCTTACTCCAAAAACAAAAAATTAAACAGTAGACACCAAGCTGATAAAATTCTTGAAAATAAAGCTTGGGAAAGAGTTCTTTCAAACAATAGCAGTCTTGCAGAAAAAACATTTACATATATGGTGACCAATGCAATGAAAGCAATAACTAAATTTGGTATGGGTATGGAGAAGAAGAGCAGAAATAGGCAAAGACTATCGTTACGAACTCATTTAAATGATAAAAAGCTGTTCAATAGTTCAATTAGAGCAGCAACAAAAACATTACGGGAAGAAAAACCACAAGACATTAACTCGGCCATTAAAATCGCTCGTAAAGTTATCAACAGATCACTTAAGGGGAAAAAGGCACGCGTTGTAATACCACGCATAATCAATGTTCCAAAAATTGGTGGATTTTTAACGCTAATTCCAATTCTAACTGCTCTAGGTGCACTTGGTAGTCTAACAACTGGAGGTGCCGCTATAGCTAAGGCTGTAAATGCAACAAAGGACGCAAAAAAACAACTTGAGGAAGCCACCAGACACAATAAGGCAATGGAGTCTATTGCTGTGGGAGAAGGACTGTACCTTAAACCATATAAAAAGGGTTATGGACTTGTTTGTAAAGATCATTCAAAAAACTATTAGAAATGCTACCCAACAGACCATTATCAGAATTTGATCTAAGAAAATTTGCAAGAAATATTCCACACTTTAGAGGAGTTTATATGTTGGATTCTCTACCAAAACGGCCAAGGACAGTAGAATGTGGAATAATTAATTTAGATTTATCAGCAGGACCAGGTACTCATTGGGTAGCATACTATAGAAACAAGGATGAAAAACAATATTTCGACAGCTTTGGAAATTTACAACCTCCTTTAGAATTAATAAAATATCTAGGTAGAAATATTGAATACAACTACAATCAATATCAAAACTTTAATACATTTAATTGTGGTCATTTATGTTTAAAATTTCTTTATGAAGCAACTAAAGAGTTGAAATAAAACACAAGCATATATTTGTATATATTAAAAAATTCTTTCGTTGTTTTATTGTATTAGTTACAAAATATACATAACATTTTTTTTTTATTTTTACTGCCAAACAGGGTACTGGGAGTTTGGTATCAAAAACTCGTGCATCTCGCTATCTAAGATCAGGTTTCGCTCTCCTTTTCTTTGTAGTCGATATTTATCATTCGAAAGATCTTCTAATTCTACATTGGTTAATGCATTATATCGGTTCGGGAGAAACATTATATGGTTTTCCAGCTCAAGTTGAATTGTTTCTCCGTACTTTGTTGTTACCCGCTTTGCACGTAGGATGTTGTATTTGATTGAATCATCTAGATCCTTTATATGTATTACGGTTTTTGTATTGCACGAATTAAATTTTTTCACCAGATCCATTGCGGTAGAAATTTTTTCACAACTTATAGCTTTGAACTTTTATTGCAAACTAATCTCGATTTTAGCTTTCTAGACTGTAAGAAGCTTAACAGAAAATCGTTATACAATGATTTTTTTGTTTTATTTTGACAAAAGACAAAATGAGGAGAAATGAAATCTATATAAGTATTTAAAACTAAGTAGTTGAAAAAAGATAGAGAGATGATACAAATATGTATACATTTTTTTGAGTCGTTCACACAAAATTTTAAATTATTTTTCGGATTAAAAACGATCAGGCTTCGTTTTTTAAATTTCATAACATGCACCTTCGTACTGGTTCGTTGAAATAATCAATTATAGTTGCAAAGTAACAGTAAAACGGAACGCAAGTAAATTTTGCTAATAAAAAGATTAAATTTAAAATAAAAAACATGAGTCAAATAAGAGACAAGATTGTGCAATTCCTAATCAACTTTGAAGGATGTCAACTACATGAACACCGGGATATGATGAAATATTTCCTAGACATGTTGGATCAAAACGAAGAAATGGGTATAATGGAAGATGAAGACAAGGACGATGGCCATTTCAAATCCTGTCCTTGGAGCCATCCGGATTGTGTGGAGGGACCAGACACCTGCCGGTGTTCGGTATATTATTTAAGAAAAATGGCAATTAGCCATTTAATTAATTCATATTATGCATTATTTCATTAAAAGTAAATAATCAGAATAAAACAAAATCTTTAATGTTTTTTAATATATAATATATTTGTAAAATTCTGGTTTTTTCTCACTCTCTCTTAACAATAAAACAATTTTTAACTTAAAAATAAAACATGTTTTCTTTTATTACTAGATTTAACTACTTACACATAGAAATGATTACCTAAAAAATTAGTTGCAGTTATTCCATTGCTTCTTCCTTTTCTAATCTTGAAATTTCCCACAATAGCATATCAAGTTCGTAATCGGGATTGGTTTCTTCGATTCGAAAATGATACCATGCATACGTACTTTTATCATCACTTCTTATTTTTCTTTTATCATCTGCATAATTTAATACTACTTTATTTATTTGATTTGAGTAAATTTGATGAATTTTTGATTTAAATGTTAGCATATCATCATACACAGTCGACTTATGGAATAAGCAATTTCTATATGAAGCTATACTATAATTATTAAGAATGCAGTTCTTTACTCCTTTCGATTTTTTAATATCACTTTGATATTGCACACTAAAAGAGTACATTTTTGATCGCAATCCTACAAATTCCTTCATTACCTTTCCACAATTCTCATCCTTCATCATACCCAACACCTTTTTGTTTACCAGAGGAAATCCATATACATTGTCTTTTGGGTAATCTGAAGTATCAAACTTATGGTCGACGTCAGTTTTTATGTCAGCATAGAAATCTTCAGTTTATACTGTGTAAATGAAAGAGTCTGTGTCCATATAGTTCAATGATAGGTTTGTCTTGAATTTGGGTTGCATGTACCCATAATGGAAATCATACATTTTCCATTTGGAAAGCTCTAATACACAAAATCCTAAATATATGGGTTTATTGTAATAGGTTTTCACTCTTTTCATTTCAATCGCTACCATATTCTCAGAAAATATTGACAAACTATGAAAATTAGGTTTAGATATCCAATCTTGAGCTCCTAAATGATTACAGTTTGTCCTATTCCAGTTAGTAACTATTCGTACATCTTTTCTCTTTTCAACATTCTCCATAGTTTTTCCATATACTGCATTATTTAACAATTTAAAGAATTTTTTTTCAAAAACATTTTTTGCAGTAGCCCTATGTTTGGTATTCAAGTCTATATAACTTTTCAACCAGGTTGATTGCTTATAGGTGAGAATTCGATGTACTTTCTTTAGAACTAGACCATACTGCAAACATTGTTTAAGAACTCTATAATGTATGACATATGTTTGTTTTGTAGAAAAATCTGCTAGTAATTTAATGTGCTTTGTTTGCAAAATTTTTTTATTTTCTGGACAGAAAGGAAGGTCATTGTGAGAGTCATGCAAATGAGAAGGATAGTCTAAAGTAACTTCATAGACATATCCATCGCTTGAACTATCCTCTATGGTTGTCGGATCTAGATTTAGCTCTTCAGTTGACATCCATTTGAATCCACCATAAGGTAGATACTCAGACATTGCCCAACCGTAAAGGTTATTTGCGTCTAAGTACACAATAAATTCTGAGGGCTTCTCTCTGTCAAAATCAGCTAAATATTTATTGTTAGCTTTTGAATAACGATTACTACATTGTACAAGCCCACCACGTATTCCTTTCTTGAAGAAATTGTACATATCTATATCCGTCAAAAGCTCTAATTCTATATTTGTATGCTTCAACATAGCATCCCACGATAGTCCTGGTGCAGTGTAATACTGACATGGATCTAAGTGGTAGATGTTCTTGCAAACCTTTCTAAAACTTTCAAATATATCTGCAAGTAAGAGCACATCCGTTTTTAAATATACTTCCATGTAATCTTGCAAGGTTTTGCAGCTGAAAGCATTCCAAACTTCTTTTGCATGATCATAGTCTTCAATCGAGCACTCCTTATTATTGAGCTGGTTGAAGAAATCTTCCCTTGCTGGAAGTTCACCAACATTCAATTTTTCAAAAGAATCTAGAAAATCATAGGGAAAATCGCCTTTTCGTCTCACAAGATCAAACTCTGTTTTGGTTTTGAATTGTTTTTTAATAATGTTAAAGTCTTGCTCTGAAAGATTATTGGCTAAAGATTCTAAACTATCTGACATAAAACGAATTGTATCTAAAAATCTAATTTTTGAAAACGTAGACAGTGATATATATATATATATAATTCTTTGTTGAGCGGAAGGACTTTTATATTGTCGGATTTTTTACCCAACTCTTTAACAAAAAGGTGCGAGTCATAGGAAGAATAATTGTGGAAATAAACTGGTATAAATTTAGGAACTTGAAATTTTAAATTGCAAATCTTATGAGCTGCGCCTCTAAATTTACCACTTATGTGACAGTGATCTCCCACTCTATCATTGCCTAGATGTTTGTGACAAATATGACAATTTATTGCATTTTGTAAATTAAAAATTTCGAAAGGAGATAAAGCATCCATTTTCCTTTTGTTTGCTAAATATTCATTATAAATATCTTCACAATCTTCAATCAAATTTTCTACAAACTTTTCTGCTGCATCCCTACCCGTATATAATTTAAATTTATCTAAACTATCATTATGCTTACATTTAATATAATAACTATAAGCACATGGTATGTGCTTCTTAATATAATTACTTTTATCACTTACTCTAATACTAACCTCCTGCAGTATGCATTCAAAGTCTGCATACACAACAAATGGTACATCCATTTGTCGTTGCTGGTCTTTAAACTGCAACACCGCTTTTTCCTCAGACGGTAGCTCCGCAACAATTTTCCCACATTCTTCTTTATGTTGTTCTAACGTCCTCTCATTGTGGGTATATTGGAGGCAGCTGTTACAAAACAGAAGTTTTCTGCAGTGCTTGGTAGTCTGGGATTTTAAAAGTCTATGGAAAGAAAAAAGTTATAAGAATATATATTAATATATTTACGTAAATAAATGTATATTTCTTTACTTACTTTGATATATTTGTTATAAGAATATAATGCTGATATCCTCCAGCATTTTCTAATAATAACAAATTTATATGTTGAGATTTTTCATTCTTGGTGTTATAGAATGGTCCAACAATTTCATTCCTTTCATCGTTGTATCCGAACACATTGGCGCTGATATTAGGATTACTTTCTTCAAATATCCTAATACTCTTTAATGCCAACGGAAACTTTAAATTTTTAAAATCAAGCTCATTTCCGTTTTGCATGTATATGATGTCAGCGCTGATGTCTGCAATGTTGTATGAGCTGCAACGTTGTGGTGTTTTAATAACAGAGGTATCCAGTGCAGATATTATAGCCCATTTAAAGCAGTAAATGTCCTTGTTTTCAACATTTATGCAGGCAGCTCTACTTTTTAATTTCTCCGGCGTACTTATCCAGTTCGATCCTCTCACCAAAGATGACTTATTTATGGCGATTTCGAGGCGAACAATTCTAATTAATGTCCATCCTGAATCCCGTTCTTGGAATTCAGACATTTTGTTGTGGATTTCTTGAAATTGCTTTGCCATAAGTTCCTCAACATCATCTCCAATGCACAGAAGATCCATCTTTGCCCGGTGGGAAATAGTACACAATTCCATTTCATCGCTTGCAATTTTAATATACTCTCCAATTAGAGTAATATTAAATTTAATGATGTTGTGCACGGCAAGACTATTTTCAAGTCTTTCTTTGATTATAGTTTTATTATCCACAATCACATCTTCAAATAGAATACAATCCTTATTTATTAGAACTCCAAATGTTGTAATATTATTTTTAAAAGCACTATTTATTATATAATATTTGCGTTCATTTGGAGCTTGAGAGAGTAGATCATCCGCAGAATTTGAGATATCCATTTCTACTTCATCATTTTGAGTATTTGCTTGATCATGTGGAATAACTTGACTTATATCCATGTCTTGAGGAGAATTCTCTACGGGCAAATAGCTTGGGTAATTATTATTGGGTCTATTATTTTGCTGCAACTGTACACTATATTCAATGGGATATGGAATTTCCATAGGTGCTGTGAATTGGTTGGTTGACACTGGATACGGATACAAAGGATACGCTGGAGCCTGCACTGGATACTGATACTGCACTGGATACTGATTCTGCACTGGATACTGATACTGCACTGGATACTGATTCTGCACTGGATACTGATACTGCACGGGATACTGATTCTGCACTGGATACTGATACTGCACGGGATACTGATATAGCAAATTGTTGTAGACCATTGGGTTATAGGGTTGTATGGAATGATATACATCTTGGGGTTGTACGGACTGCTGCACATCTTGGGGTTGAACATGACTTTTGCAATGATTTAAATAGCACTTTTGGTATCTGAATTGCTTTTTTTAAAATATTTTTTAATATTTATTTATTGAAAAAATCTTAATATATATGTTGAAACAACTTATAAATGCACTTATATACTGTTTTTAGTTTGTAATATAAAAAAAGTTCTATTTTTTAAAACACAAGGAGTTTTGAAATATTCACGACTTATTGGTTTTATATACAAACATGTACTGACTTCAATCTTAAAAAATTTGATTTACATTAATTCGTGAAAATGTTTAGTATGGTCTAGTACGCTACATTTCAAAAAGTAGTTTTCAGTATTTGCGTAGTTAGTAACTTGTAGCTACAAAAATCGTTGGTTGCCAAATTTTAAAAAAGTAGTTTTAGAAGTACAGCGGGTATATGAGATACAGCTTATGCATGCTTCTACAATACAAAATGTTTAAGGGAATGAAACTGCTTCGTAGATAATATTTATGTAAACAAACATTTTGATAAGTGATATGTACAGAGACATGCTTGTGCATGCAGATACGTTACAAAGTTTTAAACGGAATGTGATATATACAGAGTACAGGGACATGCTTATGCATGCCTCTACGATACAAAGTGTTTAAGAGAATGAAACTGCTACGTAGACAATATTTATGTAAACAAACATTTTGATAAGTGATATAGATGTACAGAGTACAGAGACATGCTTGTGCATGCAGATACGTTACAAAGTTTTGAACGGAATGTGATATATACGGAGTACAGGGACATGCTTATGCATGCCGCTACGATACAAAATGTTTAAGGGAATGAAACTGCTACGTAGACAATATTTATGTAAACAAACATTTTGATAAGTGATATCCACAGAATATGTAGACATGCTTATGCATGTAGAGACGTTCCAAAATTATGTAGCAAAAGAAACTGCTACGTGGACAATATTTATGTAAACAAACATTTTGATAAGTGATATGCACAGAATACGTAGACATGCTTATGCATGTAGAGACGTTCCAAAATGTTGAAGGGAATGAAACTGCTACGTGGACAATATTTATGTAAATGACAAACTACAAAAGTTTTGTAGCTAAACATATTTTCAAAAGCAGAATTATTAATATTTTAAGTTGAGCTTTTATTTGTAAAATGAAGCCCTTCTGGTACACTCCATTGTATCGCAGACTTCAGCGGCATCACTTGAAGGAATATCTGAGAAGAGCCAGACAGGAAGAATTCCATAGATATCTTGAAGGAGATGAGGATCTTTTCCTAGAGCTGTCATCGCAGCCAACGTCTGACGCAGTCCCAGAAAATGCAGCATATGAAGAGATGCTAACAGACGATGAGGATCTCCTTTTAGCGGTGTCTTCGCAGCCAACGTCTGACGCAGCCCCAGAAAATGCAGCATATGAAGAGATGCTAACAGGCGATGAGGATCTCCTTTTAGCGGTGTCTTCGCAGCCAACCACAATAGTTGATGGTCCAAGAGAGGTAGCAATCAAACCTCAAATAGAAATATTGGACGTGCAAATTCTCCCAAATATAGATATACCTATGTTTCTCGCGTTATATGAAGACGATCAATTGTTGGTAGAGGCAGCGGACGCAGTGGAGTCAGATTTAAATTAAGATATATATACATATTACTTATTAATAAAAATTAAAACAATGCATATGTTTAAATAATGGTTCATTCATTCAAATGGTCAAGGGAATATTTGGGCACAACGAATAAACGCTTATTATTTGTTTGTATGTATATGCGTACATAAATATCTACAAATTTATTTCATTTCATACTGACCCACTTGCGCTAAATCCAGGGAAGCAAAAAAGCGGACTGTCATACAGACTCACCAATCGTTACACACACAGCCTGTCTGACAGGCAGACATTCCAATCGCCACTCAGAACACAAAAAAACACACACACACACTTAAACAGCATAAATATTCATATTCTACAAAATACAGAAATCGCACCACCATCCAGATCCCCAAATAAAATCCATCGATGATCGTCATGTATAAAATAAACAAAATATCAGATTCAATATTTATGCAATAGTAATTTTTTTTTCACAACGTCTTCAAGATCAGAATAATCAAATTATTCCCCCACACTCAAGCATTGCACACAAAAAAGAAATAACTGAATTGCTGGACAAAATATCTTAAGTAAACACACACCAAAATTAAAAGCAAGCTAAAAAATAAAAGAAGAAATCTGACTCCAGCAAGAAGAAACGAACCTCAAACTTTAGGGCCATCCATTTATACAACACTTTTGAGATATTGTACTTCCTAAAAAATGTTGTGTCAGATACTAAAAATTTCTTATTTTCTATTAGGCCATAGCACCCATGTAGAGACAGAATTCCTACGCTCACATATGGAGAGACAGATATTCCCACGCTCACATACCGACGGACATGTATTCCCAAGGTCACATATGGACAGACACAAACTCGCAAGCTCTCATATGGACAGACAAAAATTCCCACGGTCTCACGCTCACTTATACAAACTCATTTTGGTTACTACAGCACCCCTCCACGAAACTCCCCTCACATATGGATGGACAAAAATTCCCACGGTCTCATACGGACAGACACAAACTCCCAAGGTCTCATATGGACAGGCAAAAATTCCCACGCCTACCCCAACATTATAAAATATAAAAAAAATTAAACAACAACAATGTTAACATCCCTATTTAACCGTGGGAAAATACACACACACACACACACACTCATACACATTAAAGTATCAAATTACAAAAAAACCCATTAACACAAATTTGGCAATTAAATTTTAAAATTTAATTGCTGAAATTTGAGTATTTTAATTGTTCTCGCACATACAGTTCCTAACTACTATCTTTGAGTACTGTTTTATTTCAGTTATTTCGGCTACAAGCTTTTCAGTGCTGATCCTTAATGCTTCCTGCATCTACTGAGAGTTCTGTTTAATTTCAACTTGTGAATCATTGATTCCTTTTATCTGAATCATCATAGCGGCGAACATTGAATTTATGTCCATGCTGCTGGTCGTAGCAGGAGGACATAACTCTACATCGTCTTTGTCCTCAAACTAGTATGTCGCGATGTCCATGCCACGAATCTTAAACTCATCTATCAGCCTCTTCTTCAGCTCAGCCTTGTTACCTGCTGTTGGCAGTTCCCGCTTACTAAGCTAAAGGTTGAGCAGCTAAAGAAGGCTGCTCAACTTTTAGCTCATCAAATTTCCTGATTATATTTTTATTATTATTATTGTATTTTTTTAATGTCCTTTTTTTTCTTAAATTGGAATGTCCTTTTAATAATTTTTGCAATTCCACTTCTGACACCAATTGTTACGTTTTTAGATCTTTTCGTAAAAACGCTTTTTACTTATCCTTCAAGGATTCGTTCAATTGCATCAAATTAAAAACACAGACAATTAATTTTAGAAATATAATGCAGCTACACTTAACTTCTTAATTAACACGAGTATTTGTACTACTAAACACTTAGCGATGTTAACACGTCTAGATTTAAAATCACACTCTTCCCGCTGATCTCTGGCAGCAACTTTATATAGCAAAATGACGTCGTCTGGTAACTTCGCGAAGCATCCGGTCATTGTTGTTGTTGGTATTGCTTTACTTAACATGTAGCTAAATACGTGTGTTTGTATTTATGTCAATGCTGTCTTGTGTGTTTTGTTTATGGTAACTATGTGTGGTTGTATGTATGAATGTTCTGTCTGTTGTATAGTTTTGTTTCTAATTGTGCTATGTGTATGTCACTGTGTATATTTGTGTACATGTTTAGTTTTTATTAGCAGCGAATACTTGCGTACAAGATCATTAAGAATAACATCATCATCATATCTTAGCAGTGATGTTGCTAGGTTTTTCGTTGTTGCTATTTACACTTAGTATTGCACAGCCTCGAATGATTTTGAATATTCTCGACGATGTATCCGGAATATTCCATTTTCGTTAATTCAAATATTATCTGCATTTTGTTGATCAGGGTTGTAACATTTTGACAACTAGAGATGAGTTGGCAGTGCTGCCAAGTGCATTTAGCCACATTGTCGTTATATTTGAATCTAATTTTAAACTTTGAAACAATATATATATATATATATATATATATATATATATATGTTTATATATATATATATATATATATATATATACATATATGTTTATATATATATATATATATATATATATATAGATATAATATATATATGTATATATATTTATATATATATATATATATATGTATATATATATATATATATATATATATATTCTTGATCAGTGATGAAGTCTAAGAAGATCTAGCAATGCCCATACATTATATATATATATATATATATATATATATATAAATATACATATATATATATATATATATATATATATATATGTATATATATTTATATATATATATATATATATATATAGATATATATATATATATATATATATATATATAGATATATATATATATATATATATATATATATATATATATATATATATTCTTGATCCGTGATGAAGTCTAAGAAGATCTAGCAATGCCCATACGTTCGTCTGTGGATATTGTTTTTCTTTTGGACCCCCTCCCCTTAGTAGGGTTGACGTACGATATTATATGCAAAGATAGTGTAAGTATTGAACAATTTTTATTCTATAAGCCTATAAGAAGCTGAGATGTTCTCTGATCTTGCAGAGGTTTAACGTCTCCCCCACGGCCCTTCTTCCATTGCCCTTCTGTGAAAATAGAGATTTGAAATTGGGTACAGAGGTGTCTTAAAGGAACTCTGTCCCATCAAGTTAAACATTTTAAATTTACTTACTAAATATTTGGAGCGTATTTAAGATTCGACCTGGTCGAATATAAAGTTTTTACTTGTTTTTAACTTTCTTGCACAAATTCGTTATATGGAATACATGAAACTTTCATTCGTTTATTATATAAGGTACTCAATGGAAAACATATGACCTTTCGTAAAACCGCGAATTCGGTAAAGTATACGTTAAACCGGGAAACCACTGTTATTTTATATAAAAAAGGCACTCATGGACACATCGGTTTTCTAATATCTTGACAGACTACAGGTGTTGCCCAAAAACTATATGAGTGAACAGAAGCTTGTAGGCAATACTTACATGAAAGTATTCCTCAATTTGAAGTGATCTCCACACTTTCTGAATCACAAATTTCATTAATAAAAAACGACATTTAATTTTGACAAAATTTATACATGAAAAGTATTATCTTAATACTTTTACCGGCTTTAATTGTAAGAAAAGAGAGGTAGATTTAATTATTTACAGGAGTTATTAGTAAACTTATGCAATAACACTGTTTTACAAGAGAATTTCATTTCCTTTTAGGCGGTACATTCAAAGAAATAATTGGGGGATTCACACTGTAGTCATAAAGTCTTGTCATAAAATAATAGCACGAAAAATATGACTAGTGTGAACAACCCGTAATAACGTAGTATGCTATTTCAAACATCGATCAGCTGATAAGAAAACCACACTTTTGTAATTAGATGTTATCAAAACAAAAGATAATTAAGCTAATTGTAATAAAGTTGCTTGAAAATGCCAAAAAGTCCAAAAACTCAATTTCTATTTAAAATTATTAAATTTGTATTCTGGTGCACAATAATATCTAAATTAATTTGTATGTATAAACTAAAACAGCTGCTGCCTTGATATGAGCTGAATAATGTTTTTTTTTTTTTTTTGCGGCGGCATACGGAAAAACGTTCAGTGGCTGCCAGGTACGCAAGTTAAACGAGAATAAATTTTCACATGTATATATTTAGTTTTTGGGATTTAGTTTTCTTTTAATATTTTTTATGTCATTAATATGTGTTTTAATGTACAGACATATAGGTATGAATAATTTTTTTTGCCGTTTTTTAGTCGTGAATCATTTATAAGTAATGGCGGCAAACATATATTATCGCCGTCTCCCCTAAAGATTTTCAACCATTCGACTCTGATCTCTAGAGCTATTTTATGACAAAACAAAAACATACCTGAAAGAGTGCTATTATTTTATGACTTTTTGTATGCAGCATAACAACAACTTTTTTAAACTGATCTAATATATTATGACTTTATGACAATATGACTAAATAGCACAGAGTGTGAATACCCCAAATATAAAAAGAGAGAAATTGTTAATGCCTGTTTCCGTATCCCATGTAAGCAAGAATTATTTATTTATACGAAACAATTCATTTCGTCTTTTTGTATTATTTCTCTTCCAAATAATATTAAAAAAATTTTGAATTAATTTTTTTTCGTTTGCTTAAAAACTATATTGGAATTACTTTTAAACTTAGAAACTATTGGGTTTTAGAATTAGTCCAACATTTTTTACTTGTACACTCAGAAAAGAAAAGATTTTATTTGTAAAGGCATTTCATTCGAAGAGCAATTAATATAAAATTGAGAATCTAGTACTATTGTAGTTGCTCACAACATAAGCTGTCAATACTTTGCTAAAAGATTAAACAACAACAATGTTAACATCCCTACTTAACCGTGGGAAAATACACACACACACACACACACACACACACACACATTAAAGTATCAAATTACAAAAAAACCCATTAACACAAATTTGGCAATTAAATTTTAAAATTTAATTGCTGAAATTTGAGTATTTTAATTGTTCTCGCACATACAGTTCCTAACTACTATCTTTGAGTACTGTTTTATTTCAGTTATTTCGGCTACAAGCTTTTCAGTGCTGATCCTTAATGCTTCCTGCATCTACTGAGAGTTCTGTTTAATTTCAACTTGTGAATCTGAATTCATTTCGTCTTTTTGTATTATTTCTCTTCCAAATAATATTAAAAAAATTTTGAATTAATTTTTTTTCGTTTGCTTAAAAACTATATTGGAATTACTTTTAAACTTAGAAACTATTGGGTTTTAGAATTAGTCCAACATTTTTTACTTGTACACTCAGAAAAGAAAAGATTTTATTTGTAAAGGCATTTCATTCGAAGAGCAATTAATATAAAATTGAGAATCTAGTACTATTGTAGTTGCTCACAACATAAGCTGTCAATACTTTGCTAAAAGATGTACTTAATTTAGAAAGTATCACCATTATAGTTTTGACAAATTTAAAATACCCCCTACCTCTCCAAACGTAACAAAATACCTAACCACAATTCAAAATAAACAACGTAAATCGCATATGAGAACTATAAAAACTCATTTTTTACGCACTCTTCTGGTTGCACTTCACCCGTCGGAAACTTCACGTGTCTTGTAAAAGCATGCCACAAATAAAACAGTTCCAACTATATAGTTATATATCTGTGAATACTAGGATATTCATATTATCAAGTTTTAGCTGTAATCGGTTAATTGCACGAGGTTTTGGTTCAATCGGTTAATTTCGTTATTGATCGGCTAACCGAACCGAGAAATGGATGTTGTTTGTTACTACATTTATGGCGAAACATATATAAGGTGGCAGGTGGCGGCTAACCGAAACCGAACCGAGAAATGGTGAAATAAATATAAGGTGGCTGCGCTAGCTAGGCTCAACCCATTGTTCGTCTAGAATCTAGACATTTAATAAAAAATTAAACAAAGTAGTATAGCTTCCCGTCGAACACCCTGTATATTATTGCTATAAATTTTGACGTGGGTCATGACTTTAGAAAAACAAACATCCAATTGGTTGTTGTAATGTTGTATTTATTTGTTGCCGTAGCGCTGCCACCGTATATTTGTTTCACCACGATTACATAAGTGAAAAGAAAACAGCAAGAATAATTGAACTAAAACGAGCAAAGAACAAGTAAAAACGTTATATTCGACAGAGTTCCTTTAAGACATCTCTGTACTCAATTTTCTATTTTGACAGAGTCATTCCGGGAAGGGCTGTGGCGGAGACGTTTCATTCAGATACAGATACTTCCAGTTCTAGTTGCTTCGGGGAATCTTCGCGATCTTGAACAGAAGGCACTAGTTAATTTCTTTGATAAAGCTGCCCAAAAATTATTCGGAGTCACATTTTTCACAAAGCTGTTAGCAAACATGAGTTTGCTGTATATCACGTAGCTGGCAAGCTGCTTGATTGGAACATTCCAATAAAAACGTAATTAGTGTTGCCTCTTTTCACTACACTTTTACAGAAAAAAATTTTTCTTACAAATCGAGAAACGATGGAATTATTTTTTTCACACTTCATGTGAGACATTTTACGATACGAGAATTACAGAAACGAACTTCTGGCAGAATATATGTAGCACTAAAGAGATTTCCTACAGTGTACCTATATACATATGTATCTAAACTTTGTGCTTGTGTGTACATGTGTAGAACATACATTCATATAAGCAGCTAAATGATAACAGTGGGTGATATAAGTAAATTGTGTTCTCTTCAACTACCGTTACGTGCTGTGACACCCTATTGATGCAAAAGTACTATAGTTGGATATGATGTCTTGCCTTTTTACGAACGATTCACAAATAAAAACTAAAATTTTGCTCTTGAGCACGTTTCAGTTTCTTATCATCGTTCTTGCCTATTTATTTTCGCTTTATTGTAAGAACGTAATTGCGTTTTTGGGAGTTAAGCAAACCAAAAAGTATGATAATAAAAATCACGAACCATCAAAAAGCCAGCAACAATTAAATTGTCTACATAAAATTTTTATAAACATCTGCACACATAAGCAGATACATATGTATGCACACATACATTCACATAGTGCGTTGTACGTACATACTTGTAACTCATCAAACCATTTCACAAGCAAATTTTAAATTAGTTGTGGAATAAACTTATCTTACGAGATTTCCTTTTCACTAGTGAAGTTATTGTAAGTTTATATACATATTTAAACAAATAGTATAACAGTTTTTAAATACTGTTTAATAAATGCTTAGAATTATAATACCTTTTAAAATAATATTTGCTATATACTTCCTTAAATAACAATTTAACAAGTATGATTGCAAATGACTTATTCTCGCAATAGTTTTGTAAGCGTTTCTGAGAATGAAGTACCGTTATTTGACCTGTGCTTCAAAAAACTATGTCTCAAAAAAAAAGAAAATCTAATATATAAAATTCACGTGTCACAATGTTCGTTCCCATACTCCTCCGAAACGGCTTGACCGATTCTTATCAAATTTTTTTCCATATTCAGTAAGTCTGAGAATCGGCTACTATCTGTTTTTCAAACCTCTAAGTGATAAGGGGTGTTCACCCCAAAAATTTTTTTTTTATATATTTGATAAATTTTTTTTAATTTTTTTAAGATGTGGCATTAAAAAAATACATACAACCCTAAGTTTGCACTTTTCTATCACCAACCCCTGCTTTTTAATAGTCATTTTCATAATGTTATAATTTTTTATCCCGCTCGATAACATCAATTACTATCGCTTAGCTTTTACGCTGAAATGAGTAACCTAAATCAAAGCGTTAACGTTGCGACATAATCAGTAATGTTTACTCACTTTGATTAATAAAAACTTTAATTAGAAATAAGAAATAGAGATGAACACGCGAAATTGACCTAAAAGTAGCTAAAGTTACACCACTTAACACTTCAACAAAATAAACACGAGTGCTTTTGCAACAAACTCAAAGGCGAATTAATAAAGCAACAAGAAATGGGTAAATTACCTCGTACTAATATTGTGGATCTGAACAAATCTGATTAAAATATTAAATAAAGTGAAATAAAATTTGAAAAATCATAAAAACTGAGCAAAATTCGATAACAAACAGTTGCACAGAAAAACAAGTAAAAGCGCTATATTCGGCTGTGCCGAATCTTATATACCCTTCACAGATGTAATTCTTCTTTCTTTCTTTCTTGCCAAAACAGAAAGTAGGTTTAATTGAAATATCAAAATAATGTTATCGGTTACTTTTATATTTAAGAAAACGTTTAAATTTTTCGGCTAGGAAGCTAAATTTTTGGCTTCTCTTATATCTAATACCTATGAACGTCTTTCGAAAATATTATATATATTTAATTTACAAACAAAACAAAAAATCCGTTTCATGTACCCCAAAAAGTTCTAATTGTCCAACCGTAGAATCGTCTTTGGTTTTTAATGTTGTTGGTTTTTAATACCAGATTACTTCTTTCTGATAAATAAAGTATGTATAATTCATCATAAAAATCAAAAATAACAAATAAAATGGCTGATTTTATGAATCAGAAAATGTCAACTTCCTAACCCTGGAACCGAATTCTTAATTTTTTAATACTAATCTAATTTTTTCTGATATATAAAATAGCTTTAATTCACTAAAAACACAAAATTTTTAATTTATGTATGTACTATTATGTACGAAAAGTATTTCGATTTTCCAACTCTGGAAGCGAATTTTTATTTTTTTACCAATGCAATTCTTAGTGAGGCGTAACATAGCTTTAGTTGACAAAAAAAAATACTATTTTTAAACTTTTTGGTCACTTTCACGTACCATAAAATATATCATATGTCCAAACCTGGAGTCGAAATTTTGATTTTTAAGATTTTAATACCAAATTTGTTCTTCCTGAATTATAAAACAGCTCTAATTAGCAAAAAAAACAACGTCAATTGCCTTTTTGGTTACATTTATGTTTAAAAAAATTTCAATTTCCTAACCCTAATTTTTTAAAATTTTCTTTATCAATGCAAATCTTCATGAGGTATAAAGTAGTTTTGTTTAAGAAAAAGTCGAATTTTGCAACCATTTTGGTTATTACATGTACTACAAAATATTGCATGTACCAAAAAAAATTTAATTTTTCTAACCCTGGAAACGAAATTTAAATTTTTTTTGTTTGTTTTTTTTATCAGTGCAATGCTTCTTGAAGTATAAAATAGTTTTATTTACAAAAAATTGCAAATTTTTTACCATTTTGGTAACTTTCATGTACCATAAAATATTGCACTTGTCCATCCCTGGATTCGAAATTTTATTTTTTATTTTTGAATTTTTGATACCAATTTTGTTCTTCCTAAATTATACGACTGTTTTAGTTGGCAAAAAACAAAAAACAACAACATCGATTGCCTGTTTGATTACTTGCATGTATAAAAAAAATTCAATTTCCCACCCCTGGAAGCAAAATTTGAATCTAAAATTTACTTTTCTTTTTGCCAATGCAAATCTTCATGACGTATAAAGAGGTTTTGTTAAAGAAAAACTTAACATTTTTAACAATTTTAGTTACTACATGTACTACAAAATACGGAATGGGCCGAAAAAAAAATTTTTATTTCCCATCCCTGAACATTTTTTTTTTATATTTTTAATTTTTAATACACCATTGAGACTTCCCAAAGCACGAAATAGGTTTAGTTTGCAAACATTAAAAAAAATAAATTATTTTTGGTATAAATTTAGCGTCGAGAAATAGGTGCAAGCTTCCCAGCTCTGGAACCATAGTTCGGATCTATCTGAATTTTAACACCACTCTATTTAAGTTCATTTCCAATCCAACGGTCCAAGAATGAAGTCTCTATCTCTTCTGGGGGCTTGGCTAGACCTGTTTCATTACTTTCACTTATAAAAACAATGCAATTTCCCAACTCTGGAAGTAAAATTTGAATTTAAAAACAAAAATTTTTTTTTTGCCAATGCAAATCTTCATGACGTATAAAGTGGTTTTGTTAAAGAAAAACTTAAAATTTTTAACAATTTTAGATACTACATGTACTACAAAATACGGAATAAGCCGAAAAAAAATTTTTTTATTTCCCATCCCTGGAAAATTTTTTTTATTTTTTTAGTTTTTAATAGACCATTGAGGCTCCCTAAAGCACGAAATAGGTTTAATTTACAAACATTAAAAAAAAAATTGATTTTTGGTAAAAATTTTGCGTCGAGAAATAGGTGTAAGCTTCCCAGCTCTGGAACCATACTTCGGATCTTTCTGAATTTCAATAGCAGCCTGTTTAAGTTCATTTCCAATCCAACGGTCCAAGAACGAAGTCTCTAGCTCTTCTGGGAGCTTGGGAAAACCGATTTCACGTACAGACGGACGGACAGACGGACAGACGGACATCGCTCAATCGTCATCGCTATTCATAAGGATCCAGAATATATATACTTTATGGGGTCCCATGTGCATATCGAAGAAATTACACACGGAATGACAAACCTATATATACCCTTTCACTTTTTTGTGAAGGGTATAATAATTGAAATAAACAATACATATTGTAAATAAAACATTGAGATGGCTGAGTGCAGTAAATACAAATCAGCAATTAGAGGAGAAAGTGGCATACATTGTAATTGCGTTTGTGAAAAAGTATATCACCTATCAAAAAAATGAGGGGGAATTGATCAATATTCTGCTAAGATTTTTGATGAAAATAAATGTATAAGATTTATATGTGATGAGTGCATGCAATATATTCACGATGTCGATATGGTTCTAAGAGAGATACAACTGACTGTAAACAAAAATAGACAAACATTAGTAGACTACAAAAATGAATTTGAAATTGCACTTAAACGAAATGAGAGTGAACTAAAAACTTTACTTGAAGCGATTGAAAAAAGGTATGATGCAAGGTTTAAAAAAAATAGACAATATACAGAAAATATGTGAGAAAAATGTGGAAGATGTTAAAAGCTTATATGGAAATGTAAATGAGGTTGAAAACAAAAATAAGGACATATGTATATGAAAAAATTAGCAACAACAACGTAAAGATGTGCAATGAGATTAAAAAAATGGTAAATGAAACAAATGTTAAAGCAAAGATGTCATATGCACAAGCAGTTACAAACAAAAATGTGATGCCAGATGTTTCAAAAAATCTTCCCCTAATTATAAAGCCGAAAGAAAAACAAACAGTGCAAAAAACGAAGCAGGAATTAAATAAAAAAGTAGACCCTGTCAATTTTAAATTTGTTAATGTTGAAAATAGACGTAATGGTACATTAGTCATACAGAGCGATAATGTGGATGAAAGGGAAAAATAAGAAAAGCAATCCAAAATGAAATAAGTGAGAACTATGTTGTGAAAATTCCAAAACAAGAAGGAATGAACATAATAATAAGGGACATGAACTTTAAATATAACGAAGAAGAATTGGTAAGAAAATTAAAAAAACAAAATGATGTCCTGAGGGAAAGCAACGTTGAAATAATTAAATGTTTCGAGACCAAAAGATATAATAAAACTATATACAATGCTAAAATAAAAACTGATAATGAATTATATTCAAAAATAATTGCAACACAAAAGCTTAACATTGGATGGGAGAAATGTAGAATTTTCGATGGTAGTGATATAATGCAATGTTTTAAATGTCAGGGATATAATCATAAGGCAGCTGAATGTCGGAATGAAACAGTATGTTTTAAGTGCCACGGCAACCATATTAGCAAGGAATGTACTAAGGAAATCTCGAATAATTGTATCAATTGCAACAAAGAAAATATAAGATTGAATCTGGGTCTTGATGAAAATCATTCAACGATTAGCAAAGAATGTCCAGTATATAGAAATAAACTTAATTTGAAGAAAAAACGGATGGGATTAGATATTAACATATAACAATCAAAGAATATACATGGCATATACACCAATATCCAAGAGCTGACAAATAATTTCAATCAACTTACAATAATTATGGAAACTAATGAACCGGATTTTGTAATTCTATCTGAAACGCATATGACTGAACAAATAAACGAAGAGAAGATTCAAATACAGAAATATAATCATTTTACCACGGTATCAAACTCATCAAAGACAGGAGGTGTTATTTTATATATAAAGAAAGAATGGACTGTAAAACATATAAAAACCACAGTGGAAGATAGTGCATATTGGATAAGCGGTTACTGGGTAAAAAAAAGAAAAGTTATCATTTGTTTTAATAGCAATATACAGATCTCCCAGTTATTCAAAAGCAGAATTTTGTGAAGCACTACTAGAATTAATAGAAGAAATGGGTGAAACAAATTGCGACATATTAATTACCGGTGATTTTAATATTGATTGGAAAACAGACTGCTACAGACATAGAATCAAAAGCATGCTGAATGACAATGGGCTGAAGCAGATAATTAATGAAGATACTAGGATAACACAAACTTCAAAAACAATAATTGATTATATTATAACAAATAGTAAAATAATAGCAGCTATAACCAATGTAAATAAGAAAATATCTGATCACGAAGCAATAGACATATTTATAGAATGCGAAAACAATAATTCGGAAAAACAATTAAAACAAATAGAAATTTTTGAATATAATAAAAATGGATTTAGAAATGAAATAAGAGCTATATTAGAATATAACGAAATGTTTAATGTTAATGAGAGTGTAGACAATTTCGATAAATGTATGCAAGATACAATAGCTAAATTTACAACGAAAAACAAAATAAATGAAAGGATTCAAAATAAGTGGTTTAATAATGAAATTAGAAACTTAAAGGTGCGAAAAGTGAGATCATATCAAAGAGCGGTAATTGTAAACACCAATGCAGCTTGGGCGAATTATAAAGCAATAAGAAATATATACAAAACTAAAATTGAAAATGAAAAATATAAATATATAAATAATAAAATATCATCTTCTAATGATCAAAAGGAAATGTGGACTGTGATAAAGGAACTTGTTTTAAGAAAACCAAGAAATGTGATAAAAACAGTGATATTTAACCAGGTAGAATATAAGAAGAATTTTGAAATAGCTGAAAACTTTAATAATTATTTTGTCGATAGTATTAAAGAAATTGGAGATTCAATTGAAAATGTGCAATATCGAAATCAGATACCTGTGATAAATTACATATTTGAGTTTCGTGCAATATCTATGTTAGAGTTAGAGGACATATGTAAAAATATAAAAAATAAGCCTGACTACAAAAAAATTACAAAAAGCATCATTCTAGATACATGGGACACAACAGGCAATATTCCATTGAACATAATAAATAAATCAATGGAAACAGGAGTTTTCCCTGCAAGCTGGAAAGAAGCAATGGTTACACCAGCCGAGGAAATTAAAAATACAAATAAGTGTGAGGAATTTCGACCCATAAATGGATTAAAAATATGCGAAAAAATTATGGAGAAGGTTGTGAAAATTCAATTAGAGCAATATATTGAAAATCATAATCTGCTATCTAAACATCAGTCAGGATTTAGAAAAAAAAATTCATGCGAAACAACAGTGAACTATCTTATAAACAGGTCGAAATTACGAAAGAGGAATAATAAAATTCTGTCCGTTTTCCTCGACTTTAGACGAGCATTCGAGACGATTGATCGGGATATATTAATACAAAAGCTGCAGAAATATGGTATACAAGATAACGAATTAAATTGGTTTAAAACATATCTTACAAATAGGAAACAAATAACAAAGGTTAATAACACACAGTCGAACAGAATAGTAAATGAATATGGAGTGCCACAAGGCTCAATTCTAGGAGCTCTTTTATTCATTATTTATATCAATGATATTGAAAATTGTTTGGATAAATGCGAACTTATAATATACGCAGATGATACATTAATATATACGGAAGCAGAAACAGAAGAAATTTGTTATGAAAATATCAAAAAAGATATGAAAGAAATAAATAAATGGTTAAATATGAATAAATTAAAATTAAACGAAACTAAAACTAAATTAATGGAAATTAATATGAACACTAATAGAACACTTGAAATTAATAATATAGAAATAGAAAAAGTGAACACCATAAAATATCTTGGTTTTTAATAGACAAAGACTTAAAACTTAATGAAGACATTGAATACATATGTAAAAAAAATCGGAAAAAATCGGGTTCTTTAAACGGTTGAGAAATACAATCTCGATTATAACGTCTATAAATATATATAATACAATCGTCAAACCACATTT
This sequence comes from Linnaemya tessellans, assembly GCA_951800035.1. Classification (NCBI taxonomy): domain Eukaryota; kingdom Metazoa; phylum Arthropoda; class Insecta; order Diptera; family Tachinidae; genus Linnaemya; species Linnaemya tessellans. The sequence continues at coordinate 54,321,694 of OX637534.1, forward strand.
TGAGTACTGTTCCACCATTTTATACTCTAGCTGCACTGACCAACAGATCGCAAGACTACAAAAACTACAAAATAATGCTATGCGTGCCATATTGAAATGTAACTGGTTTACGTCAATTAATTACATGCTCAATACTATGTTAAAATGGTTAAATGTCAAACAAAGACTTCAGCTCAATACAATAAACTTTATACAAAAATTGAAAATGGGAGATGCTCCGGACTACTTAATAGAGCAGACGAGATATGTATGTAGGAGAAGTTCAGCCATATCATCTCAGAAATACGTTAGAGTTCCGACTTCAACAGACACAGACCAATGCGATGCAGAGAACGTTATTACAAAAGGGATTAAAAATGTATAACGCGATGCCAAATGAAATTAAAAATGAACAAAACACAAAATTGTTTAGAAAAAAAGTTGTAAATTTTATCAGAAATATTAATTAAATTATGTATGAATTTTTATTAGTCGAACTTTCTTATGTAAATTGTTAATTTTCTCAACGGACTTAAGTTCGAATCTGCAAGACTGCAAACCATTTTTTATTATTTTATTAATAAATGAATTTGTTCAAATTCTATTTATTAATTTATATTAAGATTGGAATATTAAGAATATTTTTCAATAATCATCAAACCAGCAGAACGGATCAGTACTGATTTCGAGGCCGCTACGCCATCTCATCAGCGTTCTTTGTTCAATTTTTCCACTTTTGCAAGTGGTGCTAGTTAGTAGGAATATCAACTATTTAACCAATATTTTAACGAAAATTTAATATGAGAAGCTATGACATTCATATTTTTAAATTATTACATTTTTGGATAGCACGAAATTTCCCAACCCTGACGATTAATATTCCCAATATTCCATGTATCTCTTTCGCTTTTTTCCAGAGCCATCGGCTGCTGATAACTAAAGCTTCTTTGTTATTTATGTTCAAGTAATTGAATTTTAGTTGTCAATTTACAATGAACAAGTGCGCGTGCCCCCGCAATGTTTTAAATTATGTATGAATTTTTATTAGTCGAACTTTCTTATGTAAATTGTTAATTTTCTCAACGTGCTTAAGTTCGAATCTGCAAAAATGTAATAACTTAAAAATATGAATGTGATAACTTCTCAAATTCAATTTTCGTTAAAATATTGGTTAAATAGTTGATATTCCTACTAACTAGCACCACTTGCAAAAGTGGAAAAATTGAACAAAGAACGCTGATGAGATGGCGTAGCAGCCTCGAAATAAGTACTGATCCGATCTGCTGGTTTGATGATTATTGAAAAATATTCTTAATATTCCAATCTTAATATAAATTAATAAATAGAATTTGAACAAATTCATTTATTAATAATATAATAAAAAATGGTTTTCAGTCTTGGAGATTCGAACTTAAGCCCGTTGAGAAAATTAACAAGAAATATTAATTTTCAGAACACATAGAACTATTTAAGATGTAAATTGTATTGTAACATAAATTTAAAAGTATTCTAAATACTACTTAATAAAACAAAACAAATAAAAACGTTATATTCGACCGGGTCGAATCTTAAATACCCTCCAAATATTTAGTAAGTGAATTTGAAATGTTTAACTTGGTGATAGAGAGTTCCTTTATATAATATCGTACGTCAACGCCCACTAAAGGGGGCGGGGTTCAAAAATATGCAATATCATGCACAGACGAACGTATGGGCATTGCTAGACCGTCTTAGACTTCATCACAATTCTCTTTGGAGGCTATAAAAACTGTATTTTGACGGGGTCGCTCTGGCAAGGGCTGTGGGGGAAACATTTCACCTTTGTCATTAAACTCTAAAAATAAATGCTTGGGATAATTATATACAAAATTAAAATTTCTTTTTTTTGATAGGGTCATTTAGCGGGCAAAGGGGGAGGGGGGGGGGGGTAGGGCAGCAATAGGCAGTCATAAAACTCTAAAGATAAATGCTTGGGATGATTATATACAAAATTTAAAAAAAAAAATTTTTTTTGGTAGGGTCATTTAGGGGGCAAAGGAAGAAGCGGGGGGGGCTAGGGCAGAAATCGGCAGTCATAAAACTCTAAAGATAAATGCTTGGGATGATTATATACAAAATTTAAAAAAATTGTATGTGTTTTTTTGGTTGGTCATATAGAGGGTGAAGGGGGAGGAGGGTGTAGGGCAGTGTAGTTCCAGGTTTCGTCTTTGCTTCGTCATTAAGACTTAAAAATTTTATTTTTAGAGAATGTAGGCTTAAGTAAAACAATTTGTTAAATTTGTATGCTATTTTTACATATAATAACGCCCACTAAAGTGTCCGGGGTCCAAAATTTTTTTTTTTATTTTATGGCTCAAAGTTTAAGGCGTTGGACCGTATCTGACATAAAAATATATAATTTGCTTAACAAAATAACCAAAAAACTTTAAAAATTAAGTTGTTTTTTCTGGGTTGGTTTAGTTCTTCTTAGGGAACTTTTTTCCCTCTTGCCCGATTTAGCCCATCTTCGAACTTAGCCTGCTATAAGTTTTAAAATATATTTATGCCAAATTTCATGAGTCTAGCTCTTTTCGTTTGGACTGAATCGTGATTTCCACAGACGGACGGACGGACATGATCAGTTCGTCTTAGATTTCATCACTGATCAAGAATATATATACTTTATGGGGTCTGAGATGGATATTTCGATGCGTTACAAACGGAATGACAAAGTGAATATACCCTCCAAATTCTTTTTTGGAGGGTATAAAAAAACTTCACTTCTTTACGCGCTGTCAAAATTGGATTTTCCAATTGCAAAGCGTTGACGCCGCGTTATTTCTGTTGGACTCATACATTTTGTATAGGCATGAGAAATTTTGCCATCCAGACAACGCTTTGCGTCGTAATTTAGGTTGGTTTTGGACTAACTTTATTATTTATTTGTTAATAACTAATATTATTGAATATAATTAATTATTAATAACTTATAAAATTATTAATTTTGCGTGTTATTCGCACGATCAGTTAATTAAGTGATTTACATAACCTCTAAAATACTCAAGACGTGTCACGAGTTCCCACAGACAACGGCTATTGAGTTGTAAGTATAAATTATTTTTTACGTTTATTATAAAATAAAAAATTATTCTTTCTTATTATAAAATTTTCTATTTGACATATTGTCACAATTCTATTATAAAAATGAAATTTATTTATTGGGTGGTCAAGCACCAAATATATCATTATAAATTTATAATGATATATTTTTAACAATTTATAAATACGAGGTGTAGAAAAATAATATAGATTCAATATCGAATATAATTTATTTGTTGGGTTAGTTTTGTATGAGTTTCAAGACCTACTATGCTTATTCGTTGTTATTCTTGGAAATAATTTGTAATTTACAAGTTGTGAATTCTCAGATAGTTTTCGGAAGTATGTGTATAAGAAAAGAGGTTGTTAACTTTTCAAAACTGTGATTTGGTAAAGCACCAATGAAATGCATTTAGACATTGCTTGACCATCCAACAAATAAATTTCATTTTTATAATTCTTTCTTATTTATAACGAAAATATTGTTGGGAATGAAGGTTCGATTTTTATTACAATTGGGAAATTTTTTTTGTGTTTACTTATAAGAGCTCCATGCTCTCGAGTGGGTAAACCATCAAGATTGTTTGTATTAGCTAAAGATGGGCTAACAAAAAATATTGTTCACGCTGTAGCATTAAGAGATTAATATTATGTAATGAATTAATGATATAAATAATTATTATTGATGTGTTAACATCTATACGCGCGCCTCTAGGGCAGTAAACCATCAGTTTCAATACATACGCAAGTGTAAGTGTAATATCCCTGACAGACATAGGATTTGTATACCATGATATAAATACTATGGTTTTTGATACTACTTTGGCATGACAGACATGTGGTATATATACTAACATTTTTGTTTTTATTTTCGTGTAATAAAAAAAAATGGAAAAAGATAAACTTTTTAGCATAATTGTCAATAATAACAACAAAATTGCATATTTTAAGCGAAAAAAGAAACTGTGTTTTCGCTATTCGTTAATTATGTACAATCGCCTTAAAAGAAGAATACGCTTTTTTCATTCTAAAATAATAAAAAAGAAGTACAGGCGTTTTTGGACACGTGTAAGTCTTTATGGTTTATAAATCTATTATAACTATACATATTCATGGACATTTTTCTTAATTAGGTTGAGGCGTCGAACTTCTCGAAAGTAGAAGTGGCGAAATTGGACGATGACTCATTCCCAATGCAATTGAACAAAGCTAAAGGGTGTAAAATGGGTTAATATATTAGTATACTACGTATATTTTCGTAGTATTGAAACCAGATATAAACCACTTTATTTTGTGGTTTAATTGTAGTATAGGTTGACACACATGTAGTATAGAATACTAATGTGGTATAGAAATCCTATGTCTGTCAGCGGTATAAGAGTTTGTTAGTTCGTTGCTTGGCAGTCGGTATTGAAAGTGATTATTGGGCGATTTTCATATAATATTCCCATGCGATTTTCTCCGGAAATGCATAGCCGATTTTATTAATTTTCGGATTAAAACGCTAGTGCGGGTTTCCACGAAGAGCTTAGGCTAAAAATTAAGGCGATCCGATATCGGCGAGCGGAGATTTAAGTGTTTTAATTCGGAGTATTAATTTGGAGTAATATTAAAAAAGTGTTTTATGTTGATCTTCGGTTTTGTCTTATGCATAGCAAAGAGAATAGTGACGTGGTTATACGTACATATATACAGGCCTGTTCTGAAAATCACTTTTCACGAAAGTGGTTTGAAATCACTGAAATGGTGTTCTGCGCTCAAAAATTTTAGTAATCTCGTGATTTGAAACTGGTCAGCTGAACAACTGCTGATTTTAAATCACTTAGTCATATTTTGTAATTATTTTGCTATTAACCTAATAAAAAACTGATTGAGTACTTGATATAATGTGTTTTTTACTTATTTATGCAATAATATTATGTTTTTTATACAAAATAAATTAAAAATTCGCAATTTAATAAAGACATCCTTTGGTTTTGAAAAAAAAAATACTTTTGTTTGGCAATCTTCGTGATTTACTTTTTGCTTTTTTGCAGTCAGCTGTTTTGTTTTCTTCGAAAATGCATCTGTGGTTACCAGATTCATAAGATTTAAGAAGAAAGTTAAATATTGTAAATATATTCAATTAAACAAATAATTTAAAAAACAAAGTTAATTAAATTTACAATGAAAGTTTTAATGTTGACAATAATTATTCATTTTAATGCATACACAAAAACATAAATAGACGAAAATGCCTAGCTTAGAACCGTGGCAACATTGTTGTTTCTGTGTTAGTTTTTGTTTAATTTTCCGCGCCTTATAAATGAAAAATGTAAGTATTATTAAATAACTTTAAATTAAATAACGCTAAAGAGTTTTTCTTAGGGGCAACACAAAAATAATGCCCAAATTGAAATATTCATTAAATTTATGGAACAGCAGACTGATTTGGCTCGCGGTTTCGTGAAGGGTGAAAGGGTGCATTTTGAGCAGTTATGGACAGAACTCGCGAATGAGCTAAATGCATCTGGACCCCCCACTAAGAGTGTACTGACTTGGAAAAAGGTAGCTAACAAATATTGTGAATAAGGAATGTTAATATCCATGTGTATTTTTTAGGTGTGGACTGACATGAAACTAAGTGTGAAGCAACTCTTATCCCACAATAAAATGGAAATTAGCACAACTGGCGGTGGAAGATTTAATAAATATATTATTTCACTCACTGATGAACAGGTAGCACTCATTTGCGGGTTATACACGTCAGTGGATGGCATTCGCAACGTGAAAACATATGGAGTGCCTGAAACAGCAAAAGTTTGTACAGACAATGAAAATTTGCCTACCACATCAGCCGCTTCTCCAAAAATGCCAATATCTAGATCACCCTCCAACCACGAATTAATAGTTCAGCCCTCCGAAATGTTTGCGGAACATGAAACTTCGGCTTCCACGCCTTTAACGCCAACAACAATAAGCCGTCAATATAATCGCAAACGAAAACAACAAGCTGCTGATGTTGAGGATGTTATTAAAATGGAAGCAGAAAATTTCTCCAAAATAAATACTAATTTGAAAAAAATTAAAAGAAAAATTAAACAAAATGGTAGACAGTTGAAAGAGTTCTCAATAATCTTGAAAGAGTTAAATTCTTTAAAGGAAAAAGAAATAAAAGAAATTACTAGGCATAACTATGTTTTAGAACAACGACTGAAAACCAAAAATGAAATTAAATTGAAGTTTTTGGAGTTGGAGCAGATGAAACTTGGCTTACAATCATCACCAAATAACATTTAAAACTACGAAAAATACATTTTCAAGAAAGTTGATCTCAGATATACATGTGATGTGCAATGAATGCGCTTTAATGTTTTATTTTATAAAGAAATTTAATTTTATTTAGATAAAAATGGAATTTAAAATTTTATGTTTAATAAAAAAATATGAAATTGTTAAAGTGTGGTGTTTGAATGAAGGGACCTTGCTATGTTATCTCTTATCGCTACTGATGTAATATCATCTTCTTCATGTTCCGGCGTTCCTAAGTCATCACCGTTTACGTTTGCGACAATTTCTTCGTCATATGGTATGTTGTAGTGTTTGCATATATTATGCAATGCACAGCACAAATTTAAAATAGTAGCCACTTTAGAAGGAGTGTACATTAGAAAGCTTTGAAGGCATCTAAACCTGCTTTTTAGAACCCCTATTGTTCTTTCTATAATATTTCTTGCAGAAGCGTGTCTTAGATTGAATGTGTACTGTGGTGTTGCAAAAGTTGGATTTTTATACGGAGTCCAAAGATATGGCTTCAAAGGATAACCAGAATCCCCCAAAAGCCAAACATTGCGAACGCCTTCGCTATACATGTCGGCATAGTACTTATTTGCAGCACTTAATCTGAAGACAAATGAGTCGTGGCATGAGCCAGGTTTGCTTGTATCTACTGCCAGAATGCGCATTTCATTATCACAAATCTGAAAAAATTTGTTTTTAATAATATGTACATACATGCTTCTACAAGGTTGTACTTACAATCATAGCGTTTAAGCTATAATATCCTTTTCTATTGAAATATGCGAATGAATCAGTTGGTGGTTTCATTATCCTGATGTGAGTGCCATCAACACATCCGACTACACCAGGAATACAAAATTGTTGATAAAAGTGGGATTTTGATGCGCTTTGTGCGTTTGAATCCAATGAGATTTGTATCCAATCCGGACATAGTGTTTCCTCTAGAGAGCTTAGTACGTACCACAAAATTCTGCAAAAGGTAGAACGTCCAATACTTATACTCATATCATTTGCTATAACTCCTTGGTACGATCCGACAGCTAGAAACCTTAGAACAGCGGCAACTTGAATAATTTCAGGAATAGAGGACTTAAATAAGCGTGGGGCTACTTTATTAAGTACTTTTTGGAAAGCCCTCTTATTCAGCCTGTAAAGTGATATAAACCTGAAAAGGGGTTTAGAGTCAAATTGTGCTTCCGGTATACATATATATGTAAGCACTATTTACTTACACTTTTTCATCCATTTCAAAAGGATTTGATAAGTCTCGCAAGAATCATTTTTTAAGACGGTCATCACTTTTCTGTTTTCTTCTTAAAGCCATTATTGCTAATAAAGATGCTCCTGGCATTTCGTAAATTTTCCTTTTAACAAATTTCCACTTACACTTTGTAATGACTTAGCGCTAAATGCATTTTTGTAAACAAAAAACAGCTGCTTACTGTGATTTCGAAAAAAAGAAAAACACGCCGAAAAGTTAAAAATCTCGTGATTTTCAGAACACCAACATATCACGTCAGTGATTTCAAAACTGTTCGATTTAAAATCACCGTGAAATCAGAACAGGCCTGATAAAAATGAGATAGCAAGACAGCAACGTATGTAGCTTATGTAAGTTAATATTGCAAAAGCTAATGAAATGCTACAAACAAACATAAATACTTTGTAACAAAGAAAACTGCAACTGCAGCCATTCTTCACCTTTGTGTCAACAAAAACAACACTCGAAACAATATCCGGCCCACTTACAAATTGAAGCAATAACCCAGCAGACTTTGATTTTGCAATTTTCGTGGAATTACATCCGGCACATGCCACCAAACTTTTGCCAAATTTACTTTGCCAATGCTGACTAATTAGACCACAAGACAGAAAGTAGTATTTAAGACAATAATTGTAATCACTAAAAGCTCAGTTTTTTAATAATAAATAAAGAAGTCGGTTCGTCCGCAAAAATAATAAGAAAATAAAATATATTTTTTTAATGTTAAAGTAAAAATAAGTTTAACTGGCGCCCAACTGCCAATCGCGTTCGGGTATGCTTTATCAGTAAAACAGTGACAATAATCCTTTATAAAGGAAAAAGTGTTCAAACAAACTGCAAGTTCTAAGGCCCTTAAGAAGTGCCATTGTATCTACAATCATCACACATCTGCAGTAAACTCTAATGCCCTCAAGAAGTGCCAGAGAGTAAGGATATACGAAGCGACAAAGGACTCACATATCAGCGTTACAGCCTCAAGAAGCCAAAACGCACACCCACGAAGAGTGCCCATCGAGGGACCCTCAGTAACAACCTCACGTAAACAGGATAACTCCCCAGCGCCGTGGGATGATTGCATCAGCAATATTATTGTAAGCAAAAGTAATTTTTTTAAATTAGAACCACTACTGCGAATCTTACTCCAGTAGAAAGTAGATAGAGGTTAATTTTTTTTTTTTTTTGGAAAACAAAGTTAAGGGAAATTTAAAAAAGAAAAATTATACAAATTCAAAAAATAATAATAATTTAGTGAAAAACCAATAATTTTTTAATCAAAAAATATATAAAAGTAGTTCTTCGAATAAAAGAAAATTTGAGAAGATAATAATTTAGTTAAAAATCAAAAATATAAAAGAAAACTTTCTTTAACTTTGGAAAAAACAGAAATTTTTTTTTTGAAGAAGAACAAACTCTAAGAAAGTGATAATCTATTAAAAAACAAAAAGAAATTTTTTTACGAAAATAATAATTTAGTGATAATAAACTTTCGGGAAAGTAAACAGTGAATTAACAAAATGTCAAATCCTAACAACTTAATTAGGCCAAGCATATTAGAGCAACCTAGTGTACGGGCCCCATCCACTCCACCATCACAACCCGCAGCAGCACCAGACTTAGAGAGACTAATTAATAATATTGTTAGAAGTGTAATACGGGAAAATCTTATTAGTAGTAACCCAGATAGTATATTAGTTAATGCCACCGACGAGACAATTAGACCAGAACACCGAAATCAGATTAGTGACTTAGACAAAATACCAGACATTGTACGAAGCCTTAGGGATTTTTCAGGAAACCCCTCAGAATTCAGTTCATGGCGGAAAAGCGTCGACGGGGTTCTTAAAATTTATGAGAACACCAGAGGCACACCAAAATACTATGGTATTCTCAGCACCATCAGGAATAAAATAACAGGAAATGCTGATATGGTTCTTGAATCATATAACGTTCCTTTAGACTGGCAAGCGATTTCTCACTGCCTAAACCTTCATTATGCCGATAGACGCGATATAACAACCCTTGAATGCCAACTCACATCACTAATGCAGGGAAGAAGTTCCATTCCTCAATTTTATCAAGAAGTCTACAATCACCTTTCACTAATACTAAACAAAGTGTCAAGTTTGCAAATTGGACAGGAAGCTTTACAGCTTCTTACACAAACCTACAGAAACAAAGCCTTAGACACATTCATCAGAGGACTTAACGGAGACCTTCCGAAACTCCTAGGTATGAAGGAACCTTCGGATCTACCACAAGCTCTGCACTTATGCATGAAATTGGAAAATCAAATATAGGTCACAGTACACCTATAACCAAAACAAAGGCCGAAAACTGCAAACATCGCCATCATACATACCATCGCAAACACACGCGAAACCACCATTTTACACACAAAAAACATACAACCCACTAGGAATGCACTATCACCCAGCTAGTCAATACACATTCAATAGACCCACAACGGACCAACAGAATTTCAATATACATAATTCTATATTCCCACGAAACTTTCCGCAATATCAAAATTTGCAACCTCCAAGACCACTCGGCCCGAAACCTCTACCAAACCCAACACCTATGGATGTTGACAACTCGCAACAAACAAGACGTATCGATTATATGAATAGACCAAATTTCAACGCTTTCTCAGGGAAGCGACCACCGGCACCATCTTATCAACTCAACCACAAATTACCAAATAAAGTCCAGAGAATTAATCACATCTCCCAGGAAGCAACCAACGGAAACAATAGGGAAAACTATAATACAAACCAAGACGACAATGGACAACCCTGGCAGGAGTATTATCAAGAGTACTCAAGAACAAAACTATTCTGATAACGATCCTGATCAATTTGTGGACGTAAATTTTTTAGACTAAACGCTTCCTCACTCCCCTACTTCAAATGTAGAGCAGGTGACGGAAGAACATTAAAATTTCTTATAGACACAGGCTCAAATAAAAATTTTATCCAACCCTCACTGGCAAAAAACCCGAAACCTAACGAAAGTATATTTTTTGCAAATTCAATAGGAGGAAAAATTAAGATTACACACTACGTCGAACTTAATCTCTTCGGACTCAACGATAAGAAGCTAAAATTTTTCGTTTTACCAACATCAAAATCCTTTCACGCTATTGTTGGTAATGATAGTTTGATTTAGGGTAGCCATCAAGCAGGAACTAGCAAAAGACGTAAATAATATAGAAACAAAAATCGAACACCTAACATCGGAACAAAAACAATTACTAAAGTCATTAGTAAAAAAATTCCCAACGTTATTCTCTGAACCAAACAAAAAATTAACATACACAACTAGGGTTTTAGGAGAAATCCGTACGTATCCAATTTACACAAGATATTACTCCTATCCTATGTCTTTAAAATCTGAAGTCGAAGCACAAATTAGTAAGCTCCTCGAAGATGGAATAATCCGACCATCCCGTTCTCCATATAATTCACCGGTATGGATCGTGAACAAGAAGCCAGACTCAGAAGGAAACAGGCAGTACAGGTTAGTAATCGACTACAGAAAACTCAACTCTGTCACTATCGCCGATCGTTACCCAATCCCGGAAATAAATGAAGTTCTCTCCCAGCTAGGACAAAACAGGGTTTTTTCTGTTGTCGACCTTAAGAGCGGATTTCATCAGATCCTTCTGAAGGAATCTGATACCGAAAAAACAGCCTTCTCGATCAACAACGGGAAGTATGAATTCACTCGTCTCCCTTTCGGATTGAAGAATTCCCCTTCCATATTCCAACGTGCTCTGGATGATATTCTAAGAATGCATATAGGAAGGACTTGTTTTGTGTATATTGATGATATCATAATTTTTAGCAAAACTGAGGAGGATCATGCAAGGGATTTAGAAGCAATTTTTAATACATTAGAACAAGCTAACATGAAAATTCAGTTAGATAAATGCAAATTTTTTTCAAGCGAAGTTGAGTTTTTGGGATTCATTATAACATCGGATGGGATAAAGGTGAACCCAGAAAAAGTCAAAGTCATTGAAAAGATCCCCATACCAAGGAACTTAGATCGTTCTTGGGCATGTCTGCATATTACAGACGATTTATCAAGGACTACGCTGGACTAGCAAAGCCCCTTACCCTGCTTTTGAGAGGGGAAGAAGGACGAATGTCCAAACATATGTCAGCAAAGAAAGAGATAACTTTAAACAGAGAGGCAATTGACGCCTTCAAGAAAATAAACAAGTAAAAGTGCTATATTCGGCTGTGCCGAATCTTAAATACCCTTCACAGATGTAATTCTTCTTTCTTTCTTTCTTGCCAAAACAGAAAGTAGGTTTAATTAACATATCAAAATGATGTTATCGGTTACTTTTATATTTAAGAAAACGTTTAAATTTTTCGGCTAGGAAGCTAAATTTTTGGCTTCTCTTATATCTAATACCTATGAACGTCTTTCGAAAATATTATATATATTTAATTTACAAACAAAACAAAAAATCCGTTTCATGTACCCCAAAAAGTTCTAATTGTCCAACCGTAGAATCGTCTTTGGTTTTTAATGTTGTTGGTTTTTAATACCAGATTACTTCTTTCTGATAAATAAAGTATGTATAATTCATTATAAAAATCAAAGATAACAAATAAAATGGCTGATTTTATGAATCAGAAAATGTCAATTTCCCAGCCCTGGAACCGAATTTTTAATTTTTTAATACTAATCAAATTTTTTCTGATATATAAAATAGCTTTAATTCACTAAAAACACAAAATTTTGAACTTATGTATGTACTATTATGTACGAAAAGTATTTCGATTTTCCAACTCTGGAAGCGAATTTTTATTTTTTTACCAATGCAATTCTTAGTGAGGTGTAACATAGTTTTAGTTGACAAAAAAATACTATTTTTAAACTTTTTGGTCACTTTCACGTACCATAAAATATATCATTTGTCCAAACCTGGAGTCGAAATTTTGATTTTTAAGATTTTAATACCAATTTTGTTCTTCCTGAATTATAAAACAGCTCTAATTAGCAAAAAAAAAAACAACGTCAATTGCCTTTTTGGTTACATTTATGTTTAAAAAAATTTCAATTTCCCAACCCTGGAAGCGAAATTTAAATTTTTTAAAATTTTCTTTATCAATGCAAATCTTCATGAGGTATAAAGTAGTTTTGTTTAAGAAAAAGTCGAATTTTGCAACCATTTTGGTTATTACATGTACTTCAAAATATTGCATGTACCAAAAAAAATTTAATTTTTCTAACCCTGGAAACGAAATTTAAATTTTTTTGTTTGTTTTTTTTCAGTGCAATGCTTCTTGAAGTATAAAGTAGTTTTATTTACAAAAAATTGCAAATTTTTTACCATTTTGGTAACTTTCATGTACCATAAAATATTGCACTTGTCCATCCCTGGATTCGAAATTTTATTTTTTATTTTTGAATTTTTGATACCAATTTTGTTCTTCCTAAATTATAAGACAGTTTTAGTTGGCAAAAAACAAAAAAAAAAACAACATCAATTGCCTGTTTGATTACTTGCATGTATAAAAAAAATTCAATTTCCCACCCCTGGAAGCAAAATTTGAATTTAAAATTTTCTTTTCTTTTTGCCAATGCAAATCTTCATGACGTATAAAGAGGTTTTGTTAAAGAAAAACTTAACATTTTTAACAATTTTAGTTACTACATGTACTACAAAATACGGAATGGGCCGAAAAAAAAAAATTTTAATTTCCCATCCCTGAAAATTTTTTTTTATTTTTTTAGTTTTTAATACACCATTGAGACTTCCCAAAGCACGAAATAGGTTTAATTTGCAAACATTAAAAAAAATAAATTATTTTTGGTATAAATTTAGCGGCGAGAAATAGGTGCAAGCTTCCCAGCTCTGGAACCATAGTTCGGATCTATCTGAATTTTAACACCACTCTATTTAAGTTCATTTCCAATCCAACGGTCCAAGAATGAAGTCTCTAGCTCTTCGGGGGGTGTAACGGATTAGTTCTCATATTTTTTATCTTTTGTTTATAATTGAAACATCATTGTACTTGGTATTGTTTTCTTAATTTTATTGTAACCGCTTTGTCGCACTAGCGGCGTCGGTCTTTATTATTTCATTATTTGAGCTAATTGGAAAAGATTAAGTAAGTTTTATTTCGGAGTAAAGAATTGTATTCCTGTTTAGCTTTATATTTTCTCTTTTTATGTATTATTTAGATAATAAAACAATCGCCAAACAATCGCCAGAAATAAAGACACCAAGCTTTATTAAATATTGTTTAGTTTTATTATTCCCTTTTTTTCTACAAGTTGCTGCCGCAACATTTTTATACCCTCCAAAAAAGAATTTGGAGGGTACATTCACTTTGTCATTCCGTTTGTAACGCATCGAAATATCCATCTCAGACCCCATAAAGTATATATATTCTTGATCAGTGATGAAATCTAAGACAAACTGAGCATGTCCGTCCGTCCGTCTGTGGAAATCACCATTCAGTCCAAAAGAAAAGAGCTAGACTCTTAAAATTTGGTATAAATATATTTTAAAACTTAGAGCAGGTTAAGTTCGAAGATGGGCTAAATCGGGCAAGAGGGAAAAAAGTTCCCCTATGAAGAACTAAACCCACCCAGAAAAAACAACATAATTTTTAAAGATTTTTGGTTATTTTGTTATGCAAATGATATATTTTTATGTCAAATACGGTCCAACGCCTTAAACTTGGAGCCATTAAATAAAATAAAAATATATTTTGACCCCGCCCACTTTAGTGGGCGTTATTATGGGCAAAAATAGCATAAAAATTTAACAAATTGTTTTACTTAAGCCTACATTCCTTAAAAATAACACTTTTAAGCTTTAATGACGAAGCTGAGACGAAACCTGGTACTACTCTGCCCTACCCCCTCCTTCCCCTTCGCCCCCTAAATGACCCTACCAAAAAAAATTTTAAATTTTGTATATAATTATCCCAAGCATTTATCTTTAGAGTTTATGACTGCCGATTTCTGCCCTACCCCCCCCCCCCACCCTCTTCCTTTGCCCCCTAAATGACCCTACCAAAAGAATTTTTTTTTTTAATTTTGTATATAATCATCCCTAGCATTTATCTTTAGAGTTTTATGACTGCCGATTTCTGCCCTAGCCCCCCCCCCCTTCTTCCTTTGCCCCCTAAAATGACCCTACCAAAAAAATAATTTATAGGCAAAAATAGCATAAAAATTTAACAAATTGTTTTACTTAAGCCTACATTCCTTAAAAATAACACTTTGAAGCTTTAATGACGAAGCTGAGACGAAACCTGGTACTACTCTGCCCTACGCCCTCCTTCCCCTTCGCCTCCTAAAAGACCCTACCAAGAAAAAAAATTTTTTTTTAAATTTTGTATATAATCATCCCAAGCATTTATCTTTAGAGTTTTAGGACTGCCGATTTCTGCCCTACCTTCCCCCCCCCCCCCCCCCTCTTTCTTTGCCACCAAAGTGACCCTACCAAAAAAAAATGTTTTTTTAAATTTTTTATATAATCATCCCAAGCATTTATCTTTAGAGTTTTAGGACTGCCGGTTTCTGCCCTACACCCCCCCCCCCCTCTTCCTTTGCCACCTAAATGACCCCACCAAAAAAAAAATTTTTTTTTTAAATTTTGTATATAATCATCCCAAGCATTTATCTTTAGACTTTTATGACTGCCGATTTCTGCCCTAGCCCCCCCCTTCTTCCTTTGTCCCCTAAAATGACCCTACCAAAAAAAATTTTTTTTTTTTAATTTTGTATATAATCATCCCAAGCATTTATCTTAAGAGTTTTATGACTGCCTGTTGCTGCCTAACCCCCTCCTCCCCCTCTGCCCGCTAAATGACCCTATTAAAAATAAATATAAATTATATATAAATGAAATTTATTTGTTGGTGGTTAAGCAATGTATTTATAAGGCAAAATGAAAAATAAAATCAAGCCTATGTTCTTGTTCTGTTGTTATTTTTGAAAATAGTTTATAATTTACAAGTTGTGAATTCTCAGATGGTTTTCGGAAGTATATGCATAAGATAAGAGGTTTTTAACTTTTCAAAACTGTGGTTGAAGTCTACTGACGATTTGGTAAAGCACCAATGAAATGCATATAGACATTGCTTAACCACCAACAAATAAATTTCATTTATATATAGTAGTATTGTGACAACAATGTGTCAAATAAATAGATTTCATAACAGTTTAATTGAGATTTTATTTTTCATTTTGCCTTATAAATACTTTTCTTGTTATCCAATGGATTTCTGATTGTATAAAGGTGTAGAAAAATAAAATAGAGTCATATCGAACATACTTTATTTGTTGGTTTAGTTTTGTATGAGTTGCAAGCCTATGTTCTTGTTCTGTTGTTATTTTTGAAAATAGTTTATAATTTACAAGTTGTGAATTCTCAGATGGTTTTCGGAAGTATATGCATAAGATAAGAGGTTTTTAACTTTTCAAAACTGTGGTTAAAGTCTACTGACGATTTGGTAAAGCACCAATGAAATGCATATAGACATTGCTTAACCACCAACAAATAAATTTCATTTATATATAGTAGTATTGTGACAACAATGTGTCAAATAAAAACATTTCATAATAAATATAAATTTATTTTTATTTTGTGTATAATCATCCCAAGCAATTATTTTTACAGTTTTATGTGTATCTGTTTCTGCCCTACCCCCTCTCCCCCTTCGCCCTTTAAATGACCCTATCAAAAAGAAAGAAATTTTAATTTTGTATATAATTATCCGAAGCATTTATTTTTAGAGTTTTATGACAAAGGTGAAATGTTTCCCCCACAGCCTTTGCCAGAGCGACCCCGCCAAAATAGTTTTTATAGCCTCCAAAGAGAATTGTGATGAAGTCTAAGACGGTCTAGCAATGCCCATACGTTCGTCTGTGGAAAACATGATATTGTATATTTTTGAACCCCGCCCCCTTCAGTGGGCGTTGACGTACGATATTATATAAAGGAACTCTGTCCCACCAAGTTAAACATATCAAATTCACTTACTAAATATTTGGAGGGTATTTAAGATTCGACACGGTCGAATATAACGTTTTTACTTGTTTATTATTTCATCGGCATCGATTTGAATAGATGCCTCGCCGTAGTGGAAGAATCAAGGAGAGAAATACGTCCATGAACAAGACAGACGAGTTGGAATCCCTGTCGGAAGAAGAAAATGAGAAGACCATAATGGAAGAGAAGGAGGTCTCAGTCGCCGACCTGAGGGAAGAAATTGCAACACTGAAGGATGCTGTAGAAAAACTACTCCAACTTGCCCATAGGCCAACCGCCACACCTGCCGTAGCGACGAATGGTACAGATTGCCCACTTGCCGGAGCAGCTAAGAACACGGAAGAAGAACCTTTAGTTAATGAACCATTTGCCGTGTCAACAAACACATCTTCAGCAACAAATGCCGTTTCTGAAAAATATAATGTATGTGAGTATTCAATGCCTTTTCGAAATTACTTGCCTTTTACTACCGCACAATCATTTGTGGTGGCACCGAAGCCTTCGCCCTATACTGCTGCACAGACAGTTATGCCCGCTCCGTCTTTTCAAAACTATACCGCACATACTTTTCGCCCTTATACGACTACAAATACATCAGCGTCAATAGCAACCCCATTAACTTTCCTCTCGACTTCATCCAATTATCTACAACAACGATCAACACAGATGTATACGTCAGCCCATTCTCGAATGAACTCGCCAAATTTACAAGAAATAGGAACTTGCAGCGACAGCCGCCAACTTCGTAAACTCCACGACCTACCTCAGTTTTCAGGCTATCCAGAACAATGGCCCATGTTTATAGTCGCTTTTAATGAGACCACGGCTATTTACAATTATTCAAATCTTGCGAATTTAATTCGCCTACAGAAGTGCTTAAGGGGGGAAGCGAGGTCCAAGGTGGAGTCATTTTCGATCCACCCAAACAGCATTAACCAATTGATAGGTACACTTGAATTTTATTATGGCCGCCCGCAGGTTCTTATTCGTAGTCAGATTGCAAAGGTTCGCGCGTTTCCAGCAATAACCGAGAAGAAAATTTATGATTTGGTAGATTATAGCACGATGGTACTCAATTTATCTACATTTTTAATAAATTCAGATGCTACACCACACATAAATAATCCTACATTAATGGAGGAGCTCGTTAATAAACTACCGCTGCAGAAACGCGAAGAATGGGCGAGACATTCTTTTACGAATCTTGGTTCCTACCCCAGTGTTAGCGATTTTAGTATGTGGTTGCAGGAGGTCGCGACGTACATATCCATGTTAGTGGATATGGAAATAGGTAAACATGATATCGGCTGTAACAGAAGGGAGAAGACGAATCCCGCTTTTACAATCACAAATGACGAAATTCGACATACCAAATGCCTCATGTGCCAAAAATCCCATCAGCTGTATCAATGTGAACAGTTTAAAGGAATCTCTACCAAGGAGCGATGGAACTTCGTTAAAGGTAACTCTCTTTGCTTCGCCTGTTTGCGTCCAGGCCACACTTCAATTAATTGTAAATATAAACGTCGGTGTGGATTATTGAAATGTATTAAATATCACAACAGATTATTACATGAGAATAAAATAAACACGACTGAGTGTGAAGTAAACAAACCAGATATGGTAAGAGGTAAAAATGATTTTCGCCGTGTTTTTAAGGAGAGCGAACAGCAAAATAATAGTGGCTCTGTAAACACAATAGTTGAAGATTTTATGGACAAAGAGACGTTATTCAAATATTTGCCTGTGGAAGTATCGCGTCCGAAGGGCACTATGAAGATCTTTGCTTTTATAGACGAGGGTTCTAAAATTAGTCTTTTGGAGGACCAGGTAGCAAATACTATTGGCTTACAAGGTCCACAAAGTAACTTGTGCCTTGGGTGGATAGGTGGCAAGACAACCAATGAAAGGTCTAAGAGGCTGAATTTAGAAATTGGTGCCACCGGTATAGGAAATTTAAGCTACCAGATGAAAAATGTTTACACTACATCAAATTTAAAGCTACCTGCACAGAACATGCAATTGGAAAAATTCAAAAGGAGATTTCCAATTTTGAATGATTTCGCCGTGAGTGATTATAGCAATGCTTGTCCAAGATTATTAATTGGTTTAACCCACACAAGGCTTGTTCGTCCATCAGAAGGCTTAAATTTAGATAGATGCTTTTCGTTACATATGACTGACTTGGGTAATGTGATATTTGGATCGAATGAGAACTCTTCAGAGGCCACGGTGTGCGCAATCGACGTAGATCTTTTAAACGGTATAGACAAACAGGTTTCTGTCATTGGTGTCTCATGACGACAAACGATACTATGCTCTACAACAGTGAAAAAAGGCCTCCAATTTGAAACTGGTCTCCTGTGGAAGAACAATTGTCTTGGTATTAAAAATAGTTACACCATGGCGCTTAGACGTTTGCAAAACATGGAGTCCAAGATGAAAAATGATAAAGATTTGGAAAAATGGTATAGAGCCAAAATCAACGATTACGTTTTCAAATCTTACGCCAGGAAGTTGTCACCTCAAGAGGCTGCGGTTAAGGACAGCCGCTCTTGGTACTTACCACATTTTGTCGTAACAAATGTTAATAAAGGGAACAAGAGGCGTCTTGTTTTTGACGCCGCGGCAACTGTGGATGGCGAATCATTCAATTCGAGGCTAATGAAGGGCCCAGCCGAATATCAGCCGAAATCACTACTATCAATTCTGTTCCGTTTTCGTCAGGGGAAAATTGGTGTCTGCGCCGATATTGAGGAAATGTTCCACCGTATTAAAATTAGAAAGGAAGATCAGACCGCTCAGCGTTTCTTGTGGCGAGATGGCAAGACCAATAATCCGCCAGATGAATATGTTATGCAGGTAATGATATTTGGCTCGGTGAGTTCCCCATGTTCCGCTCAATATGTTAAGAATATTAACGCGCAAGTGCACCGGGACATCAATCATAAGGCTTATCAGGCAATCGTTGACAATCATTACGTGGATGATTATGTTCAATCGTTTGATTGTTTAAGTGAGGCGATTAGTATTGCCAGAGATGTAGTTCATATTCATAGCCAGGCTGGTTTTAATCTGAGAAGGTTTGTGTCAAATTCGAACGAATTACTATCCGAAATGAACAACAATGAAAATATATGCGATGACTTGGCCCTCGAAAGCTTATTTGAGAACGAAATTAGTACGGAGAAGATTCTCGGAATGCGCTGGAGGTTATATGATGACTCTTTCTGTTTTGCTTTAAAGTTCGCAAGAATACCAGAGGCAGTTTTGAGTGGAGCTCGCAAGCCAACCAAGAGTGAGATGTTAGGGCTTACGATGTCGATATTTGATCCAATTGGTTTCTTAGCAAACGTCATAATTAAGTCAAAGATTTTGCTACAGGAATTGTGGAGGAACAAAGTTGATTGGAGTTCGCCAGTTCCAGATGATATATATGAAAAATGGTTCGCGTGGTACAGGAGTTTATATAATATACAACATATTGGTGTTACTAGGTGCTATGATCATAACTTTGGTAATTCTGGTGCAGTCATTGAGCTGCATGTTTTCGTAGACGCTAGTGGGGTGGCATATGCGACAGTCGCATATTGGAGAATACACTACAATGGTGAAGTGAAAATTATTTTTGTAGCGGGGAAATCGAGATGTGCGCCACTGAAATCGCTATCCATCCCTCGTCTCGAGTTGCAAGCTGCTGTGTTGGGCGTACGACTGAAGGACTCAATAATATCTTGCCACGACATAAAGCCGAGCAGTATAACGTTTTGGTCAGATTCCAAAACTGTTATAAAATGGATTCAGTCGGATAGTAGGACATACAAACAATTTGTTGCACATCGTATTGCCGAGGTGTTGGAAACATCCGCAGTGGGACAATGGCTATGGCTTCCGGGTACTATTAATCCCGCCTATGACGCCACAAGGCCGCAAAATTTCTCTGATTCGTATTTACAATCTAGCTGGTTGAATGGACCCGAATTTTTAAGCGATTTAAGGGAGAACTGGCCTAAATTTCCTGATGACATTAACGATCATGAGCGCAAGGAGGAAAAGAGGTCAAGGTTTGTTTTTACAGTAGATGAGGCACCCTTTATTTCACCCGGTCGATATTCGTGTTTTAATAAATTTGTAAGGGTGGTGGCTTGGATCCGGCGTGCTGCAAATGTATTTAAATTTCGTAGGTTACGAAACCAGACGGCAACAAAATATGGACCACGGTTAAGTGTAGGAGAAATCGATGAAGCAAGTGAATATGTTTTTAAAATGGCGCAGCGTGACGTTTTTTATGAGGAATTCAAACAACTAGAGCTGAATAACATTGTGTCTAAGTCGAGTCAAATATTCAAACTTACCCCATTTTTGGGTAAGGATGGTTTAATTCGCCTATCTGGCCGTATCAATAATGCTACTTGTGTTGGCCAGGGTACCAAGGAACCGATTATACTACCAAAAAAACAATATAATATAATAACGAGACTGATTGTACAGAAATACCACGAGAACTTCAAACATCATAACCAGGAGTCTATCTGTGCTGCGATTAGGATCAAGTTCTGGATACCATGCTTACGGCAATTAGTGAGGGCTGCAAAGAGGAATTGTCAAATTTGTAGAAACATGTCTGCTGTTCCCAAACCACCTTTAATGGGACAACATCCGGAAGATAGACTCAAACCATATGTAATGCCATTTTCTTACACAGGTTTGGATTACATTGGGCCGTTTTCTGTTACAGTGGGCCGACGAAACGAGAAGAGATGGATAGCTCTCTTCACGTGCTTGACCGTCAGGGCAATACATCTGGAAATAGCAGGAAGTTTATCAACTGATGCAGTTATATTATGTATACGTAACTTCGTTAGCAGAAGGGGTTTGCCTGTGCGCATAAGAAGTGACAGGGGCACTAATTTCGTGGGGGCTAGCAAAGAAGACATTATTTTGGATGGAGGTGAATTATTTGATGAATGTGCACAACGTGGCATAGAATGGGTGTTCAATACTCCGGCAAACCCATCGGCAGATGGGGCGTGGGAACGATTGGTGCGTTCCATTAAGAAAGTACTAGCATTCACCTTAAAGGAAAAGGCTCCTCGAGTTGATACTTTTTATAGTCTTTTAATAGAGGCGGAGAATTTGATAAACTCCCGTCCTCTTACACATCTTCCGATCGATAGCGGTGCGGCTGAACCACTAACGCCTAATCATTTCTTGATAGGGTGCCCAAACATTATGCAAACGCCTAGTGTGGCCGAGAAAGTATGCTTAAGAAAGCAGTGGCAAATATCCCAGCAATTAAGGCAAACATTTTGGAAAAGGTGGATACTAGAGTATCTGCCTGATTTAACCCGTAGGACAAAGTGGTACCAACAAGTTAAGCCGATAGGGGTTGGCGACGTGGTAATAATTTACGATGACAACGAGACTCGCGGGCAGTGGAAACGTGGCATTGTCGAGGAAGTTTTTCCTGCGAAAGATGGGCAGGTTCGTTCAGCACTAGTAAGGACAACATCTGGCTGACTAAAACGACCGGCTTCAAAGCTGGCTGTACTTGACATTAGTGGTGCATCTTCCGAGTCGACGCACGGGGGTCGGGATGTAACGGATTAGTTCTCATATTTTTTATCTTTTGTTTATCATTGAAACATCATTGTACTTGGTATTGTTTTCTTAATTTTATTGTAACCGCTTTGTCGCACTAGCGGCGTCGGTCTTTATTATTTCATTATTTGAGCTAATTGGAAAGGATGAAGTAAGTTTTATTTCGGAGTAAAGAATTGTATTCCTGTGTAGCTTTATATTTTCTCTTTTTATGTATTATTTAGATAATAAAACAATCGCCAAACAATCGCCAGAAATAAAGACACCAACTTTATTAAATATTGTTTAGTTTTATTATTCCCTTTTTTTCTACAAGTTGCTGCCGCAACAGGGGGCTTGGCTAGACCTGTTTCATTACTTTCACTTATAAAAACAATGCAATTTCCCAACCCTGGAAGCAAAATTTGAATTTAAAAACAAAAATTTTTTTTTTGCCAATGCAAACCTTCATAACGTATAAAGTGGTTTTGTTAAAGAAAAACTTAAAATTTTTAACAATTTTAGATACAACATGTACTACAAAATACGGAATAGGCCGAAAAAAAAATTTTTTAATTTCCCATCCCTGGAAAAAAATTTTTATTTTTTTAATTTTTAATAGACCATTGAGGCTCCCCAAAGCACGAAATAGATTTCAGTTACAAATAAAAAAAAAATAATTGATTTTTGGTATAAATTTTGCGTCGAGAAATAGGTGTAAGTTTCCCAGCTCTGGAACCATTCTTCGGATCTTTCTGAATATAGCAGAACGAATAGCAGCCTGTTTAAGTTTATTTCCAATCCAACGGTTCAAGAACGAAGTCTCTAGCTCTTCTGGGGGCTTGGGAAAACCGATTTCACGTACAGACGGACGGACAGACGGACATCGCTCATTCGTCATCGCTATTCATAAGGATCCAGAATATATATCCTTTATGGGGTCCCATGTGCATATCGAAGAAATTACACACGGAATGACAAACCTATATATACCCTTTCACTTTTTTGTGAAGGGTATAAAAACACTTTCGCATCGGATGAAGTAATGCTACAATACCCTGACTTTAACAAGGAATTTATCCTAACAACTGACGCATCCAACTACGCAATAGGAGCAGTGCTAGAACAGGAGGGAAAACCTATCATATTCATATCGCGAACTCTCTCGAAGACCGAAGAAAACTATGCCACAAACGAAAAAGAAATGTTGGCTATAGTCTGGGCCCTAAAAGCATTGCGAAGCTACCTATACGGATCCGTCGCAGTAAAGATATTCACTGACCATCAGCCACTGACTTATGCGTTAAGCAACAGGAACAGCAACAGCAAGCTAAAGCGATGGAAAGCTGTTCTAGAAGAGCACAACTATGAGCTCAAATATAAACCAGGCAAATCCAACCTAGTGGCAGACACATTATCTCGAATTCCAAACAACTTAACACAACATAGCGACGACAGCTCTTCTCAGAATATTATACCCTACACGGACGCCCCAATTAACGTTTTCAAGAATCAGCTATTCCTCTCCACAGGAGAATTCCCTTCATACCAGTTTAAAATAGTTTTTCCGACCTATCACAGGCATATTATAATCGAGCAAGATTTTTCCGAGAACACTCTCGTTAATATTTTAAAACGCTACTTAAACCCTTCAGTAACGATTGGCATACTTACCATCGACTATGTTTAGGTATAATACAGGCAATCTACCCACAACATTTCAGCCGATACAAGGTGAGATATACTCGAAATCAAGTGGAAGATCTAACCAGAGATATAGACCAAGAAGCCGAAATAATCAAACAGCATAATAGAGCACATAGGAACGCAACCGAAAATAAAGCTCAACTATTGGAAAAGTTTTATTTCCCGCATATGAATGCAAAGATTGTGAAGCAGTGCAAAGTGTGTAAAGAAAATAAATACGATCGACACCCTTCTGCACCCCTTCTTCAAGCCACGCCTATACCCACTCATCCTGGACATATCCTGCATATCGATATTTACTACACCAATAATAAAAGCTTTCTAACGGCCGTAGACAAATTCTCCAAATACGCACAGGCCAAAGTTATAAAATCAAGAGCAACAGAGAATATCAAGTTACCCCTTCAAGAACTATTAGCATCGTTCGGCATTCCTGATCAAATTGTAATAGATAATGAGAAATCTTTAAGCTCAGCGCCAATTACTTTTATGCTCCGCAACCAATACGGAATAGAGGTATACAAAACACCCCCATACACCAGCAGTGCAAACGGACAAGTCGAAAGGTTCCATTCTACACTCAGCGAGATAATGCGCTGTGTGAAAACCGAGAATACCCATAGTAATTTTGAAGATTTGCTTTTCAGATCACTATATAGGTATAATTACACGATTCATTCAACAACCAAGAGGAAACCGGTCGAAGCATTTTTCGGACGAACTGTAAGCTCTGACCCCGAAGAAATAGAGAAGGAACGACAAGATAACGTTAACAGACTAATAGAAAAACAACGTAAAGACCTAGAATTCCATAATAGGAAGAGGACACTATTCCGGTCATATAATCCAAAGGATATAGTTTTTGTAAAAATTAACAAAAGGCTAGGGAATAAACTTTCGCCCAGATATAGGAAAGAAGAAGTCAAAGAAGACAGAGGAACTACAGTACTGACAGAATCCGGACATATAGTTCATAAGACTCACATTAGAAATTAAGCAAAACATTGAGAAAACAAATCTAAGGAATAGAAATACAATAAAAATGAACGTAACCGAGAAAATTAGCATAGAAGATCACCTAGACACTTTAATCCAATTACACATCATAAAGGAAGAAGATAGAGAAAATTTGAGAATATTATCAACAGAAATATCTATAATTAAGAAGTTTGGGAAAAAGAAATATAGGAAACTCAAAAAGAAAATTAAACACATTAGAATCTAAGAAGACAAAGAATGAAAACAAATTACACAAAGCATATACCGAACTATATGCCATAGGCATTCGATACAATATTGGAACTCAAAAAGAAAATTATATGCATTAGAATCTAAGAAAACAAAGAATGAAAAAAAGTACGCATACCGAACAATATGCCATAGGCGTTCGATACAATATTGAAACTCAAAAAGAAAATTAAATGCATTAGAATCTAAGAAAACAAAGAATGAAAAAAAGTACGTATACCGAACAATATGCCATAGGCGTTCGATGCAACATATTAAAAACTAAGTATAGATTATTATATTGATTTTACAGAACACACGTGCAACTAGCGAGCACTGAATTTCAAATATTTGATTACTCGAACTCGCAACTTATTACACTAAGAGATGACACAGCAAGAGTTCAAGAAGGAACTTTCAAAATTATCCATCTCATTGACTTAACAGAGTACGCGAAGCTAACTTCAAAAATAGAGACTACTATTAAAAATGATATAACTTCAACCCAACAGTTGTACCCATTTTTATTGCACGAAACATCTCAAATTCGGACACTTATTGGAAGGATTTCCCCCACAACAAAGAAAAAACGTTCATTGGATTTTATCGGGTCCGCATGGAAATGGATCGCAGGAAATCCCGACCATCGTGACTTAGAACTAATAACCGGAAACTTAAAAACACTAAACGAAAACAATGACGACCAAATAATTATTAACAGACAATTAATAGAAAAAATTAATGAACAGACCGAGAGAAGTAATCAAATAATGAAAATTGTAAAAGCCAACATAGACGATAAGCTAGAAATAAGTCTTAAAACTAAATATCAGATTCAATTGATAAAGGAAGAATTAATAAATATCGAATATGCTCTACATTGGGCAAAATCCAACGTTGTAAATTCATTCATTCTATCTAATATTGAAATAGAAACGATAAGAAAAATTGTAAAACATGAAAAAATACCTTATATAAATGTTGAGGAAGAACTGGAATTTACAGATATAAGCATAGCTGCAAATAGCACAATGATAATCTACATTCTAACTTTACCTACAACTCAAAACGAAGAATGTGAAATACTAACACTAAAATCTGTTAAAATAGGCAATAGAATAAATAAAATTGAATACGAAAGAATCTTGAAATGTAATAAAAAATCTATGGAATTAAATCCGAATGCAAAGAATATAATAAGAAAGCTATTTGTAATAAGAATAATTTAATAGAATTAAGTGAAAACAATTGTATAAATAAAATCTTAAAAAGCCAACTAACAGACTGTATACGTACTAACGCTGACCATATATCGGACACAGCAGAAATTCGTCCCGGCATACTTTTTCTCAACAATTACAATGGCACAATAGAGATAGATGGGCAACCACTCCCGCTGATTGGTACTTTCATCATAAAACACCACAACTCAACAATCAATGTCCAAGGCAAAATTTTCAACGAACTTGAAACAGTAAATTTCGAGCCACTACCAGCAATACTTCAGCAGGAAACGAAAAAAACCCAGCTAGAAGAAACTCTGTCCTTGGAAATGATAAAAGACCTCGAGACCATAAATAGAAAGCGAATATCAAACATCGATACAACTAACAAGATCGGCTTGACGCTCAACACAATTACCCTAGCAGCATTTCTGGCATTGACGGCCACACTAATGTACGCACTATGGAAGCTCAAGGGGAAGATACGACAAATTAAGAAAAAACAAATCGCTCTTCTAGACATGAATCCCATGCAATCGGGGACGTTTGCAATTGAGAAGGGAGGAGTTAATATTGCAAAAGCTAATGAAATGCTACAAACAAACATAAATACTTTGTAACAAAGAAAACTGCAACTGCAGGCATTCTTCACCTTTGTGTCAACAAAAACAACACTCGAAACAATATCCGGCCCACTTACAAATTGAAGCAATAACCCAGCAGACTTTGATTGTGCAACTTTCGTGGAATTACATCCGGCACATGCCACCAAACTTTTGCCAAATTTACTTTGCCAATTCTGACTAATTAGACCACAAGACAGAAAGTAGTATTTAAGACGATAATTGTAATTACTAAAAGCTCAGTTTTTTAATAATAAATAAAGAAGTCGGTTCGTCCGCAAAAATAATAAGAAAATAAAATATATTTTTTTTTATGTTAAGCCTAGTATTCTGTTTCAAATTTCATGTGAAATTCTGACAGAACCCATACAAAAAATATTCAATCGAAATATTTGTGGAAAAATGTTGCTAGACTAGTACTCTGTTTTAATTATGAAAAACATGTGAAATAACATGAATGTTATTTATTTCGAACGAAAAAAAAATTCTCATTGAAAATGGAAAACATAATTTCAATTAAAAAGGAAAAAAAAACTGAAACTGAAATAAGTCATGTTGCGCAACATATTCCACAAATTCAAACAGAGTACTAGGCTTTAAAGTAAAAATAAGTTTAACTTGTACAAACATAACAATGTATGTATGTACATTTGTCTATTGCTTTGCATTCTCTTTTTTTTGTGGGTTTAATATAAAATAAATAAACAAAAAGGTGTTAACACATCGCCCGTGAGTTCGAACACTCATTGATTTTACTTTTAATAAATAGAAAAAATTAATGTTTGGTATTTTGTTATTTTGAAACAACATTCCCTCATCGTTCACAGCGTTCCATGCCTTTTTCACTCATTTTCCACATCCTTATACACTTCCAATAAGTTAGTTATTTTTTTCTACACTAGAAATTCTCTAGAAATTATTTTTTTTTTTGCTTTTTTCTAATTTTTCGACCTATTTTTTATATAATAATACATTATTTTTTAAGCTTAAGGTCTTTATGATATATATATATATATATATATATATATATATATATATATATATGGACATTTCCAGAAAAAAGTCCACCTTGATCGAAAAATTAAAAGTTAACAAACAGATTTTTTCCTAATGTATTATAAATTAAATTTAGGAGCTCAAAGCTTTCTTTTGTTGGGATGGTGAAATACTGAGCTACAAGTTTGAAGTTCCCGTTTTTGTAAGTGTTTCTTAACTTCAAGGGCATTTTCTCTTTATAATTAGCATTCCTAAAAGCAATTTCATAATAATACTCTTAATGCAAAACTGTTGCTACAAACATATTTAATAATAAAACAAATGCAAAAAATAAATTTAGTATTTTGTAGTTTTTATATAATTTTCTAATATTTATGTCTTTTTCGCATTTTTTTAACATAATAAAATAAAGTGGAAATTTTAGTAATGTAACGCCAGTAACGTAACGCCAGACCAATTTTCATAAAAGAAAAAAAAGGAAAAAAGATTTGTTCAATTTATAACTTGGAAAATAAATGTATATTGGTCCAAAACCTATCAAAAAAAATTTGATCAAAAATACTTGCCCAATTCGCAGAGTTCAACAATTTTGTTATCAAAGTCAAATCGCACTTCCGTTTTTTGTAACGTAACGCCAGGTCACTTTTTGGAGTATATCTTGAAATTCTTAGGCTCAACTATTTCCATTTTTTGGCTGAATATAGAGCTATCCAATCACTTCTCTAATGTGAGAAAAAAACTTTTTTAAATTCTGGTTTTTAACGTTTTTTTTCAACATATCGTCGTACAAAAGTAACGTAACGCCAAAATGGAAATGCCCATATATATATATTTTATTCGATATTTCGTTAGCCTTTGGTTAACTTTTTCAGGAATTTGTTATAATTTGTTGTTTTCTTTCAATTGAAAAAAATTTTTTGATTACAATTCTAAAAAACAATGTGTATCATAAAATTGAAAAATTGCCTAAATGTGAAATAACTACATAAGTCTATATGTTCATATTTATGAATATTAACTAATATTAGTGAAAAATTACATAAAAAATTGTAATATACATATGTATGCAAAAATAAAATGTTATTATATATAATACATAGCTTTGATATTATTAACATAAAAAAACAATGAAAAAACACATCGTGTGTCACTGAATTTTAAATATTACAAATACAAAATGTTAATAACATAAAATAATTCTAAATATTATGTTATTAAATATTAACATAATGTAAATTGAAAAATCCAAAAAATTAACATACATGGATGATTTTAAATATTTTAACCAACACCAATACATTCATATTATTTTAATATAACAAAAAACAATGAAAAACAATTAATATATATTACAAATTTTTATAAAAAAATATAACTGCCAAAACAATTTTTTTATAAATATGTATGTGTAATGTATTCAAAAATGAAAATGTTTTACATAAAAACAACATAAACAATAAATTCCAATAAACATACACATATAACATACATATTCACATACATACACACATACATATATACATATATATGCACATACATATACATATATACATATATGTACATACACATACACATACATACATACACATACATACATACACATACATACATTTATAAATATACACATACATACACATATACATACATACATATACATACATACACACGTACATACATATATACATACATACATATACATATTCCCGCAAGGGTATCTTCTTATGAGGATAACGGGATTGACGACCCCGCGGACCCTGAGTTATCACAGGTCTGAGGGAATTCTAGATAGAAACCCTTAAAAGACTTGTGATTCCACACCGCTGAAAAGCATTAAGACCAAGTCCAGTACGGTCTTAATTATGGCATATCTGGACATACGAGAATGAATTTTTAGAACCCTGGGCTGGTGGTTGTGGAATTCTGGGACCTGAGTATGTAGGAGTGAAATTTTACAGAAATGGCTCTCAGGCTAATGCCACAACTGCCTCCGTCCTATTAAAACTTGGCAAGTCTCAAAGTACGTTTGAAGTTCGTCATCATTAAGTTGATGGTGCAGGTTCGGATGTTCTTCCCCGGTTAGCACGGATCTGGCTCTGGCGAGAAGATCCATAAGACCTTTTCGTCAACCCTCGCATGGACCTCACTGCTTGCAAAGGGACCCATGGGATCTTAACGTGACTGCACATCGAACGGATATAGCGGCTTTGAGTTTGGACCCACTAGAATGAACAATATTAATATAAATAAAAATAGAGGTAATAGACATGATGGGTTAAACATGGTAGACAGCGAAAACCCATTTGTGAGGAAGTCGGTGATCATGAGATCACCCCCTTCAGGAGTTAGAAGTGGAGATAATCTCTTTTCCAATAGCGTTGCTAATAGTAGTGAGGTAAGCAGCAGTAGTTTGGGGAAATTAGGAGATAAGATTTCGAAGTTGTTAGACTTCTTAAAGTCGCGTTCGAACGTGCATAAAGATATTGTGACGATGTCGCGGGAGATACAGGCGTTGTATATGCAAGTAGCGGATGAGCTGAGCAGCAGACCTGTTAGTGACAAGAAGTCACAAATTCATAAGGAGACGCAGACGGAAGAACCGTCAAGGCCAACCTTTGTGCTAAACGCAACCCTAAAGCGCAAAAGAGATCCAAGCACTCTTAGCCCAAAGGGGAACAAATCTAAGAAGAAGAAGGGTGTAACCCCCAATAGGAATAGCGGAAATCATACACCCAGTGAGGCAGGCAGAAGTACGGCTGGGAAACCAGGCGTGAATGCTAAAGATCCTGGCTGGGTTAAAGTCCATACCAGAGTTAGAAGTAGAAAGAGGACAGTAAGACCAGATGCTTTGGTAATTAAAACGTGCGGGGATGCTTCCTATGCTGATATCCTCAGACAAGTGAAGAAAGACCCAAAGTTGAATAATCTGGGCCAAAGTGTGAGGAACATTAGGAAGACTGGTAAGGGTGAATTGTTGTTGGAGTTGAATAAACCCGCGCACCAGGATACAAGTGAATTCAGGTCGACAGTAGAATCGGTACTAGGTCAGGTCGCCGAAGTAAGGGCAATATCCCATGAGGTTAGAGTCGAGATTAGGGATATAGATGAGGTAACCTCTAAGGAGGACGTTTATGAAGCCCTCATAAAAGCATCCGACGATTTGAAATCTCTGCAGCCTGCTGCAATTAAATCGTTGAGGAGAGCGTATGGAGGAACACAAACTGCCACCATTGGCGTAAGTGCTGCCATAGCTAGCCGTCTTGTGCAGATGGCGAAGATACGCATTGGTTGGGTCGTCTGCCGAATACGCGAAAAGGCAACGCCGATAAGGTGCTTTAGATGCCTAGATTATGGACATAGGGCCGCAAATTGTAAGGGGAAGGACCTTTCTAATAATTGCTTACGGTGTGGCGAAACCGGCCACAAAATTGGAACGTGCTCCAAAAAACCGTCGTGTTTGCTTTGTAGGAATGCAACAGACACCGCTAGTGATCATGTCACCGGAGGTGCAGTTTGTCCATACTACAAAAAGGCGCTACAGAAACTTAAGGTTTAAAACCAAACTTAAGACATCAAAATGCGTATATTACAGTTAAATCTCAACCATTGCCAGGCAGCACAAGAGCTTCTTAAGCAAAGCGTTCGAGATTTAAATGTAGACGTCGCTGTGCTGAGTGAGCCATATAGGACCATGGGATCTGTAAATTGGGTTTCTGATAACACGGATACATCGGCGATATGGAACATCAGCACCTTAACACTACGGGATAGAATAACATCACAATGTGGGTATGCCCGAGCCACTATCTCTGGTATCACATTGTACAGCTGCTATATTCCCCCTAGGTATTCTATAGAGGACTTTCGAAGCATAGTTGATAATATAGTAACAGATGCAGCCACCAAGAACCCAGTCATAATAGCAGGTGACTTTAATGCGTGGGCTGTTGAATGGGGCTGCCCCTTGACGAATGCAAGAGGTAGAGTGCTCTTGGAAGCCTTTTCTGCATTGAGTGTTGTACTCATGAATAATGGGGTTGAACAAACTTTCAGACGAGGTGATGCTGGTTCGGTAATTGACATTACGTTTGCCAGTAGCAGCATCACAAGCCAGGTGAACTGGAGAATATCTGACATTTATACTCATAGCGATCATAGCGCTATAATCATAGATGTACAAGATGAACAGCACCATGTGGCTGTACAAGCACGAGACTTGACAGGCTGGAAGATAAATACCTTTGATAAGGATATCTTCGCAGCTTGTATGGAGAACATGCAACTGAATGGTTCGGCTGAAGATATGGCAGAACAATTAGTGAGCCATATCACGAGTGCGTGCAATGTGAGCATGACGAAGCGTAAAAGGTCACCAAATAAGCCTCCAGTTTACTGGTGGAATGGTGAAATTGCTAGGTTGCGTTCGGAGTGCATAACCTCCCGAAGGCAGTATACAAGGACGCGAGGTAGTCTAGAGAACAGTGTACACCATCAAATATATAAGGATAAAAGGAAAGCGTTGAAGATTGCAATACGTAGGAGTAAGCGCAGCTGTTTCCTTAATATATGTGAGGAATTAGATGGTAATCCTTGGGGCCTTGCATATAAACTGGTAACCAAGAGACTTAAATGTCTTGGTCCATCGCCGCCAAGAGAGGAGCCTATTCTCAGGGGAATTGTAGATCATCTCTTTCCCCAACAGAAAAATCCTACGTGGCAAAACAGCTATTCGGCTGCATTTTCCGATATTCCTCCGGTTACGATTTCCGAGATAGAAGGCGCTGTCTCGAAATTTAAAGACAATAAGGCACCAGGCTTAGATTGTATTCCAAATATGGTGCTAAAAGAAGCTGTCAAACTCCACCCTGAGTACCTGTTGAAGGTAATAAGCGCATGCTTGAGCCAGGGAATTTTTCCAACAATGTGGAAAAGACAAAAGCTGGTACTGTTACCCAAGGATAATAAGCCGCTAGACGACCCCTCCTCTTATCGTCCACTGTGTATGATAGATACGAGTGGGAAACTGCTAGAAAGTATAATCTGTAGAAGATTGGAAGGCTGTGTTGAAGCTAAGAATGGTTTATCAAATAACCAATATGGCTTCAGGAAAGCAAGATCAACAGTGGATGCTATCAAGGTTGTAGTAGAAACTGCTGCTAGGGCTATCCAAGGGGAGCGGTGGAGAAATGGAGCTAAGGAGTATTGTGTAGTCGTAACCCTAGACGTAAAGAACGCCTTCAACACGGCAAACTGGGGACGTATTGTTGAAGCCTTAGCAAGATTAGACATCCCAGGGTATTTACTGGCAATTATACAGGATTATTTCCGAAATAGAGAGCTAGTTTATGACACCGATAAAGGTACTAGGAGACGCCAGATAATTGGCGGTGTGCCTCAAGGATCAGTACTTGGCCCACTACTGTGGAACGTCATGTACGATGGAGTATTGAGGTTAAATCTACCTGAGAAGGCAAAGATAGTTGGATTCGCAGACGACATAGCGTTAGTATGTGAAGCAAAAGAGTTGCTAGAGGCGGAAACCATTGCAAATGCCAGTATTCAGATCGTTAGGTCTTGGCTCAGGTCAATGGGTCTAGCTCTAGCTGACCATAAAACAGAGGCGGTTCTGATTAGTAGTCGGAAACGTAGGGAAACCATTAGGCTTAATATTGGTACGTGTAGCATAGAATCCAGGGAATGTCTAAAATACCTTGGAGTCATGATTGACACACGTCTATCTTTTCATGAGCACTTTAAGTATATAGGTGCCAGAGCATCGAAGACCTGCTCAGCTTTATCCCGGATCATGCCAAATACAAGAGGTCCGAAATATCTGCAGAGGAAATTGATCTCTAGTGTAGTTAAAAGCATTATCCTATATGCATCCCCTATATGGTCAGGTTCACTGAGATATTCTACGTATGTGAATCTGATATCCCCTGTGTATAGGCTGGCCGCCCTGCGAGTATGTAGCGCATTCCGAACTGTGTCCGACGAAGCAGCTTTTGTCATTGCCGGTATGATGCCCATCGAATTAGAGGCGATATCGGACAGTACAAATGGTGTGACAGATTTGTGCCTACGTAAGTGGCAGGCACGATGGACAGCGACTGATAAGGGAAGATGGACTTACTCACTGATACCTGACATCAGTACATGGTTATCAAGAAAGCACGGTGACTTGAACTACTATATTACACAGTTTTTGACTGGACATGGTTGCTTCAGGTCGTACTTGTACCGTTTCGGACATGACAGTATTCCGTTTTGTCCGAGCTGTGATGGTAATGTCGTGGAAGATGCCGAGCATGTGTTCTTCATCTGTCCACGATTCAATAGTAGAAGAGAGTGCTTAGAAGCAGATTTAGGGCGTAGAATTAGGCTGGACAACATAGTTCCAACCATGTTGGAATCTTTGTACAACTGGACGTGTGTATGCAATTTTGCAAAATTCGTTCTATTGGAGCTTCGTAGGTTGGAAGAGATTCGCAGAAGAATCTCTTTAGGTTAGATTAGGTCTAGGATCTATTCCCACCCTGTGATGTAAAGCCTTACGGCAGTACCACAGGGAAAGGTTTTGGGTCAGTGTAAAGGGGTGTTTTAGCGTGTTAAAGTCTCGCACTCCTGGCAAACACCATCACTGCCAGGGTCTTTCGATGATTTCATCCCAATCATCCCATGAATAAAAAAAAAAAAAACATACATATACATATACATACATACACACACATACATACATACATACATACATATACACATTTACATACATATACACATATATACATATGTACAACACACATACATATATATATATACATACACATACACCCATATATAATGTGTAATAAATACTCTAACATGAACAAAAGAATTATTATATATACATATAATATATTTTTGTCCTAAATTCTGTTATTATTTTTGTGTAACAAATATCTATAAGATTGTGCAACATTGACTGTGTCTATTCTGAAATTCATTCTCTTATCTATAGGAACATTCATAATTTGTAACATTTCTAGCATATATCTACGTTTGTAATTAAATTCTGTATTTAAAATTGAAATATTTTCAAAATCAGGATAATGATCTGAATCAAAGCAATGTGAACATAAAGCTGTCTTTTTTGAATTAATATTCCTATATCTTT
This sequence comes from Linnaemya tessellans, assembly GCA_951800035.1. NCBI lineage: Eukaryota > Metazoa > Arthropoda > Insecta > Diptera > Tachinidae > Linnaemya > Linnaemya tessellans. The sequence continues at coordinate 54,356,825 of OX637534.1, forward strand.
GATCTGTCTTATGTCCAGCTATTCTAGTCTTCAATTTATTCTTAGTCGTACCTACATACATACACGCTATCACAACTGTCATTGTCGTTTCCTTTACAAGGTATTTTGTAAATTACATTAGATTTATCTAACTTCTGAATCTTATCTTTTATGTTGGTAAAAACATTTCCTAAAGTGCTATACATCTTATATGCCATCTTGTACTTTGTTTTATCATACATATCTGACTTTTCCAATCTTTCTGACATTTTTGGTACATATATTAATGACTTATAAATTTTTGGTTCATTACCGTTATTATTATTAATACTATTATTATTATTACTATCATTATTGTTGTTGCTATTATTACTGTTATTATTAATGTTATTATTACTATTAATAATATTTCTTCCATCATTAAATTGTCCTATCAATCTACAAGAAAGATGATAAGGAAAACTATTGTCACTCAATATATGCATAATCTTTTTCTTATTTTTCTTATGGAATTCAACATCACTTAATGTCAAAATTCTCTCTATAAGATTCTTGGCCGTATTAATTATCATCCTCTTTGGATGTTTTGAATAATAATTAATAATTCTGCCAGATGATGTTGGTTTCTGGAACCAATCTATTGATAATCCATTTTCTTTTCTTAATACCAATGTATCTAAAAAAGAAAGTTTAGAGTTTTTTTCTTTTTCAATTGTGAATTGTATATCAGGGTGAAAAGAATTAGATGTTGATAATATATTATCTATATCACTTTCTGAAAGAATACAAAACAAATCGTCAACATATTTTACTAAAAACTTTGGTTTATTAGTCAATTTACTAATGCATTCATCCAGTAATTTTTCCATTACTATATCAGCTATAACCGGAGAGGCTGGAGATCCCATAGGAAGACCCTTATTTTGTTGATACATTTTATCTCTATATTGAAAATATCTACTATCCACTATACAAAACTTAACTATACGTGAAAACAAACTCTTACTAATGTCTGTATATTGTGTTATCTTATTCCAACTTTCATCAATAATATTCATTGCTAAATCAACTGGTATACTTGGAAATAAAGATACAACATCAAGTGATATTAATTTCTCATTAATATCTAATTTTATTTTCTTTATCCTGTTTTTAAAATCTAAAGAATTGGATATATTATATTTTGAGCCCATTGTTAATTTTTTCAAAATTCGAGTTATGTATTTACTAAGTTCATAAGAAGTAGAATTAATACTAGAACAAATTGGTCTCAACGGAAAATTATCTTTATGGATCTTAGGTAATCCATATAATTTAGGATAAGTAGAAATATTTGATTTTAATTTATATTTTTCTATGTTAGAAATAATATTTGCCTTAAAAAGCTCTTCAACTAAGTCATTATTACATTTTTGTAATTTAGTAGTAGGATCTCTATCAATTAAATTATATGTATTAATATCATTTAAAATATTATCTATTCTTAAATTATAGTCACTTCTATACATAGCAACTCTTACATTTCCCTTATCCGCATTCAAAATAATTATATGTTTATTTAATCTTAAAAATTTTTTTGTTGATTTTAGACAATCATTCATATATTTATCCCTATTTGTCAATTTACTTCTATTAATGTGATTATCTAAGATATTAGTAAATCTTGACCTAACTATCTCCTGTTTTTCCTTATCTTGTATAGTCTGAATGAAGTCTTCTCCATCAGCTATTACCTTCATAATAGGAAAATTATTTTCTTGTATAGGTAATGCATATTTCTTCCCTAAAGACAAAATATATTCAACATCATGAGGAAACAGTACATCAGATTTATTGACAAACCATTTTTGGTTTAATCTGATTCCTAATTCTCTTTTTTGCAAACTAACAAGACAATTTAATTTTTTAATATGTAGATACCTTTTTAGTTCTATCTGTGAATGTTTTTGTTATCTTCTCTGTATATTCTAAAAAATACGTTAATTCTATAGTAGATAATATTCTTCTTAATTTTGCTTCCATGGCCGATAATTCAATATTATACTCCTTTAGGTTTTCATGTTTCTGCTTTATTGCCCAATTAAGCATCTTTCCTTGAAAATTTTGTATATTTCTCGAAATCATCAAGTTTGTTGACCATTGACCGTTTTCATGGAAAATATTGTAAATATTTTTAGTGGAATTTTTTATGAAATTAGGAATAACGCCTTTATTTCGACAAGAAATTAAAAACGTTATTGTTGATTTACATTTAATAATTTTTTCCCTAATTTTTTTATACCTATTCATTGTCCATCTTGCTTCATTATTCTTTTTTAGTATCCTATATACATTTATTCTTTCCTCGTTATCAATTAATCTTTGTTCAATTCTCCTGCTTCTGTTGTAGTTTATGTAACGACCATCTCTTATATTTTCATAATTGTGCAGGTTTCTTTCTTCTCTTCTTATTGTGACAACGTTGTTACCTCTACTATTTCTATATGTTCCTTGTTATATGTTTAAACTTCTTTCTTCTCTACCATTACTGTACGTTCCTTGTGGTCAGCTGAAACTTCCATTAATAGTCCGAGTATATTGAAATCTGCTTCTATAGCTATTATTTTCACTGTGTACAATTCTTGCTCCAATGTATGCCCTGTTTCTTTCTTGATTTATTCTATTTTGATAGTAATATTCACTATTCATCACTCTTTTTTATTATGCCGGGCTCACAATTATATAAATTTGCTTTTTTCTAATTTTTCGACCTATTTTTTATATAATAATACAATATTTTTTAAGCTTAAGGTCTTTATGATATATATATATTGTTACGTTTTTAGACCTTTTCGTAAAAACGCTTTTTACTTATCCTTCAAGGATTCGTTTAATTGCATCAAATTAAAAACACAGACAATTAACTTTAGAAATATAATGCGGCAACACTTTATTTACTACTTTATTAACACGAGTATTTGTACTACTAAACAATTAGCGATGTAAACACGTCTAGATTTAAAATCACACTGATCCCGCTGATTACTGGCAGCGACTTTATATAGCAAAATGACATCGTCTGGTAACTTCGCGAAGCATCTGGTCATGGTTGTTGTTGGTTGTGCTTTACTTAACATGTAGCTATATACGTGTGTTTGTTTATATGACAATGCTGTCTTGTGTGTTTTGTTTATTGTAACTATGTATGGTTGTATGTATGAGTGTTCTGTGTGTTGCGCAGTTTTGTTTCTTCTTGTACTATGTGGGTATGTTTATGTGCATATTTGTGTGTATGTTGCTGTATATATTGGTGTACATGTTTAGCTTTTGTTAGCAGCGAATATTTGCGTACAAGATCATTAAGAATAACATCATCATCTCTTAGCATTGAAGTTGCTAGGTTTTTCGTTGTTGTTATTTACACTTATTATTGCACAGCCTCGAATGATCTTGTATATTCTCGACGATGTATCCGGAATATTCCATTTCCGTTAATTCAAATATTATCTGCATTGTGTTGACCAGGGTTGTAACATTTTGACAACTAGAGATGAGTTGGCAGTGCTGCCAAGTACATATAGCCACATTGTCGTTATATTTAAATCTACTTTTGAACTTTGTAACAATATATATATATATATATATATATATATATATATATATATATATATATATATATTTTTTTTTTTTTTTTTTCGATATTTCGTTAGCCTTTGGTTAACTTCTTCAGGAATTTGTTATAATTTGTTGTTTTCTTTCAATTGAAAAAAATTTTTTGATTACAATTCTAAAAAACAATGTGTATCATAAAATTGAAAAATTGCCTAAATGTGATATAACTACATAAGTCTATATGTTCATATATATGAATATTAACTAATATTAGTGAAAAATTACATGAAAAATTGTAATATACATATGTATGCAAAAATAAAATGTTATTATATATAATACATAGCTTTGATATTATTAACATAAAAAAACAATGAAAAAACACATCGTGTGTCACTGAATTTTAAATATTACAAATACAAAATGTTAATAACATAAAATAATTCTAAATATTATGTTATTAAATATTAACATAATGTAAATTGAAAAATACAAAAAATTAACTTACATGGATGATTTTAAATATTTTAACCAACACCAATACATTCATATTATTTTAATATAACAAAAAACAATTAATATATATTACAAATTTTTATAAAAAAATAATAACTGCCAAAACAATTTTTTTATAAATATGTATGTGTAATGTATTCAAAAATGAAAATGTTTTACATAAAAACAACATAAACAATAAATTCCAATAAACATACACATATAACATACATATACACATACATACACACATATATACATATATATGCACATACATATACATATATATACATATATATACATACATATATGTACATACACATACACATACATACATACACATACATACATTTATAAATATACACATACATACACATATACATACATACATACACACGTACATACATATATACATCCATACATACATACATATATACATACATACATACATACATACATACATACATACACACACATACATACATATACACATTTACATACACATACACATATATACATATGTACAACACACATACATATGTATATACATACTCATACACCCATATATAATGTGTAATAAATACTCTAACATGAACAAAAGAATTATTATATATACATATAATATATTTTTGTCCTAAATTCTGTTATTATTTTTGTGTAACAAATATCTATAAGATTGTGCAACATTGACTGTGTCTATTCTGAAATTCATTCTCTTATCTATAGGAACATTCATAATTTGTAACATTTCTAGCATGTATCTACGTTTGTAATTAAATTCTGTATTTAAAATTGAAATATTTTCAAAATCAGGATAATGATCTGAATCAATGCAATGTGAACATAAAACTGTCTTTTTTGAATTAATATTCCTATATCTTTGATCTGTCTTATGTCCAGCTATTCTAGTCTTCAATTTATTCTTAGTCGTACCTACATACACGCTATCACAACTGTCATTGTCGTTTCCTTTACAAGGTATTTTGTAAATTACATTAGATTTATCTAACTTCTGAATCTTATCTTTTATGTTGGTAAAAACATTTCCTAAAGTGCTATACATCTTATATGCCATCTTGTACTTTGTTTTATCATACATATCTGACTTTTCTAATCTTTCTGACATTTTTGGTACATATATTAATGACTTATAAATTTTTGGTTCATTACCGTTATTATTATTAATACTATTATTATTATTACTATCATTATTGTTGTTGCTATTATTACTGTTATTATTAATGTAATTATTACTATTAATAATATTTCTTCCATCATTAAATTGTCCTATCAATCTACAAGAAAGATGATAAGGAAAACTATTGTCACTCAATATATGCATAATCTTTTTCTTATTTTTCTTATGGAATTCAACATCACTTAACGTCAAAATTCTCTCTATAAGATTCTTGGCCGTATTAATTATCATCCTCTTTGGATGTTTTGAATAATAATTAATAATTCTGCCAGATGATGTTGGTTTCTGGAACCAATCTATTGATAATCCATTTTCTTTTCTTAATACCAATGTATCTAAAAAAGAAAGTTTAGAGTTTTTTTCTTTTTCAATTGTGAATTGTATATCAGGGTGAAAAGAATTAGATGTTGATAATATATTATCTATATCACTTTCTGAAAGAATACAAAACAAATCGTCAACATATTTTACTAAAAACTTTGGTTTATTAGTCAATTTACTAATGCATTCATCCAGTAATTTTTCCATTACTATATCAGCTATAACCGGAGAGGCTGGAGATCCCATAGGAAGACCCTTATTTTGTTGATACATTTTATCTCTATATTGAAAATATCTACTATCCACTATACAAAACTTAACTATACGTGAAAACAAACTCTTACTAATGTCTGTATATTGTGTTATCTTATTCCAACTTTCATCAATAATATTCATTGCTAAATCAACTGGTATACTTGGAAATAAAGATACAACATCAAGTGATATTAATTTCTCATTAATATCTAATTTTATTTTCTTTATCCTGTTTTTAAAATCTAAAGAATTGGATATATTATATTTTGAGCCCATTGTTAATTTTTTCAAAATTCGAGTTATGTATTTACTAAGTTCATAAGAAGTAGAATTAATACTAGAACAAATTGGTCTCAACGGAAAATTATCTTTATGGATCTTAGGTAATCCATATAATTTAGGATAAGTAGAAATATTTGATTTTAATTTATATTTTTCTATGTTAGAAATAATATTTGCCTTAAAAAGCTCTTCAACTAAGTCATTATTACATTTTTGTAATTTAGTAGTAGGATCTCTATCAATTAAATTATATGTATTAATATCATTTAAAATATTATCTATTCTTAAATTATAGTCACTTCTATTCATAGCAACTCTTACATTTCCCTTATCCGCATTCAAAATAATTATATGTTTATTTAATCTTAAAAATTTTTTTGTTGATTTTAGACAATCATTCATATATTTATCCCTATTTGTCAATTTACTTCTATTAATGTGATTATCTAAGATATTAGTAAATCTTGACCTAACTATCTCCTGTTTTTCCTTATCTTGTATAGTCTGAATGAAGTCTTCTCCATCAGCTATTACCTTCATAATAGGAAAATTATTTTCTTGTATAGGTAATGCATATTTCTTCCCTAAAGACAAAATATATTCAACATCATGAGGAAACAGTACATCAGATTTATTGACAAATCATTTTTGGTTTAATCTGATTCCTAATTCTCTTTTTTGCAAACTAACAAGACAATTTAATTTTTTAATATGTAGATACCTTTTTAGTTCTATCTGTGAATGTTTTTGTTATCTTCTCTGTATATTCTAAAAAATACGTTAATTCTATAGTAGATAATATAATTTATACTCGATAATTCAATATTATACTCCTTTAGGTTTTCATGTTTCTGCTTTATTGCCCAATTAAGCATCTTTCCTTGAAAATTTTGTATATTTCTCGAAATCATCAAGTTTGTTGACCATTGACCGTTTTCATGGAAAATATTAAAAATATTTTTAGTGGAATTTTTTATGAAATTAGGAATAACGCCTTTATTTCGACAAGAAATTAAAAACGTTATTGTTGATTTACATTTAATAATTTTTTCCCTAATTTTTTTATACCTATTCATTGTCCATCTTGCTTCATTATTCTTTTTTAGTATCCTATATACATTTATTCTTTCCTCGTTATCAATTAATCTTTGTTCAATTCTCCTGCTTCTGTTGTAGTTTATGTAACGACCATCTCTTATATTTTCATAATTGTGCAGGTTTCTTTCTTCTCTTCTTATTGTGACAACGTTGTTACCTCTACTATTTCTATATGTTCCTTGTTATATGTTTAAACTTCTTTCTTCTCTACCATTACTGTACGTTCCTTGTGGTCAGCTGAAACTTCCATTAATAGTCCGAGTATATTGAAATCTGCTTCTATAGCTATTATTTTCACTGTGTACAATTCTTGCTCCAATGTATGCCCTGTTTCTTTCTTGATTTATTCTATTTTGATAGTAATATTCACTATTCATCACTCTTTTTTATTATGCCGGGCTCACAATTATATAAATTTGCTTTTTTCTAATTTTTCGACCTATTTTTTATATAATAATACAATATTTTTTAAGCTTAAGGTCTTTATGATATATATATATATATATATAGTATATATATATATATATATATATATATATATATATATATATATATATATATATATATATATATATATATTTCGATATTTCGTTAGCCTTTGGTTAACTTCTTCAGAAATTTGTTATAATTTGTTTTCTTTCAATTGAAAAAAATTTTTTGATTACAATTCTAAAAAACAATGTGTATCATAAAATTGAAAAATTGCCTAAATGTGAAAGTCTATATGTTCATATATATGAATATTAACTAATATTAGTGAAAAATTACATAAAAAATTTTAATATACATATGTATGCAAAAATAAAATGTTATTATATATAATACATAGCTTTGATATTATTAACATAAAAAAACAATGAAAAAACACATCGTGTGTCACTGAATTTTAAATATTACAAATACAAAATGTTAATAACATAAAATAATTCTAAATAATATGTTATTAAATATTAACATAATGTAAATTGAAAAATACAAAAAATTAACATACATGGATGATTTTAAATATTTTAACCAACACCAATACATTCATATTATTTTAATATAACAAAAAACAATGAAAAACAATTAATATATATTACAAATTTTTATAAAAATATATAACTGCCAAAACAATTTTTTTATATATATGTATGTGTAATGTATTCAAAAATGAAAATGTTTTACATAAAAACAACATAAACAATAAATTCCAATAAACATACACATATAACATACATATACACATAGATACACACATATATACATATATATGCACATACATATACATATATATTTGTTACACAAAAATAATAACAGAATTTAGGACAAAAATATATTATATGTATATATAATAATTCTTTTGTTCATGTTAGAGTATTTATTACACATTATGTATGGGTGTATGTGTATGTATATATATATGTATGTGTGTTGTACATATGTATATATGTGTATATGTATTTTTTTTTTTTTTTTTATTCATGGGATGAATGGGATGAAATCATCGAAAGACCCTGGCAGTGATGGTGTTTGCCAGGAGTGCGAGACTTTAACACGCTAAAACACCCCTTTACACTGACCCAAAACCTTTCCCTGTGGTACTGCCGTAAGGCTTTACATCACAGGGTGGGAATAGATCCTAGACCTAATCTAACCTAAAGAGATTCTTCTGCGAATCTCTTCTAACCTACGAAGTTCTAACAGAACGAATTTTGCAAAATTGCATACACACGTCCAGTTGTACAAAGATTCCAACATGGTTGGAACTATGTTGTCCGGCCTAATTCTACGCCCTAAATCTGCTTCTAAGCACTCTCTTCTACTATTGAATCGTGGACAGATGAAGAACACATGTTCGGCATCTTCCACGACATTACCATCACAGCTCGGACAAAACGGAATACTGTCATGTCCGAAACGGTACAAGTACGACCTGAAGCAACCATGTCCAGTCAAAAACTCTGTAATATAGTAGTTCAAGTCACCGTGCTTTCTTGATAACCATGTACTGATGTCAGGTATCAGTGAGTAAGTCCATCTTCCCTTATCAGTCGCTGTCCATCGTGCCTGCCACTTACGTAGGCACAAATCTGTCACACCATTTGTACTGTCCGATATCGCCTCTAATTCGATGGGCATTATACCGGCGATGACAAAAGCTGCCTCGTCGGACACAGTTCGGAATGCGCTACATACTCGCAGGGCGGCCAGCCTATACACAGGGGATATCAGATTCACATACGTAGGATATCTCAGTTAACCTGACCATATAGGGGATGCATACAGGATAATTCTTTTAACTACACTAGAGATCAATTTCCTCTGCAGATATTTCGGACCTCTCGTATTTGGCATGATCCGGGATAAAGCTGAGCAGGTCTTCGATGCTCTGGCACCTATATACTTAAAGTGCTCATGAAAAGATAGACGTGTGTCAATCATGACTCCAAGGTATTTTAGACATTCCCTGGATTCTATGCTACACGTACCAATATTAAGCCTAATGGTTTCCCTACGTTTCCGACTACTAATCAGAACCGCCTCTGTTTTATGGTCAGCTAGAGCTAGACCCATTGACCTGAGCCAAGACCTAACGATCTGAATACTGGCATTTGCAATGGTTTCCGCCTCCAGCAACTCCTTTGCCTCACACACCAACGCTATGTCGTCTGCGAATCCAACTATCTTTGCCTTCTCAGGTAGATTTAACCTCAATACTCCATCGTACATGACGTTCCACAGTAGTGGGCCAAGTACTGATCCTTGAGGCACACCGCCAATTATCTGGCGTCTCCTAGTACCTTTATCGGTGTCATAAACTAGCTCTCTATTTCGGAAATAATCCTGTATAATTGCCAGTAAATACCCTGGGATGTCTAATCTTGCTAAGGCTTCAACAATACGTCCCCAGTTTGCCGTGTTGAAGGCGTTCTTTACGTCTAGGGTTACGACTACACAATACTCCTTAGTTCCATTTCTCCACCGCTCCCCTTGGATAGCCCTAGCAGCAGTTTCTACTACAACCTTGATAGCATCCACTGTTGATCTTGCTTTCCTGAAGCCATATTGGTTATTTGATAAACCATTCTTAGCTTCGACACAGCCTTCCAATCTTCTACAGATTATACTTTCTAGCAGTTTCCCACTCGTATCTATCATACACAGTGGACGATAAGAGGAGGGGTCGTCTAGCGGCTTATTATCCTTGGGTAACAGTACCAGCTTTTGTCTTTTCCACATTGTTGGAAAAATTCCCTGGCTCAAGCATGCGCTTATTACCTTCAAGAAGTACTCAGGGTGGAGTTTTACAGCTTCTTTTAGCACCATATTTGGAATACAATCTAAGCCTGGCGCCTTATTGTCTTTAAATTTCGAGACAGCGCCTTCTATCTCGGAAATCGTAACAGGAGGAATATCGGAAAATGCAGCCGAATAGCTGTTTTGCCACGTAGGAATTTCCTGTTGGGGAAAGAGATGATCTACAATTCCCCTGAGAATAGGCTCCTCTCTTGGCGGCGATGGACCAAGACATTTAAGTCTCTTGGTTACCAGTTTATATGCAAGGCCCCAAGGATTACCATCTAATTCCTCACATATATTAAGGAAACAACTGCGCTTACTCCTACGTATTGCAATCTTCAACGCTTTCCTTTTATCCTTATATATTTGATGGTGTACACTGTTCTCTAGACTACCTCGCGTCCTTGTATACTGCCTTCGGGAGGTTATGCACTCCGAACGCAACCTAGCAATTTCACCATTCCACCAGTAAACTGGAGGCTTATTTGGTGACCTTTTACGCTTCGTCATGCTCACATTGCACGCACTCGTGATATGGCTCACTAATTGTTCTGCCATATCTTCAGCCGAACCATTCAGTTGCATGTTCTCCATACAAGCTGCGAAGATATCCTTATCAAAGGTATTTATCTTCCAGCCTGTCAAGTCTCGTGCTTGTACAGCCACATGGTGCTGTTCGTCTTGTACATCTATGATTATAGCGCTATGATCGCTATGAGTATAAATGTCAGATATTCTCCAGTTCACCTGGCTTGTGATGCTGCTACTGGCAAACGTAATGTCAATTACCGAACCAGCATCACCTCGTCTGAAAGTTTGTTCAACCCCATTATTCATGAGTACAACGCTCAATGCAGAAAAGGCTTCCAAGAGCACTCTACCTCTTGCATTCGTCAAGGGGCAGCCCCATTCAACAGCCCACGCATTAAAGTCACCTGCTATTATGACTGGGTTCTTGGTGGCTGCATCTGTTACTATATTATCAACTATGCTTCGAAAGTCCTCTATAGAATACCTAGGGGGAATATAGCAGCTGTACAATGTGATACCAGAGATAGTGGCTCGGGCATACCCACATTGTGATGTTATTCTATCCCGTAGTGTTAAGGTGCTGGTGTTCCATATCGCCGATGTATCCGTGTTATCAGAAACCCAATTTACAGATCCCATGGTCCTATATGGCTCACTCAGCACAGCGACGTCTACATTTAAATCTCGAACGCTTTGCTTAAGAAGCTCTTGTGCTGCCTGGCAATGGTTGAGATTTAACTGTAATATACGCATTTTGATGTCTTAAGTTTGGTTTTAAACCTTAAGTTTCTGTAGCGCCTTTTTGTAGTACGGACAAACTACACCTCCGGTGACATGATCACTAGCGGTGTCTGTTGCATTCCTACAAAGCAAACACGACGGTTTTTTGGAGCACGTTCCAATTTTGTGGCCGGTTTCCCAACACCGTAAGCAATTATTAGAAAGGTCCTTCCCCTTACAATTTGCGGCCCTATGTCCATAATCTAGGCATCTAAAGCACCTTATCGGCGTTGCCTTTTCGCGTATTCGGCAGACGACCCAACCAATGCGTATCTTCGCCATCTGCACAAGACGGCTAGCTATGGCAGCACTTACGCCAATGGTGGCAGTTTGCGTTCCTCCATACGCTCTCCTCAACGATTTAATTGCAGCAGGCTGCAGAGATTTCAAATCGTCGGATGCTTTTATGAGGGCTTCATAAACGTCCTCCTTAGAGGTTACCTCATCTATATCCCTAATCTCGACTCTAACCTCATGGGATATTGCCCTTACTTCGGCGACCTGACCTAGTACCGATTCTACTGTCGCCCTGAATTCACTTGTATCCTGGTGCGCGGGTTTATTCAACTCCAACAACAATTCACCCTTACCAGTCTTCCTAATGTTCCTCACACTTTGGCCCAGATCATTCAACTTTGGGTCTTTCTTCACTTGTCTGAGGATATCAGCATAGGAAGCATCCCCGCACGTTTTAATTACCAAAGCATCTGGTCTTACTATCTTCTTCCTACTTCTAACTCTGGTATGGACCTTAACCCAGCCAGGATCTTTAGCATTCACGCCTGGTTTCCCAGCCGTACTTCTGCCTGCCTCACTGGGTGTATGATTCCCGCTATTCCTATTGGGGGTTACACCCTTCTTCTTCTTAGATTTGTTCCCCTTTGGGCTAAGAGTGCTTAGATCTCTTTTGCGCTTTGGGGTTGCGTTTAGCACAAAGGTTGGCCTTGACGGTTCTTCCGTCTGCGTCCCCTTATGAATTTGTGACTTCTTGTCACTAACAGGTCTGCTGCTCAGCTCATCCGCTACTTGCATATACAACGCCTGTATCTCCCGCGACATCGTCACAATATCTTTATGCACGTTCGAACGCGACTTTAAGAAGTCTAACAACTTCGAGATCTTATCTCCTAATTTCCCCAAACTACTGCTGCTTACCTCACTACTATTAGCAACGCTATTGGAAAAGAGATTATCTCCACTTCTAACTCCTGAAGGGGGTGATCTCATGATCACCGACTTCCTCACAAATGGGTTCTCGCTGTCTACCACGTTTAACCCATCATGTCCATTACCTCTATTTTTATTTATATTAATTGTGTTCATTCTAGTGGGTCCAAACTCAAAGCCGCTATATCCGTTCGATGTGCAGTCACGTTAAGATCCCATGGGTCCCTTTGCAAGCAGTGAGGTCCATGCGAGGGTTGAAGAAAAGGTCTTATGGATCTTCTCGCCAGAGCCAGATCCGTGCTAACCGGGGAAGAACATCCGAACCTGCACCATCAACTTAATGATGACGAACTTCAAACGTACTTTGAGACTTGCCAAGTTTTAATAGGACGGAGGCAGTTGTGGCATTAGCCTGAGAGCCATTTCTGTAAAATTTCACCCCTACATACTCAGGTCCCAGAATACCACAACCACCAGCCCAGGGTTCTAAAAATTCAATCTCGTATGTCCAGATATGCCATAATTAAGACCGTACTGGACTTGGTCTTAATGCTTTTCAGCGGTGTGGAATCACAAGTCTTTTAAGGGTTTCTATCTAGAATTCCCTCAGACCTGTGATAACTCAGGGTCCGCGGGGTCGTCAATCCCGTTATCCTCATAAGAAGATACCCTTGCGGGTATATGTGTATATGTATGTAAATGTGTATATGTATGTATGTATGTATGTGTGTGTATGTATGTATATGTATATGTATGTATGTATGTATGTATGTATGTATGTATGTATATATATATGTACGTGTGTATGTATGTATGTATGTGTATGTATGTATGTATATGTGTATGTATGTGTATATTTATAAATGTATGTATGTGTATGTATGTATGTGTATGTGTATGTACATATATGTATATATATGTATATATATGTATATGTATGTGCATATATATGTATATATGTGTGTATGTATGTGTATATGTATGTTATATGTGTATGTTTATTGGAATTTATTGTTTATGTTGTTTTTATGTAAAACATTTTCATTTTTGAATACATTACACATACATATTTATAAAAAAATTGTTTTGGCAGTTATATTTTTTTATAAAAATTTGTAATATATATTAATTGTTTTTCATTGTTTTTTGTTATATTAAAATAATATGAATGTATTGGTGTTGGTTAAAATATTTAAAATCATCCATGTATGTTAATTTTTTGTATTTTTCAATTTACATTATGTTAATATTTAATAACATATTATTTAGAATTATTTTATGTTATTAACATTTTGTATTTGTAATATTTAAAATTCAGTGACACACGATGTGTTTTTTCATTGTTTTTTTATGTTAATAATATCAAAGCTATGTATTATATAATAACATTTTATTTTTGCATACATATGTATATTACAATTTTTTATGTAATTTTTCACTAATATTAGTTAATATTCATATATATGAACATATAGACTTATGTAGTTATTTCACATTTAGGCAATCTTTCAATTTTATGATACACATTGTTTTCTAGAATTGTAATCAAAAAATTTTTTTCAATTGAAAGAAAACAACAAATTATAACAAATTCCTGAAGAAGTTAACCAAAGGCTAACGAAATATCGAAATATATATATATATATATATATATATATATATATATGTATATATATATATATATATATCATAAAGACCTTAAGCTTAAAAAATATTGTATTATTCTAGAAATTATTTACATGGCAAAACAACGTTTGCCGGATCAGCTAGTAAATTAATATAAATATCTGAAAGTATTTTACGAAATACATATAAATGTTTGAATAATATTTTATTAAATTTAAAACAAATAAAATTCTTATTAACGAGTTTACTACCGTATTACGGTGTACAATTATTAAAAGCTTGTATTTTTAAGTTTACAAAAATATTACCAATGTAAGCTTATTATAAACAATTAGACATCAAAGCTTACTGTATATTTTATACAAGTAACATCATTGTAAGGGCTCAGTTTTCATTATTAAACTATTTTTAACAAGCCTTTTATAATAGTAATCACAACACTTTTCCAAGCTTAACACTTATGTTAGTGTGCTTGCTACAAGTTATTACACCCTCCAAAAAATAATATGGATGGTATATTCACTTTGTCATTCCGTTTGTAATGCTGCGTAATATCCATCTGAGATCCCATAAAGTATATATATTCTTGATCAGTGATGAAATCTAAGACGATCTGAGCATGTCCGTCCGTCCGTCCGTCCGTCTGTGGAAATCACGATTCAGTCTAAACGAAAAGAGCTAGAATTTTGAAATTTGGTATAAATACATATTGAAGTTCGCAGATGGGCTAAGTCGGGCAAGAGGGAAAAAAGTTTCCCTAAAAAGAACTAAACCAACCTCTAAAAAACAACATAATTTTTAAGGTTTTTTTTGTAATTCTGTTAAGCAAATGATATATTTTTATATTAAAAAAGGTCCAACGCGTTAAACTTAGAGCCATAAAATAAAACAAATATTGTTTTTTTTTGAAGGTGAAATGTCTCCCACACTGCCCTTGCCAAAACCACCCCGCCAAAATACAGTTTTAATAACCTTCAAAGAGAATTGGACCCCATAAAATATATATATTTTTGATCAGTGATGAAGTCTAAGACGGTCTAGCAATGCCCATACGTTCGTCTGTGGAAAATATGATATTGTCTATATTTGAACACCGCCCCTTTAGTAGGCGTTGGCGTACGACATTTTAAATTTACTTACTAAATATTTGGAGGGTATTCAAGATTCGACCCGGTCGAATATAACGTTTTTATTTGTTTCTAAATCGTTTTGTTTCGTTGGGAAGTATATCGTATAAAGTTTTCTATGAGTATCAAGTTGTTATCCGATGACACAGACAAAAAGAAAATATTTATTTGTATACAGTCGACTCCGCTTTACTGGAAATAGCCAAAACCCAATTTTTTTCAGTTATCCGATTTTTTTCTATAAAACGTAGTTTGGATTACTGAAATTTGTTACAGTAAAACAATATTTGTTATATCAAATGTCTAGCCAGTTGCATTGACAATATAATAGAAAAATATAATAAAGTACGTAAGAGCGAAAAGGACAAACACATTTTGCCATCTAATTTTTTAACGGACAAAACATGCACAATTTTTTCAGTCGTAAATCATGCAATCGATTCGATGTCATTGTTAATTTTTTCACTAAAGCGAATTAAGTTTCATACAAAACGTAGTTGTGGGCTTGCTTTTGGTTTTCAGTAATAAAGCGAAGTGAATAAGACTCGCTACATTTGATATCAGTGCGGGTATTTGTATCGCTTTCAGTAATCCTATTTTTTTCAGTAAAGCGTTTTGCGCTAAAGCGGATTCGACTGTATAGACGAAGTAAATACACAAATATTGCATATCGCATTATATACATTTTGTTTAATTTTTATTTAGAACAGTGTAACAATTATTATGAACATAAAAAGGTACAAAGTTTGATATAAAATAGTTTAACCTGGTGGGCATTACAGTTGGAATTACCAGCATGTAAAGTTTTTTAAAATGGTACGTACCTGTCGTATCCTTATAATAATACACTTTTGAACAAAACTGATTTAAGTTAGATAGAATATCACCATGAAAATAATATTTCCACTTTATTGCAGTGAGCCGACGAAAATCGGTACTTTGCGCCGATAGTATGATCTTAGCTTTAGACTAAAACTTTTAGATTGTTAATTTTATCAGCGGGCTTATGTTCGAATCTGCAAGACTGCAAACCATTTTTTATTATTTTATTAATAAATGAATTTGTTCAAATTCTATTTTTATTAATTTATATTAAGATTGGAATATTAAGAATATTTATATTGTATACATGGAATATTGGGAATATTAATCGTCAGGGTTGGGGAATTTCGTACTAACCAAAAATGTAATAACTTAAAAATATGAATGTGATAACTTCTCATATTCCATTTTCGTTAAAATATTGGTTAAATAGTTGATATTCCTACTAACTAGCACCACTTGCAAAAGTGGAAAAATTGAACAAAGAACGCTGATGAGATGGCGTAGCGGCCTCGAAATCAGTACTGATCCGTTCTGCTGGTTTGATGATTATTGAAAAAATATTCTTAGTATTCCAATCTTAATATAAATTAATAAAAATAGAATTTGAACAAATTCATTTATTAATAATATAATAAAAAATGGTTTGCAGTCTTGCAGATTCGAACTTAAGCCCGTTGATAAAATTAACAATTTACATAAGAAAGTTCGACTAATAAAAATTCATACATAATCTAAAACTTTTAGTTTAATTTATGGGTCTGCATAGTAACGTGACGTGATTAATTTATTAAATGTACAATATTTTTAACTGAATTTATTATCCTTTTATACAAATGTACCTTATATAAAATTGCATTAATATTATTTATTTATTTTTTCATACTATGTATTTCGAAGAAAAAAATTAATTTTGTTTAAAAAAATAAAAATAAAATAGTTTTTATGAACATTACTAATGCATTTTTGAAATTACATAAAATTTGATGAAAAAGTTTGACAAAAACTCGTGATAAATCTACTTCAAAATAATTCAATGTGTTTTTTACAATTTTCAAAACTTCAACTCTGCAAAAAATATTAATCAAAACATATATGCAGTAATCTGAGGGATTCAAACAATTAGGAAAGTGTTTAATAGCGGTAAATCTAGAAAATAATAACATCATTATGAAACTTAACGCTGCTATTAAAAGTATTTGAAGTACAACGAGTAGGAACATAAAATTTAAGGAACTTATTTTTCTTATGTTCTCATTTTTGTATGTTCTCATTTTTGTATGT
The DNA here is from genome assembly GCA_951800035.1 of Linnaemya tessellans. Lineage (NCBI taxonomy): Eukaryota > Metazoa > Arthropoda > Insecta > Diptera > Tachinidae > Linnaemya > Linnaemya tessellans. The sequence goes on from OX637534.1 coordinate 54,374,663, forward strand.
TCCATACCTACTGAACAAGTATGAAGTCGGCTACATACACGTTGGTATTCGTCCAACAAACCTTCTCTTCTCTTCATTACTCGCGTTTTTTTCGAATGTCTTGACTTATTCGTTGCAGACCCTTATACTCTGCCTTATGTCCCCTCCCCCTTTGCCCCCTAAATGACCCTATAAAAAATTTTTTTTTCTTTAAATTTTTTATATACACTCTAAAACACTTTTGTTGAAATTTACGTCAATAATAGTCGACAACACTTTAAAGAATATAATTGTCCTAAAATTACACAACATATATTTTCAAACAATTTGTGGATTTTTGAACAAAATATGTTTAATATTGAACAAGAGATGCTTAATACTTTTAAACATATTCGGTCTTATGCAAAAAAATTTTTTAATTGATGCTTGAAGTTCACGTTAGTTAATAGCTACTTTAAGGCTAGCATTCCTATGTTAAACAAGTAAAAACGTTATATTCGACCTGGTCGAATCTTAAATACCCTCCAAATATTTAGTAAGTGAATTTAAAATGTTTAACTTGGTGGCACAGAGTTCCTTTATATAATATCGTACGTCAACCCCTACTGAAGGGGCGGGTTTAAAATTAGACAATATCATGTTTTCCACAGACGAACGTATGGGCATTGCTAGACCGTCTTAAACTTCATCACTAGTCAAGAATATACATACATATTTACTTTATGGGGTCCAATTCTCTTTGGAGGGTATAAAAACTGTATTTTGGCGAGGTAGCTCTGGCAAGGGCTGTGGAGTAAATATATCACCTTTGTCATAAAACTCTAAAAATAAATGCTTGGGATAATTATATACAAAATTAAAATTTCGTTTTTTTGATAGGGTCATTTAAAAGGCAGAGGGGGAGAGGGGTGGGGCAGAAACAGGTAGACATAAAACTCTAAAAATAAATGCTTGGAATGATTACACACAAAATTAAAAAAAAATTTTATATATTTTTAATAGGATCATTTAGTGGGCAAAAGGGGGAGGAGGGGTAGGGCAGCAACAGGCAGTCATAAAACTCTAATGATAAATGCTTGGGATGATTATATACAAAATTTAAAAAAAAAATTTTTTTTGGTAGGGTCATTTGGGGGGGCAAAGGAAGAGGAGGGGGTAGGGCAGAAATCGGCAGTCATAAAACTCTAAAGATAAATGCTTGGGATGATTATATACAAAATTTAAAAAATTTTTTTTTTTTGGTAGGGTCATATAGAGGGTGAAGAGGGAGGAAGGGGTAGGGCAGAGTAGTACCAGGTTTCGTCTTAGCTTCGTCATTAAAGCTTAAAAATGGTATTTTTAAGGAATGTAGGCTTAAGTAAAACAATTTGTTAAATTTTTATGCTATTTTTGCCTATAATAACGCCCACTAAAGTGGGCGGGGTCAAATAATATTTTTTAATTTATTTTATGGCTCCAAGTTTAAGGCGTTGGACCGTATTTGACATAAAAATATATCATTTGCTTAACAAAATAACCAAAAAACTTTAAAAATTATGTTGTTTTTCCTGGGTTGGTTTAGTTCTTCTTAGCGGAACTTTTTTCCCTCTTGCCTGATTTAGCCCATCTTCGAACTTAACCTGCTCAAGGTTTCAAAATATATCTGTGCCAAATTTCAAGAGTCTAGCTCTTTTCGTTTGGACTGAATCGTGATTTCCACAGACGGACGGATGGACGGACGGACATGCTCAGTTCGTCTTAGATTTCATCACTGATCAAGAATATATATACTTTATGGGGTCTGAGATGGATATTTCGATGCGTTACAAACGGAATGACAAAGTGAATATACCCTTCAAATTCTTTCTTGGAGGGTATAAAAATTATATGCAGAAACAGTGCTTTAACTAATGCATACTTCAAATAATTTTACTTGTTGATACTGGCAACGTTATCATTCTCTCTTGTCTCTTTGTAGTTAACGATGGAAAATAGTGAGTACTAATTCATCCTGATAGTCGGATATTTTAACAATATTTTGTATATTTTTTTACCATAAAATAACATTTTTAATTTTTATATGCCAAATAATATATATACTACAGAAAAAACATAAACTAAAGATATTTATAATAGTGCAAAATAATAAATACGCAATTTTTTGTTAAGGATATAAACCGATTATTTAAAAAACAACCATTCTTTACTTGTGTTGATTGAATGTACATCACTATAAATTTTATTGTTTTTACATTATGTGTGTTAATACTTTGAATGATATTTACCATGATAGATGCTGCTTAAGGAACTCATAAGAAAGAAGGTAAAAGTCATTGAAAACAAAAATACGGACAACAATACCAACCATTCAAAGAACAAAGCATGGGTGAAAGTGGCAGAAAGTTATGTACATCACATATACATACATACATACATATATATATATATATATATATATATATATATATATATATATATATATATATATATATATATATATATATATATATATATATATAGATATACAACCACATGATCATTTCCTTTTTTTAAATTTCCTAAATTATTTAGCTTCAACAGTTAATGTGTCGGGAGTCAACGCACAATAACATAGCTCAAAAATCAGTGGATGGCTACCAAAATTGTATTTTGGTGATGTTCCACATCCCCTGCTATCTACTTCAATGTCTTGTTTTACCAATGTTACAATTATCCTCACTGTTTCTTTGCTAAAACGGTACTTCTCTTTTATAAGTACGTGCCCGATAATAGCCCGATATTTGGTTTATGCGTTCTAAATAAAAATTACACATTAAATAAAATTTTCATATCGAAATAAATAATTTTACCCATTCTGTTTATTAAATTTAATGTATCCATTTTTAATATAAAAATACACAAAACTGAAATGCTTTTATTAAAAGTTTTCACAAAAAATTTGCCAAAAAATATATTTAACACCGCTTTAAAGTACATGAGTAGCTACTTTAAATTATTTAATGTTAACATCGGTTTACAACACGTGTGTTAAGCTAACAACCGTTTTTGTATGATACTTTAAGGAATTTTGCTTAACATTGGTTTACCACTCCGTGTTAAGTTTTTTTGCATAAGGCTGATTGTGTCTAGTTTCCCCATATTTTAAGTATATACATATTTATATATATACATATATATATATATATATATATATATATATATATATATATATATATATATATATTTAATTTTAATCCTATATAATTAAATCAAAAAGATATAAAAACTTACTTAACTGCTGCTCTGCTCTGGAGACCCCGTCCGGTACGGTTTGGCTGGTCTCGAGCTATATGGCGCATGACCACGAGGGCAGTCCACTAAATGGCAAGGTACGTGGTATTGTGTCCAGGGCGATAAGCAGGAGGACGCCTATAATAATAAGTGCTGACGCTAATTCACACCACACCTCCTGGGGTAGTAGCGATACTAACGAGCGGGGTGAGTGTCTCTTCGATTTCATTTTATATAATAATCTTAAAATTGTCAACAGAGGTTCAGAACCCACTTTTATTGTGTCTAACCGTAGATAGGTTTTAGATGTAACATTGGTTAGTGCAGAGCACACCAATGTGGTTAGCGGTTGGAGGGTTGCGGATGACTGCTCCCTATCCGACCATCGCTATATTGACTTTACCATAGGGTTAGGGAAAGTAGATTTAATCCTATAGTTAACAGGAAGAAGACTGAGTGGGAGCTACAGAACAATGTACTCTGCAACTCCTTATCGACGTCTCCAACTATTAGAAATATTGGGGACATTGACTCTGCTGTGGAGATTCTAAGTGAATCGTTTCGCTGTGCCACTAATGTGGTTTGCAAACCAACGGTTTGCAGGGGAAGGGCCAAACCACCATGGGGAGCCCGGAAATTGCACATTCACGAAAAGAATGTCGTAGGCTATTCAACGAGGCTAAACGATCAGGCTACTGGTCGACATACAAAACCTCGTTGAATCGCTTCAAGAATCTTGTCAGAAACGCAAAAAGGGAGGGTTCATCTGAAACCTACAGGCTGCGTAAGATGATATCAACCGCACCGGCTGTACCCAGCTACATACAGAAACCCTGTGATAGCTGGACCATGAGTAGTCAAGAGACACTGAGCGTACTACTCGACATCCATTTTCCTGGTAGCCCGGCGGCACCTTTAACAGGCACTGTCGATGGCAGCTTGACGTCAGGCGCATCCACAACTCCATTGGATATGGATAGGCTCCGCTGGTCCGATCCGTTTAAATCTCCGGGACCAGATGGAATAATTCCAGCGGATCTACAGAGAAATGCGGACATTGTCCTATTTTCGCTCACGGTAATTTACAGTGAATGCTTTAGGAGGGCATATATACCTATATTTTGGCGTGCGTGCAAGGTTGGTTGTCTTTATCCCGAAGGTGGGTAAGACGTCGCACACCAAGCCTAAAGACTTCAGACCGATAAGTCTTACTTCTTTTTTACTCAAAACTTTAGAAAGGGTAACTGATATTCATCTGAGAATGACCATTCCGAATGATCTTCTCTCCAAATCACAGCACGCCTACACTAAAGGCAAATCTGTGGAAACGGCACTACATTCTCTAGTGGGCCACATAGAAAAATCTTTTGAGCATAAGGAATTTACTATGGGGGCTTTTCTGGACGTAGAAGGTGCTTTCAACTATGTCAACCCCGATTCCATCACCAATGGGATGGTAGCAGTAGGGATTGATAACAATTTATGCCGGTTTGTTAGAAACTTACTAACTTTCAGGGTAGTCAGGGCCTCGATTGGGGATGTCACTGAATATAAGGCAGTCTATCGGGGCACTCCACAGGTAGGTGTTCTGTCACCTCTATTGTGGAACCTGACCATTAATTCGCTTTTGCTAAGTCTAGAATGCAGACAGATTATGACTGTCGCGTACGCGGATGACGTAGCGGTGGCGATATCGGGTAAGCACTTGGATACCATATCTCAGTGTATGGAGTCTGCGCTGGCTCTGCTGAGTAGGTGGAGTGTCAGCTGTGGGCTCGGCATCAACCCAGCCAAGACTGAGTTGTTGCTCTTCACTAGAAGGTACAAGACCGATAGCTTTATACACCCAAAGCTTAACAGCACCTCCTTGAAACTATCTAAAACCGCCAAGTACCTGGGTGTGATTCTGGATAGTAAGCTATCATGGAAACAGAACATACAGGCGAAAGCGGAAAGGGCATTAGTGGCTATTTATACATGCAAAAGGGCAGTAGGCCTCAAATGGAATCATGACTATTGTGTACCAAGACTCTTCTTTGGTGGACTTTTCCGTTCCATTGTCGTTGACAGGGAACAGGTAGACAGACTTTCCTTTCCCGAGGATTCAGTTAGAGTTTTCACTGACGGATCCAAAAGGGGAACAAGAACGGGCGGAGGCTTCTATGTGGAGAACTTCACTGTAAGATCTCCATTCCGGCTCCAAGACGGTTGTACTGTCTTGCAAGCCTAAATCTCTGCTATTACTCGGGCAGCGAGGTGGCTAAGGTACTATAGGATATCGAATAATATCTTCATTGCTGGATGTCCAGGCAACAATACTGCGGGTGAGATTGCCAGACAAGGAAGTCAATTGAACAGTTCAATGATCAGTCACTTCACTGGCATTCCATTATCGCGATGCAAGTTTCTGATTCAAGTCGAATCATACAAACTAGCTCAACTTAGGTGGGAAAGCGTGACTAACTGTCCCGTGGAAAGAGCCACGTGGCCCCATTATGATTTGAGCAAAACACGCGACCTTCTCAAGTTTGACAAGGCGCGCATGCGTCAACTGGTGACTGTTCTGACAGGACACTGTAGCTTTGGGACTCATGCGAGGAGGATGGGTCTAATATATAACGACTATTGCAGAAGCTGCAATGATGAAGAGGAGGAAGAGACTGTCCTCAATCTTCTGTGTCGGCGCTGGGCTCCCGATTCCTGTCAGACTTAGACAACCTGGCAAACATGGAGCTTTCAGGGGTATCATCCTTTCTCAGGGGTACAGGATGGTTTGAAACGGTGGAGAACATCCCTTAGGAGGTCCTCTGCTTAAGGGCATCACAAAGGGACCGAATTGACGGACCCAAGTGGATTATCCCGCCAGGGACAACGGCCGTCTAACCTAACCTAACTTACTTAACTGTATTTAAACCAAATGTAAATAAATACTGTTTGTTCATGTAAATACAAATTAAATATTTACCCCGGTATTCATAAAATTTAAAATGAGTTTGAAATGTATTTTAATCAAATTTTTTCATAAAAAATTTTCTTAAAACAGATTTCAAATACTTTTATTTTTTTTATGAATACCGGGGTTTGTATTTTATTACTTATTACATTAGGGTGGAGTGAAAAAAGCAAAAAAAAAATGTTTTTCATGTTTTTAAATCTCCTGTATTATTAATAGATGACCTTTTAAAAAATATTAGTTGATGCAAAAAATCAGAATTCTATAATCAAATTTAGAGGTGGCGCACGACCGGTGAAATTTGAGAGTATTCCATTGATTTTCCTAATTGCTCTTTAAACAGAAAATCTACTTTTCAAATTTAAAGTTAGTATCATTTTAAATGCTTTGGTTTCCACTACTGTAGGGAAGTATTAGCAACACTTAAATTTGTATATATTTGAAAAGAAGTTGGGGAATCCCCTTATGCTAATGTTGATTCATTGTTATTCATTCCAGCACAAACGAACTTTTTAATTAATAAATTGCTTACAAACTATTTTATGTGTTATAAATATAGAAATATTTAAAAACTGACTATGCCTAAATCTCGGAAAGATTTGCTTTGCCCTGTATTTGGTGCACCACTTGTGTTAAATGGCAATGTGTTATCGACTTATTTTCATATTATTAAATATTACTTGTGGATAAAAAACTATTTGCTTGAATTGAATAATGCGAATGATCCTTCAATTAAATATATCTGTGAAAAGATTGCTACTGATGTAGAACAAATATGGCAAAAAGCATCGATTCCAACAATCAGTCATCAGCAAGTTGTCGCAAGATTGATATCATATTACAACTAGTATAAGAGTATGAAAAAATTACGAAGTGATGTCAAGAAGCAAAATTTTTACTATGATTCTAAAAAAAAATTATTTGACATCGCAACATGTAAGTGGATGCACACTTACATGTGCACTTACATGTGTTAATGTAAAACTAAAGTACCTGCTGCTGAAGAAAGCTTTTTAAAGGACCAACGAAATGAACAAAAAATGTATATTGGTTGTGTCGATAGGGTTATCGCAAAATCTGCACGACGCAAGGAAATTAGAAAACGAAAGTATGAAGAATTTGCAACTAAAAATATAACTTCAAGTGTTTGTTCGTATGAATGAATGCCAGTAATAAACTGGTAGTCTAGCAGTTCTTCAAAGGGAACATAAGAGTCGAAGCAAGATGATATTTGGCTAAATTAAAGGAATATAAACTCTCAAAAGAAAAGTAAGCAGATGAGATACAACTTGAAAACTTTAGCTACAGCATGTGACAGAACTGGAGTTTCAGATCGATATGCAGCATATATTATAAATTCAGTAATGCTTGATTTAAATATTATAGGTGCCGAAAATACATCAAATGTAATAGACCGAAGTAAAATACGTCGAGAAAAGAAAAAATTGCGCAAAGAGTTAAACTCTATGTGTAGCGAAAAGTGTCTGAAGGCTATTTATTTTGACGGTCGTAAGGACAAAACTTTAGTTATGACTACTAATGGAAACGCGCCACATCGGAAGACTATTACTGAAGAACACATCACAATGGTATCTGAACCAAGTTCTGAATATATTGGTAATTTCTCTACAAACTCGGGAAATCAGCTAATATTGCGAATAACATTGTTACCTTTATGGAAGAAAAGTTTAAATTTCATACTTCATTGGTAGCAATCGGATGTGATGGAACGCTTGTCAATACAGGACGTAAAAAAGGAGTTATTCCATTATTAGAAAAACATCTGAAACGAACTTTGCAATGGTTTGTGTGCCTATTACATGCAAAAGAGCTACCACTGCGTCATCTGTTTTTAAATCTGGATGGAAGTACCACAGGTCCTAATAGCTTTTCCGGCAGTATAGAAAGAAAACTTCTCAGCTGCCTGGAGTTTAAACCACAAGCTTTTGAAAAAATTCCCTCAGAAATGCTGGAAATTAATATCTTAAGTACTGATCAAAAATATTTATACCAAATATGTTGCGCCATTTCAACTGGCCTAGTTTCGCCAAGCTTAGCTAGGAGATAACCAGGAAAATTAGCACACTCCCGATGGTTAACTTGCGCTAATAGGATACTTCGATTGTACATTGGTAATTCCAATTCATCTGATAACTTAAAGCAACTAGCAATATTCATTATGAAAGTCTACGCTAAGTCTAAGTTCGATATAAAAACAAAGCCATTTTGTAAATATGGTCCAGTTCATGTCTTCAACACGGTTAAGCTTATACTTAAGTGATACTCTTAAAAGCATTGTTTTAGAAACTATACAGAGAAATTCATATTTTATACACCCAGAAAATATGCTGTTACCTATAAGGGAAATAGCTGTTCGAAGAATATTAGAATCAAGAAAAAAGCCGACAAAAAAAAAAAGTTCGTGAGTTCTGTCTTCCAGAGCTTCAATTAAATGCGGAAAATTACTATGATTTGATAGATTGGGCGAATGTGAAAATAACGGAGCCTCCAATGACTATGAAATATGGTAATACAGAAATTTCAAATTTGATTTGTTCGAAAAGTTACTTTCTTGAAATTGAGAATTTACCTTGTCATACACAAGCAGTGGAAAGATGTGTATAGCTTGTCACGGAAGCTTCAATATCTGTTTGTGGATCGAAAGAAAGAGATGGTTTTATACGTTCTAGAATTAAATCAAGGCAAGATATACCTGTTTTCGAAACAAAATCTGAATTTTTCCAAAAATGAGTACATATATTAGCAAAACTTTATTTCAAGTGCAGCTTCTTTAGGCTGGCAAGCATGTTTTAACTAATAATTGTTATTATTTATTAATATGTACTAATATATGTTATTTTATTTTATACTCGTAAATGAAAGTTAAAAAATTTATAAAAAATCAATTATAAAACTTTTTTCATCTGATGATTTCGTGTTTCAATAAATGGCTAAGGTAAAAATATGTAATCGTTCTGCGCCACCTCAAGACCTTTATCTAGAAGGCTAAAAATTTTTTTATACCTGTCTACGAATATAGAGCCTCGATTCATACTACAGGAAAAACAAAATTTAAAAAAAAATGTTTTCGCTCCACCCTAATGTACATAGTACATATGTAATATATGTACAAACTAAAAAAAAATATTTATTTGAAATGAGGTATTATATTATATTAAGGCCGTTTATATATTTACATCACTTCTTAGTACTTCTGACCGAAATTTCAAGAAATAGTTATCTCAGTGTTCATTTATTTACTCGAAACTTAATTTTTTTCTTCACAAAAAATATCACGCCATATGCTAATGAAATAAAAACTCTCTAATGGTTCTTCCTTATGAAAAAGTTGCTATTATTACATTAAGTGTTGTGTTTTTGGATAGATATGTTTAATTTTGAATATTTTTCGTATTTTTAAGTCATATTGAACATATTTTTAAACATAGTCGCTTAAAATGGGACAATTTTTACATAATAATTAGTACTTTGTTTAAAATAGGACAAATTATGTTTACTTCTCATTCATTTTTTTGCTGTAAGATCAAAATTGACGTAATTTTAAACAACAACATTTTTTCAACAAGAATTTATGCAAAATATGAACGCAAATTCCAGCAAAAGTTTTAGAGTGTAATTATCCCAAACATTTGTTTTTAGGGTTTTATGAAAAAGGTGAAATGTCTCCCCTATGACCCTTGCCAGAGCGACCCCGCCAAAATACAGTTTTAATACCCTCCAAAGAGCATTGGACCCCATAATATATATATATATATATATATATATATATATATATATATATATATATATATTCTTGATCAGTGATGAATCTGAGACGATCAAGCAATGCCCATACATTCGTCTGTGGAAAACATACGCTGCTGCGTACCCCTATCATTACTATCATTCCCAATTTGATAAAAAGCTATCGCAAGTTTATTTTAACTAGCTGCCAAAACATATAAACAAACAAAAAATTGTGTAGAAATATATATATATAAAAGAATTCAACAAATATAATATAATGCAAGCTTCAGTTTTTTTAAGAAAAAACAAACAGCGGCGAAAAATATTTGCATTAAAATATATAAACAAGAACGATCGTCTGAACAACAACTTGCGCAATTGTGCTTCAGGGAGCGAACCAAGTGGATCACTTTGTCGTTTGAACATATCATTACACCTACTCGAAATCTTATATATTTCGATTGAAACCTCTGTAGAAATCTATACCGTTTACACTAATGTTTTTCGATATATATCTAGATTTCATTACAATAAATAAAATGGTGATAACATATTTTTCCACCTGATATGTCAAATTCCATATAAAAAAATTTTTCTCTCAATTTAACACACCTACACTCGCACCCCGGCAAGTAAATGTTTTCTACAGAGTAGTATTTTTTCGTACATTATGAAAAAACCATAGTTCCAACTAGATTTTAATTTTGGATGGGAAATGCGGTAGAAAGCAATTAGATTTCGTTTAAAGTCTAGTATCGTAAGTACTAGATTTGACTCAGGTCCCATTTTTTCTACACATCTATTTTAAAAGAAATTAATACATCGCGTTGTTGTAGTAGTCGTTGCAATAGAAGTTGAAGCGAAACGCTCAACTTTTATGCACATGAATGGGCAGAAGGCTGAAAATTATTGGATCAACTTTTGTTTCTGAACGAAAAAACAGATTGTGAGAAATTATGCTATGATTTCACATTCAGAACTCTGATCATTCTTCTTCTACTTCTAAGTTAGCATTCAGGAAGCGTTTTCTTGTTATGTTTCTGGTTATGGTGTCAAACACTATTTAACTTCCCGCTAGAAAATGTCGAAAATTTAAAAAAATCTAGCTTTCACAATATCTTGGCGTTTTCAGTTCCTACGAATAGTCATGAAAACTATGTCTTTATGTGTGTGTAGATATGTGAACCGCTTATAACTTTCGAATGCCTCGACGGAATCGATACAAAAAAGCAACTAGTCGCATTTGAACGGTTCTTTCAAGCTTAGATTTCCTGTGAGCTAGAGCCGATTCGGATCGGTTGATATAAAAAAAAATAATTATTTTTTTAATTAAAAAACTTTATCAGCCACGTCCATTGCCGCAAGCTTGTTCAAAATCGGTTCACGCTTTTCTGAGATATTGTTAACGAGGAAACTCCGAAGTTATATAAGTGATCAAGAAGTATTCTCAATTCTTTTATGTGACTCGGAGAAACAAATCAATCAGCGCTTATCATATCGGAGTCGGCTGGTCTTTCAAAAGTTATACCAGTTTGATTAATTAAATTAAAATAGCACTTCTTAGTGGCTAATACTAGAGGGAAGTTGCAGGGATGGCCTTTAGCTTCAATCGCTTTCATAATTTTTTCTTGTCAAGCCTGAAGTCACGGTGACCTAAAACTTAAAGAATTTTTAGAATGTGATATGTTATGCCCATAAAATTGATTTCTTAAGCCTAGTACTCTGTTTGAATTTGTGGAATATGTTGCGCAACATGACTTATTTCAGTTTCAGTTTTTTTCCTTTTTAATTGAAGTTATGTTTTCCATTTTCAATGAGAAATTTTTTTTTTCGTTCGAAATAAATAACATTCATGTTATTTCACATGTTTTTCATAATTAAAACAGAGTACTAGTCTAGCAACATTTTTCCACAAATATTTCGATTGAATATTTTTTGTATGGGTTCTGTCAGAATTTCACATGAAATTTGAAACAGAATACTAGGCTTTACTACAAACTTATAGTTAAGCCTAGTACTCTGTTTGAATTTGTGGAATATGTTGCGCAACATGACTTATTTCAGTTTCAGTTTTTTTCCTTTTTAATTGAAATTATGTTTTCCATTTTCAATGAGAATTTTTTTTTTTCGTTCGAAATAAATAACATTCATGTTATTTCACATGTTTTTCATAATTAAAACAGAGTACTAGTCTAGCAACATTTTTCCACAAATATTTCGATTGAATATTTTTTGTATGGGTTCTGTCAGAATTTCACATGAAATTTGAAACAGAATACTAGGCTTTACACACAATATAATTCCGAACAACAAATTAACTCATAAACTTCCTGCTAAACATACGTAACAAAACTATTTAAAATAATATTTCAATATATAATTTAATTTTATCAAACATAAATATAAGGCCATTTAACAGGCCGAATTGATTCCGTATTTTGATTCAGGGGAAAAAGTTCCTCTAAGAACAACTAAACCACCCTCTAAAAAGCAAGATAATTTAAATTTTTTTTTATAATTTTGGAAAAATCGCTACAGTCGAAACAAAAAGAGCCAGACCTTTGAAATTTGGTATAAATAACTTTTAACAGATAGCACAAGTCAAGTTCGGAATGGGCTGAATCGGACCAGGTGCAAAAAAGTTTCCCTAAGAAGAACTAAACCAACTCCTGAAAAACAACATCATTTTTAAAGTGAAACTTCTTTGCACGCATGAGGGTAAAATTTTTACGGATGAAACGAACATCTGTGACGTTTTGTTTCTTCTAAATATGTATATGTTTAAGATGTATGAGTAATATGAGTCCACGCAAACAAATATTAATTATACGCAGCCGTACCGTGACAGAATTCAATCTCGTTTGAGAACAGAATTGATTCTGAATTTTGTTTGGGCACCGAAAAACCAAACTATTTTTCAGAACGAACTCATTTGTAATATTATGCACGGAATTCGTTAATGAAATCAAACATGATTTAATTTTTTGAAAAAAAAAATTAGTTTCACTTTTGAAGTGAAACTTCTTTGCGAGCTTGAGGATAAAATTTTTACGGATGAAACGCGACACGAAAATATGAGACGTTTTCGTCCAAGAGGTTCTACCCCCTCAATTGCGAACGATTGAGAGAGAGTGAGGAAGGGCGAACGTAGCATGAAGCATATAGCCATGGAGCGAGAGTAGGGAGCAAGCGAGTGAGAAAGATTCATAGAGAAAGGTAGATCGAGAAAAAACACCCGCTAGTGGTAATGTATTCGATTAGTAGTTAAATATTAGAACTTCAGATGGCAATTTTGTCGCATAACGTCATGTATTACAGTAAACGCAGATCCTTTTTATTTATTTACATTATACATACATATGTAGTGCGTTAACAGTGAGTTAAATTTATAAATAAACATTTTGTGATAAATTTGTCAATCGTCCAATACCATAAGCAGTTGTTCAGATATATTTTATATGTTATATTTTTGTCAATTTAGAATTTTTTATGTTGATTTGTTCGAAGGTTAGGAAATTTCATATTTATAGATAACATGTGCCATTTTAATTTGCCACTCATTATATAACAATTTGATATACTATTTTTCATAAAATATGAAATAAGAATATTTCATTTATTCCCTTTTCTAAATTTAAATAAAAAAATTTATATATCGAAAAAATAAATCAAAAAAATGAAATCTATAATTTGTATAAATATTCGATATTTAATTCAATTATAATTAATTTATTATTATATATAATTAATTTAGTTATAATTAAATTTCTAACAAATCTTCCTTTTTCCCTTCCTCAAGGTCTGCTAAATATAAAGCTTTAGATTAGCATATGTATATATAACCAAAATTTAAAAATTAGTTTGCCAAAGAAGTTTCACTTCTGACATGTGTACTTTAAAGGCATGCATTTTTGTGTAGTTCCAAAGCTTTGTACTTCAAGCCAGAAAATCAGAAAAATCCAGTTTTGGACTTCGCCGTCTTTAGTGTGCATTGAAGTAACATATTACATGGGAAAGTAGTGTAAATATTTAACAAATGGTGCTCTATAAGCTTACATTAATATTTTTAATTTTCATGTACTTTTACAATGCATTCCCTAATGAAAGATACTGGAGTGAAGGTTTTCCATTGTCAAAACCACCAAGCTTCTTATATTTTTCTTGCTGGTAGAATTGTGTATAGATATTGTCATTTATTTTCCTATTGCAAGCAATACGTCAACTTTGCATGTATTGATGATGTGTACTTGTATGTATTTATATGTATTGGGCTTCGTAGATACAAGACAATAAAAAATTATAGAAGGATTTAAATTACAATAGAAATAAAGTTTTTATTTATTAAATATTTGTGACAGTATTTAAGATTGAATCCTGTCAACCATAAAGTTGTTTTATCATAGATTCATCAAACGTAACTTTGCTTTCTAATTATACTCTCCAAAAAAGAATATGGAGAGTATACTCACTTTGTCATTCCGTTTGTAACGCAGCATAATATCCAACTGAGACCCCATAAAGTATATATATTCTTGATCAGTGATTAATTCTAAGACGATCTGAAAATGTCCGTCCGTCTGTGGAAATCACGATTCAGTCCAAACGAAAAGAGCTACACTCTTGAAGTTTGATATATATATATATATATATATATATATATATATATATATATAGTATATATATATATATATATATATATATATATATATATATACATATATATATATATATATATATATATATATATATATATATCTTGAAGGATAGCACAGGTAAAGTACGGAGATGGGCTAAGTCCGGCAAGAGGGATAAAAGTTCCCCTAAGAAGAACTAAACCAACCTCTAAACAAGTAAAAACGTTATATTCGCCCGGGTCGAATCTTAAATACCCTCCAAATATTTAGTAAGCAAATTTAAAACGTTTAACTTGGTGGGACAGAGTTCCATTATATAATATCGTACGTCAACGACCACTAAAAGGGTCGGGGTTCAACAATAGACAACACCATGTTTTCCACAGACGAACCTATGGGCATTGCTAGACCGTCTTAGGCTTCATCACTGATCAAGAATATATATTATGGGGTCCAATTCTATTTGGAGGGCATTTAAACTGTATATTGATGGGGTGGCTCTAGCAAGGGCTATGGGGTAGACATTTCACATTTGTCACAAAACTCTAAAAATAAATGTTTGGGATAATTATATACAAAATTAAATTTTTTTTTGTGATAGGGTCATTGAGGGGACAAAGATTGAGGAGGGGGTAGGGCAGAGTAGTACCAGGTTACGTCTCAGCTTAGTCATTAAAGCTTAAAAATGTTATTTTTAAGGAATGTAGGATTAACTAAAACTATTTGTTAAATTTTTACAATATTTTTGCGTATAATAACGCCCACTAAAGGGGCGGGATCCAAAAACGATTTTATTTTGTTTTATGGCTCCAAGTTTAACGCGTTGGACCTTCTTTGACATAAAAATATATCATTTGTTAACATAATTACAAAAAAACTTTAAAAATTATGTTGTTTTTTAGAGGTTGGTTTAGTTCTTTTTAGGAGAACTTTTTTTTCCCTCTTGCCCGATTTAACCCATCTCCGAACTTAACCTGTGCTCGTTTTGTTTGGACTGAATCGCGATTTCTACAAACGGACAGACGGACATATTCAGTTCGTCTTAGATTTCATCACTGATCAAGAATGTATATACTTTATGGGGTCTCAGATGGATATTTCGTTTAGTGATTCATATTAAAATTTTACAGAGGAGCAAAATATTTATTGAAAAAAGGGGAAAATTTAATATGATATTCATACATTAAAAGAGAGAATAACATATTTAGTGATAATAATTTACTGATTTACATCAATATATTTGGACAGAGAATGCAATAAGACCTGACTGATTTATAAAGAGAATTAATATAATATTATATACAAAAAGAACAAAAGAAAATTATCATCACTTATAAGAGTTTGAGAATTGGATGTATACAATTAATCCACGACGATTGATATGTTGGGCCCAGCAGTCAATGCGTGATGTGTAATGTAATTTGTTGTTGTTATTGTTTTCTTAAACCTGTTTTATGAATGAAATGATAATTTTAACATTATGTTTTAATCAATAAAGAAAATATACATACTTAAATAAAAGATAGAAATACTCACGAAGGTATACACCAAGGGAAAAATGTTAGTAAAAACAAGTAAAAACGTTATATTCGACCGGGTCGAATCTTAAATACCCTCCAAATATTTAGTAAGTGAATTTGAAATGTTTAACTTGGTGGGACAGAGTTCCTTTTTTTGGTAGGGTCATTTGGGGGGCAAAGGAAGAGGTGGGGGGGGGGGGAGGTAGGGCAGAAATCGGCAGTCATAAAACACTAAAGATAAATGCTTGGGATGATTATATACAAAATTAAAAAAAAAAAAATTTTTTTTGGTAGGGTCATTTAGGGGGTGAAGGGGAAGGAGAGGGTAGGGCAGAGTAGTACCAGGTTTCGTCTCAGCTTCGTCATTAAGGCTTAAAAGTGTTATTTTTAAGGAATGTAGGCTTAAGTAAAACAATTTGTTAAATTTTTATGCTATTTTTGCCTATAATAACGCCCACTGAAGTGGGCGGGGTCAAAAAATATTTTTATTTTATTTAATGGCTCCAAGTTTAAGTCGTTGGACCGTATTTGACATAAAAATATATCATTTGCTTAACAAAATAACCAAAAAACTTTAAAAATTATGTTGTTTTTTCTGGGTTGGTTTAGTTCTTCTTAGGGGAACTTTTTTCCCTCTTGCCCGATTTAGCCCATCTTCGAACTTAACCTGCTCTAAGTTTTAAAATATATTTATGCCAAATTTCAAGAGTCTAGCTCTTTTCGTTTGGACTGAATCGTGATTTCCACAGACGGACGGACGGACATGCTCAGTTCGTCTTAGATTTCATCACTGATCTAGAATATATATACTTTATGGGGTCTGAGATGGATATTTCGATGCGTTACAAACGGAATGACAAAGTGAATATACCCTCCAAATTCTTTTTTGGAGGGTATAATAAGCCTATTTTACCCCCAAGATATCCCGTAATGTACTGTCAAACTTATATATCGCACACTAAATCATAAACAGTCACAACTCAACTTTTTTTAGAAAGTCATTGCTTATGGGCATATAAATAATTTCCTTTGATAAATTTGTAGTTTAACAAATTAAAATACCGTAATATTATATATTGGACGGTATATAGTTAACGCCACTAAAAATTTTAGCCAAAGGAAACTTTTATGGGTATAAGAAATCGTATATCCAAAAATTTGTATACTTCGAGTTGATACTCTTTATGATTTAGTGTGCGACATGTGTAACTTCAACGATATTTGCGTCGCACGGCAAAACACGTCGCCGATTGTAGAATTTTTTCCTACTTATTTGACAGTTATCGTTATATATTGGTCAATTTACACAATATCTTTATGTGCTATTCTGATGTATAAGCTAAATTATAGTAAAGTTTCATTAAAATCCATTCAGTAGTTTTTGCGTGAAAGAGGAACAAACATCCACACTCACAAACATTCAGCTTTATAATATTAGTAGGATTGAAATGTGAAGTGCAAAATAATGTTTAATAGAGGTTAAATAAAAAAAAAATCAATGAGTGTTCGAACTCACGGGCGATGTGTTAACACTTTTTTGTTTATTTATTTTATATTAAACCCACAAAAAACAAAGAGAATGCAAAGCAACAGACAAATGTACATACATAGATTGTTATGTTTGTACATAAGCTACATACGTTGCTGTCTTGCTATCTCATTTTTATATATGTACGTGTAACCACGTCACTATTCTCTTTGCTATGCATAAGACAAAACCGAACATCAACATAAAACACTTTTTTAATATTACTCCAAATTAATACTCCGAATTAAAACACTTAAATCTCCGCTCGCCGATACTGGATCGCCTTAATTTTTGGCCTAAACTCTTCGTCGAAACCCGCACTAGCGTTTTAATCCAAAAATTAATAAAATCGGTTATGAATTTCCGGAGAAAATCGCGTGGGAAAATTATATGAAAATCGCCCAATAATCACTTTCAATACCGACTGCCAAGCAACAACAACAAACAAACAAACTCTTACACTTGCGTATGTATTGAAACTGATAGTTTACTGCCCTAGAGGCGCGCGTATAGATGTTAACACATCAATAATGAAAAAAACATATTTTACAATTATTGAAAAAGGTTGTGGAGCTTTGTACCATTTTTTCATATTTATATATATATATATATATTAATTAACTTTTATAACTATGTAATAATACTTACTTGGATATATATTAATTAAAGAGTTTTGAAAAATGAAGCACAAATAATTAAAAAGAACAATTTCGCTGTATTATCTTCACTATAATAGGTGCGTCTGCCTATACATATTTTGCATTATTTTGTGGAAAATGTTGCAAAATTTTGCAAAATGTTGTCTGCCTACTGCAAATCTCTTACAGCGAGATAGCCAAAAGGAGAATTTTTTGGCAGTTGGAAGTTAGAGAACTTGCAAAATGTTGCTGGAGAAATTTCTGCTTGCAAGATTTTGCAACTAGTTTGAACAGCTGTTTTTATTTACTGTTTGAATGAAATAATTTTTGTGAAATAAAAATTGAAATTTAACAATGGCAGAGGCAAATAGTTAGAATTGTGTTTTTAACGTTTATAATAAATTATAATAAACAAAACATTTTACTTCATGCTAGAAACGTACAAATGTACAGTGCCACCGTGATGTAAGTGGATTGGAGATGGCAGAACCGATAGAACCAGCAGAACTTTGTCAGACAAACTTTGCGTGCACATATGCTAAAATTCTTTTGCTTTGTTATTTCAATTGTTTACTAACCGATTAGCTGTTTTCTTGCAAGATTTTACTGGATGAAGTCTGCGTACATTTTGAGATATTTTCAGCCGACAGAGTAAAATTGGTCTAACTCTCCCAAAAAAGTTACTGAGTATTTGCTACTGGAAAAGTACGCAGACAGACCTAATAGGGCGAAGTCTTGGTTTAACCAGGCATGTAAAGATGCGTTGCGATCCAGAGAGGCAGCATTCAGTACTTGGCGTAATAACAAAAATGCCAATACTTATTTGCTACGCAAGAAGGCAAGATCTTCGTGTGCCAAACTGTTAAGACGCGAAAAGGCTTTATACGAGCAGCGTATTCGCACTAGAATTCTCACTGCCCCCAATGGTAGTAAGAGTTTTTAGCCATTCGTCAAAAGTGTTAAGGAAAGTGCTATTTTTTCAATTCCGACTCTTTTGAGGAATGACCAAATATTTACTGACCCGGTTGATAAAGCTAATATATTGGCTGAAATATTTGCAAGTAACTCCCACTTGCCTAATAGCTCTCAACCACTCCCCGCGCTCGAGAGAGTATCCGTAACTATGCCTAAGATATTTTTCGAGCACGTGCACTTAAAAGGGTTCTTGCGGAACTCAGCACAAGGAAGTCTCCTGGGAATGTGCTGGAAGGTTACAAATGTAACGCCAATCCCCAGAAAGGGAGTGGCTAATAACCCTGAAAATTACCGCCCGATTGCAATATGTTCTGGTATATCGAAGGTGATGGAAACTATGCTTAACTTCCATCTTGTGAAATATCTGGAGTCCAGTTTACTAAACGACCGCCAGTATGGTTTCCGCAGAGGCCGCTGTACGGGTGACCTATTGGCCCTTCTTTCGGAAAACTAGTGTACTTCCATACACCGTTTTGGCGAAAGTAAAGTGGTGGCTCTAGATATTTCTAAGGCGTTCAATAGAGTGCGGCATGGAGCACTCCTGTCCAAACTTATTGCATTTGGTGTCGGAGACACCTTATCTCGGTTTATATCGAGCTTTCTTAGGGATTGCTCTATACGAGTTGTTATAGATGGGGTTTCATCCGATGAGTTCAGAGTCGACTCAGGGGTACCGCAGTGCTCCGTTCTTTCTCCTACTCTATTTCTAATATTTCTTAACGATCTACTTTCCCAAACTTCCTGTCCTATTTACTCTTTCGCAAATGATAGCAGCCTTTCGCATTCTTATTCATTTAACTGCAGGCCGTCAACGTCTGAAATCGAGACGAGGATGCAGTTTATGAATGACGTTCTGGATAGTGACCTCGCGAAGATTTATGAATGGGGTCAGGCGAACAGGGTCGATTTTAATGCCCGTTAGACCCAGTGTTGTATGCTTACGCATCGACGTACGTATGACCATGCTGCTTCATCTGTTTCTATGGGTGGTGTAAGTATTATGGAGTCAGGGGCTCTTGATGTTCTGGGCATGAAAGTGCAGTGTGATGTCAGATGGACGGAACATGTCTTTCAGGTCGCAGAAGCATCATTCACCCCTTCTTAATATTTACACCACTTACATCCGACCGAAGATGGAGTACAACTCTCATGTTTGGGCCGGTGCTTCAAAGTCTATTTTGAAGTTACTCGACCGCGTATCGTTGTTCTATCGTTACTATAATGGCAGGTGCTCTGGTGCAATTAGGGAACTTGTTCCTGAAACCCATTCTTTCTTACGCTCAACGCGTTTTTCATCAAGAGCGCATGCGTTTGTGGTCGATATTCCAACGAATCGCACTACGCATTACAAAGAAAAATTTTTTTTGGCCGTACAGTCCGTATGTGGAACAAACTACCTGCAGATGTCTTCCCCGCCACTTACAATTTGAGGGGGTTCAAGTCGAATATCCACAGACACTACTCCCTTTATCCTCCTTGCCAAAATCTATTTGGCTAGTTCCAGCGCAATGCACTGCATATGTAGGGGTTATTCCCTGAGTGCTGGTCCTACTCCTAAAAAAAAAAAATTAATTTAATATACAATTCAGTCTAAGTAACACGTGGCCGGCCAAAAATTTTCACGGTATTTCGTTTACTACAAAATAAATGTAACTTATATTTTGGACTCAGCAACACGTGGTCGGTTATACTAACGAATTGTAGCTCATTAACCCACCTACTACGTTAGGGTCTTTTGATGACCCAAATCGTATTTAACATTACCGTATTTCTAACTGGTGGAATATATTTGAAAGTTCTTACTATTCAGTGCATCAATTGTTGAAATATATTAGACCAATTCACAATCCTGTGCAAATGGTCTTGCATTATAGCATTTGCAAATTGAGAGAGTATTTGAGGGCATTTTCAATGTATTTTGTTGGTGTAGAGTACAATTATTTTGCTCATGCTACGATGCTAAACTACTTGCTCGAGATTGTGAACTGGGCTATTGAATTCAATTGTTGAAATATATTGAATTCAATTTTAGACTTAGACAATTTTTTATTGCAAGTGTTTACACATATCATGTTCGGGTCATTTTATGACCCTCTTATCATTTTTGTAAAACGAATAATAAATATATAATATAATATGTCTATATTATATGTTTTTGCATTTGTCTTTCACCTCTTTGGTGTTTTACATGACAACTAAATAAACAAAATAAGAATGACCGACAAAACGTCCAAAAAAATAACGCATGCTTGTAGAAAGAAAGTCAACAAAAACTCTTAGTGCAGAGTCATCGTCTGGAACACCTCTCTGTTGCGAATACACTAGAATGAGTTTACAGTTATAATTTTTGTATTCAATAACAAGAAGCCAAATAATTCTAGTTCTGTGCTAAATTTCATAGCGATCAGTTGCTATTGCAAATCTAAGTTTATAGACGATAGATTTTAATAAAACATTAAATCTATACATACAGTAAGTATATATAATCTTAAGGTTTTTTTAAATTCATAATAGTATTTATACGATAAAATTCTTTTTATACCCTCCAAAAAAGAATTTGGAGGGTATATTCACTTTGTCATTCCGTTTGTAACGCATCGAAATATCCATCTCAGACCCCATAAAGTATATATATTCTTGATCAGTGATGAAATCTAAGACGAACTGAGCATGTCCATCCGTCCGTCCGTCCGTCTGTGGAAATCACGATTCAGTCCAAACGAAACGAGCTAGACTCTTGAAATTTGGCATAAATATATTTTAAAGCTTAAAGCAGGTTAAGTTCGAAGATGGGCTAAATCGGGCAAGAGGGAAAAAAGTTCCACTAAGAAGAACTAAACCAACCCAGAAAAAACAACATAATTTTTAAATTTTTTTGGTTATTTTGTTAAGCAAATGATATATTTTTATGTCAAATACGGTCCAACGCCTTAAACTTGGAGCCATAAAATAAAATAAAAATATTTTTTGACCCCGCCCACTTCAGTGGGCGTTATTATAGGCAAAAATAGAATAAAAATTTAACAAATTGTTTTACTTAAGCCTACATTCCTTAAAAATAACACTTTTAAGCTTTAAAGACGAAGCTGAGACAAAACCTGGTACTACTCTGCCCTACCCCCTCCTTCCCCTTTGCCCCCTAAATGACCCTACCAAAAAAAAAATGTTTTTTAAATTTTGTATATAATCATCCCAAGCATTTATCTTTAGAGTTTTATGACTGCCGATTTCTGCCCTACCCCCCCCCCCCCTCTTCCTTTGCCCCCTAAATGACCCTACCAAAAAAAAAAAAATTTTTTTTTTAAATTTTGTATATAATCATCCCAAACATTTATCTTTAGAGTTTTATGACTGCCGATTTCTGCCCTTCTCCCCCCTCTTCCTTTGCCCCCTAAATGACCCTACCAAAAGAAAGAAATTTTTTTTTTTAATTTTGTATATAATCATCCCAAGCATATATCTTTAGAGTTTTATGAATGCTGAATTTAAGATTCGACCCGGTCGAATATAACGTTGTTACTTGTTTGCATTTACTTGGCCATAATGTCAGCGTGGACAAATGACTGAGCATGCGTTCTTGAGTGACTTTGAAGACTGTGCAAGTGATGATGGTGATGCTAATTTTGTACTTGAGGAAGCCGAATGTTTCAATCCATTTCCAGTGGCACAGATGCCTTCAGTTCATTGACCGTAACTAATGGCACAGAATTTTTTGATAAAGATCGGATGATAAAGTGGACAACAATACCTTCTTTGCAATGTCTAAGTCGTGCAACGAGTGAAAATATTCTTCACGCAAAACCTGGAGTGACTTCTTATGCTATTCATCATATTTCGAAAATTCGTTAAACTTTTGATGTATGCCTTACAGAAGCTATGAAAAAGGATATAACTCACTATAGCAATTTGCAAGGAAGTGCTGTTTTCGAAAATTTTCAAGCTATAGAAGCTATTGACTTCGATGCTTACTTGGGACTTCTTATACTTATTGGTATATATTTACAATATATTTTTCTATTATAATTGTATAACGGACATATTATTCTTTTAGGAGTCTACCGGTCATACGGTGAAAGTTTTAATTCCCTGTGGGACGAGTTTCATGGACGTCCTTTTTTGATAGCAATCATGTCCTTGGAACGATTTAGCAATATTTCTCGTGTACTAGCATTTGACGATAGGCAAAGAAGAAGATCAGAACAAAGAGGAGATAAAGTTGCTCCTATTCGCACATTTTATGAGCAATGGACTCAAAACTTGGAACTGCTTTACGTTCCAAGTGCTAATATAACGATTATTCCGTTCCGAGGTAGATGTCCTTTCAAAGTATACATTCCAAGTAAACCTGGGAAATATGGCATGAAAGCGTGGATAGCAGCGGATTCTGACACCGCGTTTTGCTTACAGTTCCAAGTATACTTGGGCAAAGTGGGAGACAATGCTGAAAGGAACCAAGGCGAACGGGTTGTTCTAGACTTAGTGTCGTCATACCGTGGACGAAATGTGGCTACGGATAATTTTTTCACGAGTCATAATCTTCCATTAGAACTGCTAAAGCAAAATATTACTATTGTTGGCACAGTGAGGAAAAAGAAAAGTTTTCTGCCGTTTCATGCAACAAGACAAGAATTGCGTAAGTTTCCAATACACTCAAGTAAATTCTTTTTTCATGAAAAAGAAACTTTAGTTTTGTATGTGCTTGAAAAATACAGAATTGTTTATTTGCTTAGCACTCTTCATCATAACAGCAAAATTTTGGTAGATCATCCAAAAAAATTCCGGAAATAATTGAATACTACAACTCGACAAAAGGCGGAGTCGACACATTAGACCAAATGGTTCGAACATATTCGTGCAAAAGAAAAACCAATCGATGGCCAGTTGCCCTGTTCTCTAATTTATTAGATATTTCTGCTCTCAACGCTTTTATAATATGGACCGAAATATATCCTGAATGGCAAAAAAATAAACTGCACAAAAGACGCCTATTTTCAGAGCAACTAGGTGAAGTTTTAGCTCAAGAATATATCAAGAGGCGTAGTCGGCTTCCTCGCGCAGAAGCCTCTGCAACATTGGTGCGAAGAATTCGAGAAGAAGACAATGCATCACCATCCACGAATTCGCCTTCTCCAAAACGACAATGCGCTAGTGAACGGAAAAGGTGCAAATTTTGCCCATCGAAAAAAGAAAAAAAGACCTTTACTAAGTGCATAACTTGCAAAAAATCTGTTTGTCCGTCACACCGACACACAATCACTCTAACGACGACTTATTGCATTGATCACAAGCCTTAAAAATATTTTTAAAATGCACAAATTTGAATTTTCTCAATAAAAAAATGTTGGGTAAAATATGACCCGAACATAACATGTGTATTTTTTTTTTCTAACAAGTAGCAGGGTTAATTAAAGCGTTAGTACTTTTAACTTAGCGCCATCTATTGGATACTTACTCAATCCAGTCCACTGACTAACTTATACCGCCAACTGTTATAATCTTATCGAACTATGTTTCTTTGTTAGATAAAAAACAATTAATTCGCAATAAATAAAAGTGCAATATCAAATTGATTAATAAAATATCCTATCTCTTAAATTGGACAAAAGCACTCAATTAAAAAACAAGTAAAAACGTTATATTCGACTGGGTCGAATCTTAAATACCCTCCAAATATTTAGTAAGTGAATTTAAAATGTTTAACTTAGTGGAACAGAGTTCCTTTATATAATATCGTACGTCAACGCCCACTAAAGGGGGCGGGGTTCAAAAATAGACAATATCATGTTTTCCACAGACGAACGTATGGGCATAGCTAGACCGCCTTAGACTTTATCACTAATCAAGAATATACATATTTACCTTATAGGGTCAGCTTGTTTTAGGTATAAAAACTGTATTTTGGCGGAGTCGTTCTGTCAAGGGCTGTGGGGGAAACATTTCACCTTTGTCATAAAACTCTAAAAATAAATGCTTGGGATAATTATATACAAAATAAAATTTTATATACATTTTGATAGGGTCATTTAGCGGGCAAAGGGGGAGGAGGGGGTAGGGCAGAAACAGGCAGTCATAAAATTCTAGAAATAAATATATATATATATATATATATATATATATATATATATATATATATATGTATATATATCCTTTTTTTGTTATTATTCCGATTATGAAATTACGATGCACACTGCTCATATCATTTCATTATTTTTTCTTTTACACACCCGGAGTACTTTTTCCAGTAATCCCGAACAACTTGCAAAATGTATTGTTTTTGATGTTCAACTTTAGTTATTGCCGAATTGTATTCTTCCATCAACTTTACTTCTCTTTCTGCTGCATCGTTGACTACTCTTAGTAGACCAACAGTGTCTTTTGCTTTAGTAAAGGTTTACAACTCACTCCATTTTGCAGAATTTACGTTTAAAAATTCTTCGTCTATTGATAATCTTTCAAAGAAAAGTCTAGTCTCCTTAGAGATAAACTGTTCAATTACATGTTTTAAAATAACTGAAACTTTTTGATTTTTCGTCTCCGGTCTCTTAAGATTTTTATTAACGTCGCAAACATTTTTTATCGCTTCAACCATTTTTGTTTTAGTGGTATGTGGTATTCTGGAATCAAAAAAGGAAAGTGCAACATTTTCGGGATTTAAGTACCACAAGTGGGTTTTCAATTTCTTAAGAGCAACCTGCGATACATCCTTGTCAATATTTCTAAAATTATGAATGTGCTTCAGCAAAAGCAAATCATTATAGGGTGCGTAATTGCTGAAGTAGAAGAACACCAAACTTCAATATATATTGTTATTATAAATATGCAAATTATCCACAGATTATTTTTTCTTCTTGAGATAATTCGAACTCTTCACGAAACAGAAATATTTTGAGGCTGTAGATTGCTTTTGCCATCCATTTAGTATGATGAACATTGCCTGGTGCGTAAAACGTTACAGTGTTTTGTTTTTCCCCTAAAAACAACAAAGTGAGCTCTAACAGTTCTCTATAATCGTCTCGTGGTTGTTTTTCTTGAAGCACAGATTTAACAAAACTTACAACGTGACTGGATGCTTTCTTTACATATTGATTTGTAACTGCATCGTCTACTCCAATTTGAAAATTTTGCAAATTAATTTTTGGCCAAGCTTTCTTAAACTTTTCAAAAAGTACGACATTGGGACTGCCATCTTTGTTGAGTTTAGATTCAAATACACTTCTTAAAATAATTTCATGTATATGATGTCTACATGGTAACCATAAAAGTGTCTTTTGCAAAAAACTTTCAGCTATAGTGCAGGTTCCAGTTATACGTCCGGTCTTGACGGCTGTTGTATCAAAGACCAATGCTGTAATCTTGTCTTGAATGCCCCACTCCTGAATAGCTTTATACATACCTGCTCTTTTCCAGATCCAATTTCTAAAGCAGGAACCTTAAGTAGCTGCTCAACGTGACCGCTAGAAATAATTATTGGGAGTCTGTCCAATGTATTCTTTCCAGTAAGAGCAGGTAAATGTTTTCCATCCCAATACAAGCATATAACATCCAACTTGCTCGTGTTAAACTGTTGCTTTAATTCTAAAATGTGCTTCTGGCGCATTTTTTCTCGGGAGCTATGTAATGAGATTTTATTAACAATATAATCTTGCACATTAAGCCCTAATGCTTCAATAACCGCAATGATAATATGCACTGCTCGTCTATCGCTAATCATACAGGCATCCAAAGCAGCTGAGAGTTTTGGGGTTACAATTTCTATTAAGCCTCTTCTTTTTGTTTGTGGAGGTTCGCAGGGTTCCAACTCTTCCTCCATAAACTATGAAAGAATTCAAATTAAATAGGACAATTTTTAATGCAAATGTATGTATAATATACGTATACATTTAAATGTTAAATTACCTCAAAGCTTTCACTTTCTGGGACCGGAAAGGGGGTTGTCAGTGATTCTTCTTCCATAAACTAAGTATAAGAGATGATTAGAAAGGACTTGAAGCCTAATACATTGTACACTTTCTTCTAAAAATATGTGAATAGTGCTTCAAAATGTGAGCGAATAAAAATTAATTATTTTCTCACCCATAGCAGCTTTTTCCCGAATACTGCGATCCTTTTGAAAATATATATTTTGAAGACGATTTTTTATTTTAGATTCTCGTTCAGCAGTTTTGCGATCGATGCCATACATAGATCCTGGTCTTCCATGTTTTCTCTGGTTTATCAAAAAACGTTTGTCTTCCTCAATGATTATGAGTTCCATGGCATTTGAATGCGCACCGTCAAATAAATTTTCTAAATTATCAACCCATGAACTTGTTTTTTCGCACTGAGTCTTAGTTTGCCTTTTTGAACTTTTACTTAAACTACTGCATTCAGAATAACGTTTCTCCACTTTACTAATGCAATGTTATTTGTCTTTGGTTGGGATTCTAGCTTTTTCCCAGAATATTAAAACTTCTCAACTACTAACTTTGCACTTTTTCGTAAATCAATTTTAACGTAAATTAAAAAATAAAACTTTTAGAACTTCTCCGTTTGATAGTAACTTACTCCCACCTAAATATGAAGAGAGATTACCAATCAAATGTATTTTTTGCCGTAAATTTAGAGAGCAAATTTTGAACCTTTCAAGTCTAATTGGAAGTTTGAAATGATACGAATAATTCTGACACAATATATACTAAAAATTTGCTTCTTGTAACGGTAAAAATTTTACCAGACGTATTGCAGACATACTTATATGCAAAATATATGTTGTTGTTATGCTACTTTATACGGTTGGGATCTAGTTGAAGCAAAATGACATCAACCTGCTGTGTTAAGATTAGAATATTTTATAATTTCTGTACATTCAGTTGTCAAGGGCAAGCCGTGCAATAAAATAATATATTGACTAAATAAACCGTTGGTCTAAGCGTAAGGAAAGTTGTATGCATCAAAATGGTCTGTCATAGGTGTTGATTTTATTAAATTTTTTCAATTAAGTTTTCAAATATGAGACCAGGAGAAAACTTGTTCAAGTAACATATGTTGGAAATTTCATGGCTAATAATTTTTTTTAACGAGGAATAATTTGAATGGGCTGTTAGTTATTGAACTTAAGTATATATAAGTTTTGATGCTCAAATATTTTAATATTGATGTAGCTACCTTAAAAAAAATTAAATTGGGTTAAGATGTTATGGCTTATGTTATGTATTATTTTCCAAGAAGACTTAAGTTAAAATATAAATGTGTATAGTTTATATTAATAATGACATTTTTTTATTGAAATTTAGCTGAGTGATAGATCTTAAAAAAGACAATAAGAATATGTAATAAAATGAAAAAGCACATATATCAACTTAAGCCATTAATATTTATTGCCACAGATATATATTATATATTATATACATATATATATATATCATATATTATATATTTGAAACTTATTTGTAAAATGTACTTATTATTATTAAAAGTTACTTTTTTGGAAAAAGCTGCTCCTTGGAAAAGGTATTATGCAAAAGGGACCTTGTATAAAATGTATTTATTGGAGAAGTACTTTTTGCAAAAGGAACTTCTTACAATAAGTACTTTTGCAAAAGGTACTACTTGAATAAATTTCGTTTTAGGATTTCACTCTGCAAAGATACTGAAATATATGAAAAAAATAGTACATTTTGAACAACTAACTCTTTGGAAACAAGTAGTTTTAAAAAGGCGCTTTCCCAAAAAAGCTCTTAAGATAAATAGTACCTGTTTGTAAGAGAAATCTTGGTACCTCATACAAACTATTGATTATCATATA
Source organism: Linnaemya tessellans (assembly GCA_951800035.1). Classification (NCBI taxonomy): domain Eukaryota; kingdom Metazoa; phylum Arthropoda; class Insecta; order Diptera; family Tachinidae; genus Linnaemya; species Linnaemya tessellans. The sequence continues at coordinate 54,403,670 of OX637534.1, forward strand.
CTTGTGCACAGTAATGAGGTAGCAAAATACGCGGGATATTGCTAGTATACTTATATATATATATATATATATATATATATATGTGTGTATATATATATATATATATATATATATATATATGTATATATATATATATATATATATATATATATATATATATATATATATGTAGTAGCTATAATTTAAAACTTTTCGATACACAACAGTTTTCGTAATAATAAAACTTTACGTTTTTGCTGCAATAAAAATGTTAGCAACACTTAGAACAGAATCAATTTTGACACATTGCTAATACCATATTAAAAAGGGAAAATAATACAAAACAAAACCAAAAAACATGGTTCGGCAGGCGTCGTTATCTTCTTCTCTATATCTCTTACGGAAATACAAAAGTTGCAAAATTTGCGGCGTTTATTGCAACGTGTAAATATGGTCTAATTGGGATTCTAGTCATGATTAAGAAATATGAAAGCAAAATCTTATGTTAAAAGGGAAGTTCCTGAGACAGGAATACAGCATCATTCAATTACCGGACAACAAGTGAGCAAGAAATTGTACAATTTCTTGCTTCTTTGAAATATAGTGGGGAGAATGGTTGGCGTCTTAAAAAACGAATTTCGATGTCTTCTCGGAGCACGTCAACTTCATTATGAGCCTTTAAAAGTCACTGAAATTGCTAATGTATGGCTCAAATATTACTTGTGAAAATGCACTAGTCGGCATAAGTATTTTAACAATATGAAAATCGTGCATTTTTACGTTTGATTTTTAAACGGCTTTGTTAAAAATTCTTGTTCATTTTTTCCTTTTTATTTATAACTTATACAACTTAAAAATAAGCAAACAAATATTATTTTATAGAAACTTAAAAAGATGTAAATTAACTTCTAATTTCATGTGTTGGCATAAATATTTTGAAAAGAATATAATACTTTGTTATGTTAGGTTAGGATACAGGTTGCCCACTTGGGTCCAATCATTTGATCACTTTGTGTTACCTGCATAGGAAGAAAGGTGTGACAACAAAATGTCAAATAAAAATTTCATAACAGTTTGATTTAGATTTTATTTTTCCTTTTGCCTTATAAATACTTTTCTTGTTATCCAATGGATTTCTGATTGTATAAACGTGTAGAAAAATAAAATAGATTCATATCGAATATAATTTATTTGTTGGTTTAGTTTTGTATGGGTTTCAAGGCCTACTATGCTTATTTTGTTGTGATTTTTGGAAATAGTTTGTAATTTACAAACTGTGAAATTTCCGATGGTTTTCAGAAGTATATGTATAAGATAAGAGGTTTTTAACTTTTGAAAACTGTGGTTAAAGTCTACTGATGATTTGGTAAAGCACAGATGAAATGCATATAGACATTGCGTGACCACCAACAAATAGATTTCATGTAATATATTTTTGATATAAATGAGACGGTTTTTATTGGATAGAAAATTTTATGACATGTTTAAATTTGATTTCTGTCATGTGGTGACCATGGCTGCCGCGTAGAAGGAGCAGTCTGGAACACCAATTTTCAACAACTAAAAAAATCTTCCATAAAGTGGAAGGACACAACCTCTCCAGTTGCTGAGAACGGCGACGAATTGATGGATTAGGATCATATGCAATGCTTTCCTGTACAGCGGCAACAGCTTCTGCAGTCCACATTATCACAGTAACAGTAAATGTGGTCCGAAAACGATCTTTTGTTCTTCGAATTAGCCGCGCCATTCTCATCAATTATATTGCGCACCCTTCAACCATTGGGGAAGCTGCGGACATTGACAAAGCAGTGGATACACTGACAAATGCTTTCAAGGTGGCCACAGGTCTATCCTGTAGGACATCTGTACAGCGCAGCAAGCAAAGACCACCATGGTGGACTGAAGATATAGCAGTCACAACGAAGAACTGCCGCAGACTCTTCAACGAGGCAAAGAGAACGGGAAACTGGACACTCCATAAAACCTCCTTGAATAGATTCAAGAACGAAGTCAGGAATGCAAAACGCAAGACTGGGAGGAGTTTCTGCACTAGTGTAGAATCAAGCTCTGAGAAATGCAGATTGCGTAAAATCCTAGTCAAACAGCCGTCGATACCCGGCTACATCCATAAAAATGATGGCAATTGGACCACTAATGGGATCGAATCCTTAGAGGTCCTCATGGACACCCACTTCCCAGGGTGCCAATCTGATGTGGAAGTACCGCAGGTATATCCCGCACATAGCCAGCCATCCGCTCCCACTGACGTCAATGCGGAAAGGATAGACTGGCCCATTAATAGTTTTCATCCGTTTAAATCACCGGATGGCGTAATACCTGCAGATTTGCAACATAATGCAGCTCTTGTAATTTCATGGCTACTGGCTATATATACAGTCTGTATCTATTGGTCATATGTTCCATAAATTAGACTAAATGCGTCGTCATTTTCATCCCAAAGGGTGGTAGAACTTCGCACCCCAAAGCGAAGGACTTCAGGCCCATAAGCCTGACGTCACCTTTGTTGAGGAATTTTACTATATATCTACTGCTTAGAATACCGTAGGCTATGAATATTAAAACTGTTGCATACGCAGGCGATGTCGCAGTAGCAATATGAGGTTTCCATTTGGATTCTATGGCACAAAGGCTGGAAGGTAACATTAAAGTAGGTTAAGGAATGGTGTTCGAGAAGCGGACTCATCGTCAACCCAACTAGACGGAACTGGTACTCCTCTCGACGAGGTGCAAGATTCCCTCATTCATATCCAATAGAGACCGTTTCATTGATATCAAAAATATACTAGTATGTTTTATTATCATTTAAACTTGTATCACTCTATAAAAAACACCGGATACTTACACTCACACATATTCATACATACAGACAAAGTGACCGCTTCTCAGGAGTAGTTAGAAAGACTTCCTACTGCGTGAAACCGTAACTTCCTACTTTTTAAAAATTTTAAATTTTCTTTACGGGAAGTTAAAAGTTAATGCATCTTAAAGTAGTCTATGTAACAAGGATTACTTTGGTGTACTGCTTATAGATGTAGCAGATCTATTTTAGATTGATGATTTTAGTTTAAATTTGGATAATAATCTGCAGCGCTCCCACCTTAAAATTGTTTTTCACCGACAGCTGATTTGTGAGTTTCGTAATGAAATAGGTTTGTGACGGCAATGCTTTGTCAGAGCAAAGAAGAATATGATCCAATTTATATATTGTCAAATGACTGCTCGTTAGATTTTTACAGAAGCAATGCTTTAAGGTTAACAATTTGTGTGGCTGGTTTAAGATAGAAAATGATGTAATTAATGCAAAGAAAAAAATAAAAAAGACTTGTTGGTAAGGTTTGCGTAAACTGGGGTTTCGTTGTGTTTTCAGGCATGTACAGATAATAAGAAAATCTTTTGGAAATATTTAAGACCTTAAGGGCTAAGGTGGCTTGAACTTTGTTATTTTTTATTGTGGCATTGCGAATTGAATTTATAATTCCTTCACGATATGTTATATAAGGATTTTCTAATGGGCGTAGACTATAGTGTTTAAGTACTTAGAATGCAGTACTTATGTGAGGGCTAAGCACCACGCACTCCGAACATATTTACTAAAGTTCTAGCACATAATTATAAAAACAACACATTGAAATGCCAAATTTATTACTTGCTTCATTAATGAACTGTTATATGAAGTTAACAATAAAAAACTCCAAGCGGACAGTAAACTGTAGCAGATCCAATTTAAAGATGCAGCTGTATTGATATTTAGGTATTCCATTTGTTCCCTACACCAATGCGCGAGGTATTAGGCATCCAACTATAAAATTGATATACACGCATCTACGGATGCCGCAGGTTCGGTTTAATAATTTTGATTCATAATGAAAATCGTAACTGGTCGAAGTGCATGTGGCAGCTATTTGCTTTTCTTAATACACAATTTAAAATTACATAAAGCATAAAATTAATTTTATATGCAAATAAAGGAATATGTATATGTATATATATGAATATATTATACAGCTTTGAAAATAGAATGTGAAAGCTAACTTTTTCAAGTGATGCAGTAAAGCGCAAAGCAAACTTTTCATTTTACGATAAATTATTTTATTGATAAAAATATAAATTAATGTTGCAACCAAATCCTTTTGTTTTACTAAAGTTCTAAATTAAAAGCAACAGAACTTAACAACTTTTTTCATCATTTCTATTTGCAGCTGGAGTACAATAAAAAATATGTTGAAATGAAGGAATGAAACTAATGACTGGAACTCTACTGAAGAGCTGTTTGTGCGAATGAAACCAGACTCAAAGTAATAATAATACTAAAACAAATTTTAATAAAAATTGAGAATACAAACCTTCCAGGCACGCTATTAACTATCCACGGAACAATACAATGTTGTAAGTTGATACTTTAAAATTGTCAAATGTGTTTTAAAAAACACACTCTTATTAAAAAAAAGAAAAAAAAACTTAGAAGACATCGTATATATCTATGTATAAAAATTAGTTAGATAAAAAAGTATTTTAGCGGAAATGCGCCATCGACCAGTTTTCTTTCATAATTTGGTTTTATAACATGCATCAGTTTTAAAGTAGAAAGCAGCTCAGTTAAAACACTAAAAACCAGAAAAACCCAATTTTCAAAATCATCGCGAACAAAATCGATAAAAAATTACGAATAGTAAACATTATAACGTAACTGCGACAAAAGATTATATTCACATAAGAGCAAAATGTTAATTGGACCAATAATTATAAGTGTAATTTAAAACACGTCACAACGGAGGTATATGGAGCAATGGACAATATACATAACAAAAAATTTGTTTGATAGCTATTGTAAATAAATTAATATTGTGCACATCCTCCCTGAGAACTGACATATTAATCAGCGTTAGAACAGAAACAACGTTTAAGGCTGAATTCTTCCATCCTTAACACAAGTTCAAACAAAATATAAAAGAAAACTAACAAATAGTATTGTTGCGTGAGCATTCTATATGCAATTGCAGTACTATACTCAAAACAAAAAACTTTAAACAAATCATAAAATTATAAATATCACTCCAATCAATCCAACAACAACAAGATAGAAACGGCATTGGCACACCACATCAGTACAGATGTTAAAAGTGTGACAACGAACAACATCACTGCCTCCAACATAGACTTAAATCAACATCATTAATTTCGCAGCAGGAAGTACAATTGGTGGATCTGGTACAAATGTTCCCAATGCTAATATCAATGTACATGCTCGAAATACGCATTATTTTACTTTGCCTGCCAACACTCCTATTGGCAACAACACTGGAACCATGTAAGTTTATTTCTTCTATATTAATATAAAACAGTGATGTCCGCTAACATATAGACACACCTGCGCTTATGTGTGAAGCAGAGAAAAACCTTTGTTTACTTTTAACAGTTCGAACAAAAGATTACCGAGGCCATATAGATCTGGGGCCAAATTACGGCATTCGATTCGAAACGAAATTTCAATACAATTTATATACAAATTTCGATCGATATCGAATGCCGTAATCTGGCCCCTGGATGAGCTAATAAATATTTATTTCAAATAAACGTTTATTATGAACGAGTTTACAAAATAAATAAAATTTTTATCAGTCCGATGCTAATAAATAAAAATATTTTGTAATCAATAAATACAATTATACATGCAAAACATATTATATCATAAAAGTATTTAACAATCATAACGTCTGTATAACAAAAGTTGGAAAATAATTAATATGGATTCTCAGATGGTTTTCGGAAGTATATGCATAAAATAAGAGGTTTTTTTAACTTTTCAAAACTGTGGTTGAAGTCTACTGATGATTTGGTAAAGCACCAATGAAATGCATATAGACATTGCTTAGCCACCAACAAATAAATTTCATTTATACATATATAGTAGTATTGTGACAACAATGTGTCAAATAAAAAATTTCATAAGAATAATTCATATGTTTTATTTCTATTTAATTTTTAATCATTGATATTTTTTTATCTTTTGAATAGATTTTATTAGTCGGATATTTTTATACCCTTCCCGAAAAATGGTGAAAGCGTATATGTAGGTTTAGCTAAAGATTTCGGTCTAAAATTATGTACTGGAAATATTCCTAAATAGACAGCTATTGAAAATCAGCAAAATCTAAAATACACTTTCAGAGCTGAAATATGTCAACTTATTTTTGGTATATAAGAAAAACTATCTAAAACTAATTTTTGTTTTTACTTCCCACTAAGAAAATTTGAAACTTTGAAAAAATGGGGAAGGTACTCGTTTTACCCTGTTTTAGTTTTCACTAGATAACGAAGTTCTAGGTTCCTGCAAAGCTTTTCGGACTATTCCTGGGAGGCTTTCACTACGTCTGTATGTGTGTGCATATATATACGTATGTGTCCTGCTTACAAGTTTTGAAGGGCTGACCCATTTTTTTTTAAGTCTACCGGTTCTAAAACTTAATCAGCTCTTGATATTCAAAAGCCACTTCGAGCCCCACCAACCGGTAAATCGATTAATGCATTCGTGGGAATTCGTGAACGAAAAACTCGAAAAAAGTGATATGATGAAAAAAACCTTGGAATTTATATATCTGGTCAATAAGTGTTCGAATTAAATTAGTCGCCTTTCAAATATCTTTTTTTCAAACTCAGATATCTACGGAAATGGAACTGGTTCGGTCCGGTAGATTATGAGAAATATAGAATACAAGACGAAGAAAAAATTTAGTTACAAATGTGTTTTTTTTTCAGAATAATTTTGAAACGGTCTTATCGATAGATTCCAAAAACTAGTCACCTTTTGACATTCAAAAACCATGTTGATCGCCACAAACCGCAGGACTCGAAAAAACTTCATTTAAAAAAGCACCGAAATTGTGTATGCAATCTCTTATAGGTATCGAGGAACTACATCAATTACTCCTTACCACGTGGAAATCGGCAGATTTATTCAAAAGTTATAGCAGTTTCAAAATTAAAATAACAGAATTATTTATCGGTTAAAATTAGCGGGAAGTTGCAGGGGTGGCCTTTAGGTTAGCGGGTTGCTGGCAGAAAATGAAAGAGTACAGACCAGTTGGGTGCAATATGATACCTTTTTGTTACCTGAATAGTGGGAAGAGAGAGGAGGATATTGTGAGTGGAGAAGGAAAGGTAGGTCAAAAATTAGTTAGAAGATGGTAGAAAGTAAGAAAACGTTTAAAATTTTTGGTCGTGCACGCACTCCTGAAGGGAGTCGGCAGCAGAACCAGCCGCTGCTCCTGATAAGATGATACAGGGTTCTCCAGACCGGGGCGGAGGAAGTGTGCAGTACTCTCCTCCTCCTCATCGTAGCAGTCAATAAGATCAGGTGTGTTATATATTGTATATAAAATGATATTATGACCCCATGGTCTGTAGTTCCGTACGCTTATAATATTCAGTCTGACTGGGATGCGTAGGTTCCTTTGGAAGCCAGAACAGCATGCCAAAATTGGTCTTTGTCGTCGTCGTTAACTCTTAGTCCGCTTCTCAAGCACCACTCGTTAATCTCCTTTAATGCTGTCTACAGCCTTTGTGATATAGTGTCCAGATGGAGGCCAGATTTTGTCACCGCTACATCGTTCACAACGGTTTTTATATTCATAGCCCTACTCTATTGATGTATCTGTAGCCGGATAGTCGTCTGGTCAACACCCAGCTCGCTTAGAGCATGAATAATTGCCATCGGATGAATATTATTAAAGGCTACTTCAATGTCCATGAACGCTGCCATAGTGTAATTCTTATGCTCGAGAGACCATTCCTACCAGTGAGTGAAGAGCAGTCTCAACTGATTTTATTTTGCTGTAAATATGTCGGCGTTAGGCCGCATACACAATTTTGTAATTTCTTGAGCCGCCGCTCTAACTTTCAGCTACTGTTGGTTGATTTTATGAATATGTTAAACATTTTATGTCTAAAGGTGGGTACACACTACGTTCTTTTGAACAGTTTTAACCGAATGGGTAAAACTGTACGGCTTAACACGTACAACGACCATGCACACACACCATACGTTCTTTTCTTCTTCGCCAAAATCAAAACAAAACAAAAAAATGTATGCAAATGTATATAAACACGCAAAACAACAATTTTTACATTTTCAGTATTTTACACAGGCAAAAGTTGTCCTGCTTTAGTGTTTGGCTCACACACAAGCTGTTTTGAACGAACACGTGTGAAAACCGACGGTTAAAATCACAACACAACAGATTTTTGGCACGTTCCAAAAGAACGTCGGTTTTTGCCCACACACTAGCAATTTTAACCATACAGTTTGAACTGTACGGTTCAAACTATGCAAAAAGAACGATGTCTGTGGGGCCCTTAACTTAGTTATTATTAACTAAGCCGCTAAATAATTGTTAGTAACCGCCAATGCTAACTTAACCTCTACTTCGGGCTCTGAGTAAGTGTCAAAGGAAAAAAATAAAAACAAACTCGTACGCATTAATGAATAAAAAAAAATCAGGATTATATGTTTTAACTGAGTTATCAGACGAAATTCGAGATGAACAAAGGTAAATATTTATTAATTTTCTAAATTATGTATGAACGTTCTTATGTAAATTGTTAATTTTTTCAACGGGCTTAAGCTCAAATCTGGAAGACCGCAAGCGATCTGAGCATGTCCGTTTGTCCGTCTGTAGAAATCACGCTTCAGTCCAAACGAAAATAGCTAGACACTTGAAATTTGGTATAAATATATTTTGAAGCTTAGAGCAGGTTAAGTTCGAAGATGGGCTGAATCGGGCAATAGGGAAAAAAGTTCCCCTAAGAAGAACTAGACCAACCCAGAAAAACAATATTTTTTTTAAATTTTTTTGGTTATTTTGTTAAGCAAATGACATATTTTTATGTAGTAAGTACAACATTTATAATTTATATTGCTATATTAAATTGAATTAAGATTCATTTTCAGTATTTTATTTTTATAATTGTTCAAAATTTTTTTTAAATCTCAGAAAGACATGATAAATATTCCAAGGCACAAAGGAAAGTCAACATCAGTTTTTGTTATTCATCTTACACAGCAGAGCAGAACAGCTGTTTTCGAAAGACGCAACCCTTTCATCAGCAGTGCTCATGTGTATTGTATTTGTCACCACTTATTAGGTGGCTTAGTTGAATGTGATAAATGTTCCTATTTACACAAATTTTATTGTGAAAAAGGATACGAGAACTGTAAAGAAAAATGGGACATGAAGAAAAATAATCAAACGCAGTTCTCCTTTTGGTGGGCATTGACGTACGATTTTATATAAAGCAACTCTGTCCCAGCAAGTTAAACATTTTAAATTCACTTACTAAATTTTTGTAGGGTATTTAAGATTCGACCCGGTCGAATATAAATTTTTACTTGTTTTTTTTTATTGTTTTGGGCCCTGTTCGTTTCTAAAACTCCTTTTGAGGTTATTAAAACGTTCAAACAAATGCTCAAAGTCAATATCGTCTTCATCATTATTAGGATTCGTTTTGCCTATACCGTCAACTTCATATTTTAAAGGCCTTTTAACGTTGGATTCATGCACATTTTGCAACCCTTTCTTAATAAACTTTGGTTGTTCTTTGTGTCTTAGGCTTTTGTATTTCTTTATAAAGCTTTCTTCTCTGTTTTCTATGTAGTTTTCGCGAGATTTATTTATTTTTATTATTATTTTAGTTATAGCATTTTTTAAACTTTCTTTTATAATGATATGATCAATCAATTTATTTTGTACATCTAAGGGACAGCATTTTATTGCGCTATGGTAAGTACCATTGTAGAATTTTATTGCCTTAAGGATTTGAGTATTTATTAGAAGTTTTCTTCCAAACTAAGGGCTCTGACTTTTTCATTGACTGTATTGTGGAATCTTTCAATATCCGAATTGCCGGTATGGCTATTCGGTTTCGTAAAATGATATTGAATTCCCTCTTGATCAAGGTAGCTACTTACACTGACGTTATTGAATTCATTGTCTAGCACAAATTTGGTAACATTGCCTTTAATGGCTAAAAATGGTCTAATTTTCCTAACTAAAGTTTGAGTATTTCTGACGAGCAGATGGAATAAAATTACGTGTTTTGAAAATTTGTCGATAAAAATTATTGTGTTTACTGTTTACGTAAGTACCGACGTGAATTTGTGGTGGAAGGGTTTTCAGTTATTTTGAACTTATTTTTATTGGGTTTCTGTCATATTTAGCTGACGAACAAATGTGACAGTTGTTTATTATTTTATGTATCGACATTTGCAAATGTGGATTATATATCCTATGCTTGATACTCTCATAGGTAGCTATAATACCTGAGTGTCCACTTTCGTATTTATGGAACAACGATATCTGTTTATTGAGTTCATTATCATTCTCAATATCTCTTGCTAAATAAGAACAATTAACTACTTGAAAGTTGTTTCTGTCTGGAAATTCCACTACAAACTTCAGTTGAACCTTGTAATATTCGTGATCATTTAGTTTGGAAAATATTCCTATTTTTCTTTTAGCAACCTCCCTTCTTAAAATATTAGATATGTTATTATTTGCAATATCTTTATATAAATTCTTTTATTGCCAAAAACCGTTTCAGTGTCTTTCTCTTTAGTATCCACTACAATCATTTGAGTTTTAAAATGATTTACTACCGTATCCAATATTGGAATACCATCGTGGAGATCCACCTCTTGAGAGTGTGCAGTCTTAACATCTAAAGAATCTCCAATATTGTTTATTTCACCGCAGTCCATCAACACCTCTGATGTATTTATCTCGTTTCTTTCGACATTGATTCTACTTAGGAAATCTGCAATATAGTTGCACTTCCCTTTTATACATTCTATTTTAAAATTATATTCACCTAAATCAATAAGGTATATCTGTAGCCTAAGGCTTATATCTTTGCCTGAATATTTACTTATAAGCCACTTCAGTGGTTGATGGTCGCTTTCCAGGTCAAATTGTTTCCCATAAATGTATGGCCTAAAATATTTAACACCCCAAACTATTGCCAAAATTTTTTCATCAATTGTTGCATAGTTTGTTTTGTGTTTGTTCAACGTTCACGAAGCATATGCTACTGGGTGACCATCTTGAGTTAATACAGCTCCAATTGCGTTATTGCTTGCGTCAGTGACGATTTTGAAACGTTTTGAAAAATTTGGATATCTCAGTATGGGTGAACTCGCTCTTTAAGCTCTTTAAGTTTTTCAAAAGCCACTATATAGCTAGTTTCTTTCATATTAATTTTTGTGTTTTTCTGCTAATACTTGGTCATTGGGTATGGAATTTTGGCATAGTTGTTAATAAATTTTCTATAGAAACCGGTCATTCCTAAAAAGGACTTAATCTGTTTTTCGGTACCATTAGTTGTTAATATGTGACCCAAAAACTGTGTTTCTTTCTTGAGAAAGTCACACTTGTTAATTTGTATCTTTAGCTTAGCCTTCCTTAAGGTTCTAAATATATCTTTTATGTTATCGATATGTTCCACCAGAGATGAACTGAATATTAAAATGTCATCCATATGCACCACATATGTCTTGTTTATGAAATTTCTTAGCACAGAGTTCATCAATATCTGAAAGGTTGATGGTGCTTTACGGAGACCAAAAGGCATTCGAATAAACTCGTAATGCACAAAGGGTGTAGAGAAAGCCGTTTTATTTCGATCTTCCTCCTTAAGGAGCATTTGATGGAAACCTTTTGCCAGGTCCACAGTCGAAAAATATTGGACTCTGCCTAATTTATACAAAATATTGTTAAGGTTAGGTATAGTGTACCTGTCTTCTACTGTAAATTCATTTAGTTTACGATAGTCTATTACTAATCGCCACTTTTTTAGGCAGAATCCATAAACGACTATTGTATGCAGAATTGCTCGCACGAATTATATTTTGCTTTAACATATCTTTTATTTGTTTGTTTATTTCGTCTTCATGAATTTGGGGACATCTGTATATTTTTGAATAGAGTGGTTTGTCAATTGTAGTAACGATTTAATGTTCTGTTCGGGTTGTTGCTGAAAGATTATCGCCTTCTACATAAAATAAATCTTTAAACTCAGTAAGAAGATTTTTTATTACTCTACTATCCTCTTCATTTAAGTAACAAAAATCAAGTTTGTCTACGATATTTGTTTTTGAAACTGGTTCCAATACAGTTATATTCTTATCAAAGAAAGAACAGTACATTTCCTCAAAAAACAATTTTTTGCCAAAAATTTCTATATAACCATGTTCGTTATTTATTCTTGTCTTAAGGGGTACTAAAGTATTTTGTCCGATTATTCCATCATATTTATTATTGCTGACATGAATAATTTTGCAACTTAAAGTTCCTTGAGCAGAAAATTCCTTTGGGAAGGGAGTTACAACTTTAAATTTAATTATGTTTGTACCGTTAATTGTTCTGTATTGAACGGGTTTCATTAATTCTTCTATTTGAAAACTTTCTTTCAAAACGTGAGGTTTACTAGTGCTGGTTGAAGAGCCTGTATCAATTAAAAATCGTATTTTTTATTTCCCAATAGTGAGTATCACTATCGGTAATTGGATTCGGGAGGCTGTATTAAAAAATTTACTTCTTTTTCCTCTCCATTTCCTATGCCCATATGTGTAGTTTGCTGATCTACAGTCGTGTGAGAATTCCCTGTCCTATTCGAACACCTTTCGTTTATTTGATTGTTTTGAAAGTTATCTCTCTCATTATACCTATTAGTCTTATTTTGCCAATTCCCTACATTATTATTCTGACGATATCGCTCCTGTTGATTTCTTCCAAAGTTTCCACTGCTTTGTTCTTGAAAATAATTTCTTTTAGAACTACTCCTTGGCTCATATTGAGAGCTGTTTGTCACAGAATTTTCCCAACTGTTATTAGGGGTTGACTCTCCACTCAGTTAACTATCTTGGCGTGATGTGGTGACCTAAGTGTCGGCTGTGTCTCCTACTTCAACCCAGGTCTCTACTAGTGTTGTGCATGTTTGGAAATAAGAAGAAAAAAAGCCTTCATAACTAAAGGTTAACCACCCCCTCCTATTTCCCATTTCCCCACAATCCTATATCCAGCCATATTCTATTTCCTCAGAAATCCCTTCCCTCCCCCACTTGTAAGATCAATGTGTTAGGCAGCTGTGCCGAGGATCTGAATGGCTAATTAGTGGTAACAGATGACTAGCCGCTAACAGCTCCCCTCCGGCGCCAGGACACGGGACGGTTGTAATTCTTCATCTAGTCGATGCACGCCGTCACTGCGTGGATGGTCCATCCCCTTACTGGCCTACTCGTGGGAACAACTTCTGGAAAATGTAAACAAAAAAACAAACAACAAAAGGGAAGATATCTCTTCAGAGGACAACCTTCTTGCCTCCAGCAGGGAGGCAGTAGTCGGCCTCTCTGATGGTGATGGTAAAAGCCAAAGTACCCCGCTATCCGCACAAATACAAGATAACAAGAAAATGCTCCCAACACCGGTAATCGAGGCTGATAACCGGTCCAAAGGGAAACCTAAAAAAAGGAGCCAGTATTCATTCTTGAAAAGATCGCCAAGAATGTTGCGAACGAAATAACTCTTCCGCATGATGCTGCGGACAAGGTGAGATATCAGGCCGTGGTGAGTGAGTATCATAAGTTTATGGATTCTCTACCAAGTACGTCTGGTACTACACCGATATTCCAGCAGAAATAAGGTGAAAAAGGTGCTGAGAGGAATCGATCTCAGACAGAGAGTGGTCAGGCATCAAAAAAGAGTAAGGTTCAGCAGAAGTCATTCACGAGAAGGTCCTTTAACGAGGTAGTTAAAGATAACCTTCACATGGCTCTGACGAACAATAAGAATGAATAGACTCTTCCTGTAATAACGGAGTGGGGGGCCATCGAATCCAAATTGGCTGAGCTCGTAATGGGGCACGTCCTCTCCAATAAGGATAAGCCGGCCTCTCGCTTCGACTCCGGTGATATACACCGGGGGTACAGGGTGATCAAATGCTTGGACGCATTTTCAAAGGAATTCCTCAGGGACAGTATCGCTAAGATCGGCGAGACTTGGAATGTGTTAAGCCTAAAACTCATCCCTGCAGAGGAAATACCGATAAGACCGCATGCAAGGATTTGGTTACCAAAACTAGGCAACGACGGCGGCAAAATGCTGGAGTGTTTGAAGCTCCAAAACTGCAGCATTCCAATGGTCGGGTATCCGCACGGAGGATTATGACAGCAGTGGTACCTGCCTAATCCTCTCCATTTCGGAGTCTGGAGCAGAGGCGCTCGAGGAAGCAGGCTCCACTCTTTTTCGGGGTTAGGGACGCCAAGGTAAAGGTTTCTCGCCCAAGCAAGTCGCAGGTCGATGCTGTCGAAGCTGCCAACGACCTCCTGGAAGGAATGCAGCTCTCGGAAAATTAAGACTCCCACACCATGGCTCTAAAGATTGCCCAAATAAATCTGAAGCACTCGAAATGTGCAACAGATAACTTAGTGGTTATCCCGGCCGAGGAGAACATGGACATATGTATGGTTCAGAAACCATGGGTAGCAAACTCCGAGGTTATGGGGTTCCCGAGGTCAATTTACAACGTACTATATGCTAGAAGCAATAGTAAGCCCAGATCATGTCTAATAGCCATAAAACACATCAACACTTTTCTCTGTACGAAGTTTAGCACAGAAGACATTACAGTTGCGAGGGTCGAGCTAACGGATTCCAGGAGCTTCCTAATCGCATCATGCTACATGGCACACGACAAAGCAGCACCACCATATGAACGGAAAGCTTTCATGTTATCTATTGGTGCAGATGAAGATAATTTGTTGTGATGCCAACGCTAGACATACAATATGGGGCAGCAGTGAAATCAAAGACAGAGGTGAGCATATCCTAGATTTCATAAACCTTAACAAACTTACCATATGTAACTCCGGTACTTCACCGACTTTCATCTTTCCGAGTTCGGACAGGTTTAGTTGGTGGGAAGAGGTTCTGGACATTACCCTTGTAAATGACAAATTTAGGTTTTCGATTGACAAGTGGAGGGTATCCAATAAGAGATCCTTCTCTGATCATTCCTGGATACTCTTCGAGGTTACGATACCAAATAATGGGAAACAATGCTTTAGGAACCCGAGAAGGACGCATTGGGATAGGTTTAACGGAATTCTGAAGCAGAAACTAGGAAGAGTCACAGAAATCGAGAATACGATGGATGGACTTGAACGAAATGTAGGGGTGTTCAACAAGGCTATTACCAGGGCCTTCGGGATATCCTGCCCCTTAGCAAAGACTAAGAAGAGTCATCCTCCGTGGTGGAGCGCGGAACTCTCTAGGCTACGTAAGGAGGCACGTAGGGTCTTCAACGCTTGCTATGAAAGCAAAATATGTCACCCTTATCGCGACAAGCTAGCTATATATAAAAGCGCTATAAAAGTCGCCAAAAGGAACTCGTGAAGGAATTTCTGTGAGTCAATAGATAAAACTTGGGATTCGGCAAGGCTAAGTAGGGCTCTGACCAAGAGCCACACCTGTCCGGCTTTCATTAAGAGAGAGGATGGCTCATGGACAGATTCCTCGGCGGAATCCCTAGACAATCTTTTCAACACCCACTTTTCAGGCTGTACTGACAAGGTCAGGAGTCACCTCAGTTAGTGGAAATCACCACGCTGTCAATACGGATTTTTTATCCCCACAAAGAATATCATGGGCAATCGACAGCTTCTCTCCGTTTAAATCGCCGGGTCCTGACGGCCGGGTCTGAGTGCGAGTCATTACCTGGCTTTTTAAGTTCTGCAAACTCTGCCTTATACTTAACTACGTTCGGACCATCTGGAGGGAAGTAAGAGTGGTCTTCATTCCGAAGATTAGAAGAAGTCACGAGGATGCAAAGGACTTCAGACCAATCAGTCTTTCATCTTTCTTGGTTAAGACGCTGGATCGACTAGAGGGATTGTCAATTCTCGCGGTTAGTCAGCATGTCTACCTTAAGGGACGCTCTACTGAAACAGCACTAAATGAGGTGCTAAGATTCCCTGGTTGCCTTCCTGGACATAGAAGGTGCCTTTAACCCTCCGAGGTATAAGGATTTTTTGGCGCTAAACGGTATAACCAAAACATTTTAAAACCTGGATTAAAGCGAATCCAGACCTGCAACCGGTTTGATTTTTAGTTTATTACCTCTGGAGAATGTTGTTCCAAGAAGTCATGGAAGGATTTGTTTCTAACATGAAAAACAATAAAGTTATACACAATTTTATATGCAAAAGGTCTGCACAGACCTGGTTATACCTCCGAGGGTTAGTAATGTATCAATGGCAGCCATAGAACAGTCTCTCCGGGATGTCGGTGTTGAGGAATGCATCAGCAACTGGATCATCACTATGTTAAAGGCAAGGAATGTCACTGCGAAACTGGGCACCAGCGAGATGTCACGATGGACGTATAGAGGAACCCCAAAGGGCGGGGTGATCTCACCTCTGCTCTGGCTTCTAGTTATTAACACGATTCTTCACAGACTAGATGCTGCTGGAGTTAAAGTCGTGGCTTACACGGACGATGTAGTAATAATGGTATCAGGGATGTTTACGGACGTTATTAGCGATATCATGTCCAATGCCTTGGGTATAATCAGTAGATGGGATACAGGATGTGGTGTAGAAATAAACCCTAGCAAAACGGAACTGGTAGTATTTACTGCTAATACCAAAGTTCAGGGCTTTAGACTACCTCGGCTGAATAATCTAAAACTGTCCCTTTCGGACAATGCAAAATATTTTGGAGTTATCCTGGACGCGAAACTGTCGTGGAAACCGAATGTGCTACATAGGGTTAGAAAGGCAACAGCTGCCTACTACTTCTGCAGGAGGATGTTTGGTTCCATATGGGGCCTAACACCCACCATGCTTAAATGGATGTACACAGCGATTGTACGCCCTATATTGACTTATGGGTCTTTAGTATGGTGGCCTGCCACAACTAAGAAATATGTGGTAACTCAATTATACAGGATACAGAGATCTGCCTGCATCGGGATCACTGGTTGTCTACGTACTAGCCCCTCAGAAGCTCTGAATGCTATACTGAACCTAATTCCAATTGACCTTTATGTACTGGGTGCATCCTCGAGCAGTGCAGTGAGACTGGCGGCATCTGGGAAGTGGAGGTCAAGGGACTATGGCCACGCAAGGATCCTAGGTCAGTTACCACCGACACTGACGAGGTCCACTGACTATATGGTACCCCACTTGGACTTCAATATTACTTACAAGGTCCTCATTCCATCCAGGCGGGAGTGGAGAGGGGGAAACATAGAGAAGGACTTCGACTGCAGAATGTATACTGATGGATCAAGAATGATCTGTGATGTAGGCTTAGGAGTCTTCTCAAGGGACCTTGGAACGGGACTTTCGCTCTGACTCCCTGATGAAGCTAGTGTATTTCAGGCGGAAATATTTGCTATAAGGGAGACGGCTAGGTTACTAATTGACAGGGGTGTTCAGAGTAGGGTCGGTATCTTTGTCGACAGCCAGGCTGCACTCCTGTCTCTGAGGTCGTTCACTACTTCTTCTACCTTGGTAACTCAATGCAGGGAGCTTCTATCCAGATTGGGATATCAGACTGACACAACCCTCATCTGGGTTCCCGCACATTGTAACTTCCATGGAAACGAACGGGCGGACGAGCTATCTAGAGCTGGATCTGCTATGGACGTCTCCACCGCTGTATCGGTAGCCATGCCGTATGGCGCTATAAGATGCGGCATTCAGACCCATTACCGGCGGAAGGCTGCAGACAGATGGCGCAAGCTGGACACGTGTAGGGTGGTCAGAAGTATGTGGCCCTGCTACAACGACAGGAGGACAGCACAGCTGATCAACAGGAACCGTGGGAACATCTCAAGACTCGTCGCAGTAGTGACGCGGCAATAGGCAGACATGCTGGTAGGATAGGTCTCTCCAATAATGCATTCTGTCGCAGCTGCCAGGATCAGGGCAAGGAAGAGACAATTTATCACTTCCTTTGTGAATGCCCGTCATTGCACCATACGCGACACAGAATCATAGTCAACAGTATGACATCCGACCTTTCGGAGCTATCAGGTATAGGTCTAGGAGACCTTATTAGATTCCTCGATGCGACAGGTTCGACCTAGCATCCATCAGCGTATCCGAGGTCTGGATTCGGTTCTACACAGCTTGACACTGACAAGTGGGGTGGTCTTTCAAAACGGGATCTCAGAGATCTTACTTGAGCGCTTGTGGGTTACAGGCAGCCACGTATAGCAAGCAACCAACCAAGGCACACTGTAAGATTTTGCTTATCTAGTTGGACAAAAGTCGTTTTTTTAAGTTTCAATTTGAGTGAATATTTTTATTATACGTAAAAAAGCACTTGTTAAGAAATAAGAAAATGCAAAAACTTTAAATAATTTGTCAACAATAACATTATAACGGTACTTCAAACTTGAATATTTTTCAGTGAATGAAAAACAGCAAAAACATTTACATGAAATTGATCATTTTTAAAAGCTTGTAACATTTTATTGGAATAGAATTTTTAAAAAATTTTTTTTTGTTTGGAAGCTCAGCTTATTCGCTATTAACGTCACAAGAAGAAATCTAGAAAAGCTGGAAAATTATTTTAGTTCTATTTCATTTAAACAACGACTCTTTTCGTTAAGTTAAAAAAAAAACAAAATTCTATAATCGATAAATTTTTTTCTTCATAAAGTTTCAACACCAAATTGGTGCTAAATGAACGCTTGGAGTACCTACTTCAAGGCACGTGTAAAATTATCTGCCGGGGTTTGCAGGATAAAAAAAAACAAATAATAAATAATAATACCACATATCGCGAACTTTTTGACATATTGCTCAAAACACCCGAAAATGAAAGCATTGACCGTTCCGTAAATTATATTTGTGGAAAAATAAGCAGTTGTTCCAGTTCTTACATTGATTATGGGCAATTAAAAAAATTTGTTAAAAATTTGAATCTTAGATTTAAGGTAAGGTGGAAAGTGGTAAGCCGATCGAAACGTGATTTTGTAAGTCGCTATGGTGCCTGGCTGGGCACAAACATTGAAATTTCTCAATTTATTTATAAGAAACCAAAAGAAAAGTTGGAAATTGGAAGACCATTAAAGTCGTTCAATGAAAGCTCGCTAAAAACAAAGACAAGAAGAGCAAACGAAGTCTTGAAGTCAGTAAGTATTGAAGAGTTATATTTGGCAGCCGAAAAACAGATGCGGTCAACAGGTAAACGAGATTCTGCAAATATAGCTAGTGAGCTTTTTAATACATCACCTCAGAGAGGTACAAATATAAAAAAAGCCAGAATTTCTAATGAAATTGTGAAAAGTTTGTCTCCACAAGAAGCACTTGCGATGATGATCGATACAAATTTATCGACAAACGAATATCGTTCACTGAGAAATCATGTGCAACATTTATACCCTAAATTATATCCATGTTATGATTTAGTTCAAAAGGCGAAATTATTATGCTACCCAGATAAAGTAAATGTTGACGAAATTTCTGCCGAAGTAAACTTGCAATCATTACTTGATCATACTCTATTCAGATTATGCTTAACTATAGAAGGCGTTTTGCTTTCCACGTCAAGTTTTAGTCAAGAATTACAATTTTTAGTAAAGTGGGGCTGTGATGGTTCCACTCAGACCCAATATAAACAAAAATTTTTTCAAGAAAACCTCAGCGATATGTCATTATTCAGTATATCTTTGGTACCACTTCAATTGTTTTCTACAAAAAACAACTGTAAGCAAATTATTTGGCAAAATCCTGCTCCTTCATCACCAAAATATTGTCGCCCAGTTAAACTAATATTTACCAAAGAAACAACTGAAACTATAAAAAAAGAGGTAAAAAATATCGATGACCAGATTTTACTTCTAACCCCTACTGTTATAAAAACGGATAAATTAAATTTAAGTATAAAGTCTCATTTTGTCTATGATTGATGGAAAAGTTTGTAACGCACTTTCTGAAAATAGTTCTACACAATCTTGTTATATATGTAAAGCAAAACCAAGCGAAATGAATAATGAAAAAGCTTTATCACAAAAAATTGTTAATGAAAAAGCGCTCTCATTTGGAATCTCTCCACTTCATTCGTGGATAAGGTTTATGGAGTGCCTGTTAAATATATCCTATAAGCTGGAGGCAAGGAAGTGGCGCGTCACAGAAAAGGATGATAAAATTAAAGTTGAACGAAGAAAACGACTAATTCAAAATAAATTTAAGTCCGAAACAGGACTCTTAATTGATATGCCAAGTCCAAAAGGTGGTACTACGAATGATGGTAACACCGCTAGACGGTTTTTTAGAGACTCTTAAATTACGGCACGGATAACTGGACTCAATTTAGAACTTATAAAGCATTTTCACGTTTTATTGGAGTGTATTGCTTCTGGATATTCTATTAATTCTACGGCTTTTCAGGAGTATGCAGATAAAACCAGAAAACTATTTTTGAAAGAATATATGTGGTACTGTATGCCGGTGACAGTCCATAAAGTTTTATACCATTCAAAACAAATTATCGATACTTGCATCCTTCCCATTGGACAATTGTCGGAGGAGGCCTTAGAAGCCAGAAATAAACACCAACGAAACTATCGGGAATATTTCACTCGTAAAACTTCTAGGACTGACACTAATAGAGATTTGATAAATAGACTTTTAATAACATCTGATCCATATATAAACACTTTGCGAAGATCTGCTATATTTAAAAAACCAGCATTGACCCCTGAAGTAATACATTTATTGGAATTCCCAGAAATATCAGAAGAGAACTATGAACTCTAACATTTTATTCATACTTAAATTGATATGTATACATACATATATGAAATATATTCTTATTTTAAAATTAATAATTAATAACTATAGTACGTAACTTTTATAAAAATTGATTAGTGTTATGTAAATAAGAACTAAAAAAAATTTTATTTAAAAAAATAAAAAAGTTACAAAATAAAATAAGATATTGGTAAATCTTTTCTGTAATGAAGATATCGCTCTTTTGCTGCAAAAAGGTCATATTACCAAATTGGACACTTCTGAACTAAGTACCACAAAAAATTCGCATCCTTGCAACTATTAATCTTATGAATATAGTTTTGTCTCAATTTTTCAAATGCAGTACTCATAACACATAGTTAGCTTCTGATTATGATTATTAGATATGAAAAACTTTTCTAACTGAAGTTCTCTTTCAATGCATGTAAATTTGATAAAAAAATATTTAAAAAAAATGCAAAATGTTGTGGCTACTTCAAAGTTTTTTTATCTAAAATTAAGTGTTTTGAGTTGTGACGTTATTGCAGCAAATTAGCGATTGTTCATGGGATCGTACATATAAATGCATATTAAAATAGTTGATTTTGAGCTGAATAATTCTCAAAATAAATAAACTGTAATACAACATTATTCATATTCAATGAACAATTCTATAATACTCGTGATAGTGGGCGTGGCAGTTGCCCAAATTCTCCCAAATTTTTAGAAAAGTTGCGTGTTAGTCTAGTTATACATTGTACGAAAATTCAAAACGATAGCTCAATTACCTACCGAGATATTAGTTTTGTCCAGCTAGATAAGCAAAATCTTACAGTGTGCAAGGGTTTGACTCGGACTTTTGCCGGTTGTAGTTTCGATTGAAATTTTGGTGTCCGTTTGCCTTGTTTCTATAGTAATTATTTGCTTTATGCCTACTGTCAATAGCTCTACTATCGTCTAGCAATCTTAGTTTAGTATATTTGTTTACTATGTCGTTTAATGTCAAAGTTTCATCTAGATTAACGCTTAGTGGTCCATCTATTTTTTCAATTAAGATATTCTCTAAGTCCCTGTCGACATTTTCTGAGCTAAAACAGTCAAAAAGTTGTCTTATATTACTCACTTTAATGTATCGACACCTGTTAAAAATCTCGGCATACGATGCCTTCGGTCTGGCTTGGGCCTTAAACTTTGCTTTTGATTGATCCCATGAGATGTCTCCAAGTTGCATTATATATGTTGCGAAGTCTGCAGTGATTTTTTTCGTTTATTATTATCTGGATTCCAAACTTAATTAATGCGGTGTTAGCTCCGCAGAGACCTATTAACATCTCTATGAATTATATGGATCCATTGATACTATGGTTGTTATTCAGCGGTCTAATTTGTCGAAACTGCTGAATTATGTCTTTCGGTTCCATTAGGAGATAATTCTGCTGATGAAGCTGCTGTTGGTATATTTGCTGCTGCTGTTTCATTTGATGTTCTTGATGTAATTGCTGTTGTTGTTGTAGCTGTTCACGTAGTTGTTGCTCTTGCTGTAATTGCTGTTGTTGTTGGAGGATTTATTTATTGTTCTTTCAACCGCAGGACCGCCTTTAATTCAGCGACATTTTCCTGTATGGCACCGTCGGCTTGATGCAGATCTCTACTTGAATCAAATCTACTCATCTTTTTATAGTAACTTTGCCAACATTTGTTTTGTTTAATGTCTTAAGATTTTAAAGTTTCTTGTTTTTTTTGTTAGAATTTTTCCACTTCTTATTTGCGAACAAACAATTTTTAGTTTTTGTTGATCTCTGTTGCTTTTAGTTTTAATAAATTAACAAATTGTTGTGTAAAAAAGAAATATTATTCGTTCTTAAAAAAAGTCTTTCTTCTCTCACATTAGTATATCTTCTTTCAAAGTTCTATAGCTGATTGTGAATAAAACACGTTATTTATGTATTTTAACTACTATCAAACTATTAATAAGTTTATTTAATATAAAAATTACAAATACTTCAATTTGCGTTGCGAGATGAATTTTCTACAGCTGTGGTAGCGAAGACGACGCGAGGAATTAATTTCTGTTTTCTTTTGTGTTTTAAAGCGTTGCCGGATTCATTCTGTTTTCTAGCTGACAAGCTTCGGGCTGCCACATCCACTCCCTCTCCAGTGACTAAGTCAGGAACTGCTGGGAACGATGTACTTTCGTCAGTGGTAACTCCAGAATCATTATTGATTGAAGTTTCTAGCCGTGGCGATTTGGTATACTGCTTTGAATTAGAATTTTGTGAATCCTGATGTTGAAAATTGTTTTGTTGACTATCATTGATGAAAAAAACTGGTTTCAGTCGGTTGACGTTGACATTAACCTCTTTGTTCTTGATTTTTATGGTATATAAACGATCAGACAGACGTTGAACTACCTTATATGGTCCTGTATAGGGCGTCTGAAGTGGTTCTCGTACTGAATCGGTGCGCAAAAATACATGAGTGTAATCATCAATATTTTTCAAAACAAACATCTTGCTTTTGTTATGATGCGCTGTTGGTTTTGGTCGTAACAGATCGAAATGGCTGCGAAGTTTTTTGAGAAATTCATCAAGATTAGTAGTATCGTTAGTATGTTGAAAAAATTCATTTGGTAAACGTAGTGGGCCTCCGTATAATAAATCCGATGGGGAAGCCTGAATGTCCTCTTTGAAGGAGGTTCTTAAACCAAGCAATACTGTCGGCAGTATGTCAACCCATAAAGTATTAGGATGGCACATGAGAGCTGTTTTAAATGTTCTATGCCATCGTTCGACCATACCGTTAGATTGCGGATGGTATGCAGTAGTTCGAACGCGTTTAGATCCAATAAAATTAGTCAATGATTTAAATAAAGCTGATTCAAACTGCGTACCCTGATCTGTAGTTATAGTTTTTGGGCATCCGAATCTAGATATCCAGTGATTCCAGAAAGCCAATGCAATGCTTTGGGCAGACATGTCTCCTAAAGGAATTGCTTCTGGCCATCTTGAGAACCTGTCAATCATAGTTAAACAGTATCTAAAACGTTGTACTAGTGGCATTATTACAATGTCCAAATGGACATGGTCAAAACGTTTATCGGGGACATCTATCTTGTTCGGTGTAAAACGATTGTGTTTGGTTATCTTTGCCTTTTGACACAACAAACAAGTACGAACCCAATTGCCAACTTGCCTTTTAATACCAGGCCAAACGTACTTCTTTCGAATCTGTTGAAGTGTAGCTTTACTACCAGGATGTGATAGATTATGTACAGAATTGAATACTTGTTGGCGTAGTTCATGAGGAATGTAGGGGCGCACATACCCGGTCGTAACGTCACAATAAATTGAAGAAGAATCGAAATGGACTATTTGAAGTTTTAACGAATTGTTACCCTCTAGTAATGTCTTCAATTCGTCGTCTGTTTCTTTTGATGACTGTAGTTCTTCGATTGATATTATTAATGGCATCGAAATGGCTTTTAAACGGGATAAAGCGTCAGCAACAGTATTTTTAGATCCCGACAAATGAACTATTTCCCTTGTAAATTGTGATATGAAATCTAAATGTCTTAATTGTCGCGGGGAAGCTTTCTCTGGTTTCTGCGAAAATGTATAAATCAATGGTCGATGATCGGTTTTAATAATGAAATGACAGGCCTCTAACGTGTGTGACGAAATTGTTTAATGGAGTCGTAAATTGCCAGTAACTCCCTGTCATAAGTGCTGTAGTTGCTTTCTGCCCTTGACAATTTCCTGGAGAAAAAACCTAACGGTCTCCATAAACGATAATTATTTTGCTCAAGAACCGCTCCGATAGCTGTATCAGAAGCATCCGTAATGAGTGCCAGTTCCGAGTTTGGAGCAGTATGGGGTAGCATAGTAGCCTCAGTGATACTTTTCTTGCAGGCTTCGAAAGCATTTTCAGTATCTGGTGTCCAAGGTACTTTTCTCTTATAGTTTTTCTTAGAATTAGTGAGGAAACTATTAAGTGGTGCTTGTAATTGAGCTGCATGTGGAATACACCGGCGATAATAATTAATGACACCTAAAAATCTTCGCAACTCACAAATCGTTTCGGGCTTAGGATAGTTTTCAATGACAGTAGTACGATCCTTAGGCGGTCGATATCCATCCCCATTGATAGTGTAACCCAAAAGTTCCACTTCTCGTTGACCAAAATGACATTTCTTAACATTGATTGTTAAACCATGTTGACGAAAGCGATCAAAAACTGATCGCAAATGGCGGTTATGCTCTTCGATAGAACTGGACATTATGATTATATCATCGATATAACAATAAACGAAATCCAAACCTCTCAGAACTGAGTCCATAAACCTCTGAAACGTTTGCGTAGCGTTTCGCAGTCCAAATGGCATATACAAAAACTCTATTAAACCAAACGGGGTGCACAGAGCTGTTTTTTCAATATCCTCTTCGACCATCGGAATTTGATAATAAGCTCTTACTAGGTCTAAAATGGTGAAAATGGACTTTCAGCAAAGTCGTTGATGTTAGCTATTGGTCCGGAACTGTCTGGGCGTTCAATTTTCGATAGTCGCCACATGCACGCCAACCACCGGTTTTTTTTTAGCTACAATGTGTATAGGGCTGGCCCATTGGCTTTTAGATATACGGCATATACCTTGCTCCAACAAAAAATCTACTTCGGCTTTTGCGGCTGCTAATTTGTCTACAGATAATCTACGTGGACGCTCTGCTACCGGCTTTCCAGTGGTTTCAATATGATGCGCGACAGTTGAATCTCCTGTGGCCTTTCGAGTTAAAGTTGTTGTTGTAATGCTGACATACTCTTGAAGTAAAGTTGCAAATGGTGTGTTTGAAAAAATTGTTGGAATACTAAAAATCTTTTGTCTTACAAATTTTACCAATACTGCAAAGTTTGGTTGTACCATCTACTAGTCGTTTGCTTTTGAGATCAATTAATAAATTATAATGAATTAAAAAATCAGCACCAATTATGGGCGATTGAACGTTAGCAATAATGAATAGCCACCTAAACTAACGACGTAACCTCAGGTCTAGCTTAAAAACCGAGTGACCATATGTTGTGATTTCACTCTGATTGGCTGCCAAAAAGGGGCAAAGTTTCGCCTTGACCAATGATGGGGTTATAACTTAGACCACCGATCCTGAGTCAATTAAAAAAGTAGATTTTGTAGAGTTATCATATATGTGTAAGCGATTTTCTAAAATTATTCTATTATTACTGCCGCTGTCGTAAATTGAGTTGATTGACGACAGCTCAATTAGTTTTCCGAATTTTTGTTATAATGAGGGCAATTTGGTTTACAGCGCTTAGCATTATTCCCAAATTTTAGATGGTACCAGCAAAGTTGTAATTCGGAAGAATTCTGAACTGATTTTGAACGGCTACGAGATCTTGAACGATTTCGAAAATTTTCCTTGTGTTCCGATTGTATTTTCATCT
This sequence comes from Linnaemya tessellans, assembly GCA_951800035.1. Classification (NCBI taxonomy): domain Eukaryota; kingdom Metazoa; phylum Arthropoda; class Insecta; order Diptera; family Tachinidae; genus Linnaemya; species Linnaemya tessellans. The sequence continues at coordinate 54,429,921 of OX637534.1, forward strand.
TATCAATCTTATCCGACGGAATATTTATTGATTTAATGAGATCAGCTATTGAAGGGTTAATAACATTCACTGATAGCTGTGTTCCACTGCTTGAGGTACTGTGTGATATAACACTTACCATATTGTTGTTTGCTTCTAACATTTTATCCGCTGTTTTTGCTAATTTGTCTAAATCATCTTACTCCCATATACTTAAAAGTGGACGAATCGATTCTGGCATCTGCCCAATAAAAAGTGTGCGGATTATTTCTTCGTTGCATCTACCAGGTGCTAAGCGTTTCATATGTGCTAAGACTTCAGATAGTTTCATACCCACGGTTTCCCCACCTTGTAATAAGCGGCGTAGTTTGGATTCAGGTGACTCAGCGAATTTTGAGATTAATCTTTCCCTAAGTGAATTAAATTTGTCGTTTGCGGGTGGATTGGTAATTATATCTTCAACAGATAAAAGAATGTCGTCCTCAAGACGAACCGAAACACAATCAAATTTATCAGTTTCTGATGTAATGTCACACAAGACAAACGATCTTTCAACCTGAGCAAACCAAAGGTGTGGATTATGTTTATTGAATTTGGATATATGCACTTTTTGTAGAGTTGATCTCGCTGTTTCGTTTGGATGATCACGTTGCTCCCGTAGTAAATTTACTTCACGTTGAAGTTCTTTCATTTTAGTAATAATATTATCCATTTCAGACATTTCCAAATTTGACGTCTCAAAGAATTCAATTTCGTCACTACTGGATGAGGTTTTTGCAATTGAAACAGCTTTTTTGCTTCTCAAGTTGTATTCATTCGAATTCATGAACAGGACTTTTCTTGCTCGTTCTACAAATTGATTTTGGGGTTGAAAAACGTTGAAATTTCAAATAAGCTGCGGCTAAGCTGCTTCCACGAAAAATGTTTCCAGTAAGAATTTAACAAATTTGGTATTTGCTGTAATTTGCTCTAAACACGGGGTCACCAATATAGCTGATTGTGAATAAAACACGTTATTTATGTATTTTAACTACTATCAAATTATTAATAAATTTATTTAATATAAAAATTACAAATACTTCAATTTGCGTTGCGAGATGAATTTTCTTTTGTATTCTAAAGCGTTGCCGGATTCATTCTGTTTCCTAGCTGAGAAGCTTCGGGCTGCCACAGTTCTCTTTATAATGTTTGTTTATTCACTTTTATACAATTTTCTTTTTTATTCTAATAATACAATATTTTTCAAGCTTAAGGTCTTTATGATATATATATATATATATTTATTTTTAAAAATTTCGTTAACCTTTGGTTAACTTCTTCAGGAAATTGTTATTATTTTTTATATTTTCTTTCAATGAAAAAATTTTTGATTACAATTCTAAAAAACAATGTGTATCATAAAATTAAAAAAATTCCTAATTGTGAAATAACTACATTAGTCTATATGTTCATGTATATGAATATAAACAAATATTAGTGAAAAAACTATATAAAATCCCTGCAGGAGATCGAACTAGTATCAAATTAGTATTGCACTAGTACAAAAATCGCGAGTACTAGTTCCCAACTGTGAACTTTCCTATACCATGTTCATGCTCAAATTAACATTGAGTGTGTTTGGAAAATTACTAGTACAATTGGTACTACGTGGAAACTAGGGGGATACTAGTACTATTAGTACTAGATGAGTACTAGTATAATTTCTTCTAGTCGGATACTAGTATAATCAGTTCCGCATTAAGAACTGATTCATATATAAAAAAAATCCCTAAATTTATTGGTTTTTTAAACTCAATGAAATTTGTTAAGTTTTTGTCTTCACAAGCAAATTTTTGTTCATCAATTCTTAGTTTATAAGAGGAAATGGAAAGTTCCTCTTATTTAGTTTTTAAAATGTCACTTTTTTAACAATGTTTTTTAAATAACACATAGTTTTGATATTTTAACATAACAAAACAATGAAAAACACACCGTGTGTAACTGAATTCTAAACTATTTTAAATATTACAAACACAAAATGTTAACAACATAATATACTTCTAACTATTATGTTATTAAATATTAACATAATGTAAATTGAAAAAAACAGAAGTTAACATACATGTATGTTTTAAATATTTTAACCAACGGAAATACATTCATATTATTTCAACATAACAAAACAATGAAAAACAATTAATATACATATATTAAAAAATTTTCATAAAAAATATAGCTGCGAAAAAATTACATAAATATGTATGTATAATATATATAATTAAAATGTTTTTACATAAAAATAACAAACAATAAATTCCAATATATGTATATACCCATACATATATATAATATTATACAAATAATATATATTAAAAAATTTTCATAAAAAATATAGCTGCGAAAAAATTACATAAATATGTATGTATAATATATATAATTAAAATGTTTTTACATAAAAATAACAAACAATAAATTCCAATATATGTATATACACATACATATATATAATGTATAATAAATACTCCAACATGAACAAACGAAAATATATATATATATATATATATATATATATATATATATATATATATATATATATATATATTAGGCCTAATTCATAAAAAATATTTCATGCTTATAACATCGTTATTTGACATATTTCCATGGGATAATTGTCAAATAAGACGGTTATAAGCATGAAATATTTTTTATGAATTAGGCCTATTATATATATTTGTCCTAAATTTTTTTGTTATTTTTGTGTAACAAATATCTATAAGAATGCGCAACATTGACTGTATCTGTTCTGAAATTCATTCTCCTATCTATTGGAACATTTATAATTTGTAACATTTCTAGCATATATCTACGTTTGTAATTAAATTCTGTATTTAAAATTGAAATATTTTCAAAATCAGGATAATGATCTGAATCAAAGCAATGTGAACATAAAGCTGTCTTTTTTGAATTAATATTCCTATATCTTTGATCTGTCTTATGCCCGGCTATTCTAGTCTTCAATTTATTCTTAGTTGTACCTACATACACACTATCACAACTGTCATTGTCGTTTCCTTTACACGGTATTTTGTAAACTAACTTCTGAATCCTATCTTTTGTTTTAGTAAAAACATTTCCTAAAGTGCTATACATCTTATATGCCATCTTGTACTTTGTTTTATCATACATATCAGACTTTTCTAATCTTTCATTAATAAACCAAATTAATGACTTATATATTTTTGGTTCATTACCGTTATTATTATTAATATTATTATTATTATTATTATTATTATTATTATTATTATTACTATTATTATTATTGTTGCTGTTGTTATTATTATTGTTGTTATTAATGTAATTATTACTATTAATAATATTTCTGTTATCATTAAATTGTCCTATCAATCTACAAGAAAGATGATAAGGAAAACTGTTGTCACTCAATATATGCATAATCTTCTTCATATTTTTCTTATGGAATTCAACATCATTTAATATCAAAATTCTCTCTATAAGATTCTTGGCCGTATTAATTATCATCCTCTTTGGCTGTTTTGAATAATAATTAATAATTCTGCCAGACGATGTTGGTTTTTGGAACCAATCTATTGATAATCCATTTTCCTTTCTTTATACTGATGTACCTAAATATGAAAGTTTCGAGTTATTTTCCTTTTCAATTGTGAATTGTATATCAGAGTGAAAAGAATTAAATGTTGATAATATATTATCAATCTCGCTTTCTGGAAGGATACAAAACAAATCGTCAACATATTTTACTAAAAACTTTGGTTTATTAGTCAATTTACTAACACATTCATCTAGTAATTTTTCCATTATTATATCAGCTACCGGAGAGGCTGGAGATCCCATAGAAAGGCCCTTATTTTGTTGCTACATTTTATCTCTACATTGAAAGTATATTGTATACAAAACTTTACAATACGTGAAAATAAACTCTTATTAATGTCTGTATATTGTGTTATTTTATTCCAACTTTCATCAATAATATTCATTGCTAAATCAACTGATATACTTGGAAATAGAGATACAACATCAAGTGATTTTATTTCTCATCAATATGTAATTTTATTTTCTTTATTCTGTCTTTAAAATCTAAAGAATTGGATATGTTATATTTTGAGCCCATTGTAATTTTTTTGAAATTTGAGTTATATATTTGCTCAGTTCATAAGAACGAGAATTTATACTAGAACAAATTGGTCTCAACGGAAAATTATCTTTATGGATCTTAGGTAATCCATATAATTTAGGAGAAGTAGAAATATTTGATTTTAATTTATATTTTTCATTGTTAGAAATAATATTTCAACTAAGTCATTATTACATTTTTGTAATCTAGTAGTAGGATCTCTATTAATCAAATTATATGTATTAATATCATTTAAAATATTATCTATTCTTAAATTCTATTCATAGCAACTGTTACATTTCCCTTATCCGCATTCAAAATAATTATATGTTTATTTTATTTTAAAAAATTTTTAGTTGATTTTAGACAATCATTTATATATATATCCCTATTTGTCAATTTATTTCTATTAATATAATTATCTAAGATCGTAGTAAATCTTGACCTAACTATCTCCTGTTTTTCCTTATCTTGTATGGTCTGAATGAAGTCTTCTCCATTCGCTATTACCTTCATAATAGGAAAGTTATTTCCTTGTATAGGTAATGCATATTTCTTCCCTAAAGACAAAATGTATTCAACATCAGGAGGAAACAGTACATCAGATTTATTGACAAACCATTTTTGGTTTAATCTGACTCCTAATACTCTTTTTTGCAAACTAACAAGACAATTTAACTTTTTAATATGTACCTTTTTAGATCTATCTGTGAATGTTTCTGTTATTCTCTCTGTATATTCTAAAAATACGTTAATAATAGAGTAGATAAAATTCGTCTTAATTTTGCTTCCATGGCCGATAATTCAGTGTTATACTCCTTTGAGTTTTCATGTTTCTGCTTTATTGCCCAATTAAACATCTTTCCTTAAAAATTTTGTATATTTCTCGATATCATCAATTTTGTTGACAATTGACCGTTTTCATGGAAAATATTAAAAATATTTTTAGTGGAATTTTTTATCAAATTAGGAATAACGCCTTTATTTCGACAACAAATTATGTTGAATACATTTTGTCTTTAGGGAAGAAATATGCATTACCTATATAGTAATGGAAAAATTACTAGATGAATGTGTTAGTAAATTGACTAATAAACCAAAGTTTTTAGTAAAATATGTTGACGATTTGTTTTGTATCCTTCCAGAAAGTGAGATTGATAAAATATTATCAACATTTAATTCTTTTCACCCTGATATACAATTCACAATTGAAAAGGAAAATAACTTGAAACTTTCATATTTAGATACATTAGTATTAAGAAAGGAAAATGGATTATCAATAGATTGGTTCCAAAAACCAACATCATCTGGCAGAATTATTAATTATTATTCAAAACATCCAAAGAGGATGATAATTAATACGGCCAAGAATCTTATAGAGAGAATTTTGACATTAAGTGATGTTGAATTCCATAAGAAAAATAAGAAGAAGATTATGCATATATTGAGTGACAACAGTTTTCCTTATCATCTTTCTTGTAGATTGATAGGACAATTTAATGATAACAGAAATATTATTAATAGTAATAATTACATTAATAATAACAATAATAATAACAACAGCAAGAAAAATAATAATAGTAATAATAATAATAATAATAATATTAATAATAATAACGGTAATGAACCAAAAATTTATAAGTTTATATACTTATGTACCAAAAATGTCAGAAAGATTAGAAAAGTCTGATATGTATGATAAAACAAAGTACAAGATGGCATATAAGATTTATAGCACCTTAGGAAATGTTTTTATCAATACAAAAGATAGGATTCAGAAGTTAGATAAATCTAATGTAATTTACAAAATACCGTGTAAAGGAAACGACAATGACAGTTGTGATAGTGTGTATATAGGTACAACTAAGAATAAATTGAAGACTAGAATAGCTGGGCATAAGACAGATCAAAGATATAGGAATATTAATTCAAAAAAGACAGCTTTATGTTCACATTGCTTTGATTCAGATCATTATCCTGATTTTGAAAATATTTCAATTTTAAATACAGAATTTAATTACAAACGTAGATATATGCTAGAAATGTTACAAATTATAAATGTTCCAATAGATAGGAGAATGAATTTCAGAACAGATACAGTGAATGTTGCGCAATCTTATAGATATTTGTTACACAAAAATAATAACAAAATTTAGTTCAAAAATATATAATATATATATATATATAGGTATATATATATATATATATATATATATATATATATATATATATATATATATTCTTTTGTTCGTGTTGGAGTATTTATTATACATTATATATATGTATGTGTATATACATATATTGGAATTTATTGTTTATGTTATTTTTATGTAAAAACATTTTAATTTTATATATATTATACATACATATTTATGTAATTTTTTCGCAGCTATATTTTTTATGAAAATTTTGTAATATATATTAATTGTTTTTCATTGTTTTGTTATGTTGAAATAATATGAATGTATTTCCGTTGGTTAAAATATTTAAAACATATACATATGTATGTTAACTTCTGTATTTTTCAATTTACATTACAATATTTGATAACATAATAGTTAGAAGTATATTATGTTGTTAACATTTTGTATTTGTAATATTTAAAATAGTTTAGAATTCAGTTACACACGGTGTGTTTTTCATTGTTTTGTTATGTTAAAATATCAAAACTATGTGTTATTTAAAAAACATGTTTATTTTTGCATACATATGTATATTGAAATATTTTATATAGTTTTTTCACTAATATTTGTTTATATTCATATATGTACATGAACATATAGACTTATGTAGTTATTTCACAAATAGGAATTTTTTTTAATATTTCAATTTTATGATACACATTGTTTTTTAGAATTGTAATTAAAAATTTTTTCATTAAAACATAAAAAATAATAACAATGTCCTGAAGAAGTTAACCAAAGGTTAACGAAATATTGAAATATATATATATATATATATATATATATATATATATATATATATATATATATACATATATATACATATATATATATATATATATATATATATATATATATATATATATATATATATATATATATATCGTCGTTGCTTTGGCATAAGCAGTTATGTGTATTTTTTCGAAAAAATTTTTATTGTATATTTTTACACCTCTGTTAATGACACATCTTCCCACCAAACCGTTCATCAATAGTTTTGTTGGTTTAGAAGTTAGCAAAAGTAGCTATGTGCAAGCCATATACAAAATGTTTTTACAAAAACGGTTATGTGTAAAAATACACTTGACTGTTTTTAGCATTTAAATTTTAACACGTTTTCCGTAAAATTTCTGTCAAATAAAAATCGCTCATTGCAAAATTTAGTTTTTAGAAAGCTTAAGAAATCATTCTGATTGTAGAATATAAGTATTTCGGAACACTTTGTTGATGTACCATAAAAAGTAAGATATTAAAAACAACTTGAAATATTTTGTACCTTTCTTAAAATATTTACACATAATTGCATAGGAAATATGGAAAGCGAATTGGATATGCAAAACTACATTTTAAGCGAAGTAACAGGAAATTTTGAATTAGTTGCGGATATCATTGAAGATGATTACCAAGATGAACCGTCATTGAAAATGGAAATAAAAAGAAAGAATAAGGAGAGAAGAGTTCTAGGTAAAAAGTATGGAGTAAGAAAGGCGAGATCTATTCAAGAAAAAAATTGCGTTCACTTAGCGGAGAAAAGGAATGAATGAAGTTTTTTATGTGGTGCTGTAACTGAAGAAGAAAGAAAAAGTGTTTTTTATTATTTTTGGGACTTAGCATCGTGGGATGCATATTCCAATTCGAAGAAGACCAAATTCTATTAACATAAAAAAGACGCATTTGTATGATTTTTAAAACGACGACTCAAATTGTTTTCCAATGACTTTTTATTTCCAATATATTTTATATCAGTTATTTATTTTTCGACGTATATTTCATTACAAATTCAAATAACAATAATTAATTATATAGTTTTTTCGGATGGATTGAAGTAAAAATTATTGTTAAACTAAGGTTGCTATATACAAAATATTACAATTTCGACCAACCTGACAGAACAATTGACCTCAATTGTAGCTAGCCATAACCTCAATCCATCCCTCCACTATCAGAGGACTCATATTCAACATTGTCATGCAAGAGCTCGTGATGGACACATTTTTCAGCATCGCCTTTGTATTTCGACAGACTCTTCCCCTCTTTTTGGTTGGTGGTCAGCCATCTCTTTAGACGCGTCGAGTCCACTATACCGTGGTAAGGTATCTGTGTTACCTGATAATTATCTACATCGCTTATTTCATAACGATCATTACCTACACACCTCCGAACCATATAGGGTCCCCGGTACTTTGGGATAAGTTTCTTGTTGACACCTGTCGTAGTATCAAAATTTTTCATAACTACCCAGTCACCTACGTCGAATATCACGGGAGCCCTATGATGTTTATCAAAATAGTTTTTATTATATATCTGAGACTTTTGAATCGCAACCGCTGCGGCTGCCCTTACTGCACCTAAATCCACGCTCTCCCTTTCAGACCTTATACCCAAATGTTCGGTGATCTCATCCAAAATTTTTCCCCGTTGTTCAACCCCAAATAGCGTCACACTCGGAATTTGCCCCGTTGTACAATGAGGAGAATTATTTATGGCGAATTCCACCTGAGCCAATTTCGACACCCAGTCCGAATGGTCAATCTTCTCTGTCAACTTAGCTAACATAGCTCTCAAATCTCGATTAACCCGTTCAACTTGGCCGTTTGACTGTGGCGAAGCTACTGATACTTTTACATGAGAAATATTACGCTCCGGCAGAAAACTAGCAAACTCAGTTGATGTAAAACAAGTACCCCGATCAGAAATTATACGTCTAGGCCTACTATAGTTTTCAAAATATTTGGAAAGGGCACAACAAGCTTCCTTACCCCCTGGGGAATTAACCGCGTACAACTTTATAAACTTTGTAAAAGAATCTATAACCACTAGTACATGCTTCCGCTTCGAATTAATTGCAGGCAGCGGACCAAAATGTTCAATGTGCAAAGTGTCAAATGGGACCGGTTTCTTTTCAATATTGTATAAGTTGCGCTTACGAATGCTGTTAGGCTCGGAGTAATAGATACATTTTAAGCAATTACGTGTGAATTTCTTCAACTTCTCCCTCATATTAGTAAACCAGTAATGCTTTTGAATTTGATTTTGACATTTATCAATTCCTATATGGTCGAAATTTTCGTGTACTAATCTCATTATGTTCTCTTCCATTTCAGTTCAGCAGGTACACACAACTGGCTCTGACCTTGTAGACCACGTCTAAACACCAAACCATTATCTAAAAAGTAGCCGTCCACGTCCCTCTTCTCCAGTTCGTTACGCATAGTCCGTATAGTTTCATCCCGACTCTGAACAACCTGAATATTCAAGTCAACATCAGACTCATCAACAATTACAGCGACCGGCTCCCGACTCAAGGCGTCTACAAGGGCCACCATCTCACCTTTCTTGTGTCGTATGTCGTAATCATAGTTCTTTAGCTCTAGGGCCCATCTCGCAATACGGTTGTTTATAACTTTCTTACTTAGAGTGAGGGCCAATGAGTTACAATCGGTAACTATAGTAAACTTGATGCCCTCTAAAAAAATTCTAAACCTCCTTAATGCATATACAATAGCCAGAGTCTCCAGCTCGAAACTATTATACCTCGACTCAGCATCAGAAGCTGTTTTTGAATGATAAGCTACGGTGTGGAACTTCCCATCCTCCTGCTTCTGTAAAAGTACCGAGCCAAAACCACGCGAGCTAGCATCTGTATGTAGCTCAGTATCCCGGAAAGGACTAAACACTGATAGCACGGGAGGCCTAGTTAACATGTCTCTTAAATTATAAAATGCCTCAGTACAAGAGTCCGTCCATTTAAAAGTACTATCCTTCTTGGTAAGGTCGGTAAGTGGCTTAGCTATTCTTGAAAAATTCTGTAAAAAACGTCGGATATAAGAGAATAACCCCAAACACCGCTGTATATCTTTATTATTTGTAGGAATCGGGTAGTTCTGAATTGCCCTTATGTGGTCATTATTCGGTTGAATCCCCTTCTCGTTCACACGATAACCTAAATAGTCAAGTTCCCGATAACCAAACTTGCATTTCGCTAGATTCAATTTCAGTTCATACTTTCCTAATAATAGTAAAACCTCACGTAAAATCTTCATATGTTCGTCCAAAGTCTTAGTTGCTACCATTATGTCATCCATATACACCACAATCCTACCGCTATCCACCAAGTCCTTCAGTACCAGACCCATAAATCTTTGAAATACCGCAGGGGCGTTTTTCAAACCAAAGGGCATGTAACAGTATTCATATTGACAAAAAGGTGTTACAAATGCCGTATACGGTATTGACTAATCGTGAACGCGAACCTGATGAAAACCGTCCTTAAGATCTAATGTACTAAAGTAACACTTATCTCCCAAATATTCAAGACAATCCTCTATTACTGGCAACGGAAAATTATCTCTCAACGTAATCTTATTTAAAGCGAGATAATCAATACACATACGCAACGTTCCATTCCTTTTCTTTGCCAATACTATAGGTGAAGCATAAGGAGACTCGCTGGGTCTTATTATGCCTCGCCGCAATAAGTTAGCAAGCGTTTCCCTTACCTCTATGCGCTCCCGGTAAGACAATCGCCGAGGGGCACTAAATATAGGTGTGTCATTATTTAGACGTATTCTCATAGAGTAGTCCATTTCCACCTGACTGCTACCCTTCGTTCGTAGATAACATTCCCTTATCAAATCCCGAATAACATTTGCGTCATGAAATAAATCTATATTAACATCTATTTCACTGTCCTGTACCAAATCTGATATACCAACAGACCCCAATAATCCTTCTGTCATAAAATTCACCTCTTGGGTGAGTGAACCATTCGAAGTGCCAACATTAATACTTTTAGTGTGTGATAATTTGTTCAAATCTCGATGTAAGTTACCAGGAAAATGGTGGGGTAGACCTACTCCGCTATATCTATCAGAGATGACTGGAATCCGAGGTATCCTCAAAATGTTAAAAGACATAAGTGTATCTAAAGCATGTTTATTAAATTCATTTTCTCTTTCATTATTTAAATTCAAAAGTGTACTCTTGTCATATATATTTTTTATTTTGCAAAGCTTCATATTTAATTTCGCCAATAAGTCCCTACCAATCAAGAATGGAACAACCGCCTCTTCATCGGGTAGTACAAGGAAATCATTCATTACTTCCCCTTTACAAAAGTGCACCTTACAATTCACAAAACCAAATGCATTAATTTTATTTTCTCCTACTCCACGAAATGATGAGACGGTCTTTTCACTATTGATAGCAAAAGGGACCAAAGATCTCCATACACAACTAATTGGGCTACCGGTATCAAAAAGAGAAACATAGGACTTTAGCTCAGTACACTTATCTCCGTTAACAAAGGCGACAATTACCGTTTGGTATGCCCCAAATGTTTCTACCCCGTTCACATTATCCTCAACGACAGTTGCAGCAATGCGATTCGTCTTTGAACAATTTTGGCGGTAATGTCCCACTTCACCACAGTAGAAACAGGAATTCATCGGACGACTTGGCTTTGGGCATTTGCTCTGGTAATGTCCCATTTTCGAGCAGTTGTAGCATCGCACTGCTTCTTCATCGAATTTTGTAGCAGTGTTTGGAGTGGTGACATCAGTCTTTACTTTTGCAGCTTGCTTATAACCAACGTTAGATTTTTGTGGTGTTTCAGCAACATACCGACGGCGTTGTTAAAAATGATCCAGTCTGCGTATGAGATCATCCATTGAATTAGCACCATATAACATTGTGGAGTGGTGGCCAACTTCTGAAAGCCCGTCAATAATCAAGTCCACTAACTCCAGTTCCTCAATAGTAGACTTATTTGCGATTGTCTGCATTGCAATTAAATAAGTCAGGGAAGATTCAGTTGACTGTAACTTCCGTGTTTGAAGCTGGCGGTATACCTCCCGTCGAGTTATGGTTCGTTTGAATAATTTCAACAAACTCGCTTTCATGATCCTATATTCCATTGAACCCAAATTAAATATATGGCTCTTGGCAGTCCCTATCAGGCGGCGTCGTAAGCCAAGACACTTCTCTTTGTCTGTGTAACAGCACAATTCGGCATACTCTTCAAACTGCTGGAACCACTTATCTATATCATATTTGTCGTCGCCACTGAAAGACGGCACTACTGCATCAATTTCAGATGCGGCAGTTTGGCTTGTTGCAGCTAGCATTGAGATAACAGTTTCCATACCTGGAGGAGGCCTTTCACCCACTAATTCAACGTAATCGTATTCAGGCAATAGCAACGGTGCGAACACAGAAACTCCCGTGGTTGTCATAGTTGCATCAGGAATTTCTCCATCGCATATATTGTCAGCATGCTGACTGATATGTAATTGCTCATGAATCGTTCGTAGTTGTGCTATCGTAGCCGTTGGTGGAAATTTTATACCTTTTTCAAGAAGACCCTCCACGATCTGTTGCCTTGTTAGTCGCATGTCCATTTCCTCTAAAAATGTATACTGTTCAAGAGATTACGTATAGACCCTACACCTGAATTTTAAAACGACGACTCAAATTGTTTTCCAATGACTTTTTATTTCCAATATATTTTATATCAGTTATTTATTTTTCGACGTATATTTCATTACAAATTCAAATAACAATAATTAATTATATAGTTTTTTCGGATGGATTGAAGTAAAAATTATTCTTAAACTAAGGTTGCTATAGCAATTTAAACCAAAAACTATAATGCACAAAATTTATGTTCAGTGGTGCACAAATAATATGAAAATATCAGCAATGCGAAAAATATTTTGCGACGTTTTAGAAAAAGAGAAAATTTCAATTTTCAAACCACGAAAGGATCAGTGTGATTTATGTGTGGGATATTCTCAAGGGAACATCAATGAAGATGACTACCAACTGCATATAGTCAAAAAAGATGAAGCCAGAGCTGCCAAAAAGTTAGCTATATCTAATATGTCGTCAGATATAATGGTTGTTATCATGGACATGCAAAGTGTTTTCCTTTGTCCAAAGCTACAAGTATCTGAACAGTATTACAAGTCAAAATTAGCAGTGCATAATTTCACGTTTTATATAAAGAATACAAAGGACGTTCATCTTTATGTATGGCATGAAGGCGAAGGTGCGGTAACGGCTAACAATATTACAAGTTGTATAGTAGATTTTATTACTGAATGCTGCTCAACATATAAAAAAGTTATTTTGATTTCGGATGGCTGTTTCTATCAAAATAGAAATAAATTTTTGTCAAGCGCTTTGTCAAACATCAATTCCAGTACAGGTATTGAAATAGAGCAGCTAATTTTAGAAAAAGGACACACTATGATGGAAGTCGATAGTGTTCATTCTACTCTGGAGAGATGCTTTTATGCTCCAATATATACTCCAATGGACTACATAAGCCGCATGCGGCTCGCACGGCCATCTCAGCCTTATAATGTAAAGTATTTGGAATTTTCCTTTTTTAAAGACTTTGAAAATGTTTCTGGAAATTTCAAATCAATAAGGCCGGGGAAAAGTAATGGAGAAGCTGTAAATAATATTCGGGGAATGTTATATAAAGAAAAAACAATGTTGTACAAAATCCGCCATACAGATGATTGGAAAATTTTATTACAAAGAAGAAGCGGATAAAATTGCGGAAGTGATGCAAAGCAATTATATGTCAAGAAGCTTAAAATAGAAGAATCAAAAATAAAAAGTCTGCAATCCCTTAAGAAATTTATGCATAAAGATTATCCCGAATTTTACGATAATTTAAATAATTAGTTTTCTACTTTCTATTATTTTTAATGCTCCGTTTTTTTAATAAATTCCTTTCACTTCTTCTCACAAGATAATTCATTTAATTAACACTTATGTGTATATGGTAAAAACATGGTAAGATTAAAGACAGAAGTTAATTTTGTTCTATTAAAAAACAAAAAGAAACATAAAAAATTATGTAAAAAATGCTTTAACAAAATGAGTTATGTGTATTTTTTCAAAAGATTTGGCAATACCTGCCCTGTGACTAATAATTCAAATTTTTTTTGAGCAATACTTGAAGCTGTGCTAAGATTTATTCAACAAAGCGTTGAAGTTAAAAAAAAATACTTAAGGGTGCTAAATAAAACAGTTTTTTTACTCTCCTGAAAACTTAGGAAAATACACATAGCTGATTTTGTCAAAGCAACAACGATATGTTAGTTCCATTGAGTTTTTTTTTGTTTCGTATTAAAAATAAAAAAATAAAACTCTCAATAGAATTAATAATACTTGAACAAAATCCGTACCTCTTTTTACGTTTTTATTTTTCCCACACTTTGCCGTGAGAATTACCGCGTTTGCACAATTCAGTTCTAAGTTAAAGCAAAATATTTATTTACTCGTACACGTGCTAAAGCAAAGAACAAGTCAGATATTGGAGAAATATAATATATATTTGGCTTTTACTGGGAAAATAATTTGTTTACTTAATTCATGAAATCCAATATCTGTTTTCTGCCAACGGTGGGAAAGTAATTAGTGCAGCAGAAGAGTGAACGGTCTCTGGCCTAAAATTCTTTGTATCTTTTTACATTTTAACACTTTAAAATGTTATTGATTACATTGCAATTTTTTATTTATTATGAAACCAATTTTTTACTTCTTATTTTTATTTTGTATTGTAAATTTTATGTTCTGTTATTATTGGTATTTGTAATTTTTCTTTAAATACAATAAGGTTTTAATAAAATGTGTGATTGAACAATTGTCATTCATACAGTCAACATTAACATTAACTTGTTACTTAATTTTCAACAAGCCAATTTATGTTATTCTTGTGCACCACTTGAACAACTGGATTGGACATTGCATTATCCTGGTGAACTACTAGGATAATAAACCAATAAACATTCTAATAACTTGGTGAATCACCAAGTTATCCCAATTTATAAGGCGCCCAATTACAGACAGCGCTGCATCACAACCAACAAGCAGCCTACTACAACTCTCAAATAAAAAGGTATCAACAAAGCAATATGGGATCTGAAGAGCAGCTTCTTTTTCAACTGAAGGAGACCGGCGAGCGTATCGCCACCATCATCCGGAAAATTACCAAGGACCCAGCTAGTCGCAAAACCCCAACGTACTACAAAGAACGATTGTCCCGGCTGACTACAGCTTGGACAGAATTCGATGAGGCAGATACCAAATTACGCACTCTACAGGATATTAATATGGAAGATGAATACTTCACTGCAGACCGCTATAAGCAAATCCAGTCAATGGCATCCAAATATATAGCTCTAATGGAACACGAGCTCACTTACCAAGGCAATGAAGCAATCGCCAAAAACCCTAATGACCTACCGTCAAAGGTGGGTGACTAGCCCAAAGTCATTAGCAACCCCCCACAACCACGATGGTTTAATCAGCCGCTCCCTTGAAAAGATGGCAGCTCTGGCTAGACAGCTAGAAGGCCTTCAGTTGCAGTCAGGTCAGGATGGGCCTTATTACGATGTTAAAAAGACCACCATCACCAAACTATGGCAGCAGCTAGAACTACTTAATGATGAAGTGTTGGATAAATATCCCGATCCAGACCTCGCTGGTTATGACACAAGCATATACATCCACCTCGAACAAGCCGCTCAGTTAGCGATCATCCAGCTTACCACGGCTAACAACAACCACCACTCATCCACAGAGACTATGGCTAGACCATCTACCCTACCTTTACCCACAATCACTATCTCTACAGACAATTATAAAGCCGCTTGGCAGTTACTACAGGATCGTTATAATAATAAACGACTAATAGTGGCAACAGCGGTTCAGAGACTGCTAGGTCAACCATCGGGTGCGTCGACATTAATGGCCGTTAAGCGCTTGCACGATACAACGAAAGAATGTCTTGCAGCTCTTTCTAAAATGGGGCTCGAAGTCTCAACATGGGATCCACTCGTACTACACCTTCTGGTAAAAAAGTTGGGCAAACCTGTCTACACTCAATATGAGCAATCGATCACCAACCCAAAGGAAATGCAACCAGTCAGCCAATTTCTTACCTTTCTGGAGAACTACTTCCATACTCTGGAGGCAATGGGACACAAAGAGAAGACATTTTCTCCTGCTAGCAAAACATACACGTTTACGGCGTATCCCCGCCATGAGAAGCAAAGATGCCTAATTTGCAAGCAAGAATGCCACCCATTGTATAGATGCAGAGAATTCATCCAGCTGAGCCCCGCAAACAGACTAAATTTGATACAGAAACATTAACTATGTGTTAATTGTTTTAGTCACAGTCATTTGACCAAACAGTGTAAAATGGGGAAAATGCACAATACCCTGCTACACTTGGAACAGGCCCCGCAAAAGAATTCAATATCCAGGAAGCGTAACAAATCAAAGGGGGAAACAGAGTCAACCAATGAAGCAGTTATCACGAATAACCCCTCGACACAACACGCAACATCTCTAGTCAGCACACCAACAGAAGTTGAAAGCATGGCGGGAAGTTACATTAACAAAAGACCATATGTTCTACTGGGTACAGCGTTTGTAAAGGTCAAGGCTAATGGTTTGGAAATTGAATGCAAGGCAATCCTTGATTCAGGATCACAAGTGTAGACTATTAGTTTTGTTTATGTTATTTAAGTTCATGAATCATTATTTTATTACTTCCTTCTTATTTGCATTCGTTTACATAGTCAGTATGTTTCCATCATTTGAAGAGCAAACATCAACAGTGAATAAATGTGTTAAACTAGACGTTGTGTGCTTTTGTTTATTTTTGGCAACAACAAATCAGAAGTGGGATCGCGACTTACGCAAGCGCACGTGTGTGTTAAAAGAATAATATACGTTTGTCTGGAACGTTGGCAGAGAAAGAAGAACGGTTATTTCTTTTCGAAGCAGCTGAAGAAAAAATAGTATACGGTTGTCTGTAACGTTGGCAGAGAAGCAAGAACATTTTACTTTTGTTAAAAGGCAATTGAAGATACACTAGTAAAGAAATTTTGGTAAAGATATCGGAATTAAAGGTGGAGCAATTGAAATTTTTGTTGCGTGGTCATAATTTGTCGACTATAGGTAGTATGGGCGAGTTGATATTACGTCTTACTAAAGAAATTGGTCTTGATGAAATTGAAATGGAAGCCGCGGAATCAAATGTTCAAATTCAAATAGATGAACTAAAGGACATGATGCAGCAGTTGATGTCAACCGTAATGCAGGGCACTGCTCATGGAAGTGCTCCATCCGATGCGGCGATCGATCAAATACGTGATACTGAGATCGTGGTTGAAAATGTGAAACGTTACTCCATTAAAGAGATAGCAGAAACCATACCCGAATTTGATCCTACGGATGAGAGTTCATTATGCGCTGAGCAATTCGTGAACAGAGTAAATGCGGCAATGTCAGCGTATTGCTTCGATGAAAAAGCTTTAATATTAGCAGTGTACAGTAAGGTGAAAGGGTCAGCGAAAATGTGGTTGAGCGCGTCGGAGGACGTGCACTCTAATTGGACCCTGTTGGCGGAAAAATTAGTAGATGAGTTTGGTGTAAGGTTAGATGAAGTTCATAAAAGGATGTCCAATACACATAGAAAATTAAACGAGGCTGTAATTGACTACTGTTTTAGAATTTCCGCTCTTGGTAGAAAATTTAATTTAAGTGATCAGGCAATAATTAAATATAGCCGTGACGGATTAAAAGATCGTGAGCTTCAATCATCTACTGCAGCAATGCGTTTTTCGTCATTACGGGAAATGCGCGAGACATTCTCAGAGTTTTTGCGCAATACTCCTTCTAGTAAATATGGAAATAATGTCTACATGTCAAAGGGCGAGACGGAATTGGTAAAAATGAAGACTGAAAAGCCAGACAGTATCGAAAAAAGAGAGATAAAATGTTACAATTGTTCAGAAGTGGGTCATTATTCGTATAATTCCAGAACCGCAACGTGGGCAGCGCTGTATTAATTGTCAGAAAGTTCATCGCCAAGGAGAACCACCGCATTGTGGCAAGGCTATTCCGACTGTCTGCAGTGCCGAAATATGTAATAATTAATTTACACGCCAAATATATGTAAACGGGCTACAGCTATCTGCATTTATCGACACTGGGAGCCAATGCAACATGATTCGTGAGGCTGTGGTAAGGAGTTTACGTTGTTATATAAAACTATGTTCAATGATGATAAAAGGAATCTGTGGTGGTATACGAACATTGAAATCATGCTTTGAGGCAGAAGTTGAAGTTGACAACATAAAGTTTAGTACAGATTTCTATGTAGCAGGCGATGAATTTTTAGAAGAAGACGTGTTAATTGGACAAAACATTTTTGCTAATAATAAGGTGTCAGGTTTGGTGGAGAATGGGCAATTTAGATTTAGAGGAGGTGAACTGGTGAATTATGATCAAGCAGATATTGACGTGCAGTGCGGAGATATAACTGAACAAACGAAAACTGTCCTTTATACGTTGGTAAGTGAATATGATGATATCTTCGTTCGTAATTTAAGTCAGATTGGTAAGACAGATTTAGTCGAATTGAAAATCGGACTCGATACTGACAAACCGGTTGCGCAAGCGCCTTATCGTATACCAGAACCGAAGAAGGGGGTTGTTAATAAAGTGGTAAGCGAACTCCTTCAAAATGATACAATCATACCATCAGAGTCAGAATACGCGAGCCCCATTATATTGGTCAAAAAGAAAAATGGTGAATGAAAGATTTTGTGTAGACTACAGAAGGCTAAATAGTCACATGAGGAAACAAATCTATCCAATACCGAATATTGAAGAGAGATTTCAGGAAGCTACCCAATTTAAATTATTTTCCTCCTTAGATTTAAACAGTGGCTATTACTGGATCCCTGTGGAGCATAGTAGCCAAAAGTATACTGCCTTTGTGACTACAGAGGGTATATACGAATTCAAAAGAATGCCATTTGGGCTCAAGCATAGCATTTCAACGTTTGATGGCGAAACTTAAAGACAAAACTCAACCGGGAGACATGATTCATTACATAGACGACATTCTTATTGGAGCCAGAAACGATGTCGAGATGTTTGAGAAAATGAAACGTATTTTTAATATTCTTCGTGATTTTAATCTAACGTTGAACCCCAGAAAGTGCAATTTTTTTCAGCGTGCAATATCTTTTTTGGGTCATCAATTAGCCGAAGATGGAATTCGACCAGGTAAAGCCAAAACAGACGCAATTGCAAAATTTAATCGTCCTGAAAATATAATGTAGATTCGACGATTTCTTGGGTTAAGCGGGTATTTTTGAAAATTCATACCAGCTTATGCAGTCAGATCTGAGCCCCTACGCCAGTTGCTACGAAGAGATGTAGTTTTTCAATGGGATGAACAACAACAAAAAGCTTTTAATAGTTTGGAAGAGGCGTTGGTATCAGAACCGGTATTGGCGGCCTATAATGTTGAAGATCAATATCAACTTCACACAGACGCTAGTTCCATTGGATTAGCAGCGGTTCTTATGCAAGATGTTAGCGGAATGTGGAAGCCGATAGCGTATTATAGTCGATCGACAAGTTCATCAGAAAAACACATGCACAGTTATGAACTAGAGACATTTGCGGTAGTTGAGGGTTTGGAGCGATTCTACGGGAAGCCATTGAGAGTAGTTACCGGTTGCGTGGTTAACTGCCACGATGAGCAAAAGGGAGCTGATTCCACGTATAGCACCGTGGTGGTTACGCATTCAAGACTTTGACATTGATATCGAACATCGTTCGGAACAACAAATGTCTCATGTGGATGCAATGAGCCGAATGCCTAATGAAGAATCTCGTTTAATGGAACCAGCTACGCTACGAATGGACAAAGCCGATGTCGATATGGCTGACTGGCTGTTCAGTATGCAGCTACAAGATAAGAAACTCCAAGAATTAATAAAGAGGATCGGCAGTAAGGATAAGGAGGCGCAAAAATATTTTGGGCTAGATCGTGGTCGTTTGTACAGGATGTACGATGGGAGAAAACTGTGGGTAGTACCAAAATCCTTGCGAAATAAAATTACGGTAGATGCCCATGAAGGTAACGGACATTTAAGTGTGGATAGAACAATTGAGAAGTTACTGCAGTTGATGTGGTTTCCACGCATGAGAAATTTCGCCAAATCGTTGGTAAAATCATGTTTACAGTGTGCGTTTAACAAGCAGCAGGGGGAAGCTAAAGAGGGACATTTTAGCAGTGTCGACCCGATACCGTTTAAAACGTTACATTTTGACCATCTGGGGCCGTTTACAAAGTCAAGTAAGCGAAATGAATACGTTTTAGTAATAGTAGATTCGTTCACAAAGTACACTATTATAAGACCGGTGCCTAGTACCGCCACTAGATATGTAGTAAAAGTGGTAGATGATATAATTGGAATCTTTGGTACACCGCAACGAATTATAACCGAAAGCGGGGCAGCTTTCACCTCCAAGGATTTTCGAAAATTTTGTAATGAGCACGCAATAACTCACGTTCTCAACGCTGTTCGCACCCCCAGAGCAAACGGTCAAGTCGAACGCATGAACCGAACCATTTTGTCAATGTTGCTGCCATCTGTACAGAACGACCGTACATGGGACACTAAAATTCGCTCTGTCCAGTGGGCGATTAATGAGATGAAGAATTCGACAACCGGTTGTTCCCCTCATGAACTTCTTTATGTTTTTCAACCACAAGATATAGTTGGTAACAAACTGGTGCTGATACTGCAAGACGATTTAGACACAGTGACGCATGAAGACCGACTAGCCAAAATAGAGGAATTTCGTAAATCGGCTACGAGAAACATCGAGACCAGTCGAGAAAAGGCGAAGTTGAGATTTGATCAGAACCATTCGAAACCAAAACAGTATCAAGTAGGAGATCTGGTCTTAGTCGGGAACGAAGACCCAAGTACCGGGACGTCTAGAAAATTAGAACCTCGTTTTAAGGGCCCATTCCTGATCTCAAAAGTTCTAGATAACGACAGATATCTTGTCGAAGATATACCCGGGTCAAGCCGGACACGACGTCATTACTGCTCAGTGTATGCATCTGATGGTTTGAAGCCTTGGTGTTCTCTTCCTCCTGATGATGATGGATGTTTAACAGCTGACAGCGAGGACGCTGATTAGACAGGATGGCCGAGCTGTAGACTATTGGTTTTGTTTAAGTCATTTAAGTTCATTAATCCTTATTTTATTACTTCCTTCTTATTTGCATTCGTTTATATAGTCAGTATATTTCCATCGTTTGAAGAGCGAACATCAACAGTGAATAAATATGTTAAACTACACGTTGTGTGCTTTTGTTTATTTTTGGCAACAACACAAGTCAATTTGATCACAGACTACTTCTGTTTCAATTAACGGTATTGGACAAAGCCGCACCAAGGTTCAAGACCGAGTCAACATTACGCCACAATCTCGGCTCAACAATTTTTCAACTCGGCTTGAAGCATTCGTATTGCCGCAAATTATTTCCCCTCAACCCGCTTAATCGCTTACAATCGATAGGTGGTCAATTCCCAGCAATGTAGCATTAGCGGACCCAACCTTCAACCGTCCAGAAAAAATATCGATATTTTGTTAGGGGCGGAACATTATCACCAACTACTCACGATCGGACAAATTAAATTAGGCAAGGACCTTCCACTGCTGGATCGTATCGGGAAAGGTATCTAGTGAACAACTCTCAACAGCAATTTGCGGAGAATAAAATTAATACAGCTATTAAGCGATTTTGGGTTGAAGGAAGAGAGCAAAATTTTTCACCGAAGGATACACAGTGCGAAGCACATTTCAATCAGCATACCATACGCGACAATGAAGGTCGATTCATAGCACGATTGCCGTTTTGTGCTGAAACATCGATATTAGGGTCCTCACACAGTATTGCATTCAACCGGTTCCTCGCACTAGAACGTCGATTATCTAAAGACGCTTCATTGAAGGAACAATATGCGATATTTATGAAAGACTACGAAACAATGGGGCACATGTCGAAAATCAATATAGACGAAATAATGGGGCATAAATACTTTATTCCTCACCACTGCGTTTTGCGACCCGAAAGTAGTACAAGTAAACTCACAGTCGTCTTGGATGCGTCAGCAAAAACGTCCTCAGGAAAATCCTTAAATGATATTCTGCACACTGGACCACCACTACAAAATGATCTATTTATGGTTGTATTGCGATTTTGGCTGCCGCGTTTCGTATTCACAACAGATATCGAGAAAATGTACCGCCAAATCTATATCCACCCCAAGGACCGACAGTACCAGATTGTCTCCTGTCGAAATCACTCCTCTGAGCCCATTAGTTATTTCCAGTTAAATATCGTTACCTATGGTACTAGACCAGCACCATATCTGGCAATCAAATGTGTGAAGGAAATAGTCAAGGATAATAAGATGCAAGCTCCTTTAGCAGCCTGTTTCTTGGAAAAGAACTTTTATGTCGATGACGGGCTAGGTGGAGCCGATAGCTTGAATACAGCCCAGGAAACTCAGCGCCAGCTGCGAGACGTCTTGGCTAAGTACGGGTTCCATCTACGAAAATTTTGCGCTAATCATGCCCAGCTGCTCCGTAACATTCCCAATTATGACCAAGAAGTCAGTCTTGACATCTGCGACGAAACTGATTACACGAAAACACTGGGATTGGTATGGGTACCTAAAGATGACCTTCTTAAAATCAAGGTCAACATTCAAACAATTAAAGCCGTGACTAAAAGAACAGTCACGTCAGACTTGGCGCGTATCTTTGATCCACTAGGAATACTGTCGCCAGTAATTGCCAGAGCCAAAATGTTCATCCAGGAATTATGGACCTTGAATCTTGCATGGGACGAGGCAGTCCCTTCAGAATTTGACTCACGCTGGCGAACCTTTCGAAGCAACCTAAGTGAACTTGAAAGCTTTCAAGTGCGTCGGCATATCTATAAAGGAGCTCTTCCTAACAAGACTCAACTTTATGTTTTTTCCGACGCCTCCGAAAGGGCGTATGGCGCTGCAATTTATGTGAGAACAATACTACCAAACAAAACAATAAGAGTATACTTGTTATGTGCGAAATCACGTATAACTCCACTCAAGCAGCATACGCTGTCTAGACTGGAGCTATGTGCCGCACAATTGGGTGCTAACTTAGCTGCAAAAGTGAAACTAGACTTAGATATGAATACAACGCCAACATTCTATTGGTCCGACTCAAAAATAGTATTTTCATGGATACATTCAAGATCTTCTTCATTTCACACATTTGTGGCAAATTGAATCGCTTCAGTTCAAGAAAACACGCTACTTGAGCAATGGCGACATGTGAGTTCTAAAGATAACCCAGCGGACATCATATCAAGAAGATTGGATCCACAACAGTTACAGCATACACCCCAATGGATGTATGGGCCATTTTTTCTTCATGGAGACGAGAAGCATTGGCCTCCCAGATTTGGCCTGGATCCTAATTTGCCTACCCCTGAACAGAAGAAAAGATCCTACAACTCACTGATTGCTTTCAATGGTGAAAACTTTTTGCACAGCATCAACCATCGAAATTCACTACAAAGACTCCAACGTATCATAGGATACATTTTAAGATTCATCAAAACCGCCAGAACTTGCAAGCCCGAGAGACAAACCCAACAAATTCTGGCGCCTCTTGAACTTTACGAAGCGCTTGCCATCATTGTTCGAACCACCCAACTATGTACGTTCACAGAAGACATTAAACAGCTGCAACAGAAAAAGGAGCTCAAAGGATCGAGTCAAATAAAAAGCTTATCCCCATTTTTAGACAAACATAACATACTAAGAGTCGGAGGTAGATTGGAAGCATCCACGTTATTGTTCAATGCCAAACATCCAATGTTGCTTCCTTATAACGATACAATAAGTAAACTAATATTTGAATCGATACATAGGGAAAACAAACATTGTGGCCCTGGAGCACTTCTAGAAATCGTAAGACAACGTTTTTGGCCCATTAAAGGTAAACATTTGGCTCGGGAAACTGTGCAATGTGCACGAGCGAAACCAAAACTTCTGCAGCAAATTATGGGAAACTTGCCAGAAGCAAGAGTAATACCAGCAAGACCCTTTATTAATGCAGTAGTTGACTACTGTGGTCTAATCTGGGTTCACTTCAAATCACGAGGAAAGCGACCCCAAAAGGCGTATATCGCAGTATTCTGTTTCTTCTCGACAAAGGCAGTGCATCTGGAGCTTGTAACAGACCTTACAACCGACGCCTTCATTGGAGCGCTCAAAAGATTCATCGGCCGAAAGGGTCACTGTCAGCATCTCTACTGTGACAACGCAACAAACTTTGTAGGAGCTCGCAATCAATTAGAAGTGTTGTCAACTGCTCTTTTCGTCACAGCTGCTCAAGAAAAAATTCAACAAGAGTGTGTCAGCAAAGGCATCAGTTTTCATTTCATCGAGCCCCGCACTTCGGCGGACTATGGGAGGCTGCAGTCAAATCTGCAAAAAGATTACTTGTAAAAGAAATGGCAAACGCGTCTCTGACCTATGAAGAAATGGAAACCGTGATCGTAGAAGTCGAAGCAATCCTTAATTCGAGACCGATTGCACCGTTGGCGAGTAATCCGAATGATGAGGCTGCACTAACACCAGGCCACTTTTTGATTAGTGAACCTCTTATAGCACAAGTGGATGCAACTGCCAGTTCACCTTCAGCAACTCTTAAAAAGCGATGGGAGTTAGTGTCACAAATAAAACATCAATTTTGGAAACGATGGTCGCAGGAATACCTCAGTGAACTCCAGTAACGGAACAAGTGGCAAACCCGGGCTCAAAATTTGCAACGGGGTACCATAGTTATAATTAAGGACAACACACCAGTTATGAAATGGCACCTTGGAAAAGTAACTGAAATATACCCCGGTCAAGACGGATTCGTCAGAGCAGCTGATGTAAAAACATCTGGTGGTATCGTTAAGCGAGCGATTCACTTGCTGGTTCCTCTTCCTGTGGAGCCACCAGGAACAAATGTTAACGATGAAACAACAGATGAGAAACCAGCACAAAAAAGAGACAATTCACCCAAGAGCAAAACCATAAATGAGCCACCCTCAAAACGTTGTACTCTAAACACGAGAGGTCTTCTAATGCTCGTAGCGTTAGTTCTCCCTGTAATACTATGTCAATAAGTGACGTACACCCAAATCATCAGTAACCCTGGATTACATTTTGAAAACATTGGCCAAGTTAAACCTGCCATCTCTGAATGGAAGCTCCTCATTTATTTCGAACTGACTCCGTTCTATAACGAATTAAAGCTTTTAAGGAATGGTACATCTGCGCTGAAAAGGGCATGAGATTACTCATCCCTTAATCATCAATGCAACGGACTTCTATCCCATTTTCAAAATGTCAGGGATGAAATGGAGCACGGTTTGGAAAATTTCATAAGAAGGAAGCAACGAGGAGCAATAGACATTTGTTGGAAATATAGCAAGCTCTTTCTTTGGCGTTCTAGACTCCAAATATGCAGCAGAAATGACCGATACTATTAATAGTTTAAAAAACAACGAAGCCCAATTGCACAGCCTTCGGCGGAATCAAACATCGTTTCTCGACTCGACCCTCAATCTCATGAAGCAGTCTGAACAACGCACGCAAGATAACTTCGAAAAAATGAACGATAAAATTAACAAACTACTCTACCTCACAACCAATGACAACTACCATCGATCGGAAACCATTTTATCACTGAGTGTCTAGTTACTTGCTATTGCTAACAATTTGCAAAAAATGCACACATCTATGATCACGTTGTTAGCGGACACTTACCATGGTCGAATTAGTCCGGTTCTACTGAACCCGCAACAATTTTCGGGTGAAGTCGATAAAATAAAAGCGAACCTTCCTACGGATCTAACACTACCAGTTGCAGACATTATTCATTTATACGGTGTAGTCACCGTCAAGGGCAATATGACCTATTCTATATTACTCCAGGACCACAGCTAATGAACAACTCTTTAATGGCTATCATACCAACAACTAAAATGATGGCTCTCAACGCTCATCGTGACGAATATTTCCCTCTAGATGACTTGAAGCTAAGTACCTGCAATAAGCTTGAGCATAACATTTTCTTATGCCCACACATTCAAGCTGCATATCATAGAGGCTCTCCAATTTGTCGCTGTGAGATACATTTATTCAACAATGAATCCGACTCAAGCTGCAATATAGAGTTGATAAGCAGCAATCATGTATGGTACCAACTTTATAACAAGAACCAGTGAAAGCAGTTCTCAATTGCTGGAAGGTACCGGGTTGCTTACGCTTCCAGCAGGATGTGCAATGAAAAATGATGTTATTACCATCTACGGGCATCGAACCATCTCATCTAACTTGCATTCATCATATACAAGCAATGGGATATCATTCCTTCATCTCCAAGAAAACGTAAACAACACTACACAACCCCTGTCATATACTTGGTCGTATGCACCCTGTAGGGTAAAGCAGTGCGCGAGGTGGCATCCCAATCCGAACAGCTGACCGTCCAATAAAATACTGGGTGACAAGGACAGCTGATTGGATTGGGAATGTAGCAGCTGTTTTTCTATATACAAAAATAAAATACATAAATAAAAAACCAGGAAAATAAGGAATTTAAAGAATGTCAAGAATGCGGAACGGATTGATAGCGGACGGGAAAGTAGCGAAGTTCTGGAGGGGTATATATAAGGAAGCAAGTTTGAAATAGAGAAAAAAAAGGAAGAGAAAAGATTGTTCGGAATTAATTAAAGTCAGGTAAAAGAAAAAGAAGGGTAACATGGGTATCTGGGACGGTTTTGTAGGGTAGTATATTGTTTTGTTTCAAGTTTTTGTTAGTTAGAGAAATTTAGTTCGTTCCATCCGGGTGCATTTCGGGCTCCAAAAAATTCCTTTTTTTGTCTTGTTTCTTGTCAAATTGGCTGGTATAATTTTTTTTATTATTATTTTATTTGGTGAGCGACATAACAGGCTGGTTGGCAAGTACACCACCCCAAGACGGCGAGCTTCAGCCGGAGCGAAAAGCGAGTATACCAGCGCCGCCAACAGTCTGGAAACACCTTCGCCCCGATGGTTGATTGTATTGTGGCAATCAACCACAACAATAATTAATTTTAATAATAATAATAAATGGCGCCCAACGTGGGGCCCGAAATGAGCCAGGATGGAGTAAATCGAATGTAAGGAGTTTGTTTGTGTAGTCTAGTGTTTAGGTCAGATGTAAGTCCCGTCCGAGTCCAAATAAGAGTCCTCGACGCTTTGCGACATCGCCAAACTATTCTACCAAAAATTTATCGGTTTTCTTTTCAATTTTTATTGTTCATTAAACAATAGTTAGTTAGTCCCATAGTCCGTATTAAGTCCCGGAAGAACGAGTCTTCGATATTAAGTCCCGGAAGAACGAGTGTAGAGTCTTTCGCGTTGCGACCAATATTCGAAAACTAAATGTTCCCACAACGAGTGCTCGATTCAGAGTCTGAGTGAAATATCACCATAACCTTTTTGCTTCGGCTCTGAATAAAGCATTCGCTCACTTCATGTAATTTCGTTAATAAAGTAATATAGTAGTCTAATTCTAGTAATACAGATAGTGACTTGAGGCACTTGCCATATAGTTGGTTAGTCCGGTTTGGGTAGAAGGTTACGGACCAATACCACCAGTTGCAGCCAATTATGGTCGGGGTTTCAAGTCGTTTGTATTACCTTAACTACCTACTCAACTGTCCGGATACTTATAGCGGCCTGAAAAAGATTAAGATTTGTTTAAAAAATACACTGGTTCACATAAGGCGTCAGTAAATACTTTATTAATTATATTATTGAAATTTTTTTTTAGTTCAGCTAGTTTTATTTCGATTTATTGTTAGTATAGTTTTTCATAATATTCATTATTTTATTAATTTTTTTGTTTTTTTTTTGTTTAGTATTTGGTTGAACCAAACTCAATTGGTCAACTAAAAATTGTTTTAGAGTTGGGTTACAGCACCATAGTTTTGGTTATATTCATTTTTTTTTTTTGGATTTTATTTATGGTAAGGCATATATATATATATATATATATATATATATATATATATATATATAAGATAAATACTTGCTTATATATATATATATATATATATATATATATTATATATATATATATACATATATATTATATATATATATATATATATATATATATATATATATATCTCTTACTTTACTAATTTACTTTCTTTTCTATTTTATATACATATATTATTTCCAATTTTTACTTTTCATTAAATTTTTGTTATTTCAGTGTTTAGTTATTTACTTTCTTTTCAATTATATATATATTATTTCAATTTTTTTATTTAGTTTTTCTTAAATTTTTATTATTTCAGTCTTTAGTTATTTACTTTCTTTTCAATTATATATATATTATTTCAATTTTTTTATTTAGTTTTCCTTTAATTTTTATTCTTTCAGTCCTTAGTTATTTACTTTCTTTTCAATTATATATATATATACTATTTAAATTTTTTGATTTTATTTCATTTTTCTTAAACTTTTATTATTACAGTCTTGAGACATTTATATGTCTTTTCATTATATAGTATTTCCAATTGATTTGTATTTTCATATTACATTTCTGTTATTACGGGCTTGAATTGATTTTTTGTTTGTTTTATATTTGATTTATACTTCTCAATAGCCAAACAGGGAGTTAGTAAATCTTGCAAGAGATTTTGTGTAGGCTATAAATTTATTCTTATTTAGTTTATTAAGTTTTTTTTTATTTAACACATTGTTGTCACAATACTAATATATAAATGAAATTTATTTGTTGGTGGTTAAGCAATGTCTATATGCATTTCATTGGTGCTTTACCAAATCGTCAGTAGACTTTAACCACAGTTTTGAAAAGTTAAAAACCTCTTATCTTATGCATATACTTCCGAAAACCATCAAACATACTTTATTTGTTGGTTTAGTTTTGTATGAGTTGCAAGCCTATGTTCTTGTTCTATTGTTATTTTTGAAAATAGTTTGTAATTTACAAGTTGTGAATTCTCAGATGGTTTTCGGAAGTATATGCATAAGATAAGAGGTTTTTAACTTTTCAAAACTGTGGTTAAAGTCTACTGACGATTTGGTAAAGCACCAATGAAATGCATATAGACATTGCTTAACCACCAACAAATAAATTTCATTTATATATTAGTACTTATTTAGTTTAGTTAATAAAAATTAAATTAATTAATCTAAGTTATTTATTCCGTTTTTGGGAGCAGATTCTTATCCTCTTTCGGTCATTGTGAGTGTAGGGACACCTGCGTCATCTAGAAAATCAAATTTGTCATTGCAAACGTTAATTTTCACTACTTTAGCAGTGATATAAATACCTTTGTTTTGGAAGTAATATTTAAGCCTTGGTTAGCTAGGGAGCGGGAATGGTTTTAACTCGTTCAGTTAGGAATCAATTGTTGGCCGAGGGAACAGAGATTGATACAGGGGTAGAAATGAACAGTCAGCCAGCTATAACTACGGCAGTGGTAACTCTACCGACTGTTTCATCGTTGGAGCAGCCTATCTTTACGACAGCACCGAATAGGAGTCCCGAGCAATTGGCACCAGCTGTGCAGCAATTTTTAGCTAGGGCCCAAGGTAATGCAAGTTTTTCGGGGCAGTTAAACAATTCCGACAGTTCCATACCATCGCCGGAATTAGCAGCATAACAGCACGGAACGTGCAGCAGGAGGTACGCGCTGGTAGAGAACTGTCTCAGGTGCTGCCAACGGACAACCGGAACATGGGTGGTTGCGTTACTGATTTTATTCGGCACGAATTGGCCCGTCAGAGGCAGCAATTCCAAGGTACCTTGCGACAAGAGCTTGCTCAGGCGGTACGTGATGCGGTGAGTGAACAGCTAAGCATGACCAATGGGGCTGGCGCACATTTTGCGGCACACACTCAATCTGCCGATGGTCAGAGGCATGCCGATAGTCAAAGGACTGCCGGGATTCCGCCGGCTGTAAACAGAGTAAACAATATTAATAGCTATAGACAACCGAGGTTAGAAGGGGGCTTACCTGGACAAAATATGCAGCCAATCAGCGCTCCTGTTTCGGCAGCGTACTCTAATGGATTACCTCCAGCGAGCAATTATTATGGGCAAGGGCCGGCACAACCTCAGGCGGCGAGTCCAATACCTATAGGAGCAGGAGCCCACAGTCGTTCCAACCACCGTGATTTGGACATCTCTAAGTGGGGCATTAAATTTGATGGTTCGTCGAGGGGTATGAGCGCCGAGGATTTTATTTTTAGAATAGAGATAATGCGCCAGGACCATTACTTGTCTGTTGAGGATTTGCGCCGGAATTTTAATCTTTTGCTAGAGG
Source organism: Linnaemya tessellans (assembly GCA_951800035.1). Classification (NCBI taxonomy): domain Eukaryota; kingdom Metazoa; phylum Arthropoda; class Insecta; order Diptera; family Tachinidae; genus Linnaemya; species Linnaemya tessellans. Next base: position 54,460,522 of record OX637534.1, read on the forward strand.
GTCAGGCTTTGAATTGGTACTGGAATATTCGGAAATTAAATCCTGTTTTGACATGGGATGGTTTGGTAGGGGCTATGATAGCGATTTTCAGCTCCAAAAGAAAATTATGGATCGTCGTCAGGGCCCACATGAGTCTTTTGAAGATTTCTTTACAGCGGTACTGAGTTTAAGGAATCAGCAGCGAACGCCATATTCTGAATGGGACTTAATAGAAATCATGCGGTCTAATCTGAAGCCATCATTGGCCCAGATGCTTTTTTCAGTCAGCATAATCAGCTTGGCTGACTTTTGCCAGCATGCTAAGAGAGCAGAAAGTCTACTGTTCAGTCAGAGACAGCAGTTTTCTCAGCGGCCCGCGATGACACAGCGAGTTCATGAAATCGAGTTTTCGGTACCCGATGACCCAGTGGCAATGGAGGACGAAGCTTTGACCGATAAAAGCCGTTACATTTGTTGGAACTGTAGAGAACTGGGGCACAGTTTCATGGATTGTCCGTCTCCGAATCGTAGGATTTTTTGTTTTAAGTGTGGCCGAGCGGATGTGGTGACACCGCGATGTCCCAAATGTCAGGGAAACCAGAAGGGGAACAAGTCTCAGACGGGGAAGACTCGTTCGACCCAGACATAAGCCCGTCCAGTCAGAATGCACAACTAAACGAATCCGTAAACAATATACAGATTTTAGGAAGAACCGAAGCACGAGAAAGGGAGAAAGAAAGTGAAAGGATTCGTGAAATTAAACCGCTGCATGAACGAATTACCGAATATAACGCAGGAGGGGTATCAAGTAGGATAAAGAAGGCAAGGATTAGGTATAGAATTAGGAAACAAATTATGGGGGCAAGTTTGTATGAGGGTACAGATACGAGGTTTTATTCAAAAATAAATATAAATGGAATTGAGGTAGAAGTATTGTTGGATAGTGGCGCAACGGTCACTTGTTTGGGTAAAGGCTGCCTGGACCTGGTGCAAAGAGCAGGCCTAGTTGTTAGGGACTTTCGATCATGTATTAGGACGGCCGATGGTAGTCCATATAGAATTGTGGGCCGTGTCCGAGTAGAAATTAATTTTAACAGTATTACGGATGAGGTCACGTTTTATCTGGTGCCATCGTTGAATTGGGCTTTGTTTTTGGGCTTGGACTTCATGAAGATTGTGTTTTTCTCGCACCGCTTGACGTCCGCTCAGCGAAATTATTCGGTGACTGAGAAGGAGTGTTTGGCTGTCGTACTAGCCATAAGAAAGTTTAGGCCTTATGTTGAATTGATGCCCTTTACGGTAATTACTGATCACAGTAGTTTGAAATGGTTGATGGGACATAAGGACCTGAGTGGTAGGCTAGCGCAGTAGAGCCTGCACTTGTAATTGTTCTCCTTTGCAATCGAACACCGGCCAGGTTCCAAGAATATCGTTCGTGATACTTTGTCCCGCTACAATATGGATGATATCACAGAAGAAATATCACAACTTGTTGATTTAGAATCTAAATATTTCAAAAGCCCAGAATACCTACAGCTTATGGAGAAGATCCGGGAGGATGCCGAACGGCTACCTGATATGAAGGTATTAGGCAACATGGTCTATAAACGTACGATGCCATACAACGGGGTGACTATGTGTGAGGATTTTTCATGGAAGCTATGGATTCCAGCCGAATTGACCACAGGAATCATAGAGAAATGTCACAACCCGCCGCAATTTGCTCATGGGGGAGATGCCAGCCGGTGATGGTACGGGGCAGTGTGGCATTCTAGCGTTTTTTGTTTGTTTTCTTTTTAGCGTTTTTGTTTCAATGTATGTAGATAGATGTTCGAGAGACTTCCCTCTCATTCTCGGACCATAGAATGTCACGAGAATGATGGGGTTTCTGTCGTATGCACCCTGTAGGGTAAAGCAGTGCGCGAGGTGGCATCCCAATCCGAACAGCTGACCATCCAATAAAATACTGGGTGACAAGGCAGCTGATTGGATTGGGAATGTAGCGACTGTTTTTCTATTTACAAAAATAAAATACATAAATAAAAAACCAGGAAAATAAGGAATTTAAAGAATGTCAAGAATGCGGAACGGATTGATAGTGGACGGGAAAGTAGCGAAGTTCTGGAGGGGTATATACAGGGTGCGCCAAAAGAAACCAAGGGGTGTAAAAGTTTAATAACTTTTTTGTTTATTAATTTTTTTCTATTTTTTCTTTCAGATTATATAATATACAAAATGGAAATTTTTTTACACTAAGTATGAAAAATGATTTCTCTTAAATGACCACCGTCTTCAGCTTCGCACTGATGGGCTCTTTTGGAGAGCGAATAATTTCTCGAAATTCGGAAATTATTTGGCCAGCGCTATCGCCAGATTCGACAGCACCCGACTATTTTTTTTGTGGTTTTTTGAAGGAGCGAGTGTATGTGAACAAGCCAGAGACAATCCTTGAACTCAAGGCAAACATTGTTGCAGAAATTCGAACGCTACAGCCACAAGTTTTGAAAGATGTTATGGAAAATGCTCTAAAAAGAGCCCATCAGTGCGAAGCTGAAAACGGTGGTCATTTAAGAGACATCATTTTTCATACTTAGTGTAAAAAAATTTTCATTTTGTATATTATATAATCTGAAAGAAAAAAAAAAAAATTAATAAACAAAAAAGTTATTAAACTTTTACACCCCTTGGTTTCTTTTGGCCCACCCTGTATAAGGAAGCAAGTTTGAAATACAGAAAAAAAAGGAAGAGAAAAGATTGTTCGGAAATAATTAAAGTCGGGTAAAAGAAAAGTTTTTATCAAGAAAATTTAAAGTTTTAAAATTTGGAAAGTAAAGAAAAGTTTGAAGAAAAAGTTTTGTTTTGATCTAAAAGGAGAAATAAAAGAAAATATTAAATGCTTTAAATTTGAAGAAAAAAGAAGTTTTAAATGCATAAAAATTAAAAAACTTAATGAAAAGAACGAAAGAAGATATTAAAGTTTGAAATGAAGAAAAATTAATGATTCATAAAAAAGGGGAAAGAATTCAAGTTAAAAAAAAGCGGGAAAAGGAAAGAAAAAGTTTTTAAAGATATTCGAAGTTGGAGTGGAAAAGTGCGTCGGGGTGAAAGTGGTGGCCAAATAAATACATAAAAAAATGAAATAAAAAGGAAACAGGAAAAATTGATTTATTAAAAGCGAACAATTAAAGAAAAACCTAAAGCAAACTTGTATAAAAAGAAACAAATGCGTAACAGTGAAGATTGAAACATAAAATATATTAAAAGAAATAAAGATTTTTAAAATAAAAAGTGCCACAGAATCAACAGAACCCTCCACGCAACGCACGCAACGTGGGAACTGGCCGTCAACAGCAACAACACCGCAACAGCTTGGAATCACCATCGCCATCTCATCACATCCCAGAAGAAGAAAACAGGTGCAGGACCCGGACATACGGACAACCTGCGGACGGAAATGAGTTATTGTATGTATTATTTATTTTAGTATGTTATTATAAGTAGAAGCAGTTTTTTTTTAGATTTATCTAGTTATTTGTTTGTAAATATTTTTAAAGTAAGAAATTAGGATACTTAACCTAAAGAAAGTTCGGTTGGTTTTGAATTTTCTGTTTTTTTTTTATTGCATAACGCGAAAAGCCCGATAGGTAGAGCTCTTCCTAGGTAGGTGTACGTCGCGTAATTTCGCTCTGTTTTTTTTTTTATTTTATATCCTCTTTTTAGTGTTAGGTATCCTGTTTTTATTTGGTGTTATTTCTAAATAATTTACCAAAGGTCTGATATTATAATCAAAAAATGGAAAAATGTTTAGTTTAGGTTAAGAGAATTTTTATTTAATAAAAAATAAGTTTTATAACGTTATGAAAAGAAGCGGCGCGATAAGTTCTTATTTACGATCAAGAGAATGATGTGTGAGTAAGTATGACCGGAAGACAGTAGGAAGGCGGTAGGAGGAGCAGCGGATGTGTCATAGAAGGTAACACAATAAAATTGGCAAAGTTTTACCGAGGTAGAGGGAGGCGAGCCATTGCTGGTAACATCCACCAGCCTAAAGTAGCCCTAAAACCAGAAGGAGGGTAACGTGGGTATCTGGAACGGTTTTGTAGGGTAGTATATTGTTTTGTTTCAAGTTTTTGTTAGTTAGAGACAGTTAGTTCTTTCCATCCGGGTGCATTTCGGGCTCCAACAAATTCCTTTTTTTGTCTTGTTTCTTGTCAAATTGGCTGGTTTAATTTTTTTTTTATTATTATTTTATTTGGAGAGCGACGTAACAGGCTGGTTGGCAAGTACACCACCCCAACACGGCGAGCTTCAGCCGGAGCGAGAAGCGAGTATACCATCGCCGCCAACAGTCTGGCAACATCTTCGCCCCGATGGTTGATTGTTTTGTGGCAATCAACCACAACAATAATTAATTTTAATAATAACAATAATAACTTCGACAATTGAAAAGATAACCCATCTGCAGCAAGAGGTCAGGGCACAACGACAAGAATTTCTACTAGCAACAACCCATAAAGTGCATAGCTTAACAATTAGCTATGTTGGACTGGCCTTGATTTTAACAGTGATAATTGTCCTGATAGCAAAACAAAGGATGAAGAGAAGTCGTGAACCGCTCCCCGAAGCACCACAACCGTCTCCACGATCCAACTGGAATTTTTCATTGGAACCAACACCTTAACGCACTTCAAAATAAATTACCGGAGATCGCTCATTCGCACTTTTCAATCCCCTTGGGGCCGCAATATGTTAATTCCTTTGATTTATTTTTTTTTTCGTATTAAAAAAAAAAAAAAAAAATCTCAATAGAATTAATAATACTTGAACAAAATCCGTACCTCTTTTTACGTTTTTATTTTTCCCACACTTTGCCGTGAGAATTACCGCGTTTGCACAATTCTGTTCTAAGTTAAAACAAAATATTTATTTACTCGTACACGTGCTAAAGCAAAGAACAAGTCAGATATTGGAGAAATATAATATATATTTGGCTTTTACTGGGAAAATAATTTGTTTACTTAATTCACCAGCCATACGGTTATGACATCCGATATCTGTTTTCTGCCAACGGTGGGAAAGTAATTAGTGCAGCAGAAGAGTGAACGGTCTCTGGCCTAAAATTCTTTGTATCTTTTTACATTTTAACACTTTAAAATGTTATTGTTTACATTGCAATTTTTTATTTATTATGAAACCAATTTTTTACTTCTTATTTTTATTTTGTATTGTAAATTTTATATTCTGTTATTATTTGTATTTTTAATTTTTCTTTAAATACAATAAGGTTTTAATAAAATGTGTGATTGAACTATTGTCATTCATCCAGTCAATGTTAACATTAACTTGTTACTTAATTTTCAACAAGCCAATTTATGATATTCTTGTGTACCACTTGAAGAACTGAATTGGACATTGCATTATCCTGGTGAACTACTAGGATAATAAACCACTAAACATTGTAATAACTTGGTGAATCACCAAGTTATCCCATTTTATAAGGTTAAGCAAGGCAAACGAACCCGCGCTTAACAATATATATATATATATATATATATATATATATATATATATATATATATATATATATATATATATATATATATATATATACATATATATATATATATATATATATATATATATATATATATATATATATATATATATATACGAGTATATCACAAAGCCCTTAAGCTGGAAAAATATTGTATTATCATATAAAAAATAGGTCGAACAAATTAGCAAAAAACAAATGTATTTAATTGTGAGCCCGGCATAATAAAAAAGAATGATGAATAGTGAATATTACTATAAAAATAGAATAACTCAAGAAAGAAAAAGGGCATACATTGGACCCAGAATTGTACAGAGGGAAAATAATAGTTATAGAAGCAGATTTCAATATTCTCAGGCTATTAATGGTAGTTTCAACAGACCACAAGGAACATACAATAATGGTAGAGGTAACAACGTTGTCACAAGAATAAGAGAATAAAACAGTTAAAACAGATCACAAGGAACATATAGAAATGGTAGAGGTAACAATGTTGTCACAAGAATAAGAGAAGAAAGAAACCTGCACAATTATGAAAATAGAAGAGATGGTCGTTACACAAACTATAACAGATGCAGGAGAGATGAGCGAAGATTATTTGGTAACAGGGAAAGAATAAACGTATATAGGATACTAAAAAAGAATAATGAAGCAAGATGGACAATGAATAGGTATAAAAAAATTAGGGAATTAATTATTAAATGCAAATCAACAATAACGTTTTTATGTACTAAGAATTTTAACGAACATTTTTATATTGCTATATTAAATTGAATTAAGATTCTACAGGCTAATTGTTCAAAATTTTAATTTAAATCTCAGAAAGACATAATAAATATTCCAAGGCACAATGGCAAGTTAACATCGGTTTTTGTTATTCAACTTACACAGCAGAGAAGAACATCTGTTTTCGAAAGACGCAACTCTTTCATCATCAGTACTCATGTGTATTGTGTTTGTCACCACTTATTAGGTGGCTTAGTTGAATGTGATAACAGTTCCTATTTACACAAATTTTATTGTGAAAAAGGATACGAGAACTGTATCAACCTGATGTTAACATGTTATTGTTATAATACCCGTGTTACCGTTTGATTATTTTTATTCATGTCCCATTTTTCTGAATTTTTTGTTCCATCATACCTAAGTCAAACTTTTTTGGTTTGAATTTTATACTTAAGTGAATGTGAACGTTTCTCCAATTTTATTATTGGTAGCTATGGCTTAGCTTAAATTTGTATGTAGTAAGAATTTTAACGAACATATTTATATTTCTATATTAAATTGCATTAAGATTCTATAGGCTAATTGTGGTAATAAGTGGTGACAAAGACAATACACGTGAGCACTGATGATGAAAGGGTTGCGTCTTTCGAAAACAGCTGTTCTGCTCTGCTGTGTAAGTTGAATAACAAAAACTGATGTTGACTTGCCTTTGTGCCTTGGAATATTTATCATGTCTTTCTGAGATTTAAATTAAAATTTCGAACAATCAGCCTTTAGAATCTTATTCTAATTTAATATAACGTTTTTAATTTGTTGTCGAAATAAAGGCGTTATTCCTAATTTCATAAAAAATTCCACTAAAAATATTTTTTTAATATTTTCCTTGAAAGCGGTCAATGGTCAACAAAATTGATGATATCGAGAAATATACAAAATTTTCAAGCAAAGATGCTTCATTGGGCAATAAAGCAGAAACATGAAAACCTAAAGGAGTATAACACTGAATTATCGTCCATGGAAGCAAAATTAAGAAGAATTTTATCTACTCTAGAATTAACGTATTTTTTAGAATATACAGAGAGAATAACAGAAACATTCACAGATAGACCTAAAAAGGTACATATTAAAAAATTAAATTGTCTTGCTAGTTTGCATAAAAGAGAATTAGGAATCAGATTAAACCAAAATTGGTTTGTCAATAAATCTGATGTACTGTTTCTTATTGATGTTGAATACATTTTGTCTTTTGGGAAGAAATATGCATTACCTATACAAGGAAATAACTTTCCTATTATGAAAGTAATAGCGAATGGGGAAGACTTCATCCAGACCATACAAGATAAGGAAAAACAGGAGATAGTTAGGTCAAGATGTAATACGCTCTTAGATAATCATATTAATAGAAATAAATTGACAAATAGGTATACATATATATATATATATATATATATATATATATATATATATGATTGTCTAAAATCAACTAACAATTTTTTAAAATTAAATAACTATATAATTATTTTGAATGCGGATAAGGGAAATGTAACAGTTGCTATGAATAGAATTTATGAATAGATAATATTTTAAATGATATTAATACATATAATTTGATTAATAGAGATCCTACTACTAGATTACAAAAATGTAATAATGACTTAGTTGAAGAGCATTTTAAGGCAAATATTATTTCTAACATAGAAAAATATAAATTAAAATCAAATATTTCTACTTCTCCTAAATTATATGGATTACCTAAGATCCATAAAGATAATTTTCCGTTGAGACCAATTTGTTCTAGTATAAATTCTCGTTCTTATGAACTGAGCAAATATATAACTCAAATTTAAAAAAAAAAAAATTACAATGGGCTCAAAATATAACATATCCAATTCTTTAGATTTTAAAGACAGGATAAAGAAAATAATATTAGATATTGATGAGAAATAAATATCACTTGATGTTGTATCTCTATTTCCAAGTATACCAGTTGATTTAGCAATGAATATTATTGATGAAAGTTGGAATAAAATAACAATATATACAGACATTAATAAGAGTTTATTTTCACGTATTGTAAAGTTTTGTATAGTGGATAGTAGAATGTGGAGATAAAATGTGAAGATAAAATGTATCAACAAAATGAAGGCCTTCCTATGGGATCTCCAGCCTCTCCGGTTATAGCTGATATAGTAATGGAAAAATTACTAGATGAATGTGTTAGTAAATTGACTAATAAACCAAAGTTTTTAGTAAAATATGTTGACGATTTGTTTTGTATCCTTCCAGAAAGTGAGATTGATAATATATTATCAACATTTAATTCTTTTCACCCTGATATACAATTCACAATTGAAAAGGAAAATAACTTGAAACTTTCATATTTAGATACATTAGTATTAAGAAAGGAAAATGGATTATCAATAGATTGGTTCCAAAAACCAACATCATCTGGCAGAATTATTATTTATTATTCAAAACATCCAAAGAGGATGATAATTAATACGGCCAAGAATCTTATAGAGAGAATTTTGACATTAAGTGATGTTGAATTCCATAAGAAAAATTAGAAGAAGATTATGCATATAGTGACAACAGTTTTCCTTATCATCTTTCTTGTAGATTGATAGGACAATTTAATGATAACAGAAATATTATTAATAGTAATAATTACATTAATAATAACAATAATAATAACAACAGCAACAAAAATAATAATAGTAATAATAATAATAATAATATTAATAATAATAACGGTAATGAACCAAAAATTTATAAGTTTATATACTTATGTACCAAAAATGTCAGAAAGATTAGAAAAGTCTGATATGTATGATAAAACAAAGTACAAGATGGCATATAAGATGTATAGCGCCTTAGGAAATGTTTTTATCAATACAAAAGATAGGATTCAGAAGTTAGATAAATCTAATGTAATTTACAAAATACCGTGTAAAGGAAACGACAATGACAGTTATGATAGTGTGTATATAGGTACAACTAAGAATAAATTGAAGACTAGAATAGCTGGGCATAAGACAGATCAAAGATATAGGAATATTAATTCAAAAAAGACAGATTTATGTTCACATTACTTTGATTCGGATCATTATCCTGATTTTGAAAACATTTTAATTTTAAATACAGAATTTAATTACAAACGTAGATATATGCTAGAAATGTTACAAATTATAAATGTTCCAATATATAGGAGAATGAATTACAGTGAATGTTGCGCAATCTTATAGATATTTGTTACAAAAAAATAATAACAAAATTTAGTTCAAAAATATATAATATATATATATATATATATATATATATATATATATATATATATATATATATATATATATATATATTCTTTTGTTCATGTTGGAGTATTTATTATACATTATATATATGTGTGTGTATATACATATATTGGAATTTATTGTTTATGTTATTTTTATGTAAAAACATTTTAATTTTATATATATTATACATACATATTTATGTAATTTTTTCGCAGCTATATTTTTTATGAAAATTTTGTAATATATATTAATTGTTTTTCTTTTGTCTAATTTTTTTAACCTTTTTTCTCTTATAAATAATATATGTATTTGTTTGAGTCTTGAGGTTAATTTATATTAATATTTGATATTCGATATTTCGCTAACCATCGGTTAGCTTCTTCAGGAAATTATTTAGTTTTGTCAAAAATTTTCTTTTCAATTAGTATATACAAAATTTTTTTAACAACATAAATCAAAAATTCTAAATATTAAAAAATACTAACTCTAAAATGTGTAAATAGTTTAAATTAATACAATTTTAAATATTAAAACATACTAAATCTAAAATGTATAATTATTATAACTTTTAATAATATATAATAGTATAATGAAAACCGATGTGTGTGTATTAACTACAATTCTTTTAATGTTGTGTAATTAAATAAATATTATATATTAGTAAAATTTTAAATATTAAAACATACTAACCCTAAAATGTATAAATACTATAAATTTGAATTATATATAATAATATTATGAAACCGATCTGTGTGTTAACTACAATTCTTTTAATGTTACGTAATTAATTGTAAACAAAATTATAAAAATGTTTTTTTTTTTTTTTTTTTTTTTTATAAAAAATTTTTTTAAACATAATACGTCATAGATTATGGTAAATTATCTTAACATATGCATACAACGCAAATAATTTAACATAATTATTATTATCAATTTTAAATTTATACATGCATGCATATGTCAAAATATTTTATATATTGTGTATATAATTTAACATAAACAAATAATTCTAATAACTTAATTTCTATGAATTAAATATCTATAGTTTTGAGCTAAATTGTCAGTATCTATCTTAAAGTTCATTCGTTCTCTAACAGGTATATTAATAATTTCTAACATTTCTAACAAAAGTCTTCGTTTATAATTACTTTCTGTTCTTAAAACTGATGCATTTTCAAAGTCAGGATAGTGATTAAATTTAAAACAATGAGATGATAATGGTGTTTTTTCTGAATTAATGTGTCTATATTTTTGATTACTTTTATGTCCTGTTATTCTGGTTTTTAATTTATTTATTTTTTTTTTGTTGTACCTATGTATACCTCATTACAATTGACAGATCCATTCCCTTTACATGGTATTTTATAAACTATATTTGATCTATCCCATTTTGTCACTCTATCTTTCATATTACTAAATAGTTTATTGTTGGTACTATATGTTTTGAAAGCCATTTTATATTTTTGAGTATCAAATATATTTGATTTCTCTAATCTTTCTGACATTTCTGGTATGTAATTTAAACTATTTACACATTTTAGAGTTAGTATTTTTTAATATTTAGAATTTTTGATTTATGTTGTTAAAAAAATTTTGTATATACTAATTGAAAAGAAAATTTTTGACAAAACTAAATAATTTCCTGAAGAAGCTAACCGATGGTTAGCGAAATATCGAATATCAAATATTAATATAAATTAACCTCAAGACTCAAACAAATATATTATGTATTAATTGTTTTTCATTGTTTTGTTATGTTGAAATAATATGAATGTATTTCCGTTGGTTAAAATATTTAAAACATACATGTATGTTAACTTCTGTATTTTTCAATTTACATTATGTTAATATTTAATAACATAATAGTTAGAAGTATTATGCAGGGCCTGCCAGGAAGAGGACGAGACACTGGAGCACTACTTGTGCAACTGTCCAGCTTTTAGTCAAATTAGGAGACAAACATTTAAACAGAAGATTATACAGGAGACGGAATTCCTTAGGGGCTCTAATTGGAAAGACTTAAGGAAGTACATTAAAGATACTAGGTTCTTGACGTAATCAAACTCAGAGGTTTCCATGGCAACGGTGGAGGCTCCCTACAGTGGAATGGGAACTCCTTATTATAGAGCGCACAACAGGCCTGTGAGGCCTAAGTGTAATCCATGACGGATTGGGATGCTTATGCCCCTCTTCTTCAACCTAACCTAACCTAGAAGTATATTATGTTGTCAACATTTTGTATTTGTAATATATAAAATAGTTTAGAATTCAGTTACACACGGTGTGTTTTTCATTGTTTTGTTAAGTTAAAATATCAAAACTATGTGTTATTTAAAAAACATTTTTATTTTTGCATACATATGTATATTGAAATATTTTATATAGTTTTTTCACTAATATTTGTTTATATTCATATACATGAACATATAGACTTATGTAGTTATTTCACAATTAGGAAATTTTTTTAATATTCTAATTTTATGATACACATTGTTTTTTAGAATTGTAATTAAAAATTTTTTCATTGAAAGGAAACATAAAAAATAATAACAATTTCCTGAAAAAGTTAATCAAAGGTTAACGAAATATTGAAAAATAAATATATACATATATATCATAAAGACCTTAAGCTTGAAAAATATTGTATTATTATATAAAAAATAGGTCGAAAAAATTAGCAAAAAACAATATTTTTTATTCTTGAAATTAATTACTTTTATTTCAATTAATTTAATATTTATACGAAGTTTTTCACCGACTGCGCCAGTTAGATGGGTTATTTATTATTCTTCCATATAGTAATGCTTGGTTTTCACGATGTTTTTACTATGTCATTTTTGTTGTCAAATTGTCCAAATTGTTGGCTATTGTATGAAAACGGGTTGTCATATGGCGTCATGTTTGCATAACTGACTGCACTGCAACGCAATATTTATATTGTCTTATGTTGTCAGCTCTTCAGAGTGACAACTTAATTTATTTAAACCGATCTTAATACTAATTTTAGAAAATATCTAATATAAACTAAGTAACGTCAGTATTTGTATGCTTACGTTACTGTTTAGCAAAATGTGAGAATAAAACTTTAGGGTTTCCCTACACTTTGCCAGCCATTATAATTATTTTGGGTATCAGGATGTGACTCACGCGCACTTGTTTACATGTTCATTGTAAATTGTTAACTGAAATGCAATTTCTTGAACAAAAATAGCAAAAAGCTTTAGATATCAGGAGCCGATGGCTCTGGAAAAAGCGAAAGAGGTATATAGAATATTGGGAATATTAATCGTCTGGGTTGGGGAATTTCGTACTAACCAAAAAGTAATAACTTGTAAAAATGGACTGAGCACTTCTCATATTCAATTTTCGTTAAAAACATTGGTTAAATAGTTGATATTCCTACTAACTAGCACCACTTGAAACAGTGGAAAAATTTAACAAAAAATTTTACGATGGCGTATCGACCTCGAAATCAGTACTGATCCGTTCTGCTGGTTTAATGGCTATGAAAAATATTCTTAATATTCCACTCTGAGAAATAAATAGAATGTAATCAGGTTCATTTATTAAAATAAAAAATAAGTTGCAGTTTCGCAGATTTGAACTTATAGCCTGTTGAGAAAATTAACATCCTGTAATACAATTTACATAAATAAAAGTTCACTATTAAAATAGAAATTTATACATAATGTAAATAAATATTATTTAAGGATATACATATTGTATTGTTATATACATACATAAGTAAAATTAAATATTTTGTAGGAATATAATGAGAGTGTTAAGACGGACTTTACGCGATGGGCAAAATCCATTTGAAGTGACGACAGATGAGCACTTCATTGATTTATATCGGATCCAAAACCATTGTGCCTGGAGCTAATAACCGAAATAGTTCAATTTTTTCCAAATTCATGCCGTAAGCACGCTATTTTCAGTCATGTGATTGTACTAACTGCTCTTAAATTTTTTGCCACTGGTAGCTTCCAAAGAAGTTTAGCGCAAGACAGTTTATCTGCGTTATCGCAAACTTCTGTAAGTATATGTGTGAATGTGGTTGCTACAGCTTTAAACAAAATAGCACCCAAGTATATTAAATTTCCCCTACGCGACGAGTTCCCGTCTATAAAAATAAAATATATGGAGAAGTATCAATTTCCAGGAGTAATTGGGCTAATAGACGGAATGCACATTAATATTTCAGCACCAAAGAATGAAATAGAACATGTATACTACTGCCGAAAGGGTGGGCATTCCAAAAATGTCATGATAACATGATTTATGATTCGGATTACCTCATTCTAGCCGCAAATGCTCAATTCGGTGGAACTGCCCATGACGCTTTTGTATGGCGTCGTTCTCGTGCAAGCATATTTCTGGAAGAGCTTTATGCAAATGGTGAAGGTAACTTCTGGCTTCTGACTAATTGAAATGAAAAAATCGAATACTACATTAATATCAAATACCTTTGGTTGATGACACCAATAAGTACACCATCAAGGATCCCTGAAGATAGCTATAATGTAGCCCGCAAGTCCACTAGAGCTCTTGTAGAAAGGTGCATAGGTATATTAAGAACCCGATTTCGGTGTCTGTCAAAAGAGCGTACTCTTTTCTATAGGCCTCCAAAAGCCGGATTAATAATCAACGCCTGCTTAGTTTTACATAACTACCTATATAATTCGTAAAAGAGTACCGGTGCAAGAAGTTGCTCTAGTGATGTATCATCTAATATACCGAATGTTGCAGGAAGACAACGTTAACAAATTGTTCAAGATGCATTTACTACAAGCATCGAAACATAAATTTAAGAAAACTCTATATGAATTTGTTTTAATTCAGTTTTTTCAATTCATATTTACATACATATGTATGTACATCGAAAATTATATCCACTTCTTTCAGAACAATTGCACAAAAAATAATAATAAAGGTTATAAATAATATAAAAACTTAACGGTAATTCATATACATATATATATATATATATATATATATATATATATGTATTATATATATATATATATATATATATATATATATATATGTATATATATATTTATATATGTATATATATATATATTTATATATATATATATATATATATATATATATATATATAAAAATTACTGTTATTTTCATCTTTCGTGAGTTACGTATGTTCGATTATCGCATTTTTTTTCTGTTATGTTGGTACACATGTCTGTATTGTTAATATCAGTCACTGTGGATTCTCAGTTTGTATTTGACAGTGTGCTCTTCGATTTTTTACTATTCGAAAAAATGGATCAAGGAAACTGTATTAAGTTTTCTGTAAAAAATGAAATTAAATGCGCAAGGACATTTGAAATGTTGACTGTGGCGTTTGGCGAGTCTACTATGAGCAGAACACATGTTCAATTGTGGTATGACCGGTTTAAGGAAGGCCGAGAAGATGTCAATGACGATGTTCGTCCTGGTCGCCCGCGAAAAACCGATGAAAATATTGAAGCAGTGAAGAAAATGATTTTGGATAAACGTCGAATCACTATCAGAGAGGTTGCTGATGATGTTGTCATATCGTTCCGCTCATGCCAATAAATTTTTACGAATGTTTCAGGCATGAAACACGTGCGCCAGCGAAGATTGTTCCAAAATTGAGAACGCACCAGCTCACACATCGATGCTTGTGCATGCGTTTTTGGCCAAAAACAAAACCGTTATCATACCTCAACCACCGTTTTCACCGGACTTGGGCCCCGCTGACTTTCCTCTTACCAAAACTGAAGACACCGATGAAAGGAAAGAGTTTTGCTACGATTGAGGCGATAAAAGAAAAATCGAAACAGGAGCTGTTGGCGATACCACAAAGCGCGTTTCAGAAGTGTTTCGAGGATTCGAAAAAACGCTTACATAAGTGTATTAGATTTGAGGGGGATTACTTTTAAGGGGGCAAGATAGTTATTGATGAATAAATAAATACTTTATTTTTTGAAAAGACCTCATATATATATATATATATATATATATATATATATATATATATAAATATATATATATATATATATATATATATATATATGTATATATATATATATATATATATATATATATATGTATATATATATATATATATATATATATATATATATATATATACACATATATATATATATATATATATATATATAAATATATAGATTTCTAACTGCTCTTTTTAAATCGTTTGCAGCTCGCATTTCCTCAAGCATTTTTTCTTCCAGTTTAAAAAACTTTTCGATCTGTGGTGCTTCAGGCTGCAGTTTTCTTTTTCGGGAATGCAACTTCCAGTGTTTCCCGAAATAGACGAGGTTGCTGTGGCTAGTGCGGTCGCACCTACTGATGTGGTGCCAGCAGTTGTTATGGCTGCAGCAGTGTACGTAGATGCAGCACTTGAAAATGTTACTGCATCTGCTGCTAGAGTTGCATCGGTCACGATGATATCAGGTTGACCGTCATCCTCGCAAACGATGTTTAGCACAGATTTAATTTCAAAACCTACTTCAGGCGTTCCATCACCGTCTACCGCTTCTTCCGTCGTCAGTTTTATTACACGCTCTTCTAGAGGCGATAATGTTTTTAGACGACCTAAGCCATATACACCGCTAAGCATCTCAGCTATTTTTTAAGTCGGCATATTTCGCGCGAGTATGGTGTCTTAGATTGATAAAAACTTATTTGATTGAACTTCAAATAACAATAAATAACCATACCTCAAATCCCTCCAGTATTTGCTCCATTTTTGTCCATCTTTTTGGGTCCCACCAATAGCGTGAAGGCTCATCGCTAGCTCCTTCCATTTTCGTTCCCTAAACACAGTCACAAATCTCTATATAGTTATACATACATACTATTATAACATTATTAATATTATTATATATATATATATATATATATATATATATATATATATATATATATATATATATATATATATATATATATATATATATATATATAGAACTTGCTTGTCGTTAGCAACGTGAACGGTTTCATCTAAAAAGTTTACGAGAATTTCTTTTTGGTTTTCCGATGCGCATTTACCTCTTTGAACCTTTTCCATTGTTATCACGATAACTGATAAATGAAGTGAAAGATTTTTATTAGTCGAACTTTCTTATGTAAATTGTTTATTTCTTTTTTTTCAACGGGCTTAGGTTTGAATCTGCAGTAGTGCAAATGATTTTTTATTATTTTATTAATAAATTAATTTGTTCAAATTCTATTTATTATTTTTTATATTAAGATTGGAATATTAAGAATATTTTCAATAGTCATCAAACCAGCAGAACGGATCAGTACTGATTTCGAGGCCGCTACGCCATCTTATCAGCGTTCTTTGTTCAATTTTTCCACTTTTGCAAGTGGTGCTAATTAGTAGGAATATCAACTATTTAACCAATATTTTAACGAAAATTGAATATGAGAAGTTATCACATTCATATTTTTAAGTTATTACATTTTTGGTTAGTACGAAATTCCT
Source organism: Linnaemya tessellans (assembly GCA_951800035.1). Lineage (NCBI taxonomy): Eukaryota > Metazoa > Arthropoda > Insecta > Diptera > Tachinidae > Linnaemya > Linnaemya tessellans. Next base: position 54,477,575 of record OX637534.1, read on the forward strand.
CAACCCTGACGATTAATATTCCCAATATTCCATGTATCTCTTTCGCTTTTTCCAGAGCCATCGGCTACTGATAACTAAAGCTTCTTTTGTTATTTATGTTCAAGTAATTGAATTTAGTTGTCAATTTACAATGAACAAGTGCGCGTGCACCCGCAATGTTTTAAATTATGTATGAATTTTTATTAGTCGAACTTTCTTATGTAAATTTTTAATTTTCTCAACGGGCTTAAGTTCGAATCTGCAAGACTGCAAACCATTTTTTATTATTTTATTAATAAATGGTTTTGTTCAAATTCTATTTATTAATTTATGTTAAGATTGGAATATTAAGAATATTTTTCAATAATCATCAAACCAGCAGAACGAACCAGTACTGATTTCGAGGCCGCTGCGCCATCTCATCAGCGTTCTTTGTTAAATTTTTCCACTTTTGCAAGTGGTGCTAGGAAGTAGGAATATCAACTATTTAACCAATGTTATTAACGAAAATTGAATATGAGAAGTTCCCATACTCATATTTTTAAGTTATTACCTTTTTGGTTAGTACGAAATTCCCCAACCCTGACGATTAATATCCCCAATATTCCATGCATCTCTTTTGCTTTTTCCAGAGCAACCGGCTGCTGATAGCTAAAGCTTCTTTGTTATTTATGTTCAAGTAATTGAATTTAGTTGTCAATTTACAATGAACAAGTGCGCGTGCCCCCGCAATGTCTTAAATTATGTATGAATTTTTATTAGTCGAACTTTCTTATGTAAATTGTTTATTTTATTTTTTTTTTCAACGGGCTTAGGTTTGAATCTGCAGTAGTGCAAATGATTTTTTATTATTTTATTAATAAATGAATTTGTTCAAATTCTATTTATTATTTTTTATATTAAGATTGGAATATTAAGAATATTTTCAATAGTCATCAAACCAGCAGAACGGATCAGTACTGATTTCGAGGCCGCTACGCCATCTCATCAGCGTTCTTTGTTCAATTTTTCCACTTTTGCAAGTGGTGATAATTAGTAGGAATATCAACTATTTAACCAATATTTTAACGAAAATTGAACATGAGAAGTTATCACATTCATATTTTTAAGTTATTACATTTTTGGTTAGTACGAAATTCCTCAACCCTGACGATTAATATTCCCAATATTCCATGTATCTCTTTCGCTTTTTCCAGAGCCATCGGCTGCTGATAACTAAAGCTTCTTTTGTTATTTATGTTCAAGTAATTGAATTTAGTTGTCAATTTACAATGAACAAGTGCGCGTGCCCCCGCAATGTTTTAAATTATGTATGAATTTTTAATAGTCGAACTTTCTTATGTAAATTTTTAATTTTCTCAACGGGCTTAAGTTCGAATCTGCAAGACTGCAAACCATTTTTTATTATTTTATTAATAAATGAATTTGTTCAAATTCTATTTATTAATTTATGTTAAGATTGGAATATTAAGAATATTTTTCAATAATCATCAAACCAGCAGAACGAACCAGTACTGATTTCGAGGCCGCTGCGCCATCTCATCAGCGTTCTTTGTTAAATTTTTCCACTTTTGCAAGTGGTGCTAGGAAGTAGGAATATCAACTATTTAACCAATGTTATTAACGAAAATTGAATATGAGAAGTTCCCATACTCATATTTTTAAGTTATTACCTTTTTGGTTAGTTCGAAATACCCCAACCCTGACGATTAATATCCCCAATATTCCATGTATCTCTTTTGCTTTTTCCAGAGCAACCGGCTGCTGATAGCTAAAGCTTCTTTGTTATTTATGTTCAAGTAATTGAATTTAGTTGTCAATTTACAATGAACAAGTGCGCGTGAGTTAGGTGTCGTGGCAGGGAGTTAAAAAAAATTAAAATTCCTTTTGGTTTTCTTTCTTATTTAACAGTAAATTTTCCTTTTTTTTATTTTCTAATTTTTTTTACAAGTTTCAAAGATTTTTTCATTTGTGTCTTGTCGGTTTTAAATTCAATATCACTCTGCTCTCCCTTTGACGAATTCATCAATATATATTTAATTGAACAAATCAATATTACTGAAACAGGGATTTCATTGGAAGTTGAATTTGTATGTTGCAACAATGTCTGGGTCATAAAGAACCAAACATCAACACATAAGCAACAAAAGAATTTAAATGTGTGTGGCTGCTACAATGTATTATAATTGTTCACATTGAATTTGAAACCGATGAATAAGGGCTAATCCGCTATTTAAAATTACGAAGAATTTTAAGTATGTTAATATATAAAATTATAAGGAATTTTAAGTATGTTAACAAAATTGATTATAAAGATTTTTGAGTGTCAATGAACCTATGAATATTGCCAATGTAAAATTAAATATGTCAGTGTATTAAAGGGAACCCAAATTGGTGTTTAAGTGTAATATTAGGGTGACTTTTATATATTGTTCTTACATTAGGGTGAACCTTAAATATTGTGCCTAAATTAGGGTGACGTAACTCGTGCCCCCGCAATGTCTTATATTATGTATGAATTTTTATTAGTCGAACTTTCTTATGTAAATTGTTAATATTTTTCAACGGGCTTAGCTTTGAATCTGCATTAGTGCAAATGATTTTTTATTATTTTATTAATAAATGAATTTGTTCAAATTCTATTTATTATTTTTTATATTAAGATTGGAATATTAAGAATATTTTCAATAGTCATCAAACCAGCAGAACGGATCAGTATTGATTTCGAGGCCGCTACGCCATCTCATCAGCGTTCTTTGTTCAATTTTTCCACTTTTGCAAGAGGTGCTAGTAAGTAGGAATATCAACTATTTAACCAATGTTGTTAACGAAAATTGAATATGAGAAGTTCCTACATTCATATTTTTAAATTATTACCTCTTTGGTTAGTACGAAATTCCCCAACTCTGACGATTAATATTCCCAATATCCATGTATCTCTTTAGCTTTTTCCAGAGCCATCGGGTGCTGATAGCTAAAGCTTCTTTGTTATATATGTTCAAGTAGTTGAATTTAGTTGTCAATTTACAATAAACAAGAGCGCGTGCCCGCGCAATGTTTTAAATTATGTATGAATTTTTACTAGTCGAACTTTCTTATATTCTTCTGCGTAAAATCTTTTTTGAGCCTGTATAATAAGTCGCTCTTTTACGAACTTTATGTCTTCTTGTGTCAGTTCCCCGTGCCTTATTTTAGAACTCCCTTGCTTAATTGGTCTTGTCAACAGGTTAAAAAACCTAAAAACATAGCCCAGAACTCGTAGGGCTCTCGTATACGACGAAAATCTGTCTAATATCTCTATTGACTCTACCTGAGAATGAAATGACTGTGGTTCCAAACCCTTTTCATTTTTCTCTAGTGGATTTCTACTTGGCCATTCGGATGCTGGATAGGTTAGCCACGACGGGCAGTGCCACCATAGCAAGCACTTCAACAGCTCCTCTGAGCTACATACACGTGTCCCTAATGTTAGGTCGAAAATTTTACAATACAAATTTTCGACCTCATAAAACAGAAACTGTATAAGTTTTTCAAACGAAAAATTATAAACTGGTTTGTAAAGGGCACAAAATAATCATCGATAGCAAGTAAGTTATGTCCAAATGCCTTGGTTGTGATATACGCCTTTTCCTCCGTGGTCTAAATCTTGTAACTCATAGTTTACATTTCCTACTTTGCGAATAACTGTAGTTTTTATACCAACTGGTGCCAACTTTGAATTAAAGTGTTCAATCTTCGAGCTCTGCGTAAAATTTCTTCTTATAACTTCTTGGCCAACAACATAACTCCTAGGACGAGATATGAGATTATATGAGCGTTCATTATTTTCATAAGCTTTTTGCATGTATTCACGTATAGTGTCCCTAATCAAAGAGATTTTGTCCTGTCTTTCCAAAATGATGTCGGATTCATTTATAATGTCTAAATTCTGTAAAAGTTTGTAGTCTGCTCCATGAGAAACCATAGTCTGTCCGAATATTACCTGATATGGTGTCTTACCTAAAGATTGGTGTATGTTATTTCTTAATGCACAGTTAATGCTGCTAATATATTGATCCCAATTCCGCTGATTATCTCTAACATAAGACCGTAAAGCCTCATTTATGGAACGATTGACGCGTTCACTGGCATTAGCTTGAGGACTATAAACAGCAGTCAACATATGTTGTATGCCGTGTTCCTTTAAGAAGTTCTCGAAATCTTTGCTTTTGAATTGAGATCCGTTATCGGACACCAACACTTCGGGCACTCCATAACAGTCATATATGTCTGTCTGTAAATATGTTATTATATCTTTTGATATAAATTTCTTTAATGGTTTTAAGAACGTGAATTTTGAAAAATGGTCAAGTACAATTAAAATTCCAATATTAGATGTCTTTGTCCTAGGTAAAGGTCTTATTAAATCAATATACAGTCTTTGAAACGGTCTGTCAGTTTTTACCATTTGTCCCAGTGGAGGTCTCAATGCAGTTGTCGGAGTTTTTGAAGTTTTACACAATTCGCAATTCAAAACATAATATTTTACATCAGTTGCCAGTCGTGGCCAATAAAAATACCGCCTTATATTCTCCAATGTCTTTGTTATTTCGCCATATGATGACCTCGGAACATCGTGGGTTGAATAAATAATTTTGCGTCTAAGTTTTGTTGGTACTAAAAGTTTCCACGTATCCGACTCGTCCATCGCACCGATAGAAAAATCTGTCCTTTAATATTTGTCAATTATCCGCAAATCTGGAAGATTATAATTCTTTATGTTCTCACGCAATTTGACATATTCATCAGAATCAAATTCTTCCGAATCAAGATCAATGGTTGGAACATTTAGAATTTCAATTGAGTTTATGAAATCCTCGCCCTCGTGAACCCGCGATAATGCATCAGGAACGACATTGTCTCTACCTTTTCGGTATTCAATAGAAAAGTGAAAACCCTGAAGCTTCAGTGACCACCTAGCCAAACGCCCTGACAAGTCGCGCTGATTCATAAGCCACTTGGGGCTGGCGTGATCTGTGACAACCTTAAATTTCTGACCCTCAATATAAGGTCTAAATTTCTTCACCCCCATTAAAACTGCTAAACATTCGAGTTCAGTGATGCTGTAGTTTCGCTGAGCTTTGTTCAATTTTTTTGACATGTAGGTTATAGGTTGTTCTATACTCTCATCGTCTTCCTGCGACAATACTACCCCTACCCCGCAAGTGCTTGCATCACATTGTAATCCAAATGGTTTATGGTAATTCGGATGAATCAGTAGAGGGGCAGATATCAAACGAGTCTTTAGCTCATCGAAAGCTTCTTGAGCTTTGACAGTCCATACAAAAGTTTTTTTCTTAGTTAACAGTTCCGTCAGTGCAAAAGTTATAGTGGAATAGTCCTTAATAAAACGTCGGTACCAACCAGTCATCCCTAAAAATCAACGTAAATGTCGTATTGATTTTGGTACAGGAAAATCTCGTATGGCCTTAACCTTGTCATCGTCCACCTGTAAAATTCCATTTCCTACTACCTACCCAAGGTATTTCACCTTATTTAAAGCAAAACTACTTTTTTCCACATTTATAGTTAAACCTGCTTTTCTAATTTGAATAGCCACCTCAATTAAGTGTGTCAAGTGTTCATCAAAGTTTTGCGAAACAATCAAAAGGTCATCTAAGTAAACAAATACATGTGCCTTTAAATTATACGGAATTACTACGTCCATAAGTCGGCGTTTGCGGTGCATTACAAAGTCCAAACGGCATTCTGTTAAATTGGTAAAGTGGCCGATTAGGGACTGTGAAAGCAGTCTTTGGTTTGGAACTTTCCTCTAACTTAATTTGCCAAAAGGCTTCTTTCAAATCAATTTTTGAAATGCAATAAACTGGAGGAAGTCTTGATATATGTCCGTCTATGTTTGGTATCGGATAAGCGTCCTTTACTGTCACGGAGTTCAATTTTCTACTGTTGACACACATTCTTACCTTGCCAGGTTCAGCCACAACCACAGCTGGTGAAGACCAAGGGGAGCTTGATGCCTCCTCTATAACTCCGAGAGAGAGCATCCTATCTAATTCACCACATAAAAGCTTCTCGTCAGCTGGTGAAATTGGGTAGTACCGCTCTTTAATGGGTTTTGCGTCCTTTGTATCAATATGATGTTGAATTAATGTTGTACACCCCAAACCTTCTACTTCCGAATTCGGAAACATTGAAATAATCTTGTTAAGTCTCTGCCTTTGTTCATATGTCAGATTTAGTTTGTCAGAATTATTCTCAGTTTCAGAAGAGTCTATCTCGCCAATAATTGTAGGTAAAATTTTCAGACCAAAATCAGACCAAAAGTCATATCCACAAATTATGTCTTGTTTTATCGTCGGAACCACAATAAAATAAAATCTTTTTGTTTGTCCTTGAAACGTAATGTCTGCTGTCACTGTACCTATTACAGTTTGTCTTTGTCCATCTGCTGTTCGTACATTGCCCATACGTTTACGAAAACTACACAATTCTTGAACTTCTATTGCCAAATCACCGCCAATGACACTTTTATTTGCCCCACTATCAAGCAAAGCATAATAAAAGTTATTATTTAGCTTAAGCTTAACATAAGGTCTATTATCAAACTTCTTCTCAACAATAGAAGAAATCACAAAGTTGTTAAACTTTTTGAGTTGGCGATAATATTGCTGAATTCGTCTAGTCGATCTTATTTTTCTTTTGGAATATCCAAATATTCTCGCACGGGCTTTATTATATTCCCTTACCCGAACGTGGTACGGTCTTAATAATGGATGCACAATATTGTTATGAATATCGGTATTATTTGTTATTGATGCCCGGTCTATTTTCGACGAACATACCTGGATTCGTTTCCCGACTGTCGTGTACAACTGGGACAATTGGGTTTAAATGTATCTTTAACACCACATCCGTAGCAAAATATCCGTCTTGTCACCAAGCAGTCGAAAAAAGTATGTCCCAACTTGTCACAATTCCAGCATTTAATATTTCGTTGAACTGCACAAATTTCATTTTCATTGGCACTATCATCGTAGCTATCGTTAAATCCCACTTCCTGTTCTACCAACTCTGAAACGCGACCACGTGTTGATTTATGTGATTCTTCATTCAATTCCCTCATAAATCTTTCATGTTTTTTAACTTCCCGACGAAGTTGAGCTACTGTAGATATATCCAAATGAATTAATTCATGGCGAATTTCATTACGTAAGTTTCTAAATAAATCGCGATCAGAAATTGGTAATTTCAATTTGTCTGTTAAAACCGAAATAAACGTCAAAAGTCTCGTTCTGTTTCTGTTTACGTCGTCGAATATCATTTAAAATGTCAAAGTCATTGTAGTCAGCCTTATATTTATCATGTAAAGAGTTCGTCAACTCAATCCATTCAACAGAATCATGTTCACGACGACAACGCCAAAACCAATCTAAAGCCTTTCCTTCAAATAAACTATGTGCATGATTACACAAGATTTTGAAGTTACCATTCAACGTTTTAACCGTAAGAATATTAACACGATAAATGAATTCCCCGATTGGCATTTGATTATCATGTCCGTTAAATTTGATTTGCCAGTTACGAATAATATTCGAAATTTTATCTACTGATAAAGCGCTCTGTGAAGGATTGTTGTTTGCAATGGAAGATCTATTGGGAAAATCATTTGAGGGCAAATTAGGTTGGTTGTTGTTATTACACAAATTCTCATTTGCACCGCACATGTCCTGAAATATATTGCAAATAAAACTTTGCATTTCTAACCGAAATGATTCCATAGAATCTGAAACGATATTCCGCAATCGAGAATCATCCTGACTAGCTAACTGTGAAAAAGCAGGTTGTATTGTATTATTAGGTTTAGGTTGATTTGTTTTACGGGATGTTGTCTTAGGGTGCTCGTACCCTGAGTAACTGGAGTTGTATTATTTGGTTCTAAATTTACTGTAAAGCTACAGTTTTCAGGTTTGTCCAATATTGAAAAATTTTCTTGGCTTCGAGTTAAAACCATTTTTAATAATTTATATAATATATCAATAAATCATATTTCGCTACTCCATGAGGTAATTGTAGATAAACATTTTATACCAAAACTTACACCAAAAATAAAACAAATAAAAATCAATATTTTAAATTTATTATTTAAAACAAAAATAATAAAATTAAAATTTTTTTCTAATTTTGGATTAAGTACTATATAAAAAAGATCATAATAGAATTCCTAAATCCAAAACTCGTAAAAAAAATAAAAATACCTATTCTGTAGTTTCCCTATGAGTAAATAACCAACTTAATCAGTTATAAAAATCCCAACATTTCTACTGCAGATCTAATTAAAAAAAAAAACAAAAAAAAAATGTTGTGAAAATATCCGTGAATAAACTCTTGAAATAATTCAAGACTAAAAATCTCTAACGGAAAACAAATCCTTCACAAATAAAAAATGTAATCCATATAATCATAGGTTTAAGATTTCCAAAATCACACAAGAAAAAAAAATCTGAAGTCCAAATACGTTTCCTACAGAGGTAATCTATGAATTCAATGAAAATATAAATTAATAAAACAAAAAATGCAATCGAAACCACGGATTTAAAATGATGTGTAGAACCAAAGGAAGATGTTATAAAAGCACGTTATTAATCATGTAATTGTATTCAGAAAGCTGAACTATACTGCTTCGGCCCCACGTTGGGCGCCAAATATTTTATGTAACGATTAACGATTAAGTCCCAATTCAAGAGCCCTACCAACCAACCGCTTTTCAGTTTTCTTTTCCTTTTTATAAAAAGGAAAAGAAAACTGTAGTACAAACAGCAACCAATTCCAATTGCGGAAAAAAATATATCCATATATAAAGAATTATAAATATTTGAAAAAGAAGAAGATATTTACATATATATTAATTTATCTAAAATATCAATTAAAATTACAATTCCTACACTAATAAATTTACATTCCAACAGTCATAAAAAAAAAATATACATATGTAAACAATTGAAAATTTACATTTTTTTTGTTGGTTTTTTTTGCATTCCGTTAAAAGAAAAAAAAATTTTTAAATTTCCACAAGAAACCCCAAGAACGTGACTTCAGGTCTGCAGTATTCGTAGGACTTCTCATCATGGTGAGTTCTGATAATTTTTTTTTTACCATAAATTTTTTTTTCTGTGATATATAAAAATTTTGGTGATAATATAAAAAGTTAATTTCTTGTATAGATAATATTGCATATCTTCAAATATTTGCATAATAACTGCGAAAATAAATTTAAATTTTTAATATTAAAAGTACAATTATTCATATAAACAATTTCCATTATTTAAAAACAAAATAAATTTAAATAATTTTATTTTTCATTCACAAGATGTTTCATATTTGTTTTTTTTATAATTCCAATGTTATTATATATATATATATATAGATATTTAGTTTAACATTTTTTTTTTAAATATGATTATTTTATTATCAGAAAATTTTTGAATAAATTTTATTGTTGGTGATTATTTCATTTAATGAAATCTTAAATTTTTTTTAATTACTTCGTGAAACATGTAGGTAGCTGCAGATAAATACAGTGGGCTATTCAGAATATAGGCATAGAATAGTATAGCTCATGGAAGGGTGAAGAACGGAAAGGGGCAAACAACACCTAGATCCTCTTCCATATGTTTTGAACTTGCATATTTTTTTGTACCCTCCAAAAAAGAATTTGGTATAAATATATATATATAAAGCTAAGAGCAGGTTAAGTTCGAAGATGGGCTAAATCGGGCAAGAGGGAAAAAAGTTCCCCTAAGAAGAACTAAACCAACCCAGAAAAAAGAACATAATTTTTAAAGTTTTTTGGTTATTTTGTTAAGCAAATGATATATTTTTATGTCAAATACGGTCCAAAGCCTTAAACTTTAAGCCATAAAATAAAAAAAAAAATTTTTTGGACCCCGCCCACTTCATTGGGCGTTATTATATGCAAAAATGGCATAAAAATTTAACATATTGTTTTACTTAAGCCTACATTCTTTAACAATAAAATTTTTTAGCCTTATTGAGGAAGCTGAGACGTAACCTGAAACTACACTGCCCTACCCCTTCCTCCCTCTTCACCCTCTATATGACCCTACCAAAAAAAAATTTTTTTTTTAAATTTTGTATATAATCATCCCAAGCATTTATTTTTAGAGTTTTATGACTACCTGGTTCTGCCCTACCCCCTCCTCCCCCTTTACCCCCTATATGACCCTATCAAAAAAAAGAAGTTTTAATTTTGTATATAATCATCCCAAGCATTTATTTTTAGAATTTTATGACTACCTGTTTCTGCCCTACTCTCTCCTTCCCTTTTGCCCCCTAAATGACCCTATCAAAAAATATATAAAATTTTATTTTGTATATAATTATCCCAAGCATTTATTTTTAGAGTTTTATGACAAAGGTGAAATGTTTCCCCCATAGCCCTTGCCAGACCGACCACGCCAAAATACAGTTTTTATGCCCTCCAAAGAGAATTGGACCCTATAAAGTAAATATGTATATTCTTGATCAGTGATGAAGTCTAAGACGGTCTAGCAATGCCCATACGTTCGTCTGTGGTAAACAATGATATTGTCTATTTTTGAACCCCGCTCCCTTTAGTGGGCGTTGACGTACGATATTATATAAAGGAACTCTGTTCCACCAAGTTAGACATTTTAAATTCACTTACTAAATATTTGGAGGGTATTTAAGATTCGACCCGGTCGAATATAACGTTTTTACTTGTTTATTTTTCTTTGTGTATTTCAATTACGTTAGTATTTTTTTTTTGTAATCGTTTCAAATATTAGTTTGCTACTTATTATTTTTATTTTATCTGTAATGAACTGTTCCATCTTAAAAGAGCAAAGATTCCACCCCAATATCCCTGAGCATGGCCGGAAATTATGTAGCAAGGTCTCTTGAACTGGGACTTAACGTTAGCGTTCGTTACGCTAAGTCCGCTAGATTGTCATGAGTAGGGGCATGTCGCCAACTTGCACCTGGTACTAGGTGATGTATTCTGGCCGTTCGGTTAGCCACATATGTCTCCCCGGGAGTTTTGACAACCAACCTAAAACAATAGATGAGTAGGTCCATAAATAGATATCATCGGAGTTTAATTTAAGGGACCCTCGTACATTTACGAGTTTTGCCAACAGCAGAGCGCCATTAAGCTCCAATCGCGGTAAACACACTGTCTGTATTGAAGCGACCTTGAATTTCGCCACTATTAAGTTAGTAAATATATTCTGAGTACTCGTCTCGCACCTCTTGTATATTGTCGCACAATATGCAGATTTCGCGGCATCAGAAAACCCATGCACTTGTATTTTGTCTTGGGGTTGGTACTGCAGCCAACGTGGAATGGTTACGTCGTCCATTTTGGCGAGGTCTCGTACTAAACTATTCCACTTTTGCAGCAAATCTATCGAAACTTCTTCGTCCCACTGTAGGCCTTCCAACCATAAGCTTTGCATAAGTATTTTCGCCCTGATAACTACAGGAGATAACCATCCTTCCGGGTCGAACAGCTTCGCGACTGCCGATAGAATTTGCCGCTTAGTTACACTTGACGCCTCATTAATCGGAGTGAAACTATACGAGAAGGAATCATTGAGCGCATTCCACTTTACACCAAGAGTTTTGGTAGAGCTTGTCGCATGGAATCGCAAAAATTCTGATTCGTAGAGATCTTCTGTCGATAAATGTGTTAGTAGATTGGGGTCCTTCCCAGTTATCTCTTTTAAAGGAAGACCAGCTGAATTTAACACTTCTATGAGTTGCCTTTGAGCGTTAAGGGCTGCCTCCAACGTATACTCACCAGATAATATGTCGTCCACTTAGGTTTCTGATCGTAAGATCGAGGCCGCCTTTGGATATTTAGCTTCTGAGTCTGAAGCGAGTTGTAGCAGAGTACGAATAGCTAGATAGGGAGCGCAATTTACACCAAATGTGACCGTCTTCAGCTAAAAGTCCTGCGTAGGGCCGTCTGGGTTGGGTTGGAATAAAATTCTTTGAACTGCCTATCTTCTGGGTGAACTAGAATTTGACGATACATTTTTTGTATGTAGCCACTAAATACGTACTTATATTTTCTCGAATTGAGTATTGTTGTCATCAAATCATTTTGGAGCGCGGGACCTGTCTAGAGAAGATCATTTAACGAGCACTGCGTTTTTCTTGAGGCATTAAACACGACCCTTACTTTTGTGGTCATGTTCTCTGGGCGAACTACTGCATGATAAGGGAAGTAAAAAGAATGATATTTACCCTCCACAACTATTTTCTGAGCGGAAGTCTCTTCCATGTGACCTAGTGTTCTATATTCTTCCAAAACCGCTGTGTACTGAGATTGCAGCTGACGATTCTTTGCTAAAGTTTTCTCTATCCTAGAGTTTTGGGCTAGCGCTATGAACCCAGAGGGTTCGAGAAAAACTTCGTTTGGAAACTCCGGTTCGAATGGAAGTCTCACTATGTACCTCCCATTCATATCGCGAGTGGTTGTAGTTGCGTAGAGTTTCTCACAGAACATGTCTTCCCCTGACTCTACAGCAGCAGAAGGGATCTCTTCATCCTCCCAGAACTTCCTTAACACGGCTCTAAGATCCGCGTCTTCAGAGGCAACCACTTCGGTTGTAAAAGAATGAAACGACTTAGTTATTAAGGGACCACTAAGTACCCATCCAAATATGGTGTTATACGCAGATGTGTTTCCACATACGCCCTTCCTAATACCAGCAAGATTTATAGCGTGCTCATAATCGTTACCTAAAATTAAATCTATTTGCGAAGACTTATTAAAATTAGGGTCGGCCAGATCCAAATCTTTTAGTTCTTTAGTGCGCTGAACTTGGAGGGAATGACATGGAAGTTTCTTGGTGACCTTTGGCAATACTATAGCTATCACGGACAATTTTGTATTAGTACGTCTCGCATACAAGGTAAAACTACATTCTTTATTCGCCGACTGCCTTTGCCCACCAATACCAACGATGTCGTAATGAGCCTTTTCATAAGGAAGCTGAAGTCTCGTCTTATCTTTTCAGCAATAAACGTTTTTTGAGAACCGGGATTTGTTAACCCTCTTACCGTAAAGTATTCTCCTCTACACTCAATTGCAGTACGTAATAGAGTACTTTCGTCGTTGATGGAGCAGTTGGCACGTATTCGCGTCGATGTACTGGGTTGCTCATCCTGAGATCCAATTCGTGCTGCAGTTGTTGAAAATTATCGTCCAGCAGCTGGTTTGGGCGCGTTTTGTATTTGTTCCGCGTATTCAGTGCTCTCGTTCGTGCCTTGTGGTTTCCTTGCTATGTGTAAAAGAGTATGATGAGACATTTTGCAGCACACACACGTGTGTTTACTTTTGCAATTTGCCTTTATATGGGCGTGACCTTGGCAATTGCTACAGTAATTATTTTTATACACGTAATCCATTCTCTGCTGTACTGAAAACGCTCTAAACTTCGGGCATGTTCTGAGTGGATTTACTATTTTGCATAATTTGCATGATACAGATGAACTTTCTGGAGCCATATATGTCTGCACTTTGGGAGCCTTCGTTAGGCTTAAGCCATCCTTTGACCTTTGGATGCTTGTGACACGTTCAACAGTTGCATACCTGTTTATCAGGAACTGTGACATTTGGAACCACTTTGGGAGCTCACGAGGGGATGTGAGCGACTGTTCCCATAGGGCGAGGGTAACCTCTGGCAGTTTCGTAGAAATTAACCTTATGAGAATGGGACCCCAACTTTCCACTTGGACACCTAGGGTTGCCAGCGTCGCTAATGAGTCATTGACAGACGACTGAATCCTTCTGATAGACTCGCTCTCCTCACTACTTGCCGCCGGGATATCAAATAAAATTCTTATTTGTTTGTCCATGAGGACCCGCTTATTCTCATAGCGGGCCTTCAAAGCATTCCATGCTAATTCGAAGTTATCATGGGAAAGGGGATATCTTTTTACTGTATCACCAGCTTCGGCTCTTGTTTTATTGTGGAGGTGATATAGTTTAGTAACTGGGGAGAGTTTAGCGTGATTAATGTACACTGCCGTGAACATATCACGAAATGAAGGCCACTGTTCATAACTCCCCTTAAAAACGTCTGTGTCACAGGGCGGGAACTTCATACAGTTGCTGGAGCTATTGTATTTTAAGTTTTGACCAAAGCCTAGATTAGGAACTGAATACCGTGATGTTGACTGAAATCCCGCGGCATTAGGGTCTTCTGACCGCGCTGCTTTCAACATCTTACCTATTTGCACATGGCACGTAAAGTAGGCGGATACATGCGCTGCATAGCCACCTTTCGCTGACTGCTTAAACTCTGGGTCCAATGTTTCATCCCGGGACAGCATTAACTCCTGATAAGAAGCTTCCATCTTCTTATACCTAGCCTCCAGATCTTTAATCTTGACTTATAGAATTGACTCCGTCGCTTTGCTGGAGGCGAGGAAGATAAGTACTTGATGACTTATCCAACGACGACTGATCGGCCTTGGGGTTCATGATTGCGATTAAACAAAGTTTTATGTTAAAAGAGATTCCACAATAAAGAAAGCGGAACTAACTAATCTGCCACGTATTTGTATGTGTAATTATCTAATAGAAAATATTTTACTACCACCTACAAGTCAACATTAAAAACCCATATAACATTTTTTACTACACGTCTGTGTAAGAGTAAGTTTTAATACATACATTTTTACCTTCCATTTGAAGTAAACAGTTTTATAATCTTTATATTTTGATCCAACACAACAGAAAAAATGTCACATTCAATAAACATGAAACCAGAAGATATCACTGGACTACTAGAAGAAGATGACGAAAATTTTTACGATGATGATCTCGATGATATGGCAAGCGACGTTGATGACGATGTAGTAGATGCAGTCTTCTGCCCTGAATTCTATAACGATAGTGATTCGGAAATATTGGAAAAAGAAAGCGAAGAGGAAATGGTCGCATATAATAATATTGATGAAATACAAGATTTCGAGGACTACGAAGTGCAGGAAAACAACGTTGAACCAAACAACGGTACTTCTCAAAAATCATATTATTATGGAACAAACCGCTTTAAATGGTCAGCAGAACAACCAACGCGTTTTACCAGAACTCCGTTACATAATATCGTAAGACTTCCAACTTCAGTGGGTCCCCAAAATAATGAAGATGATTCTGAAAGTATAATATACCGATACTGGTCAAAGCTTTTTGATGAATCTATTGAAGACACAATAATCGAGTACACGAACAAAAAACTTGAAACAATGTTTGAAGCCACAAAAAAATAGAAGCAAAACCTCTCGATATAATAGAGTTTAGAGCATTTATAGGTTTACTACTTTACTCGTCCGTTTTCAAATCCAATCGCGAAGCCGTAGACGTTATATTTTCAGCTGATGGAACTGGAAGAAATATTTTTAGAGCTACAATGTCTAGGAATAGATTTTTAACTATACTTTGTTGTTTGCGGTTTGATAATTCTTCCACCCGAGCAGAACGTTTAGCAAACGACCCCATTGCTGCAATTTCTTATATTTTCAACAGAATAATATAAAATTGTAAGGCTAATTACTCTATAGGCACGAAATGTGTAGACGAAATGCTACTTTCATTTCGTGGCAGGTGCAAATTTAATATCTATATGCCCCAGAAACCCGCAAAGTATGGTATCAAAATAATGGCTTTAACAGATGCGCGTACCCATTACCTATCAAATGCTTACAAACACTATGGAAAAAATTCTGATGGTGTTGGTCTTAGCTCTGATGATAAAAAACTTGCTGTGCCAACTCAAGCAGTTTTGCGACTTTGTAGTCATATTGTAGTCATATGACTGCCGATTTCTGCCCTACCCCCCCCCCCCCCCTCTTTCTTTCGCCCAAAATGACCCTACCAAAAAAACTCTTTAGAGTTTTATGACTGCCGATTTCTGCCCTAGCTCCCCCACCCCGCTTCTTCCTTTGCCCCCTAAATGACCCTACCAAAAAAAAAATTTTTTTTTAAATTTTGTATATAATCATCCCAAGCATTTATCTTTAGAGTTTTATGACTGCCTGTTGCTGCCCTACCCCCTCCTCCGCCTTTGCCCGCTAAATGACCCTATCAAAAAAAAAGAAATTTTAATTTTGTATATAATTATCCCAAGCATTTATTTTTAGAGTTTAATGACAAAGGTGAAATGTTTTCCCCACAGCCCTTGCCAGAGCGACCCCACCAAAATACAGTTTTTATAGCCTCCAAAGAGAACTGTGATGAAGTCTAAGACGGTCTAGCAATGCCCATACGTTCGTCTGTGCATGATATTGCATATTTTTGAACCCCGCCCCCTTTAGTGGGCGTTGACGTACGATATTATATAAAGGAACTCTGTCCCACCAAGTTAAACATTTCAAATTCACTTACTAAATATTTGGAGGGTATTTAAGATTCGACCCGGTCGAATATAACGTTTTTACTTGTTTAAGTTTATATGTTAGGCTGTGGAAAAATTCCACTTATTTTTTGTTTAACGTTTTTTTTAATATTCTAATGAGTACAATACAAATGTATAAATTTTAATTTATGTAAAAGCTGGCTTTGAAATAAAGTACAATTTTTTTTAAATACAAAATTTTTCTTTGTTTTTTTTTCAAGAAATTTGTGTAAAAGTTTTTAATCTAAAATAATCTAGGTAAAAACTTGTTATAAAATATAAACATAAGAAAATATATACAAAAAAGTGTGGTGTAAATTTTACTACCACCTATGTGTAAGTGTAAAAAATTTTCACCTATTAAGTTAAAGGATATATATATATATATATATATATATATATATATATATATATATATATATATATTTATATATATATATATATATATATATATATATACATATATATATGTATATATATATATATATATATATATATATATACATATATATGTATATATATATATATATATATATATATATTTATATATATATATATATATATATATATATATATGTATATATATATATATATATATATATATATATATGTATATATATATATTTATATATATATATATATATATATATATATATATATATATATATATATATATATATATGTATATATATATATATATATATATATATATATATATGTAAGTATGAATGTAGTATGTATGTATGAATGTAATAAATGTATGTACATACATATAACATATGCATGAAATTAATTGTGCATATGCGGAGGTGCGTATTTAATTGTTCTTGCGTGTGACTGTATGTATGTATGTGCATGTTATTGGCGTTGTATATTTATGTATCATAAATACCTTTAATGTTTTTGTGCGTGAATATCCAATGCGATACTTCTGTTTGTTATTTACTTGCGCTTTCTGTTTCTATTCTATTTTCTTTTGGTTTTTAAACTTAGTATGTATGTACAATAAACCCAAAACAAGGGAGAATCCTTTAATATTTGTTTAATAATGTTGTCTTTTTATACTATTTAAATAAAATGTGTTTTAAGTTTAATTCACTTTATTTTATAAAAAGAATGAATATATTTGGTTGCCACAATATGGATCGTATTCTGTAAAGAACAACAAATCTAATTTTCTCTTCGAGTTACTTTTTTTTTTGGTTTTAGAGGTGGATTTTAATTTATTTTTTCAACGCACAAAAAAATGTTAAAGGTCTTGCTAGGGAACTAACATTATAAAAGATAATTATCTATATAATTTTAATTTATAAAACAAATATTTGATTTTGCTTTTTGTTTTAATTTATTCAGAATTATTTTTATCCACAATAATTTGTTCTATTGTTATGCTCACTTCTGCTTATTGTGTTTCTATAAGGTATTGATGACGTATAAGTACATAGGTACATTCCAGTAGGTATGTACCTAAGTATATCTTTATTGAATATATTTGGTGACGTACATATACATACATATAAGTATGTTCATTATGTACATAACTGAGCGGTTTTCTCTTTTTTTATTTTTTTATATATATGTATGTACATCCATATGCAATATGACCGTAACTTTAGCGCATTTTCCATCTTGAAATTTTCACTTGCTATTAAAAAAAATTTTTTTTATATACATCCATACATATGGATATGTACATTAGGGGGTCCCAAAAAATTTTTTTTTCTGATTTTCATAAGTGCTCAATCAAAATTTAAAAGCTTATAGGCTGAAGTATTTTTGGTTTTTTTTAAAGAATTCTCGGAATAGGTCTAGAGGTCGCGCAAATGGAGTTTTCATAAAAAACCGGAGTTTTCGGCCTTTTTTCTAACTTTACTCATAACTTGGTTAATAACCACGGGTTTCTTCACTCCTGAGGAAACAGTTTTAAAGAAAAGTATCCAAGATTTATTCCTGTGTGAAAAACTTATAAGTTTTGGTGATGAGTTTGCTTATTTAGATACCCTAAATTACAATTTTTCGTAATTTTTTCAAAAATTTTGTAATAACGCTTTACAAGTTTTTAAGTTTCAATGAAAGCGAAAAAAACTAATGATGCAGTTTGAAAGACAAATTAATTCTTATTAATATAAATACAACAATTTTTAAATTTGCTCTTACCGTTTCCGAGTTATACCCGTTTTTATCTTTATACCCAGTATATGTTTTTATAAGCTGTTTGCCAGTTACCAATCATACCCAATCAACTAAAAAACCAACTTTTTTTTTTTTTTTTTTTTTTTTTTTTTTATCTTGGACCAGCACTCAGGGGATGACCCCTATATATGCAAGGCATTGCGCCGGAACTGAAAACGAGGGGATAGTATTGAGGGGACAGATTAGGAAAGATGAGAAGATAGACAGTTGTTTTTGTAGCTATTTCAACCTTTTACTTCGCCGGCTAATTTTTGCTACAGAGCCGACGAAGGTGGGTGCTGTTACTCTGCTTTTAGTACATGATAGTGTCAGTCGCTGCCAATTATGTTCAGTGATCAGTGACTATGCCTTCATCATTGAAACAGGCTGGCAACAACTAATACAACCACGCACTAATGCTGATCAGAAGAAATTCAACACAATATTTCATGACTCAGCGCGGGCTTGAACTCAGGACCATCCGCATCATAGTCTCGTGTTCTACTACTTCAGCCACCAGCACCCACTTAGGGTAACAGCATCTCTTCGCTTGTTGAACGACTTTATAAGAAGGAAACTTATCCCGAGCAGCTTTTCTAATCACGTCATACTGACTGCGCGTTAACTTTGCTTCTACCATAACAAGTAATGCTGCTTCCGCACTCAGTTGTTTTCCCTGGCCTTGTGATGTTAAACTTGCTTTATATAATGTCGCTCTAGAAGGGGACGAAGTAACATCTTTCAATATTTTTGATGCCTCTATTTGGCCAAACGCTCGCAAACTCATTTGAGTGGCATAACTTAACTCAGACAGCGATGAATTATCTTTTGTTTTGCTCTGTGAAAAATCATTTATTGAGGCTCTTGCGATGTAGTTCTACAACTTGCAATAAATTCTGGAAATCAGTTTCAGAAGTTGTGACATTAATATAAGTATCAGCCAAAGCCACACCTCGTTCTGCGACATCATTTACCACTTGTAAATGTTGAACTTTTTTCTTTGCATCTTGAAATGACTTGTTGCTTTTCCAATTCTCTGGATCTATTTAAAAAAAATCGATTGAAATATTGCAAGCTTCAAAAAAAGTTAGACTGGCTTTTGAAATGAATTGTTGAATTTCCTTATTTCTAAAGTTTTCTTCTGTTAAAGTTACATTTGCTATTTCATAATCGCTGCATGGAGTATCTGCAATTTTTTTTGTCATTAAACGCAAAGTTTTGGTGTCGATACGTTCATCAAAAAACGCTAAGGCAGCCAATTTCGGAGTTAATTAACTGATGACCTAGAAAAGTTTTAAGCGAGGCTTGTGCAACTGCTTTATTAATAATTTTATAACTATCCAATTCCTTTAATAGGCTCAGATCATTGAGAGGAGCGTATCGAGGGCACTGGCATCAATTGTTGATTTGTCTATATAAGATTGCAACTGGTTTCGGAAAATGCATATTTTCAAAGAATATATAATTTTCATCATCCAGCGAAATTGAAATGAAATAATATTTTATTTATTCGCAGAAATCTCCTTAAAGACCCAACTATAAAAATTTATGGAAATATACCAAAATTATAACGAAAAAAGTATCACCATTTTTAAGTTACAAACTATAAAAATAGTGTAACTCGGGAACTGTAGGACCAAATTCCATTTTTCTTTTTTTTAATTGTTTAGAACTTATCCGTTTTCAAAATCGCCTCACTAGTTTTTATACCTTCCATATAAATTTGAAAAATAATAAACCGTTTTTTTACAGAATTTGTTAAAAATTGCAAAAATACTTAATATCTGGAATCGTAATGGACTAAAATATTGCCGAAACTTAAAGTTTTTGCATATGGATATAAAGTTTGGAAAATTTTCTTTAGAAATATTTGGTCAAAAAATTAAATCAACGTGGTGATTGACAAAGTTATGAGTCAAGTTTGAAAAAAGGTCGAAAACCCCGATTTTTAACAAAGATTTGATTTGCGCGACCTCTAAACCTCTTCCTAAAAATCTAAAAAAAAATTCAAAAATAGTGGACCCTATAAGTTTTCAAATTATGCTTGAGCCTCTGACAAAAAAATATTTTGGGACCCCCTAATGTACATATGTGGATACATGCACTACAGCAGTAAATTTAACTGCCTTGCTTCAGTTAAAATTTGGGATTGTTTGATCTCTTTTTTTTCTCAAAGGTTTGTTTTACATATAATTTTACACACCTGTTCATGCACTTAGTATTTTTTTACATATAGGTGCATTTCTGCATACATACTTGTTCTCACTTCAAAATATATGTATATATTTCATGGTTATATTGTTTATATAGTTTCTTTTCTATAAATGCCCATATATACTATATATGTGCATTATTTTATTGGTTTGCTATTTTAGCTTTGTATTGTTTTATCTCGATGTTTTGTGTAGTTTTAATTTTTAAGGTCTTTTCTTGCGTATATACCTCATATTAATGTCGTCGAGTACTACTTGCAAAATTCCTTCTTCTCAGGCCTATGACCTACTTAATTGTACTCTTTTATGTGGATGAATGTTGATTCCTCTTTTGTTTTATCAGCACATTTGGACATTTTTTTGTCTTCCCTCTTATGCCAATGAATGTTGATATTTCTTATTTTTGTTGATTATTGATCTTTACGTATTGTATTCGGCTCGAAGGACCATGAATAAAAAATGCAGTATGCAAATTTTAGTAAAGGTATAAATTATGGTTTATACACAATGGTTTATTTTAAGTTAGATGGAAAAAAGGTAAGTATAATTTTATAAATAAATTCAACGTATGCTTATTGAAAACTCAAAGGTAAGTAATATTTTAAATATTAAAAAGGTTGTGAAAAAGGGACCAATGTAAATTATTGCGAACTTATTCCACTGGATTTAACAACGAGCAAATTCCCGTGCAGTGTTTCAACTTTCGTTTTAATTATCTAAACGACCTTTACATTGGTATCTTTACACATCCGAGTATTTAAATTTTAATGGATAGTTACATTTCAATTCAATTCAATTCTATTAAGCATATAGACTTATATATAATACAAATAATTAATTTATTTTATTTTAGTGTTCAATGGGATTGAACATACATATATATATTGTAATGTGGAACAAAATTGTGTCCAGTTTATTAAATATATGGCAAGGGATAACTTATTATCATTTTAGTAGTATATGTTGGTGTTTCTGAAGCCTCTTTGTACCATTTAATTAAAAATCGTACTGCTATAAATGTTTTAAACAGTTGTATAGAGTTTTATTGTATTTATTTTTTAAAGTGATACGCATCAGATGTTTTGTGATAAACATATCATCAACATCCATTATATCATATTATTTTCATTATTAAATACACTCAATCGATATAGCTTACAAGAAACACAATATTTTGGGAATGTTTTACGATTTTGTTTTTGTAAACAATGTTGTTTGTTTTTATCAAAAACATGTGACACGATTTTAAGCATTCTATAAGTGTAGCAACATTTACATTTACCTAACATTTACATATAGCTAACATTTACGATTTCAACGTTCGGCTAAATGAGCCTTAAAGCAGACACGGTCGTTTCTTTGCTCAATTGTGCTGAGAGCATTCACACGTATTCTTACTCTGTTTACTTTAGTCGTCGATAGAGCTCTGCCAAATCGTTCGTTTCAATGATCAGTCATTTTCGTTAAATTGAAAAAAAATTAACCCGTTCGTTCAATCGTTCAGTTTTGATAGACAGTGCGGCAGCAATGGCACTTTTTTCAATTTTCATTCTGTAAAATAACGGTTGTATATATGTAAATAATGTAAATAAATTGAAGTACATATATTAAAAAAATAGCATATATTAATTAAAAAAAAATACATTTTTAAATTCATTTTACAAATAATTTCTTGTTCTTTTGACATTTTATTTTAGATTGATATACTAAGATTAAAAATTATGTAAGGTACTTTTGTTTGGTTTTATTATAACATCCAAAAAAAATTTGGAGGGTATATTCACTTCGTCATTCCGTTTGTAACGCATCAGAATATCCATCTCAGACCCCATAAAGTATATGTATTCTTGGTCAGTGATGAAATCTAAGACGATCTGAGCATGTCCGTCCGTCCCTCCATCCTTCTGTGGAAATCACGATTCAGCCCAAACGAAAAGAGCTAGCCTCTTGAAATTTGGTACAAATATATTTTGAAGCTTAGAGCAGGTTAAGTTCGGTGATGGGCTAAATCGGGCAAGAGGGAGAAAAGTTACCCTAAGAAGTACTAAACTAACCCAGAAATATAATTTTTAAAGTTTTTTGGTTATTTTGTTAAGCAAATGATATATTTTTATGTCAAATACGGTCCAACGCCTTAAACTTGGACCCATAAAATAAAAAAAAGATTATTTTGGACCCCGTTAACTTTAGTGAGCGTTATTATTTGCAAAAATAGTGTAAAATTTTAACAACTTGTTTTACTTAAGCCTACATTCCTTAAAAATAATATATGTATTCCAATAATAAATTGGAAAAACGTTCACATGTACTTAAGTATAAAATTCAAACCAAAAAAGTTTGACTTAGGTATGATAGAACAAAAAATTCAGAAAAATGGGACATGAAGAAAAATAATCAAACGGTAACACGGGTATTATAACAATAACATGTTAACATCAGCTTGATACAGTTCTCGTATTCTTTTTCACAATAAAATTTGTGTAAATAGGAACTGTTATCACATTCAACTAATCCACCTAATAAGTGGTGACAAACACAATGCACATGAGCACTGATGATGAAAGGGTTGCGTCTTTCGAAAACAGCTGTTCTGCTCTGCTGTGTAAGTTGAATAACAAAAACTGATGTTGACTTGCCTTTGTGCCTTGGAATATTTATCATGTCTTTCTGAGATTTAAATTAAAAATTTCGAACAATTAGCCTATAGAATCTTAATTCAATTTAATATAGCAATATAAAAATGTTCGTTAAAATTCTTACTACATAAAATATTTAAGCTTTAATAACGAAGCTGAGACGAAACCTGGTACTACTGTGCCCTACCCCCTCCTCCCACTTCACCCCCTAAATGACCATACCAAAAAATAAATAAAATTAAAAATTTTGTATACAATTATCCCAAGCATTTATTTTTAGAGTTTCATGACTGCCGATTTCTGCCCTACCCCTCCTCCCCCTCTGCCCCCTAAATGACCCTACCAAAAAAAAAGTTTAATTTTGTATACAATTATCCCATGCATTTATTTTTAGAGTTTTATGACTGCATGTTTTATTATCATTTATTATATGACATCATTCATTTATGTATACCAATTAAAATTTACATCCAAATATAAAGGTATTGATTGAAATCGATTTTTAAAACGAATCAATTCCGAAATCCCTTTTAAATACACTTTTCGTCCAATTTTCAAAATTATTTTTAATATATGTGATGGAAATCGATTTTGAAAACTTTTCATCCTATTTTTATAATTCTTGTGATAATATTCTCTTTAATAATGAACTATTCGTATAATATTTGTGCTAAAAATATTTTTAATAAAGAACTGTTGTTAAAAACACCTTTTATATTAGCTTCGTTTTCGGAATCGATACCTGGATCGACATACCTGGATTCAATTATGCGTTTTTGAAATCAATTAACATCACATACTTGATTAACTTCATTTTTTATTAAATAAAACTGTTAGAAATAATAAATAAAAAGTAAAACCATTATAATTAAATAAAATTAATTTACATATTCCTACATTTGTTACCTTTTAATATCTATAGGGATTACATATTTCGTTGAAGGAAAATTAGGCTTGACACTTTATTGGACTTCAAGCATGTTCCACGATTGTTTAATATTTATCCCATTGACGAAAAGATTCGTTCGCATGGTACAGAAGGTGCCGCTATGCAGCGCCGCTGAAGTGCGAAAGTATAAACTCGTGGATAAAACTTTTTCCTTTCGTTCCACCACATTAATGGATCTTGCACTCTTTCCATATATTCCTCATTAAGGTATTTGTCAAACTCTCTAATGGCTGCGGAAGAGTTGTTATCTGGACGAACAGTTTTGTTGTACTCTTGGTCGTATTCCGCCCAAAAGCTAAATCCCTCCAAGGTACTTACGGTAGAGCTTTCTTAGAGACTAGTGTACTCAATACTAGTATTTGGCAAGTTTACCGTACACAATCGTGCTCTCAAACGGCATCCTGATAAGAGAGTTCGCTTTTAAAACCTCTTCGTTTGAATCGGGGATCTAAAATTGTGCTTTCAGAATAGAGAGCATTTCTTTCATATTCCCCAAAACGAGATAACATGTCACATCTGATTTTAGATATTAATGCCGATATTCTGCTGTCTGTAGAAACGCATTTTAACATGAATGATTCCAGAACGTTACAAATAACTATAATTTTTTATAATGTAACATTCTTTTCTGCAGAAATTTCTACTGTTACTTCATAGAAGGATTTAAAAATGGGAATAATTTCACTAATATAGTCCCAGTCCTGTAAGGAGAGCATAAAATCGGGACGCTTCAAAGAGAGTGTTGATATCACAGTATCTTTTGTCGCCACAATTCTCTGTAGCATTAGATATGAAGAACTACATCTTGTTTCCACGTCTTGTTTCAGTTTCAGCTCAGGTATACCCATTTGTTTTTGAATTTCGAAAAGCTTACTTAGGCCCTGTGAACTTCTGTGGAAATATTCTACAATTTTTGTTATCGTATAATATATAATGTGGATGTGTATTATGTGTTATGATGTTGTGCGGATGTTTTGTTATATGTGTTAGATGTTGTTGTTTATATTGGACAGATGGTTTTGTGTGCCATCTGTTTTGTGGCCTGTGCATTCGCCGCAAAAGTTGCCAACAGATATAAACTATGCTACCAGACTGCCGGCTGCGCTGGTTTTCTGGCGGTTGCTCCGGCTAGAGCTCGCCGTCTTGGGTGGGATCTTGCCAGCCAGTCTAATAAATCCACAACACAAATATATATATATATATATATATATATATATATATGTATATATATATATATATATATATATATATATATATATATGTATATATATATATATATATATATATATATAGATATATATATATATATATATATATATATATATATATATATATATATAAAACCAGCATTGTGGTGCAAGCTGTTGTGAGCACAAATGAATAATTCCTTTTTAAAAGATAGAGCCCGAAGCATACACAGTTCACTCCCTTTCAGTACACTTACACAACATACAAACAAAATGAAACCCTCTGGCGGCTGGTCTGCCAGGAATTCACCCTCCCCTTAGGAACCTTGCGGCTCCTCCGTGACATCACATCGTCCTTTATTGGATGTCCCAAAAACGGTTCCTTGGTATCTTTCCTGTCCCTTACTTACCGCATAAAATCAAATTAAAATACCATTTTAAAAACTACTAAAGTTTCAAATAAGAACAAAATACATGTTTATTATGTATAAAAAAATTTTAAACCAAAAGAATGAAAAATATATGAAATTATAACAAAATTTATATTAAAAGGCAAAATATAAGAAAAACATTAAGTCGGAATGCATAATATACAAAATTTTAAACAAAATTATTAAAAATTAAAAATGAAACAAAAACAAAAGAAATTACTAAACAACAATCCTTTAGATTTAAATTTATTTAAATTATGGAAATAAAACAAGTAAAAACGTTATATTCGACCGGGTCGAATCTTAAATACCCTCCAAATATTTAGTAAGTGAATTTGAAATGTTTAACTTGGTAGGACAGAGTTCCTTTATATAATATCGTACGTCAACGCCCGCTAAAGGGGGCGCGGTTCAAAAATATGCAATATCATGCACAGACGAACGTATGGGCATTGCTAGACCGTCTTAGACTTCATCACAATTCTTTTTGGAGGCTATAAAAACTGTATTTTGGCGGGGTTGCTCTGGCAAGGGCTGTGGGGGAAACATTTCACCTTTGTCATTAAACTCTAAAAATAAATGCTTGGGATAATTATATACAAAATTAAAATTTCTTATTTTTGATAGGGTCATTTAGCGGACAAAGGGGGATTAGGGGGTAGGGCAGCAACAGGCAGTCATAAAACTCTAAAGATAAATGCTTGGGATGATTATATACAAAATTTAAAAAAAATTTTTTTTTTTGGTAGGGTCATTTAGGGGGCGAAGGGGTAAGGAGGGGGTAGGGCAGAGTAGTACCAGGTTTCGTCTCAGCTTCGTCATTAAAGCTTAAGAGTGTTATTTTTAAGGAATGTAGGCTTAAGTAAAACAATTTCTTAAATGTTTATGCTATTTTTGCCTATAATAACGCCCACTGAAGTGGGAAGGGTCAAAAAACATTTTTATTTTATTTAATGGCTCCAAGTTTAAGGCGTTGGACCGTATTTGATATAAAAATATATCATTTGCTTAACAAAATAACCAAAAAAATTTAAAAATTATGTTGTTTTTTCTGGGTTGGTTTAGTTCTTCTTAGGGGAACTTTTTTCCCTCTTGCCCGATTTAGCCCATCTTCGAACTTAAAATATATTTATGCCAAATTTCAAGAGTCTAGCTCTTTTCGTTTGGACTGAATCGTGATTTCCAAAGACGGACGGACGGACGGACATGCTCAGTTCGTCTTAGATTTCATCACTGATCAAGAATATATATACTTTATGGGGTCTGAGATGTATATTTCGATGCGTTACAAACGGATGACAAAGTGAATATACCCTCCAAATTCTTTTTTGGAGGGTATAAAAACAAAATTATAAAAAGCTAATGCTGGCTCCAAAATGGAGACGCCAAAAAGGTAAAAAAACTGAATTTATCCAGGATACGGCCGTCCGTAAGTGGCGTATCCTATTTAAACGTTCGGTCGTCTCAGGTACAAATAAAAAAACGATATATATATATATATATATATATATATATATATAATGTTTTTTTTTTTAAATTTCTGACATAATATTTATTTATTTAGTCAATGGATTAATCCTTACAGACTGATACAATTAAAATATAACAATGTTTCAGAAATGATAATTACATACATATATAAATGGAATCTATAAAGCTTTGTTTTAATAGTAACAAGGCAAATTACAGCAAAAACAAAAAATATGGCTTTAACAAATGTCGATTTAACAAATTAAACATTTATTTATAATCAATTTTATAATGAGTTAAGATGTAAAATTATATCAGTTTTTACGACATCAATACTTTTGTTGAAATCGATACAAGGGTAAAGACTATTAAAATCACTGCAAATTCTCCGAAAGGGATCGAAGTTACTATAGTTTGTAGTGTAAAACTTAATTCTCAAGAAGCTATAATACCTTGTTGGACGATTGGGTATATTCAAGTTTATTTTGCTCAGGAGAAATTGAGATGTGATGCAGCCGTTTATTAATTTCAGCAGAAAGGTAACATTTAGCATTTGTCGACGGCTCCTTAAGGTTGGAAGCTTAATAAGTCCTAGGCACCTCTCGTAAGATGGTAATCTTATATTAGAGTTCCAAGGAAGACCACGAAGACAAAATAATAAGAATTGCACTTGTACTGACTCTATTTTATTTGTATGTGAAAGATATTGTGGGTCCCATACAACAGATCCGTATTCAAGTATTGGGCCAACTAAAGTAGTAAATACCATCTTGGTTGTATAAGGGTCAGAGAACTCCTTAGCCCAGCGTTTAATAAAACCCAGAATACCAGTAGCTTTGCTAATCGTCGAGGTTATATGGCACCTGAAGTCCAATTTTTTATCTAAAATAACTCCCAAGTCATTAAATGAATCCACTAGGTCAAGAACAGCATTATTCATTTTATAGAGTCCATTGATTGGTGTTGATCTTGAGAAAATCATATATTTGCACTTTTTCACATTTAGGTCCATTAAATTATTAGCGCACCAAGCGGTTAAGTGTACAATGTCAGCTTGGAAACGTAACTGTTGATCAATAGAATCAAGCGATAAGAATAACTTTACGTCATCTGCATACATTAGTATATTTGAGTTTTCAACAACGGATGGAAGATCATTAATAAATAAAGTAAATAAAAGTGGGCCGAGATGACTACCCTGAGGCACACCTGATATAACATTTATATCAGTAGAAAGCATATTGCGGAACTTGACACACTGCATTCTGTTCTTCAAATAAGATTCGATCCATTTTATTAGAGACGTTCCAAATCCAATTCGACCAAGCTTATGAATAATCAAAGGCCTTACTAAAATCAAAATAGGTGACATCTGTTTGTTTGCCAGTGACAAATCCATCGTTAACTAAGGTTGTTAATTCTAAGAGATTCGTAATAGTTGATCGACCTTTACAGAAACCATGCTGCGCAGAAGAAAGGATAGACGTTGCTTGATAAGACAATGTATCGCATAAGAGCTGCTCAAACAACTTTGGTATAGCGTTCAGTTTAGCTATACCTCTATAATTGGATATATCAGCTTTAGATCCAGATTTGAATAGCGGAATGATGAACGATTTCTTCCAAATTGGAGGAAAGTAACTCAATTTGAGTGATTTGTTGAATAAATAGGCCAATGGAGTGCTTAGTAAATGAGGACAGTATTTTAAAATACTACTAGGAATACCATCAGGACCGGGATCATACGAAGGTTTTAGATTTTTCATATAAGTCAAAACAGTTTGCTGCTCAATACGGGGTACATTAAAATTCACTGATTCAGGGATATGGTTAGAATACTGCTCTATATTGCTAAACGTAGACGACGAATAGGTTGATGCAAAAAATTCAGCAAACATATTACTTATAACTTTATCATCTGACGATTCATAATCTTTAAACTTCATAACAGAAGGGAAATCTGACACACGCCTCTTCGAGTTGACAAACTTATAAAAAGATTTGGGATCATTTTTTAGGTTATTTTTTATCCTGTTTAAATAAGCACTATAAGCCAGTTGATTAGCAATGGTATATGCAGATCTTGCTGAGGAGTACATGGAATAATTTAGTTGAGATGCATTTTGCTTGTACTTTTTAAATAGTTTACTCTTGCGGTTTTTAAGTCTGGAAAGTTGTTTAGTGTTCCAAGGTGGACCATGGCAGGGGGCAGGTAGTACTCTAGGTATTGAAGATAGGAAGCATTTGTGTAGTATCTGGTAAAATTTTTCGATACTTTTGTCTAAATCATTGCCATAAGATAATTCATTTAACCAGTCGATTTGAGAGAGTTCACGTTGAAGTTTAATGAAATTTGTTGACTTAAAACGAAAAATTTTATTTTGCTGAGATGTATTTGACCGTCGATGAGGTTGGTAGATATAAGTTAATTTAATCGTAGGATGATAACTATCCTCAGGATTTGAAAGCGGGGGATGCTGCGATATCGAAAAGTCTGACGGTTCATTAACAAATACAAGGTCTAACAATTTATCAGAAGAATTTGTGATGTAGTTGATTTGAAAAAGGCAGCACTCCAGTAAACTGTTAATGAAATACTGCGATAATTCCGAAGATTGAAGAGGTGACAAATAATTACAATCAGGCACAGATTTCCAGGACACATTTGGCATATTAAATCTCCCAGCACAAGTATAATATCATTTGAATTTACTTTATCTGCAATAACATTTATAGCTTTTAGGTAATCCTCATAGATAGAATATTGCGAGTTAGGAGGAATATACAAGCAAATAATATACATAAACTGTTTATGTATTTTCACTAATACGCATATAAACTCAATGTGCAAAAAATCATGCAGTATAATTTCTTCCGACGAAAACATAGTTGAGACAGCAATTAAAACACCACCACCCGATTTTTTTTTACAATATTATTGGCTGTTTGACAACTTTCTCTATCTTTTCTGAAAATTTGGTATCTGGAACACATAATTTCGGTATTATTAATTTTACTATTAAGCCAGGGTTCAGTGAATGCTATAATATCGTTGTCATATCCAAAGCTGTTTCGGTAAATCGATGACAATTTTGAATTAATACCTCTGACATTTTAGTATAAAATAGATATTAGTTTTTTGGGTTGGGATGCACTAAATTAGGCAAGCGAGCATTATTATCATCTTTATAAATGAATTCACGTACTAAAGCATTCTTAGGCCAAAACTCTTGACTAACAATTTGCTGAAACAGTACCTCCGGTACAATTATTTTGAATGATGCTCTATTTCTAGAGTTTATTTTAAAAACGAGAATATCCTGTGGTGAGCAATTTTCAAATTTCCTTTGAATATACCATTTCATATCTTCAGCTTTTGTATCCGATGCGAAACGTGTAGCAAATAGGCATAGTTGTTCTAGGAGGCGAATTGTTTGTTAAACTGGATCCGTCATTAATCGTATTGTTATCTTTATTCAACAACCTGGTGCTTTTGCGGCGAATTGTGGATGGTGATTGTAAACTATCTAAAGTTTTAAAGTCACTAAAAAGTTTTCCATATTCATTAATTTATTCAGTTAAATGGCCAAGGTTGTTCTGAATTTTCAGAAAATTGTTTTTAGTGCTCTGGAAGAATTTAAAAAATTCAACACTGACTTTCTGGGAACTATTACAACGCCAATGAACGTTTTTGTTTTTAGCTATTGACTCGCCCACTAAGCCAGAAATACCAACGCACTTAAAATGGTATGAACCGTGACATAACCAACAGATTATCATTCTATCATCCGATCCTTCTAAAGTACATCCCTTTTTTAAGCATGCCATCTTGGGAATTAACGATGAAACAATCAAATATATGTATATAATTTTCAGTTTTTATAAATAATCCGATGCAATTACTTTTGCTCACTGGGTAGTGATAAATGGTAATGCAGTTTACAATTAACAACGAGGGTTATAGCAGTGAATAAGCAGTGACAAGTCAACTGTCGTGCAGTATTGCCAGTATTATGATAGAATGAAACAGCTGTAGATATTTGCTTTTATATTATCTATCTATTTAGTTCGTCTTGCTTTGAGTAATTTTATGCAACAAGCACAAACAACCAAACTTTCAGTGAAATAATAAAAGAAATTAAATTTCAATTAACTTATAAAATCACTTTTTTGTGGAGGAAAACTACAGCGCAACTTGATACTCATAAGCCGCTTCGCACGATCTAGCGATTTATGCAGGTATTTACACTTTGAGTACAGGCTTTACAGGTGATTTATTGGAGCTGACAAAAAACACGACTTGATCCCAGCAAACACTATTGGCGAACCTTGTCTCAGGAATGCCGGAACTTTATACAATCGCGACCGTTCCGATGAGCTCACCTAACTATTCGCGCCATTTTGCTTTTCAAAACGCGGCAAAGGGTAAGTCCCGCGAAAAATGTTTCCCTCCACAAAAACCTCCTACCAAAAATTATGTACATATATGTATAAACCGTCCGTCGCAGTGTCTGTCCTGTACGGGTAATAAGTTAAATCGGCACGATACCTGCTATAGCGATATATATATATATATATATATTAGGCTGTCTTCCTCCTTGTTACCCTCAGCTATCTATGGGCGATCACTTCTGTCACTCGGCTTGGTGCTATTAGCGGCTGCGGCTTCAACAATTTTCGTTCGTTTCAGATATAAAGATTTCCTTCGTACTGCTTTTTCTTTTATTTCATCGGTTTTGTTCTTAATGTTGTGGTGATATTGTTTTGTTCAACTTTAAGTTTTTGCGTTGCCTTTGTTTCTCTTGTATGCAATGTTAAGGGTTTTCTTTATTTTTTTTTATCAAACTATTGTGCTCATTTTATTTATTGGGCTTATTTCCTTCTCTTTTTTTTGTTTATTATCGTTATTATTATTGTTCTATTATAATGATTATTATATTTGGGTTTTTTTTATTTTTTATTATTATTTTCTAAAATGAAATAAATTTCTTCAAACACCAAAAATTGTATATCTTCAAAACTTCTCCAGAAACTTAGAATTCAAAATGGGCCTCTTCCATCTGTACCGAATCCCTTTTATACCACTTACCTACCTATTTACCTTTCTTTTCCATATCAACAAAAACTCCCGCCTTCCCATCTTCGTAAACAAAAAGGGCCAACACAACAAACAAACCATTTACCTACTCAACGCAACTAAACAGCTGATGACCACTGCATTACCACTCATAGGGTGCACACAACAAACCCAACCACTCCTGGAATCCCACGTCTGGTCCAG